>CM051456.1:126709884-127909884 GCA_028274465.1 Plantago ovata | reverse complement strand
ACTCTGTGATTAGTCTCTGTTAAGAGAGGAAGGATCATTGCTAAGAGGTCACTTTTCAGTTTTCTTTATGAAGGTGATTGATGACTTTATGGGTAATTGGGTATGAAAGCCTCTTACTGCACTTAATCATGTACTAGGATCCTTGATTATTTATAGAGCACACAATCCTCCTAACCTGTGAAGTTACTTCTCATGCTTAATTTTGCAACCCTCCTTCCTTTCCTATTTCTCGATGATACAATTTCATATAAAAAAGTCTCCCTTCAACGAATTACTTTATTCATTCTTCGTGAACAAGTTCAACAATAAATAGAAAGAGAAATCCCGATAGTTACACTAGAAATACATTACTTGTGATGTGTGGAGTTTATGGAGAAGCAGTGAATTTAAGGGTTAATTTCATAATAGTAGGTTAACAGTAGCTCTCGGATTTTAAGGCTAGTGCTAATTATGTTATTTTTTCACTTCAAGTAGGTTAACACTCAAGCCCCACCTCATATAACAGATTGCAGTGACCGTAATTACTCGAAGTACTATGTCGTCATTGTTCAGGTAATAGAGTTTCATAAGTTCTTCGTCCCTTATTGATCCTACAGATACCTGTAAGCTGAAAACGTGTGTTTAATTCTTCAATTGCTTGCCTATCAATCAAATGCAGTATACTGCCCGTTTCAATGCTGATACTGTCAAGAACTTCTTATACACACTCAACAATGGCAAGATTGCAAAGAAGAAGTTCAATAGTAAGTCGTTAACCCATGGTTTGTGGATCCTATACATGTTCAATTTATTGCAATTCTTTTTTGTGGTTCTTAGTGGCCTTTTCATTTGTTTTGTGCATATGTGTGCTGGAATCAGAGGGTGAGGGTCGAAAAACTACCTGTAAACTTCTGT
The DNA here is from genome assembly GCA_028274465.1 of Plantago ovata. Lineage (NCBI taxonomy): Eukaryota > Viridiplantae > Streptophyta > Magnoliopsida > Lamiales > Plantaginaceae > Plantago > Plantago ovata. Next base: position 127,908,990 of record CM051456.1, on the reverse strand, counting down.
TATTATTTTAGGAGCTTAAATCTTGATATATTTCGAACACCAGCTACTGTACTTGTGGCCTTTTCATATACTTGAAATAATCCATATAGGACACTTCGGGTTAAATTTCAGTGAGGCCTCATCTACATATTAATGTGTTAAACTAGACATCATTTTATACTTTGTTTCGACTTCTAACTGTACCTGTCCATTACTAATACGTAGTAGTAATCACTCAAATTATAGCATTATGCTCTTTAATTTAAGATTTATGTTCCTTTTCTTTTACAGGTAAGTGGAATTTAGTATAATTAATTCTTTTTCTGTTTCAAAAAATGGGCTCCCTTTTGACTCTCCTTACAGGAATGCAAATTTTTCTGCTCTTTGATGTGCTTATATGTCGTATTCATCTGAATCTCCTGCCATGGTTTAGCATTGATGAACAATGTCACATGTGAAATACATTTCCAACCTTTTATAATATCATCAATGGATGTCGTTTCATAAAACAGTCCACTTGTGGCACATTGTTGTCTTCTGCAACACGTATGTAATCTTCCACCGATACATGTTATGAAGGCGATACTGACTTTCCCAAATCATGCAGTGAGGCTTGCTCCAGAAGAAACATCAGTAATGTTGACTGGTTATGAACACAACGCAGTGACCTGTATCGGCATGAAAACTGATATCCCGGTAACAAATCATTATTACTCTACTGGATACAATAACACCACCCCCCCCTCCCCGACAAGCATCTTCCTTGTGTAGATTATTCAATAAAGGAAGTGACTTTTAGCAATTTGCCTGTAGGTTTAATGAATATATTAAGTTTGTATTATTTGTTCCGGAGAGGATCTCTAGCAGCTCATATACTTGTTGATGATAATAGTCAGGCATAAGGACTGTCAATTATTATGCAGCTTTTGGACACACTGCATAATTAGGTCCTTGAGAGGCACTGCATAATTAGGTCCTTGAGAGGCCGCTATTGTGGTTGCATCCTGCAGTCCTGTTTCATTCTCATCCGCCCCGCTACTAGCTGGTTGTGGGGTAGAGTGGTCTCTCAAGTCGTGTTTCGCCCCGCTATTGTGGTTGCATCCTGCAGTCCTGTTTCTATCTTTTGGTTTTTGTTTCAAAATTAATTCCGTCCATGTCAGCTGTTTCTCGACCAACAGTGAGTAGAGTGCTATGTGTACCAGGGGTTCTTCTCGGGATCTAAACGTTACAAAAAATCCTTTGCTTTTCAGAAGGTTTTAAATGTCAGGAGGTGATTCTGTGGATTTAATAGTCTGCCAAAAAAAAAGAAAAAAATAAAAATAAAAAAGAAGTGCTTTGAAGGCAAAAACTGACCTACTCAATGTGTACCATGGATGCACTTTGCCAGTTTGTACTATATAACTATTGAAATTTTACCTTACAACTATTGATGACCTACTCAATGTGTGCCATGGATGCACTTTGCTTATTACTACTATAATATATAACTATTGAATCTTTTTCTTACAAAAAAAGACATTTCTTTTACAACTCTATTCGTATTGATGATTTCATTGCTGTTACTGATCTAAATAATTTTGACGCACCCCTTTCGTCACAAATGTTAATAACATAATCATATCGTAACAATGTTGGATGCAAGAGAAATAGTGCCCGAGTATGAACTATAAGTTTGTGTATAAACTGTGGAAATTGTTGGAAACTACATAAATAACCCTGTCGTGCACGTAAATCATTTTATCATGGGAGCAAATGCTGTTCTTCCCCCCCCCCCTCCCCCCTCTCCCCTCCCGATCTTTTAATTTTTTATTTTTTAGTTTTGAAGAAACAGGCATATTGAGCACTTAAACAGAAAGGCAAACTTGTCTTTGCTTTATCATTGCATATTTGAAACTTGAAACAGTTGTTGCCAGACATAATGTGTTTTGCTGTTATGTCATGCTGTATTAACAGAATAATTGTTGACCAGGTGATATTGGACGAAGCAATAGCAGAGCTCAACCCAGATTTTTTCTGGCTGGGAGGGGGCGAAGTTGATCTGAAGCTGGGGGTCAGAACCTCACAATTTGTTGATTTCGTGAAGCCATTCATCGTTAACTGCAGTGGTAGTTGATTTTTTTCCGGACTCCTACTGTTATTCTTACAGAGCAACTCCATTTGTTTTTCCATGAACACATACCGGACTACCGGAGTGGCAAGACTTGCTCAAATGTGCTAATTGCTGCGGTATTCAAGCAGGTTTGTAGGTTTATATTTAGACTTATATTATGTATTTCCGCGAAATCATGATTTGGCATCTTGTGAGGAACATTCCTAGACTAGACTAGATTATATCTCTATCTGACATTCATGACCTATATTATATAACATATGAACTAATGCTGATTTATAAAGCTGGAACTTTATGATTAGAAGTATAGACAACGTGAAAATTACTACCTAGACTAGATCATTTATATAATTGAAGCGCCCACTGGAGAATAACCGTCCATAGAGCAGCAGTATTTATTGGAATGTCCCCAAAGGTGCAAATTTTTAAAGGGCATAAAACATTCCATTACTCATTAAAATGCAAGACAACAGGCAATGTGTAAAGGACCACCACAATTTCTCTATTAATTATTAATTACAGCCTTACCAACACCACCTGCAAAGCTGCTACGACTTGTGTACGTTCAATTAATGTAAACACTGTGCTGTAGTAGTTCATAATAATATCATGCCTTTCACATAGTACACTTTTGTAGAATATATCTTATCACTTAGATTAACATACAGTATTAATCCTTGTACAATATTGTCAAGAAGCTGAAAATGTTAAAAAGATGTATAATTTTTTTTAAGGAAAATGAAAAAGGAAATTCTTAAAAGGGACTGTTCTTTCAGTGGGAAAGGATGATCCTGCTGAAGGGATATTATAATATCTAGGTTCCCTTGTTATGAATCGGCGGTTTGCGGTGGGCTTGGGCATAATCCATAACCTGTACATCGTCCTTAAGTGTGTCGTCATCCTTAGAATTAATTGTTTCCTCGTTGTTTTCTGCTGCTCCCACTGATTCGAGTGTTGAACGCTCTTCTCTTCTCAATGCCTGCATCAGGTGTGACCATCATATGAGTTAGTTCACTCAGTCAGAATACGCGGTACAGATTCATTAAACGCATCATGTGTATAATGTGTTGAACTCAACTTAGGAGAAGACTTAAATATACTGTCTTTCATTGGTTAGCCTCTCCTGTTTTTTCTCGAATATGTAAAAGAAAGTGAAGTGAAGAATCATACCTGTTTTTCAGCACCAACCAGCAAATCCATCCATAAGTAAAGCCTTTTCATCTGGTTTCCTGTGTTGGAGTGTGTATATATAGAGTTAGAAAAAGTCATGATGGATTTATATGGGAGTATATGAAGATATCATCACATGCATATTTTGTGTATCATATGCGTAGGATTGTGCAGTGAGTTATTTCTGGTTCTACATTTAAAAAGAACGTAGTAGTCACCATGCATAGTATTTGAAACACGGAATGAAATTCAGAAAAGTAGAGCTTCTGCATTACCTTTGATTTGTTGAGCTTCTTCGACTGCAGAAGCCTTGTGATTGTCTAACTGCATAGCATTTGCACCATCTTTGGTGCTGTGACTGTGTTCAGCTCTCCAGCTTCCTTGGGCGAATATCCATCCAGTTGGCTGAATTTGTGTAGCAGTTTCTGTTTTCAATGCTATATCTAACAGTCTACCGGAGCAAACATGCAAATAAAGATACAAAACAACACAGATGAATGAGCCCATAATTGACTGGTTACTTATGCTGCTAGCTATGTAGTATTATCAAGTTGAGAGTAGAGATTAATAATGTTGTAGAAGTATGGTGTTGGTTTGAGTTTTCAAGTCAGTTCAGACTTCATGTGTATAAATAGAGCAAGACAAGGGGAAGACCCTCTTAAATTTGACTGCCTGCACAGTACAACTTGCAGCACTTCATTATGGTAAAAATACGGTACAATGAATAATGACTCGGAGTCGTGATCAGTAAGTAACGACTAATGAGTAATGTTACATTATGTTCTTTATTGCCTTCTACTATAATCGTGTTCCCACGGATCATCTATGCAGACACTTGTGAGCTATGAGCGTATGACTCACAGGTATACGTTTATAGAATAACAGGATGGAGGGAGTATTTGATAAGCAGATGCCCTGCATTAATGAGTAAACTAGATGGAGATGGTGGATACTAGTGATACACTAAAGATAGTGTTACATGGTTATGGACGGTAAGATCCAAGTGTTTACAAGTTTCATACTTGCGTGATGTTATTTATCCCAGCAGTTTGTTTTTTTCTTTTATTTCTTGAAGAAATTAAGATAATGTGTACAGTATTGTGGTAAAAGTGTCCGATAGCTTACCCTGAGGTCTGATTTCAACGTGCGAATTTGGTTCTATACCTACCTAAGAAGCACGAATACGAAAGCGATACGAATACGAAAAATGAAAAATATCAAAATACGAATACGTTAAAAATACGTTTTTATTTTATTATATTTTTATATATTTACATTATTAAAAGTATTGAACACACCTACGTGTGCAGATCTAATGTTTAATTAAATAATTTAATAGTCAATCTATATTATTTATTAGTATTAATTTAGTAAACCAACACAATATATACAACAATTGCCCGGTAGAGAGATCAACAATTAGACCATTTAATTAGCGGTGCATTTTGTCTCTATTCAATGCCAATTTCTTTATTATAATCCAATTACATTAACCAAGAAACAAATTGATGAAGAATACGTATTTAAGCGTGCGTATGTGAGCGGTGAGCGGCATACGTATTTTTCGGAAATACAAGGCAACATAAACGAGCGGGTGCTACTTAGATACCTACTGCATTTGAGTATGTTACGGTGTACATGAATTATGTGTTTTTCATATTATATATAAATCGCAAGGATTATGCACCTTAAGGGCAGTACATTAGTAGCTGTGTGTTCCATACAATCTAATTTTAATTGTCATTTTCACACTTTCTTTAATCTCTCCTCCCCGAGAGATTTATATAGTAAGTATGGATTATGGAAACATAGTGGAACCACCCAAAGTGTAATGATAATGGGCAAGGAAGCATGTATTAAATGCAAGCGTATTGATGGAGATGGGGAATGAGGCATGTTTAAAGAGAGAACATGCAGGTGCCTTGGGGTTGTGGGCTTTGAGGATGATACTCAACAATCAGCATACCCGAGAGGCCTCCCATGCCCCCATCTTTACTAGCTTACCTTGTGACGATATTACATCTGTCTCCCCTGTCTCCGTTTTTCTACTGTACAAGTTCGTTTGAAAACATTTGTGAATATATGAGTTACTATCTAAGCGTTTACATGACATACTTATTTTGATCAAAACAGTTAAATAAATTTATCGAGATTACAAGTTAGGTGAGGGATTCTGGATAAAAGTTAAAGTCGGGTGGGGCCAAAGAGAAGTGGGACTAGTGAATCAATAATCATCAGACAATGTCTCATGTCCTGACCGACGTCATTTGCTGCGCCACAGCCCGTCTCCGGCACATATTGTTGTTGCTGTCTTGTGGAATATTAATCCATTCCATTCCATGTGTATTAATTGACATGTTATCATCATAAAGTAACGTATGCTTATTTCCATATAAAAATCATGTAACAACATGTCAACATGCATACATTTATACCCACGCGGTGTATTTTCATTTCAAATACTATGACTATAATCCTGATGCGTGTTACAAACTAATTACTCCCTCTATCACATTTACCTAGTTTGACTTTTTTCGATCAACAGCTTTCAACTTTGGTTCTCGATTACTCTTAAAATATAATGGTAAAATATTTAACAAAATTATATTATGAAAAATATAGAACTTAAAGTTTCATAATATAGTTTTATCAAATATTTTATCATCATAGTTTATGAGTAATCGGGAGTCAAAGTTGAAAGTTGTTGACCGAAAAAAGTCAAAATGGGTAATTTGTAGCGGGACATATGGAGTATTCGTGAATGACATGAATGTCCCTATTTAGTATTATTGAAATGTTGACCATATAATATAAGAGTTACATTTTGTAGTAGCCTATAGTATGATCATTCTTGTACATTGTAAAACACACCATGAAATGCATATGCTATTCTCCCCGCTTTCTCTCATCTCTTCATTCTCTTTTCCTTTTTATTTCAACAGCGCGGATTAAATTGGTTATAATAAAAAAAGAGTATTTTCAATGGGACAAACTCAAGTCATATCACATATTTCAAATTGGGGAGTGAAAGTTGGATTAAGATTTCATCCAAGTTAAAAAGTACTCCTATTAGATTTGGGTCATCTTCCCCTTAAAAGGTTTTGTAAGGGGAGAAGGTTAGTGTCTTATATGTTGAATTGAGGTCCTTCTCTCAAGCGATGTGGATGGGGTTTAACACGCCCCCCATCATGTGTAGCCCGGTATGAACATCGGGTCTACAACATGGACAATGGATGCCGGAATATACATCGGCTCAAACCCAACACGGGTGACCATCATCGATTTGGGTTTTCTCTGATACCATATTAGAATTGAACCATATTCCCCTTAGAATTAGAATTGGGGAGTGAAAGTTGGATTAAGATTTCATCCAAGTTAAAAAGTACTCCTATTAGATTTGGGCCATCTTCCCCTTAAAAGGTTTTGTAAGGGGAGAAGGTTAGTGTCTTATATGTTGAATTGAGGTCCTTCTCTCAAACGATGTGGATGGGGTTTAACACGCCCCCCATCACGTGTAGCCCAGTATGAACATCGGGTCTACAACATGGACAATGAATGCCGAAATATACATCGGCTCAAACCCAACACGGGTGACCATCATCGATTTGGATCTGCTCTGATACCATATTAGAATACGACCATATTCCCCTTAGAAGGCCTTGTAAGGGGATAAAATTATCCAATTTTATATGTTGAATTGAGACCCTACTCTCAAATGATGTGGGATGGGGTTTAACAACAACACTTGAGGGGATAGGGTGTCTAGTGAACTTCAAATTCTTTCAACCATTGTGAAGCCTTAGTGATAAATGCAGACACATTCTATATTTTGGTCTCGTAACAAGCCGAATATAAAGGACCCATGAGGGGAACTAGATTAAGTATACGATGACTTTTAGAACATTAATGCTATTCGTCTCAAATAACATCTAATGATTTTCGTTCCGAAATGTAGTATATTGCACTTAATATTACTTTGCATTGAATTTGGAGTAGCTAAAGATTTTTACGGGATTTTAACATAGTATATCCCTTATAAACCTATTAATATGTCAACAATGTAATTAAAATATCACATTTTTTAAATGTTAGGAAAAATTTATAGATTTCATTGAACACCTATAATATTTATTATTCTTAAGTAATAATAAAACCAAACTTATGCCTAAAGTAAACTTTATTTTACCCCTTCGACACGAAAGATGCTTTAACCCAGCGCCAAATAACTGAAAACAAAAGGGCCTTGACGTCACAAAAATCCTGTATAAACCTTTGTCATATTTTTTTCTCCTCTTCCTGCTAAAACCCTAAGCCTCTTCTCTCTCCATCAACTGTTACAGTGATCAAATGAGCGAGAAAGATGACGGACCGAACAACAGAGAGCTCTACGCTCTGCTCAACATCTCGCCGGAAGCATCCGATGAAGAAATCAGAAAGGCTTATCGTCAATGGGCTCAAATTTACCATCCCGATAAGTACCAAGCTCCTCAGGTACAAATTTCCTAATCCTATTCAATTTGCCGTTTAGCTGTTGAGTTGATACTTTTCGTTACTTCAATTGAGTCTGTTTAGGTTCTATTAATGCTATCGAGTTGCTGAGTACTGATTACTGGTTGTCTGTGTTAACTGTTAAGGAGCATGAATTGAGAATGTGTGATGTTTTAGCTGAGGCATGTGAGTGATTATTCCATGGCGTGTACGTCACTTGGATGAAATGATTGGATATTATATTTATTGATGATGTTTGAGCTGAGTAGGATCAGGATGGGTGTGAATTGATGTGAGTTTGAAACGTAGAATTCATGGAGATTGATAGGCGTATTTATGTCACTGTTGAGTGTAGTAGTTTCGATTTGTGAAAGAGAATGAATTCCACATGCCTGGGGAAACAATTTGAAGGATAATAAATCGTGTATGGGCAGATATCTCTCTGAAACTGTAGTAACGATCATCATTTTCGGATAGATCGTCAATTCTTTTTATGCCTTCAGTTTTCTGTAACAATCTCTGTTAAGATTTTAGGTTAGGACACAAGTGTATTGGAAATTGAGTGTTATGTTGTATATTAGGCAACAAAGGCTCAATAGTGTCATTCTCCGGAATCCATGTATGATGCTTAAGAGTTTTATAAGAGTCAACAAAGAATGCTTGAGAAAGACTAAGGACTGATTGGGGATAATCACGACCACTATAGGAACCACTTAGACATTAACACGATTATCGTGCAGATACTTGATGCATGAGACAAGTCATTGGATCTTCATGGAAACCCCATGTTTAGGATTCTGCATAATAGATGCATGAGACAAGTCTATGGATCTTCATGGAAACCTCATGTTTAGGATTCTGCACAATATAGACAGTGGGGTTTTCTTATTTAGAAGGAAGAATGATTAAGAATGGGGTATATCGCTAGGATATATATGGATTATGGAATACTTACACCCTGGTGAGAGCTACTTGGAAAGTTCTACACGTGGTTATTAATAGCGCATAGTAGTGCTCTGTGCACCGTCACACAGTGATATTGTGGGGGCTATAGCACATGCTTTTTGAGGAAAGAAAATACATGTAATTTTAGAAACTGAAATTAATATATAAATTTATTAGATGTTATATAAACAATAATCTAAATTATAAAGAAAACAAACTCCCTTCATCTGTGTGTAAGAACAAAATCACAGGTTGAAGTTAAAAAGCAATTTCATTACATTTAATGAGCTGCAAAATTACTAAAGCTCAAAGCAGTATAAATGCAATGATCGTCCACATTTAAGTCAATTTCTATTGTTACTGAATTTGTAGAGCTCTTTCTCCCTTTCACATCTTGACTTTTTGACGTCAAGGTAAGTCTATTTTGTTAAGTCTAACTAAATTATCCTGCTCCAATTTGATAATACCTTTCAAATATTTGACATAGCCCCTAACTAAATTAACCTTAGGTTGTGCTGCACTGTTGTATGTCTCATAGCACCTGCTATCTGTAGGTTTTACCTAGATTTCCTGCATCAAGAAGAATTCAAATTAAGTAGATGCCATCCATTAGCTGTCTATGTTGCAGTCTGTATTCTCTTGTTGCAGATGCCTGTCTATTTCTGCTATCATGTGTATTCCTTACTATTTTCATGATTGTCAAAGCATGACAAAATCTATTGGTAACACATTACTTCCCGTTCAACTTTTTTTTTTTTTTCAGATGAAGGATATTGCGACAGAGAATTTTCAACGGATTTGTGAAGCTTATGAGATTTTGACTGATGAGAACAAAAGGGTAATATATGATTTGTATGGAATGGAGGGACTTACTTCTGGACTTGAGCTAGGTCCAAAGCTAAACAAAGTTCAAGAGATTAAAGAAGAACTCGAGAGACTGCGACGCCAACAAGAACAAGAAAAGGTTTTCTCACACATCCAGCCTTCTGGCTCTATTGTGGCAAATTTGTCCTGTCCCGATTTTCTTGATGGCGATGGCATTATGAGAGGGTATAACCTTCCGTTCAGCTTTTCTTTTCAGCCAAAGCATTTTACACATGCCCGTCTTGTAAAAAAGCATTTCCTGGATATCTGGTCTCAGATATTCATCTTTCTCAAATTTGGATTCATTTCATCTAACTATTTCTTTGATATTTACTTTTCATCCTTTTGTTCTTCAAATTCTACCCAGCTTTTAAAGTTGCACAGTTGTCTGTCGATTTTATTCCAATCTGTTATTACCTTTTCGCTAAAGCTCGTGTCAATGGCAGAATGGCTATGGCCAGTGAAGTCCACTCCCAGATATCAAAACGCACTTCTCTAGTTATTGGTGGAAATTTGGCTGTTGATTCGAATTCTGGTATCGGTGCTGCCACTGCTGTCATAAATCATCAGTTATCTCCTCTTTCTTCAGTTGAACTGATGGGCACCGTTGGTTTGCAGTCATTAATAGGAGTTCAAACTTCAAGGTGGAATGATGGTCTTTGCCTATATAGTTTATCTAGTTCGCCTTTATTGTCGTCAGTTGTTTACATGTAAATCTCTCTGTTTCCAGGAAATTGTCAGTTCACTCTAATGCAGTTATGGGTGTGACCATGTCCCTTAGAGATGGTTCAATAAATTTGTCAAATACATGGACTCGCGAGCTCTCTGAGACGGCTAGTGGGAGTGTAAGCTATTGTCTGTTATTTAATTTTCTTGCATGCCTGATCATTCGATGTGTATGATACAACAGTTTTTGTCTTAAGGGCTTAACTTCAAGCAGATGTATCTTGGAATACTTTAGGCTTTGAATTCACATAGTTCAGAATACAAATTTCCATAGTCAAGTCACTGAAATTATGCTGGATTGGTTTTTCACTTTTATTCTCTGTTGTGTTTTGTGGTAATAATTAATTCTCCATCTTTTGTCATGCAGATACAACTTTCTTTGGGTCCAGAATCATCTATAGGTGTTGGATGGCGAAAGAAAGAGGAAAATATGTCTGCTTCTGGACAGATCAAGGTAGCAAAGTTTTTATCGCCGACTACCCTTTTAATTAGCAAATCTGCTTGTTAGCTGAACTTTCAGATAGAATGGCGTTTGGATTTAGAATCTCATTAGACATTATACTTACAGATCAATTTCAAGGAATGCCATACCTAGCATAGTGGCATGTGCATTTGCCGTAGTCTTGAGTGATTATAGGAATTGGTTGTCATCCTTGGTTCAGTGCATTTGTAAATGTGGTTTATGGGCGATGTATCACCTGGCTCTTATTTTAACAAATAACAATGCATTGTAACAAGGCAATCTTCTGCTGCATAAGTTATGTCTTAGTTGTCAGGTCACACCACCAATTGCGTTAAATTTCTGAATATGTGATCTGTGTAGGTGTAAAACTATTATATATCCTGACATGTCAACTTCCAAATTATCCGAGTAGAATTCCGCTCTGTCATTCTATTTGATTTAATCCTACCTTATTTCAATGTGTTTCTGAAATGCAAGAGATATTTACTTTCCCATCAACTTCTTTGTATTCTTCTCCCTCTTGTAGCTTGGGACTGGCTCATTTGGTGCATCTGCTTATTACACTCATTACTTTTCCTCAAATTCGCATGGACGAATTGGTGGCACTTTAGGGAGGTATGTTCTTTTTTCTTTCAAGGACAAATGATGTTTCTTAATTTATCATTCAAAGAAACCTAATCCTGGGGTGTAATACGGACAAATTTTAGTCCACTATTCAGATTAAACATGCAAAGATATCATTTGCACAGATTAAACTATATAGAGAAAAAAAGTGATTTAGAAGTTGAACTGGAAGCATGATTCACTTTTCAGAACTCTGCAGTCACTTCCGCAATCCATTTCAATTTCCATGCTGATAGAAATGAATTACGATACATACTGGACGGGAAATGTCCTGTGGTCACTCTGTGGATCAAAGTTTTACAATGCTCTCTATATTTGCAGTAGCTCACTCGGAGTTGAAATTGGAGGTGGGCGAAGAATATCTAAATATAGCGCAGTTCGAATGATGTACAGCATTGGTATTCAGGTATTTAATATACAATAAGCTTACTTCCTGTTCGTCTTTCACCATGCTCATAAGGTTTGGAAGAAGTGTGGAAGAGGTGTTAGGATTTACTAAACATACCATTTTATCTCCTGATTCAATTTCAGTGATGTGTCAACTTGTTATGGAAAGTATGAGTTTATGACTGTATTTTTAGTTTATCCTTTGTATGACTCACATCATAACATTGAGTATTGATAGGGAATCGTTTGGAAGTTTGAACTGCATCGTGGAGGGCAAAAGTTGATCATTCCTGTAAGTGTATTCTCTAAATACATAGTACTGTATCTAATAAACTGCTAATATCTCTTGGTGTCTCTGGGTAATTTGTATGTACTCTTGCCCCATACTCTTCATTCAGTACAAACATGGAGTTTTATCTTGTATTCTATCTGGTGATAAGCAAAAATGATTTTCATTATATATTTTACTACCTAAAGAAAAACCATTAAGAGCCTTCATGTTGTGATTCCCAAAGAAGCATAGGGTTATAGTGGCATTTACAACAGTTGTACCTCATTCAGAATCTTTCATTTCCTGACATAGTTATCAATTGCCGTTGCTTGCAGATACTGCTCTCCAGCTATCTGGATCCTGTTTTTGCAACCGGAGCATTCATTATTCCAGCATCTCTTTATTTTACTCTAAAGGTTTGTTTTTCGTTCTTGTTAAGTTGTGAAGATCGACTGCTAATGTATTCTGCTCCTAAAATAATTTGGCCTTTGATTCTACATTGTCTCACTGTCACCCCTTACTAGGATTCCTTTTGGACTTCTTTATGCTTCTACCGCGTTTAGATACTTTTTAGTAGTTATTGATTCCAAACATATACTTGCAGAAGTTTGTTTTCAAACCTTATTACCTTAAGCGGGAAAAGCAGAAGGCTCTAGAGAAAACTGAAAAGACTAAAAGCCAGGTACTTCTCTTTCCGGTGTTCTTGCAAGTTTTGTTACTTAAAATTATAGTCCTGACTCTGAGATCTCAGTAACTCTCACGATTCTCCTAAAATATCAATCCGCACGCGAATTCATGAACTCAGACCAATTGGGATTAGATACAGATTTAAATTTTAATAAAGTGCAACCTTAGTTCAAAGTCAGATTTACTATGATGACACATCAAGCTCATTAAGTACTCTTGCTCCCTTCCTGTATAAATGAAATCCAAATTCGAATTCTATGTAAATGAATGGAAATGGGTGAAAGGAACTTAATGACTTACTGTTGTGAATTCTGCAACATGGTTTAAAAACCTAGTATAAGAGATAAATCAATCCAGAAGTGAGAATTCGGTGGATGCAGATGGAAAAAAAAAAGCCTGATGAAGTCGAGGAAAGCTGAGATGAACACGTGAAGAGAAAGTCGGCTCCTTTACATGTTAGGTTTTTAGTGTGGTGTGATTTTTGTTTATTTATGGGCCAGTAAATTGGATGTTGGCGTGGGGTTGTTTTATTCTGGTTTGATCTTTATATAAATTTTAATCGAAGTGTGTGATAGCTTTGTCATGAATAACGGTAATATAATTCTGGAATAATTAGTATTCCTTAAGAATTCATTCATTCCGGATTATCATCATTTGGTGTTTTATTTTGTTCTTTGCTGATTATTCTTGCATATGGGTTTGTCAAATGATTGCAAGTTTGCAACTCTTGCGTGTTGTGTAACCTAAAAAATATCTGTACAGGTTGAAGAGGCAAAGGCTGCAGCTGAGAAAGCCCAGCAATTATTACAAACTGTGGCTAATAGAAAAAGAAATAAGCAACTCGAAACAGGTGGATTAGTTGTTACCAAGGCAGTTTATGGAAACAGAAAAGCTCTATCAAATCATCGTAAATCTGGAGAAATGAAAGATGATGAAGCATCACAAGTCATTGATGTCACAATACCTCTAAATTTCTTGGTTCAGGATTCTGGGCAACTCAAGGTTTGTCTCTATCTTAATGAATTTCGCTTAAATTCCTTAATGCCAGTTTATTATTAGTGGCTTATCCAGTTTATGCGTGTGCTATGCTAAAAAGTACTACAATTTATAATGTTGCTTTTAGCCCAACAAGGAAAATATCCTATAGTTTGATATGTGATTCGGGACACGAGTGATTTATTAGTTTGTATTCGGATACTAGGAGTTTTAACATGAGTTGAGAGATATGAACAGGAAGATATGGTTGAAAGATAACCGAGTAGTTAAAATGAGAGAAAAATTATTTGCTGGAAATATCGAGTAGGAAGCATAATATATCCTGTGCAACTTTAAAAAATAAATGGTGTGAAATTGTGGATTTGAGCTCGTGACTTCTTCGTCTGGCTTTATACCCTTGGCAATAACTTTATCTAATAAAATAACATATTTCATTTTATATATGTACGGTCTCTATTTTCTATAGACTGAGATGCTTACTGGTCAGTCAAACTTGATGCAAATTTGAGGCCAATGACTGACAAGTTGATTAACAGGATAATGTTAGCTATTGGAGGAAATGAAACTAGTGTATAGTATAAAATTATGTTTGGAGGAAATTAAACTAAATGTACATATAACTATATTGTTTGTAGCGACTTAAGTTGCATGTGAGCTTTAGATTCTTTGCTTCCTTGCGGAAGTATATAAGCTCAGGAGGTTTCTGGCAAAACAAATTTACTCCGTGTCTTTGAATGAGTCATCTTTTCTGGAATTCTGTTTTTATGTTTGTCTTATTTGTATCTGTAATCTTTGTAACCACCTTGCATGGTGATGAAATTCGTTCTGAGTAATACTTCAGTAATTTCATATTAAAACTACATATTCCATGGCCCCTGCAGTTACATGAAGGTGTCAAGAAGTCGGGAATAATGGGCTTTTGTGATCCTTGCCCGGGAACACCCAAGAGTCTCTATGTGGAATACACATTTGGTGGCTCCAGATATGAGGTATGCCGGCTTATCTACTTTTGATTACTCATTAGTCTACTTGATTTCCAGAGTATATTTCCTAATGCTGCTAACTTTGAGCAGGTTACCGTGGATGATGTTGAAGAGTTACAATTACCTCAGGCAAGACACAAAGTATGATGCCATCACTTCAACTGTAATTTTCATAAAATTTTGAATTTTCAGGACAACACAGTACATGTCCATTGAACTTCAAATTTGAACTTTTTTCAGTGCTCCTCTAAATTTCGTCAGGAAGATGTCCATATTTGTTGTAATTTTGTTTTTTTTCGAGGTTGAAATAATGAATAGATAACCATTTTGAATCGTTAGTTTTATACAGATAGTTCAGACATACCACCCTGTCCCCGTGTAACTTCTTACACCATAAAATTATACCGACTTCAATTTTTTATAACAGTACTTTTAATTTTTACTTTTCGACCTAATTGTAGTAGTATTTTAATATACTTTTATTATTAGAAAAGTAGTTATCTCTTACGTAAAACTGTGCATACCATAATGAGTAAAGTTTTATAGGACATGGAGTATAATTTGTGAAATTTTTATAAATGTCAAGATTTTCATGAATACGATGATCTTTCTTACCCAAGTATTGACTAATTGACTTAGATATTTAGTTTCGAGCGAGAAGGTAAGTTTGTTTGCGATGATTCATGTGAATACATGTTTCATAACAAGATCACCCATGGATGGATCAAAAAATGCTTCTAACTCGGCTGAAGAAAAATGGCTATCACTCCGGATATCCACTGGCTTGCTTAAAAGCTTAACAGCTTGCTTCCAATGTCTTTTATCTGAAACAGTAAGGGTGTTGTGTTACCACTACATTTTCAAGAAAAGTTCCATGTCATGTGTTCAGTTTCCTGCATAACATACCTGGTCCAGTTGACAAAACAGCATCATCTTCTCTTAATACCCAGTCAATCCAAAACACGAATCCATGGCATGTACCAGATTCTTTAAACCGAACCTGTAGAAGAGCAAGTGAGAATCATGGAGCGTAACTTTTGTTTCCAGACGTATTTAGTCACTCGAATACCTCAGCTTTCCCAGAGCACGGGCTCATTGGTTTTGAAAAATCAAACTCCAGGATAGTTGTTATTTCACTGAGTACCTGAAATGATATGATAATCAAATCTAAAGCTAATGATATACTTCAAATTGTAAAAGCAACGCTGTTGTGGCAGAACAATACCTTGGTCTCCCCACACTGCCATACAGAAAAGGGTAGGAAAGGAGTGTCCTCTGTCGCAGGTAGATTCCCACATGCTCCCAGTGCGGTATTGACCATAGAATGATCGAAACCTTCAATCTCCATCAAGCAACAACGGCTTCGCCAGAGGTCCTATGTAACATTTTAACTCGTTTCCTCAATCTCTCTGCTAGAGTATTATAGAGATCATTCAAGTAAAGGAGACTAATTATTGACTTACAGGGAGGAACATTGCACAAGCTTTCAACAATCCTCTACAAGGCATTGTCTGCACATCCTCGGATAGAATAGAACTAAGCGCAGTTCTATCCTTCCTGTAAAAATAAGACAATAGAACGATTTCAGAATTGTCAAATAAATAAAACAAAATTACAACGAACCTCTTGAATAACAAACCCACCAAACATGGTAGGAATCAGGAGAGAAAGAAAGCTTCAGCGACAACGTAGACATGCTTTATACTTATAATAGTAATTGCTCGAAACTAGCTACATACAAACACAGTCACCAGTTCTAGTTCGTCTTCAGATTTTAATTAAAGGCGCCTAAATTTGCATAAGAGTTTATCCAAGTGATATTCACGTTATAAAGTTCATAATCAGAAAGTAGAGAAATAAACACAAGCTGACAAGCATACCCACCAAAATCGCAGATTTTGCCAGGGAAGTAAACTATCGTTTCCATAATAGAATGGCTCCGCAACAAATAAGTTTATCTGCATGATAATGGCAGCAAGTAAGAACTTATGTCCAAATAGTACCAAAAAAAGGACCATGACATCCAAGAATTTACCATAGCAACCATATATGCTCAATCAACAATCAATTTCAAAATGGACAATGACCTGAAGGCCAAGAATATATCATATCATCAACACTTCAATTATAAAACTCAGAAGCTATGCATATCGATTTCATTACCTTTCTCTGTTGAGAATCAAGAGTCAACTGCAAGTCCCTCTTTTTGATAATTGCAATCTGATCCATATTATAACTATTTGCAGCAGCAACCTTTTCCAAATAGTTTAAACCCTTCGCTCCTAGTCCGGGAAACAGTGGGATCACGTGCGAACTCTTGCAGAGATTGGCAATAGCAACAGCCAAGAAAATGCTGTCATCAGCAACTAAACACAAAGGAGATACTCTATGACACAACTGAAAGGAAAGAAAACATAGAAATTCGAATTAGAGAGTGAAAATTGGCAACTAGATAGACAAATGGCTAAACAGATTCATGTTTTTTGAGATCTAAGCAAAAAGGTCCAAGTAATATGGTTACACCAGTCAACACATTGCCACAAAAACATTAGGAGTGTCTAGAGGCCATAAAATTGGTTTAAATGCTTACTCTGCGATCAAACGAAGAAAGAATTATCAAAGGGAAAGAATTCTTACAGCATTCTGAATGGCATGAATCAACATGCCTCTCCATCCATGATTTCCATATAATGCATTTCGTTCTGGTGATAGGAGAATTTGACTATCCTGAGTACACACATCATTATCCTCATTCCTGTCATGCGAAGTCTTGAATTCATATGATATGCTGGTTTCAGTGTGAGCAGCATGCAACTGAACCTCTTCATCTTTCAACACGGACCAACCCGGATGTGGGGTGAACCATATACTTTGTTTCCAATGGTCACACCAGTCACCAGAAGCTTGAGAACAACAAGATATTTATTAGAAAAAATCGCGCCAAATACTTCTTAGCATAACTTGCAGTCATCTACATGTAAGTATTCAAGAAAGAAAAGGTGAGAAAATAATAGCTTCAGTTATCCCTCCACTCAAGTGATTCGCATCCTAGCTACCAATAGATACTTCTCACATTTACATATAGTGACATCCTACTTTTCCTATATGGGTAAGTTAAGTCAGCCGAACCTCCAACCTTTTTAAGTTTTCCTCTTTGCAGTAGGGCTCAACTTACCATGTAGAAGTGATGTTGAATCATTTTCTTTAGGGCATGCTATCCATTTAGGACCTGTGGAATAGAATGTTGTCCCTTCACTATCCAGCTGAAGTAACCACCTGAAAGAGTTCAAACATCAAATTGTTCATAACTTGATAAAAATACACGAAACACAAAACCAAATGCGTCAAATTTTATACCATGAGATGATAGCATGAACTGTACCATCACTAGTGGTTTTTATGTTTAGCTCAGTTTCCCTGAAACTGTCAGGCCTTTTCCAGAAGTCAAACTCGAAAACTTTGAATGGCTCCGAAAGCTGGTGAAAACGACAAATTAAGTAGATGGTCATGGGATGCAATTATCAAGTTGGTAGGATAACCATTATCTGGTTAAAATTTAGAAGAGAGATCTCAATAATTGTATCGCAATTACCAGCTTGCATTCTTCCTTGACTGCATCACAATGCATTGCAAATTGTTTTTGTTTGACGCATAACAGATCATCCATCCCACTTGGAGTAAGATGAATGCCATCTGATGCTTTAGTGTCTTTGCTAAGTAAATCGTTCATCTCTGAGAAGCAAGCACACTCAACCAGCTGTATGAGAAATTCAGAGTGAAAAAGGGAATGTAACAAATAAACATCTGCATTCTGATTAAATTAACAAAAATCAATTAAACGGCTAGGACTAAAAGAAAGCATCAAACTGAAACAAGTGAATTAACGAGACTTATGATCGTAATAATGTCCTTTTTAAGAGTAACTAAGAAGTAAATATGTACAGGTCTAAGCAGTCATATATTAAGTATATACATAGTAGCATTAATGTATGTTAGTAGGGAAAATAGGAGCAGCTAAAGAAGTGGTTGGGAGTTTATATGGGGCAAATGCCCCTCGTGTATGCAGTCAACAGTAGCTTTTGTTCAACTACCTGACCATAAGTTGTTACCCGGTAAGGTACTGATCGTGGATTTTTCACCAATAAATTGTCATGTGCATGTTGTAATGTTGGTATTAGCCCTTCACCCAATAACTCTGAATCCAGAATCTCACTCACCTGCATCATAACAATATCCAGCCGTGAATGATAGATACTACTATGTTTATATCACTGCACTGAAAAAAATCCACAATATATAAATTAATTCACTTCACTTGAGAGTTGAGACAGCAACATGTATTCATCTTTTCATGCAGAGTTATTCTAACAACATAGATCAATAACATGAGGAAATGCATGCAAGTTTTTCCCACATTGCAGATAACTAAAATGAAGTTTTTGGAGGTAAGTGGCTTGTTAACTGTTACCACATGTTCACAGTGTCCCTTTGGAGGTATGAATAGTTGCTGAAAGGCTACAGAATAGAAGAAAAATCCTTTTCAACAGAACTCCAATTAATGATACCATAAGCAACAAGACCAGGGATATAATGTTGTTAAGTTAACAGCCAAAATGGCCTTTCGTTCAATAGGTGAAACTTTTCAAGAGCAGGGTGGGATAAATCATCTATAGAGAAAAACAGAAGTTAGTAACTTCGTTGAAACTATAGACAAGGATCATTAATCATAAAACAAACGATTCACCATTCACTTCACCAAACAGAACCCCCCCCCCCCCCCCCAATTTCACATATCCAGTAACAAAAGAAGTTTTGATCATTATATCATTCAATGGCCAGTGTATTCCCCGTTGCAAATGTAGGAGAGCACATATCAAATGTCAATCCTATTACTATAAAATGCAAACATATATCCACAGCAAGTCAGCAAGGATTATCAGCCTCATAATGTGAAAGCATATGCACAGTATTGGCACCCACCAGAACATCAGCACGGGAAGGGATATCCCTGCCAACTTCAAGCTCATCCGACCTCTTGTTTATGAGTCGTATTTTCCCATCCATTCCATTTGCCCGTAGAACTTTCCGCATTAACTTGACCATGGGAAGGTATGACTCGCAAGCTGTCACCAATCCATCTGAACCAGAACTTGCCTTAACATCATCAACTCCCATTGCCCGAGCTGCCATCATCGACAGCAATCCTGTACCAGCACTGTTCAAAGGCACACTCACATTAGTATGCCATCAAACAAACTACTAGCACTACTTACATACTCAACAGAATCACTCAACCGATTCGTCAGAAATCTAATGCCACAGTCACTAGTGTTATGGTGCAAAGCTACAAACACATCAAGTAAACGATACAGTATTCACCAAAAAGCATAATACTAAGAAATGACGTAGTGAAGTTACTCAATATCAAGTTCAGCAGCTCACATCAATTCACTAACTACAGCAATCATGTTCGTCCATAATTCACAAATAACAAAAAAAACGCAGTAAAACCTAAGCTATGAAATGACGTAGTGAAGTTACTCAATATCAAGCTCAGCTCACATCAATTCAACAACTACAGTAATCATGCTTGTCGACAATTGAATGATTCAAGTTAGCCTCATCTTCAATGCAAACAACAACAAAATACAGTAAAACCGAAGCTATGAAATGACAGTAGTGAAGTTACTTAATATCAAGTTCAGCAGCTGACATCAATTCACTAACTACAGTAATCATGCTCGTCGATAATTGACTGATTCAAATTTCAAGGTAGCCTCACCGTCAATGCAAACAACAGAAAAAACGCAGTAAAACCGAAGCTATTGAGTAATTGCCAGCACAAATACAAGCGAAGTAGTATCGTTTTACCCAATATCGAGAACGTGGCAAGGTTTAGTGACAGTTTTGTCAATCGCCTGGCGATAGGCACTGTTGCGGCGTGTATCGTTGAGCATGTCGAGATATGAGGTCGAGGCGAGAAAGGATTTTGGAGTTGTTGGTTTTGCATCGTCTTCTAGCTCCTCTTCTTCGATTACTAACCATTCGGATCTTCCGGTGAGTGGATCGAACTTGAGCTGGAACATTCGTTCACCGGAGCTCATGCTTCTGACGGTGACGGAAGGTCGGGAAAATGCAGGGAGGAGGAGGAGAGGTTTGAAGAGGAGGGAAAGCATTAATCGGTCTGTCAGAAAGAAAATGTTCAGTGGATGGGGGTTTTAGAAATTAGAACACTCCAGGGGTGAAATGGGAAATTCGTTGACACCGGGGGTTTTGGAGCCTAGGTAAGTCTTTTTTTCCTTTTCCTTCTTATTAAAGGTGACAATTTTTAAAGGTTACTTCTCCATTTTATGTCTTAACAACTTAACAACTTTGTTAAAGAATTAACACAGACGGTTTTCCTTACATTTAGAATTCTTAAATTGCCCTATTGTGATCGGTGCAGAAAATTTCGCATATATTCTATTGGTTGTGTAATAACACTTGAATAGATAGTTAGGATTTATGATTGTTCTTAATTTTTAATTTTAACGTGGATGAGCAGATTATTATGAAAAGATTGAAAAGATGTTTTACTCATATTAAATGAATAAAAATGTGACTATTTCGAATAGAATATATGAGGCGTTCTTAGCGCCTTAGCGGTATACGATCTAACTGAAGTTTTTTGCTCTTATGTTTGTTTTTCGATTCTTCTAGGTTGTGATTACCCCTTGGTCGAGAGGATAAATTACAACAAATGAGAGCACAATCAAGAAATTACAACACTTTAAACAAATTGAAACGCACGATTTCTTATATTGTTTCATTACCACAGTTCGACAGTTTGTTGTAATTTTCATAGTCTACCGGTTCACGTGTATGATCATTAATTAGATTGAGTTTTATCAGTTTAACATAAAACTATAAATTACGTGATTTGACATGAAATTTATTTATTAGTATTTTATCTTTTATAATTTTTATTTCAGACAACTATTATCCGATTTTTACAATTTAGTAAACTTCATTCCCTTTTGAAAAAATAATGAAAGAAACAAATTTATTTCTCTAACAGAAATTCCCATAAACTACAATTATTCGTTTTTATTATTATTCTGATATAATTAGGCAGAATTCTACTATATCCAAGACAGTTTCCTTTCATTTTCAACGAGTATGAACACGCCAAACAAACACTTCATAGAAACCCCCGTGAAGAAGAAGCAATAACAATGGAATGAATGAGACAAGCAGCAGCAATCTGGAATAGTATATAAATGGCCATGGCATCATCTTCTTGCATCTTCTGCCAAATCGCCCGCTCTACTACATCCACCACGCTCCTTCATCAGGTCTGGCTTTTATTCTTCTTGTTCTTGAATTGAACAGTAATTGAATTTGATCCGAATGACAATCTCTTGAGATGCAGGATGATAAAGTCGTGGCTTTCCAGGATATTAACCCTTCTGCATTCAGGTCCAACCCCAATTATTTCTCTCATTCTCTTTTTTATAATCTGTTTAATCATGATCATGATTACTAAGCTACTAGCTATTGCACTTCTTGATCTTGTTAATTGATAATGGATGCTCAGTAGAAAAAAATGGTACAGGAGAAATAGCTTCTGGTGTGTTCTTTGCTTTCCTTTTTGTTATGGGGAAATCGAAAAAAATCATTTTGGGTAGATTGAAGTAGATTGAATTAGGAGTAAGTCTCCATGACAGTTGTGATTTTACTAAACAATAGGAAAATCGACATTTCATTAGTATTAATAAGGAGAATGTAGGAAAGGTATTGATTTTCTTCATATTCAAGAAAATCATGACTTTTATAAGAATTTCACTTGAAGTAGAAGCCGACAGTATCGTGCATTGTACAGTTGTAATGATTAGGCTAAACAATTGAGATTCGGGGAACCGGGAGACAGTATCGTGCATTGTACAGTTGTAATGATTAGGCTAAACAATTGAGATTCGGGGAACCGGGATGGGCGTTGGTTTCTTGTAAAGATCAACTATAAGTCTGGTTGTGTCTTTTTGTTGGAACACCTTTTGTTTCGGGACGCTTGTTTACTGGTGCTTTCATTCCTTGATAGTCAATTTTCTGAACTAGAGTTGCTTGGAGAAGCATCTTCTTGCAGGGTTTTTCAGAATGATTCCTAGTGTGAACATGTTATTTGGCCAACAATGTACCTGTCGTTGTGTTCATCACGTCATTGTTAAAGTAGCCTATGAAGCTGGGATTTGCGACATTCAAGTATCAGTAGATAAAGATACTCAGTAGTCAGTAGTATGAAATGTAGAAAGAAAAGGATGCTGACAAAATTGAAGTGATTGAATTCGGTTCTAGTGCCAACTGCTACTAATATATCATGTTGATGGAAACATCATAATAGTATGTTAAGCAACATTATTCTGATTTACAAAGCACAAAGCTTGTTCGTCAAAGCCCAATCTGGATAACTTAATTGTCAACTAGTTCCCCCCTGGGGGGTGAATTCACTGAGTAGTTCTCCAAAATGACTTCAAAATCAGAGTTGTTAGACTCGTTGCCCACCTTCAGTCAGTTAATCCAGGGAATTCAATAACCTGTCTGTTATCATAGTAATTTCAGATGTGTCAGCCTATGTTCTGTGGTTGTAACTATCAATAGTTTTCTATGTTCAATTTCAGACGTTGAAATTGTAGCTAGAATATTAAGTTGCAGGGTTAAGCTAATTTGCCAACCGTGTAGAATCCACGTGGGCATGATGGATTTATGGCGAAAAGGAGGATTCTTTTGACCAAGCTGTGGATTTCAAACAAAATAAGATGATTGTTGTATACATGACTTCTCTTGTTTAAGTTCCCAGGATATTGGGATTCTATCGTACTTGGATTCATTTGATTTCTGTAATTCGTTAATAAGTAGTAAGATATAGTTCGACATTTTCATTGAAGTTTGAATGTTGAGAAAAAGGCTAGATGTTGGAAATAGGAAACTATCAGGTTATAGATTTCAGAGTACACCTTTAATATGTAAGAGTAAACAGAGCTGGCAGAAATTCTGCATTTGGGATTAGCACATCTCCAATGAGAAAGCTGGGAGGTTTACGAATTGAGTAAACCTTGGAACGAAATGCTATTGAATCAAAATCAATTTAACCAAACATAATTTGAACGTGAAGGGTTGTAAGTGATCCCTGAGTTCCCGATCTGTGCCATTTCATATGGGTGTTTGTTGATAGATGAACCCTTGATTACATGCACACCTTAATATGGGACCAGGTTGGAAATTTTGCATCATATTCATTCTGATGCATCATGCATGTCGTTAAGCCATTTCCTATTCCAAGTGGTAGTCCCTCTGTGTCATGTGTCTACTATGCCCCAAAACTATTTTTTCTTTTTTTTTTTTTTTTATTCATGACATTGATAAGGTTAAGTCAAAACTTGAATGCGTGCATCCATGTAAATGTCATGAGTTGATTTTTTTGATGGAAGTCTGTTGTAATTTCTGTGCAATAGGTGTTGATGCAATAGGATTCGAAGTTTTCAGCTAGTTAATTAGTAATCTGTACCGTATATGCTGGTTGCTTCGAAATTAAGTTTTCAGCTAGTTGATTTGAAGTTAAGCCTGTTGTAATTTCTGTGTAATAGGTGCTGATTCAAAGTTGCTTCTTCTCCCGTGAACTGTTTTCTACACCTGGCATTCAGTTAATACATTTTCTTACACTAACCTACTATCTGAAATTAGGCATTACCTGGTGATCCCAGTTGAGCATATACCAACAGTCAACGACCTCCAGAAGAAGCCAGAAGATTACACTTTAGGTAATAAAACTGACATTACGCTTCTTATTGTGAAATTTGCTTCCTAGTTTTGTCAGCTTAAACTCACCTTTTCCATCTTCATGCAGTCAGTCACATGTTAAACGTGGGTCAAATTCTAGTAAAAAGAGATGCACCATATGCGAAGCATTATAGGTATTCTTTCTAATACACAGTTCTCCATTTTCTCGCTACTCTAAATAGCAATTCTCCGTTTTCTCACTACTCTAAGTAACAAAGTTCTCCCCCCCATCCTTAGTTTTCTACATAAAGGTTTAATGAATTACAAATTTAGTTGTATTTGCAATATTGAATGAATTTGGGAACCCCAAAAAAATCAAAATTTTGTGTCCTTGAATATGCTGATATAAGATTTCAGTTAAAACTGCAACGAAGTGACATGCAGTATTTTCTGATTCTCAGATTTGGGTTTCACCAGCCTCCATTTAACAGTGTTGATCATCTGCATCTCCATTGTTTCGCACTCCCGTATACTCCCAGGTGAAGTTGATATTTACATTAGCCCTGCCTGTATGAGCTCATATATAATTGTGGTTGACAAGCTTAGCCGATTACTGATATCAAAATCTTAAAACAGGTGGAGATGTATAAAATACATGTCGTTAGGACCACTTGGTGGATTCATTGAAGCAGATAAATTGTTAGCGAGGATAAATCCATCACTATCGTCCCTCTAAAGTCTAAACCGTTGAGTTTATTGACTCTCAATTGGTTTATATACAAGCTAGAGGAGATTGATTCACTTTATTCATACTACACTCCTTTGGAGACTGGCTATCCAATTACATAAAATGTTTTTCTTAACTCTGCATTTTAAGACTGTTAACTGAATTAGAAATTAATCAGGTATAGTTTATTCCTTTCTTGACATAATTTATTTGTTACTCTGTGGGGAAACATGTTATAAGTCTCTGATTTCTTCGTCTAAAAAAATCTAAACTGAACTGATTTGAACTGAATAGTTGTAGTATAAATAAACAACTAAGCAGTCTAAACAAACCTAAATTGAACTGATCTAACTGAATTGAATGGTCTTTTTTAGACGAAAATAACATAGCCTAACATATATTACTGAAGTTGAATGTGTTGGAGACTAATGTTCCAAGTGGCACTGGTTTCTTTGGTAAGGCCTTAATGACTCTCACAAATCTCCAGCTCCAAGAAATCATGATCGAAAACACACTCACACAAAAAAAAAAATTGTATGAGTTTATCATGTGTAGACAGATAATAGAGTTAGGTGAAGTTGAAAGACGCAGTTCATGGTTTGCAGATGAAGATTGACAAGTCCTTTTAACTGAATCTATCTGTACAATTATGATCCATGGGCATTTTACATGGTTGATACTTGATAGTACTTGGTACCAGCTACTGACAAAGAAAGGTGAGGTTCATGCATGTACGTGTGTGTATGGAAGTACTTGCGGACAGCTAGTTGATTGTGCTTTAGACTTTAAGGTTTCAAACTCAGACATGTCTTTTTCCCCTTCTGTTGAATGGACTCCATGCCCCATCTATTTTGGGGCATGTTTTTAAGATGTATCATCAAACAGTTGCGGTATCATAATTCCAGATTGTCTAGTCCACCGCACGCACTCAACGTCTACGATTTATGAATGCCATTTGTTAGTACGATGTAGAAAACGACCCTACAGTTATTATTTTCGAGAATATAGTCTATCATGTGGAAGCAGTTTTATCCCGGAGCTTCAATCCGTCCCCCTTTGGTGCCACATGGACTGAATTTATCATTTGACATGACAGTAGCGCGGTCTCAATTCTCCATATTACTCCGAAAATCAACTTGATATAACTCTGATATAACTCCTACCTCGTTGGTGTGTTATAAACTCTTCTTAATGTTGGTTTTCCCGCCAATGGTGTATCTAATTGACGCCTGTCGGTCACATTTTATCCTGTACCAATCTATTTCTATTTCTTTGTAGCGACAAAAATGTTACTCCGCGTGATAACGTCGATTTTGACAAGTTATAGACAATTAATTTCTCATTAAAAAATTTCAACGATTCGTGCAGAAGTCTTTAATTGGTTTGTTAATGACTTTCAACTGACATCTCAGCCAATTAGCTATTATCACGAGATGATAAAACAATAGAGGTTCATTATATGACGAATATTATAAACAATAAACTTATGATTGATTGGGTAGATATGCACGCCGAACTTGGTAATTGGCATAAATAATACTTATGCCGAAAGCTAAATTTAAACTAGCTTAAACAAGTTGGATTGGGACTTGGGATATGGTACTACTGCCATATTTTAAGATCAAACTAACAAGGACAAGGGGACGCGTTTATTACAAAGCAACAACTTGATAAGAATAATTAGTTGAACTACGTAGCCCCACTTAATTGTGCTTGTTGAAATGTAAGGGAATACCGTGAGGAAGCCAATTTATGATAAATTACCATGGCAACTAGATTTTGGAGAAAGAAATTAAAGAACAAAAAAGTAAAGAAAACAACAACGAGCTAGCTGAGAAGGCACATCTACATCGATGTTTTTTGATCTCTTTTAAACTTTCAAATTTATCACGTAATGTAGTTATTTATTAACATCTTTAATTGACCACTTAGAGTGAAATGAAATCTAATACTGTGAAATTTAGGGGGGGGGGGGGGGGGGGTTCAATGTTAAAATGGGATGAGCCGTACCAAATAAATTGCGGAGCAATCTAATCTAAGGAAAAATAGTGAAGTACCAATAATTGAAGTAATTATGTTGACAATGGTGGCTAAGGAAAAATAACAAACGATTGTGCCCTACAAATATGATTGAAAGTTTGGTGGCTCACCAAACTACTGTATCCCATATCGGCACATAGCATTTAATTAATAATTAATCAAATATAAAATTCAGTATGATAATTTTTATATAAGCTTTGTGTTGTTGAAAATGTTTTTTTAAGTATAGATTAGAGTCTCCCCTTCTCTTCGGTACGAGTACATTTTGTCACCATGGTCCCAAGTCCCATCCCATATCATACTCGAGCATTATTGAAACGACAAATTCCAAAAATTTGGAGCATTTGTTCTTATTTCTCCCAACTATAGTTTGTGTGCAAATTGATTTTCAATGCTGTGGTAATGCCTGGGAAAGCTACCCCATGCATTTTAGAGAATGGGAATATCCGAATTTGTAATGATATCAGTTGATACTTGACCAACTAGTTAATCGATTTACTTATAAACAGTTAATTTATTAATTTACTCCTATATATATTTTAAATACCATGGAGAATCCGCGGTTGTTATCCTTCGAGTATACACTGGGTAAATACGTACTCACGTAATAGACTGTAAACCACGTGAACCAAGTTAAGCTGCACAAGTGCGACATGCCTGGTTCAACGTGTCATAATCACATATTCAACTCCTGTGTAATTCAAACTTGTGACTAAAGTAAAAATACTCATCTCTTTAATCAATTGGGCTAATGTATAAACCGTTAATATTACTTGAACATTGATCAAAATGAATACAGTATATTACATGAACTCAAGTTTAAACGCGGGTGACAGAACGGATACATGCAAGCTGAATTGTTTAAATAAAGTATTGTTAGGTGAGTGATTAGTGTACTGTGATGATCAGGCTCAATTTATGAATGGATTTGGTCAAAGGTTCACCTATCCTAACTTTTAGGCGTATAGCGCCAGTAGGTTGGGTTCCCAGCTGGCCGTCAGTTCTGTGACTTGTCTCCACTAGAAGAAAGAAATATTCAATTTCGATTAGTATCCCTTTAGTTCTTGCTACATTCACTATTTTTGTTTATTTTGTTGTTCTTCATAGTTCGTTCACTTCATTTCCATGAAATAAAAAGATTCAAATGCTTACGCTCCAAAACTTCTAAATTGAATTTATTTTACTTGATCTAAACTGAAACTTATATTTTTTCTAATTGAATTGTACTACCTAGCATTACAGCATTACGGCCGACAAGTATTCTTTGAACAAAGATGTACACTCTCATGTATGCAATATTGCAATTTTTTAAGCAAACAATTTAGTACTATATCTTGATGCTATACAATATTTAAAAACAAACCTTAACAAACTTTTTGGTACTCAACTTAAGACCACTACTAATTTAGATATAGGAAAGGAAGAGGAACACTAGGAACTGAAAGATAAGTGGTTAAAATGGAAATATGAAAGTAGTGACAAAGATAGAAATGACGTCTTTAAAGTTTAAACTAGTACTAGCTACTTATTTAAAACGAGTACCAAACAATATCATGGAGAGATAGAGCCTGGCCAGATAATCCATACCATACATAGAGACATGCAGATATTACATTACGCATGCATGTTTGCTTGTGGATAATCAAAGGCACAATTAATTTTGCAGTAGTAGGAGAGGCACCTACTACTTCCTAGAGTATACATATAGAATTATGGGCTTGGTGTATCATATGCATAGTTATAATGTTATATACTGGTATTACTTATATATCTCGATCCTCGTTAGTTATGCATAGTATCCTCTTTAAGCCAAGTTTCAAATATACTTCAACTCAACCAACCTTACAGGCTACATCCAGCTAGCTCCTTACATTTCAAGATTGACCTTCACAAAGATGACTCCATCGAATTCTCTAACTTAAAGGTCAAATGGTGCAATCTACAAGGTCAATAGAAGTCTTTTTTATTTATTCAAGTCTTCTATATTGCACGAAGACACGATATGAGTAGAGTATGAGACATTATAGAAATGCAAAGTTTCTATAAAAATAAAGCATGACAGGCCGATCAAAGTTTCGTAGAATGGACCAGCACTGTAAATGGACCACAATCTGGATATGTATTAAGCATCCCATAGCTGATAAAACGTACGAGTCGGATTGTTTAAGTTTTATCCTGAAGGAGTTTTTAGACGTTAGGGGCATGAACCGTATAACACCCGTTAAGGGACCACACACTATCTGAAAGTATGTTGCACGGAGTTACCCCTCCATCGAAAACCCAACCAGGGGGATCCAGTTCTGCACTCCAAACTTTTAAAGCATCGATTTAAATTTTGAAGCTATAGTAAATATACACTGGTTGACTTAGGAGCAGGTCCTAATTTAATTATACCTATACTATATTAAATGCTCTGGTTAATGCATCGAAGTCAATTGGAATGCAGCTATCCCTCCACTGTATACAACTTCTATGTACTTCCAAGCTTCTAGCATCATCAATCCTGCAAAAACGTAAAGGAAAAACCAAGATCTTAAATGCAACTTCATTGCCAAAGTAATGTGAATGACAGATAAAGTGGTGTATTATTGAGCACAATTTTTATCCCCATACTATGTCCATACTGATGCTTGTACAGAGCAATAGCAATAGTTACATAAGTACTAAAACCTATCACTATCTTATATTTAGGATGAAATGGAAAAAATGATGTCAAAAATCAACAATCTCATGACTTCTAAATTTATTGGGACCCACAAAAATGTAATTCTAAATTTAGAACTCCCTAAAAATCTTCCTACATTTGAGTACTCACTTGCCCTTCCTTATTCTTCCCTATCTATGTGGCACCATATATATCCTCCATGTGTACTTTTTCATCACTAAAACATAAATAATAGGAGACCTCTAATTATCATTTATGTAGTTGATATCCTAAATAATTATAAGGGACAACTTAAGAGCAATATTAGAAAAATATTATATGTATCATGTAAAGAGTGATCTAACAGCTTTAGGAAATGTTATCTGTCTTGCTTACTCTGATCTCACTTGAGAATCCTGCCTCAAAAGGCTCCCCCTGCCCAACACATCCAACATTTACTGTCAATTGCGTGATAGCAAGTCATAGTGATATAAATCGAGTAAATTTCACAACTCTGCGAGTTCAATAAAATGAGATGGAACTCAATCATGGTATCAGAGCTTTTTTTAACTCACCAGGTCTGATTAGAGTCACTAGACGTGGCTTCAAATTTCAGGGATCATATATGAAAAACTCAAAGGAAAAGAATTTGCCAAACTTTTGGAGACAATAGCAATCATCCTAAGTGGTGTCAATAGAAATGGATTCTCCATTAGAAATTGAGGAGATCAATTCTCCACATGTCAATTTCCTCATATTCATAACTTTCATTTTATTAGTTTTAGACCCTCTTATTATTCGTATGAAAAAAAATCATTAGATTCAATTCAGTTTAGTTAAAATTTGTTAATATAAATAAATAAGTTATAAAAAGAGATATCAAAACCATATACTACTCCTGCTAACCAATCTTGAAAAGGTGCTTATTGCTGAGGCGTACTGGAGCAATAGTTAGTATAGAAGTAATATTTAAAAAAGAACCCACTGAAACTTAGGCAACACAAAACACAACATTCATATATGAATACAGAGTACTAATTGTATGATAACACAATTTTCGACATATAAATGCCCAAACAAATCCTTGACTGATTAATGCTAAAATAAAACATACCTGACTCAAAATCACCCTCTCCACAAAACTCAGCCAGCCAGCTAGCAGTATCCTACCAGAAACTTGTTCGTCCATTTCCCTTTTTAAGCACCCTCTACACTCCATTTCACTCCATATCCTTCCTCTCCCCACCCCTCTCCGTCTAGGACATCATCTTCCGACTCCAAATTCCAACACCATCTTCTTTAAACGAACTCAAACCCCTTATAACTTGGGCATTGCCATAAAGACTACTAGTTCCATAGGAACTCAATGGCCTCCCCTGTTTTACTCATCATCATAACCACTCTCCTCTTCTTCCAACAAACTAACTCCGCTCTCGTCGTCCTCCCGTTAACCCACTTCCTCTCCTCCACAAAATTCAACACCACCCACCACCTCCTAAAATCCGTCTCCACTCGCTCGACCTCCCGTTTCCACCGCCACCGCCGTTCCATCTCCCTCCCGCTCTCCCCCGGAACCGACTACACCCTCTCCTTCAAACTCGGCCCTCACTCCCAGCCAATCTCCCTCTACATGGACACCGGCAGCGACGTCGTCTGGCTACCCTGCCACCCTTTCGACTGCATCCTCTGTGAAGGCAAATACTCCCCTTCCTTAATCCCAAACCCTGGCCCACTCAACCTCACCACTTCCACACCTGTCACCTGCAAGTCCTCCGCCTGCTCCTCTGCCCACTCCTCCCTCCCTTCCTCCGACCTCTGCGCCATGGCCAAATGCCCCTTAGAAGACATCGAAATCGGAGACTGCAAGTCCTATAACTGCCCGCCTTTCTACCTAGCTTACGGCGATGGCAGCCTAATAGGCAAGCTCTATGAAGACACACTAACCATTCCAATGTCAACTCCTTCACTTAAAATCCCAAAATTCACGTTCGGCTGCGCTCACAGCGCCCTCGGCGAGCCTATCGGCGTCGCAGGATTCGGCCGCGGGGTCCTATCCTTGCCAGCTCAGCTCGCGTCCACCTCGCCGGAGATTGGAAACTACTTTTCCTACTGTTTGGTCGCTCACGCATTTGATCAAACAGGTGGCGTGCGTGCTAGACCGAGCCCACTCATACTCGGTCGCTACGAGAAGAAAACCAAAACTCAGGTCACTGATTTGGATCCAATTGAAGAAACAGTGAACTACAAATACACGCCATTATTGGAGAATCCGAAGCACTCGTACTTCTACTGCGTGGGACTAGAGGCGATTTCGGTCGAGATGACCATTGTTCCTACACCATTGAGCTTGAGGAGAGTTGACGGAGACGGAAATGGCGGAATGGTGGTGGATTCTGGAACGACGTTCACTATGCTGCCGAGGGGATTCTTCAACTCGGTTATGACTGAGTTCGATGCCCGAGTCGGCAAGGTTTATAAGCGAGCGAACCGAGTTGAGTCACGAACTGGACTCAGTCCGTGTTACTACGGCAAAAGGGGGGAGAAATCGTTTGGTTATGTGCCTCGATTGATGTTGCATTTTGCCGGGAATTCGACGGTGGCGATGCCGAGGAGGAACTACTTTTATGAGTTTTTTGATGCACAAGCGAAGAGGAATGTGGGGTGTGTGATGCTGATGGACGGTGGTGAAGAGGCCGAGAACGGCGGAGGGCCGGCGGGGCTGTTGGGGAATTATCAGCAGCAGGGGTTTGAGGTGGTTTATGACTTGGAGATGAAGCGGGTCGGGTTTGCGAGAAGGAAGTGCGCATCTTTGTGGGATACACTGGGGTAGTGCTAACATGCACATATTGAAGTCAACTTTGCCCGCGTGTTGACGTTTTGGAAGTCAAACGGCGGTTTGGTTCGACCAGTCGGATGACTCGTTCCTTTTGTTGGGTTTTAAGCTCGGGGGGAAAATTGTGTATAGAGTGTCTGTCTTTTATGTGTTTGCATTTGGGGATGTATAGATAAATTTGTTAATATTCAATTACTTTATTTTATTTTTGAAGAAAATTGTAGTACTAATAACATGTAGATTAAACTTTAAAGTATAAACCTATAAAGTTTAAACTTTAAACTTTAAACTTAAAAGTTTAAACCAAAAAACTATGAATATTGTTTGCCTTTTTAAAGTCCCCTCTAATTGTAAATTAATTCTAACTAATATATACTCAATATATACTCATGATGCGTACTTTCATAATACAGTTTTATAAAACATTTTCATGTGTAGTTTAGAAGTAAATTACTTTCATAATACAGTTTTATAAAACATTTTGATGTGTAGTTTAGAAGTAAATTAAAGTTGACATTGGAAAATCAAACAACACATTTTAACCGAACTGATGTTGTACAACTGTGTTTTTATGGAATATATGTTTGTTTGTATTATATTGAATAAAACTAAATTAGTCATTCGGAAAACAATATGAGACAAATTACAAACAACCAAAATGAATTTAATTAAATTATTTCTCGACCAGCTGTAGTATTAAATTAGTGTACCATAATTTGCAAACAGCCAAATGTACTATATTATGATTTATGAGTGTAGCTAGCATGAGAAAAACCAAAACGTTCGTGGTCCTTATGTTGACGAGTGATGATGACCAAATTATGTTGGACTTATTCGAGTGTATTATTTTGATCGAGACATTTGAATTTATTCAGCGGCAAAAATCGAATTGTGAGTTGCATTAAGTGTTCACGTACGTACGTGTATATAGGACTGAAACACTGTTGGAAAATTAAACACATTATGGACGTCGGCTATGAATTGATCAGGATGAGGAAAAATAGTCGCTGTGTGTCAATTTACGTTGCATCTACATCAATAGAAATATAAAATCATGCCGTGCACCTAGGACAAGATGATTTCCCATTATATTCCGGTCTGAATCACAAATAATTTATAGCCAAATTTTATTCGGACAAGTTAACTACTGTAGAAAGCTTGTAATGTGTAATTAATTCATTAGGCTGATTGATGTAACATTTTTAAGTAACATCTTATCCTATCCTAGGGTCCAAAGCCGCACCGAATGATATGGTGAATATTTTTGTAATGATAAATACAGATGAAAATGTAATTGATAGTTGATCAGTCATCTTATTGACATTTATCGAACAAATTTATTATGGTTAAGCGGTTAAATAAGGTGAAATCAGATCATAAAGTTTATCGAACAAATGTATTATGGTTAAGCGGTTAAATAAGGTGAAATCAGATCATGAAGTAACTGGTACAATGAAACTAAACACACACTAATTACTCATTAATGATAGTGATGGCCTAGGGTACGAGTTTGATGAAGACATCGGGGAATGCATGTCAAAGGTAAGAAGCTTTGTTGGATCAATTCAATTTCACAACTGTACACGATTGGACTTCACGGCGACTAGCTGCAATACTTCTAGCCTGGCTAAACTTTGCCATTCCGAACGATCGATCGGTTGTTTTCCTTTACATGCCCCATGCTTGATCAACTAACACTTATCATGATTCATGATGTAAATCCTCTGGTTTAATTTGTTAATGGTGCCCACCTATATATATAAGAGGAGAAAAATTGGTTAAATCTTTTCTCCGTAAAGTGGACTTGACCAGTTGAATACTTCAATCGATGGGTTTGTGTCCAAAAGCTCTCAACTCAGGTGGAGAGGTAGTAATTAAGTAACTAATGAGTGGAAATCTCATTTGCAGCAACTAAATGACTATTTATAGATGATTGAAGGGACCAAAATAGAGTTAGACACTTAGACCATCTGAACAAAATAGAGTATTTATACACACACGTGTGATGGGTGGGAGTTGTCAGACAGCTGGTTATGAGCAGACACACACGAACGTTTCTGAATTCATAATTGGCGGACAAAGGCTGAGCTCTTTATCCCTATTCCCTGATGTCAACATAGGCCAGCGTGTTTTGGTCCCAATTGTTTCAAGACCACTCTCCCTTTTATTTTCTTTTCTCTTTTTAAATAAACATTCATATTAAACTTTAGGAAGGAAGATACGAGTAGATTTTTTAAGCAAAAATTAACGCATTCAAAGATTTGGAAAAAGTGTTAGAATTCGGTGAAGGTTTAGTGTTTTTGAGGCATAATCATCGCTTTGCTCTGGTGTACGATGGAGCCATCGAAGGTTATCTAGAGGGTTCTAATTGCATTTTATTAGTTTTTATGCATTTTTTGTAATTTTTACAAGTTGTTGGACTTTATATTTCATAATTTATTTTCATTTGACACTTTTTTCTTTAATATTTTTCTCTTTAACTTTTGCTTGATTAATAAGAAATGAGGTTCCTCATCATATCTATCAATTTTCGATATTCTACGGAATCAATTAACTTTGATAATTGTTCTTCCCACTTAACCGCGTATGCTGCATCAAAATGTCAACTTTCGAAAGGAAAAATTGGGAGATTTAAGCTGTAAGCAAATTCTTAAAATAATTTCGATAATTGGAGTAAGTTGCGGCTATTAAAAATCTTCCACAATAAGGTGATTTCAACGTCTTGCCTGTGTTTTCTGCCACTTATTTCTCCTCACCACTTATTTATACATTAGGGCGGATGGCAGTTGCAGTAATTGTTCCGAACTTTGGGGGTTAATACGTCTTATCAGGTGGGTTGTCCAAAACACATATGGGCTTGGACCAAAACCGGGGTGGGTGGGGGGGGGGGGGGGGAGAGGTTTTTCAAGTGTAAAAATCAGCATCGTTTTCACATTTGCACAATTTCCCAAGCTGCCCGAGATTTTTCGCGTACACATGGAATAAGAGCCAATCGGGAGATTTTGTGGCGGTCAACGCCACTTTACATGTAAAAATGGCCAACCAATCAGGCCCTTATTGATAATCATTGCCTTATTGAGATTCCCATTACATGGTTGAAGTAACTTTATTTGGGTAAGCTACAATAGCCACAAAGAAATTGAACGAGTATTTAGATGTGCGGTGATTCCCATTTGATGCGTCGTGGCGTCACTTTATTAGTCAATTTATAAGGTGATTTCGACTTATTTGATCATTTGACCATAATAAGTTTGTTTGGTAAATCTCAATAAAGTGACTGATTTAAGAAGTTAGTCTATAAAAATATAAGATGATTGATTAGCTACTAGTTAACTTATAAGTTGTTAGTCACTTTGTCAGTTCTTTTGTCAAATAGACACGAATATCTAACTTTTGTCATGTAAAGAAAACAATGCTCTTGAGCTCAGAAATAGTGATAAAAACACGTTTCTCACTTTAGAATGTTTAGACTTAGTGTGAAAATCAATTATGAACATCTATAATTTTTGCTACACTGTATACGTGCGTGTGTAGGGAGGACCTTATAGGAATATCAATCATCAAAGTGGTCGTGCCGGAGTGGTTATCGGGCATGACTAGAAATCATGTGGGCTTTGCCCGCGCAGGTTCGAATCCTGCCGACCACGTTCAACATTTTCATTTTCCAAATGGATAATTAATTTAATCCAGGTTTTATTTTCTTACTTCAAGTTCAAACAATTCCATATTCTAATATTTTATGCCACTCCACCCCATGGCATTAGATTCCTAAACTTTCAAATATTTCTTCCTTTGTCCTTTCAATGCTCATTTGAGTATTTTCAGTTCTCAGGTATCTTTTCTGCATTGCCCTTATTCATGTAAGTTTTTTACAATTTCTATCCTTAATCCTTCTTTTTTACATTAATCTTTAACATGTTTTCATGCTTTTGTTTGTAACACTCCCTGTGATGATGCCTTTCTATGTTGGTTTTACAACAAGTTCCTGTTGTCCAAATGGAATATATATATATATATATATATATATATATATATATATATATATATATATATATATATATATATATATATATATATATATATATATATACATATATCAATTTCTCAAATAGTTGAAATTCCTTATATATAGATCATCTAGTGACTAAAATGTCATGAAATTCTAGTGTGATTGGTTTGATATAGTAACATGTTTTGACAGTTGCAGAGGTATGCAGAAACAGAAGGAACCTCTCAAAGACATAGCGATTTCGGCAAGTGCAATCAGGCCTGTGTACTGTAGCTCAACGAAGACGAAATTGTTACACCCTCCAATTGAAACTTACTGGAACTTGCCACCATTGAAGCAGCGAACAAAACCTCGCCTTAGTTGGATAACACTGATGTCGTCCCAATACAAGTATCGGGGATCTTTCAAGAAACTAATGAGGAGCAAAAGCATCAGGCTGGTCCGCGAAGGACCTCATAATCCTAACGACGAGAAGATAGTTGATTCGTTTCGTGAACTACTTGCTGTTGAGGGTCAAGTGCCGGTGAAGAACTCTGATTATCATACTCTTTTGAGGTTACAATTCTCTATTACTGTTTCATTCTGACAATTTGTGTGGTAGACATGCATAAATGTGACTGTGTAATATTAATTGCAGATTCCTTAGGATGAGGGACTACGATCTGGCGAAAGCTAAAGTTATGTTTCTGCACTATCTTAAGTGGCGAGAGGACTTTGGCGTTGACAAAATTGTGAAGGTACATTCGATTTTCTGAGAGTATCCATACCCGTTCAATGTTACGTAGAAGCTGTAGCTAATGTGACTGACTATGTGGCAGGAGTTTAAGTTTGAAGAGTTTCAAGAGGTTAAAAAAATTTATCCTCATGGATTTCATGGAGTTGATAGAGATGGGAGGCCTGTTTACATTGAGAGAATAGGAATGGTCAATCTTGACAGGTTTCTTCAAGTATCCACGATCGATAGATTTGTCAAGTATCATGTTTCTGAACAAGAGAAGACTCTACATTGGAGATTTCCTGCATGCTCAATCGCTGCCAAGAAACACATAGCTTCGACTCTAAGCATCTTGGATGTTAAGGATGTGGTAAGAGTTCCTGTTTACAAAATAAGCGAAGCCTGTGAATCGTGATCTTAATTCATGTTGGGACATCATTTTCTCACAGGGAATGGCACAGTTCTCGAAGCCTGCTAGGTATCTTTTTATGGAACTTCAAAAAATCGATAGCAGCTACTATCCTGAGGTAAGTTGCTCAGGTGCCATGAAATCTGATGTTATATGTACTAGAGTTATGCTGAGACAGGCAAGGTTCAGTTTTGGGAATTCCAGGATCATGGCCATTTTTACGGACTAATGTTTACGTGGTACTTAAGCGTTCGTGATATTTGCAGACACTTCATCAGCTTTTTATTATAAATGCTGGATCCAGTTTTAAATTGCTGTGGAGAGCTGTCTCGGCTTTTCTTGATGGACGAACTCTAGCGAAGATCAAAGTAATGGATTCCTGCAAATATTTCACTTTTCTCATATTTTTTATTTTGCAAATGTGATTTCTTAACCTTCATAGGTTCCCTAAGATCAGTTTACATATTACACAGAATATATATTGTATGTAGGTGCTCGGCACTGACTACAAAAGTAGCCTCCTTGAAGCCATTGATCCAAGGTAAGGCTATGTTATCTTCGTTTGAAAACTCATTTCAGTTCAATTTTGTTTAGTTCAGTTCATTTTGTTTAGATTTATTTAATTCAATTCAGTTCAGTTCAGATTTGTTGAATTGTTTTTTATACTACAAATAAGTTCAGTACAACTCAGTTTCATTCAATTCTGTTCAAACGAAGAGAATGGAGCCTAACTCTGCTTTATGCTTTAGATAAACAAGATGTCAAGATGTATTGCGTATTTGCGTACAGAATGTTACATTTATTAGAACAATGTCTTTCATATTGCTGCAGTAACCTTCCTAGCTTCTTTGGTGGAAATTGCACATGTTCTGATTCAGGCGGCTGCCTTTTCAGCAACAAAGGGCCATGGAGTGATCCTGAAGTCACAGAAATGCTTCAGGTTTTAGCAGATTTTTCGCTCTGTGCCTGCATGAATTTGATTTTATGAAAAAAAAAATCATTAATAAAAAATCTAGCATTTGTCCTTTTCATTTTTCAGGGAATGCTTTCTACCGAAGAGGAATATAAAAATAGCGTGACAGGCAGTTCGAGTGATCAATACAATGATGGCTACGATGTAACTTCACCGACCAGTGACTTATCCAGGGAAGACTCTGCAGGGAAAGACCTGGATGTCTCTATGTTACCGAGGATCAAAGCATTGCAACCTGTGCTAGAAAATGCAAATAGAGTGAGTTTATCTTCTCATGTACAAAATTTCATCTGGTAATTTGAATCGATCTAACTGAATCTTCGTATTTCATCAGAAAATCGGGATGCTGGAAGCAGAACTTGAAGATACCAAATTGGTTTTGCAAGGACTATCACAATGTATAGCAGAACTCAAGAATTGAACTTTAAAAAAACTGTCTACTTTCTGGATTAATCATTTCTTCATGATTTCCATTTTTCTATTTAGTACTACAATTAATAATTTTCTCTGTAAAACTGTTTTCCGTTATACACAAATACTTGTCACTCTAGTGTAATTTTTCTTTCGAAATACAAGTCTGATTTCAACGAAGGACGATAAGCGACCCTGCCAGTCTAGCATGTCATGCGTCACATAGGCAATTTGAATTCTGGAACAAATCGAGCTTCACGAAAGAAATGTCCGTTCCAATGATATGGAATGATATGCCGCCACTCGATCGTACGTGTATGGATAGTTGCCTGTAATAAGCCTGATGGAGATTGGAGAACTTGCCATGAAGTATAGAAGAATTAGCAATACTGTGAAGTGAGAACTATATATGTAGGTTGGAATTATTATCACTTTGCCATTTCTTCAACTTCTTGATAAAATTTGGTCACCAAAAACAAAACGTTTTTGTTTAATTTCATAATAATTTCCACGTGTACAATGACAAATTGGCAAGTTTGTTGCATGTAATTCAAGACTAAAAATAACTATCTTATTACCTCACCATTCAGAAATTCTTGGATCACCCCAAGTTTCTGAGAACATATAGGCAGGTACACATCAAAACTCACTCAACCAAACAAACCATTTTCTTTTCTTCTCCACTTCACTTCCATTTCCAATCCCAGAGAAAACAAAATGACCTCTTCTCCAGAGCTTCTCAACGTCGAGCCACTCGAACTCAAATTCCCCTGTGAGTTCTTTCTCCAGCATCTAGAACTTACTTGATATACCTTTTCTTCTTTCCATAAAGATTTCTAATGTGTTGTTTCCTTTTATGATTAGTTGAGCTCAAGAAACAGATCTCTTGTTCCATCCAAGTGGCCAACAAGACCGAAAGTCATGTTGCTTTCAAGGTACATTTTCACTCATTTTGCAAAATGCTTGAAAATTAGTCTACACTGTTCTATATCCCTGGATTGTTGGTTTCTTTTTGTAGGTTAAGACAACAAATCCTAAGAAATATTGCGTCCGACCAAACACTGGAGTTGTTCAACCGCGTTCAACATGTGACATTGTTGGTATTGTTTCTGAACCATTTCCTACATGTTTCTATTTCAAGGATGTACATTGCTTAATCTTGTTTGTTTACTTGAACCGAATTCAAATAGTCCGGTCAAAATTCTGACCTTCTACATTGTGAAGTTATTTGGCCTTAATTAGATTGCAAGTGATTGTATAAAATCAATAATGTTGATTCGTGTTTCACGTGATGTCATTATAGTTACAATGCAAGCGCAGAAGGAGGCTCCAGCAGATATGCAATGCCGTGACAAGTTTCTGCTACAGAGCGTAGTTACTAGCTCAGAGTTATCAACTAAAGACATTACTGCTGAAATGGTTAGCTTATGCCTTATTTACATTGATTTCATTAGACTATAATGATGGTTCTGTAATCCCGGTCTAGGAGAATACTAGATATTGCCCCGAAGAGACTTAAAATGCATGCTGATGATCGATGATAACATTCTGAAACAACTATTTTGAATACAATATGGTGATTGCAACTTGGAATTTGTATTGTATGCAGTTCAATAAGGAGCCAGGGCGTGTGGTCGAAGAGTGCAAGTTAAGAGTGCTATACGTAGCTCCACCTCAGCCGCCATCTCCAGTTGCAGAGGGATCAGAAGAGGGTTCTCCCAGGACATCCAGTAAACTTGAGAATGGAACTGATGTATGTATCTATTGTCAAAATTAGTCTGGTTTTTCATATATTGCCACGTTACATCTCTGAGTCCATTTCTAGTACTAATGAAACCTGTAATCGTGTTGTGCCTTATGTTGATCCGGTTTCTCTATCTGCTCATGTTTCATTTTCGTTGTGGCCACAGGTCACCAGAATGTTTCTTGATAGCCATGACAAATCACCTGAGGTAACCATTTACATTTATAGAACTCCCTTTTTTCGTATGAGAAACGTTGCTAGTCTTAAAAATACAATATGTTTGTTCAGTAGCAATCCAGAAGATGAACGAGAATATTGTACGATCCAGTCAGATTAATGGTTGTACAGGTTCTTGATCTGATCTATATACTTCATGACTCACAGGTACGATCTGTTGTAGCAAGATTGAACGAGGAAAAATCTGCGGCTGTTCAACGAAGCAATAAACTTCGTCAAGAATTGGTGAGTATGATTTACATTCTAACAAGGATCGAAACAGTTCCATGACAGATAAAAACTTGCATCAATCTAATACTGCACACAAGGAGCTAGCTGCAACTAGCACCAGAAATCTCTATGATTGCTGTAGTACTGTCTGGTGATTGTCTTCTTTAATCGAGTGCATATTCTTGATCCGTACAGGAACTGTTGAAACATGGTAGCAACAACGTTGGAGGAGGCGTATCCATGACTGTTGTCCTTGTTATTGGATTGATGGGTATAATATTGGGCTACTTCTTCAGAAGGTCATAAGGCCATTCCTCACAGTGTTTAGCACGCTCTCGCTCCAGATCAGGAGAGATGAATTTAGGCATGACTGAAGTTCGCGAATTCACTTATTATGTCATAGCTATTTTCTAGTAGTGTTCGATATTATTTTTGTTCAGTTTATGCAGCTTTTCATGACATCTTATTTAGTCCCCAGTTCATTCCAGTTTGCTCATCAAATCTCACAGATGATTGTTGATGATTATACTAGTCTGTGCAAATTTCATGCTGTGTTGTTATATATAATTGACCTTTTTCAATACAGTTAGGCTAAAACCTTGACTTGAACATATACTATATTATATCAGGCTTTTAGGCTTTAGCTGAGTTTTCAGCATCTTATCTCATTATTTATAATTATAGGACTTGAAGTTTAGCTGCCACTTGAAGTTTGATCTTCGTGATTTGAAATGAAAGAGAAAGCAGCAATATATAATTTGGTACTACAAATATTGAAGTCTTGAATCTTGATTATTGGATTTTGGAGAAGAATGTGTACGCATGGCAAGTCAAGGTCAAGC
Organism: Plantago ovata; assembly: GCA_028274465.1. Classification (NCBI taxonomy): domain Eukaryota; kingdom Viridiplantae; phylum Streptophyta; class Magnoliopsida; order Lamiales; family Plantaginaceae; genus Plantago; species Plantago ovata. The sequence goes on along the minus strand of CM051456.1, from coordinate 127,866,750 downwards.
TAAGAAACTTTGAAGATAAAGGTTTATGTTTGTCATGGTTAATTGGTTTATGCATGCACTTAAAGCATGTTCAGTACAAGTAACACAAAAAAAGTCACTACTTTGAAAATTGAGTTGGACGGTTGGACCAGTTCACATTTTTGTTACATCCCAGATAATTTGAAATATAAACAGGTAACCTTGATATATGAGTTGGATTGGACTTGGACAGATTATATGATTATAGTTGGATCCACCATTCCAATGGTGAATTCAGGACCCAATATGAAAAGGGGTTGAAAATTTGATTATGTAATCTATGATTATAAAATCTATAATTGATAAATAATTTAAAAATAAAAAGAATTATTTAAGGTTTTTTTTTTTGCAAAAAAAGAAAAAAAAAAGTAAAATAAAGAGTTTGAAATGCCATCAGGAAGGATCGAAAACTAGTTGTTTCTTGACCCAGCATGGGCAATATCCATCGGGTTACATAACTTGTTTGAAAATAATAGTGCTATTATCCGCCACCGGTTGGATCGATAACTTAAAAAATAATGCTTCATCTAGAGACGAGATTTTATTAGGATTGGATCATTATCCCATTAAAAGCTTTTTGTTACGGGGAGAAGGTTATTCAATTTATATGATGTTGTTTCCAAGGGGATAATGGTTTATCTTGAGTTCTCGATTCAACTGTGATTATGGTTCAGTTCGGTTCTCTAATTCCATGATTTTACTAGAATTTTTGAAAAAGTCGAGACGTTAATTGATAAAAATTCAACTCTTCCAAACACTTAGAATTGAACAAAGCGGTGTACACTTGTAGTAAAAACTCATCGAACATTTTTTGTGATGCAATAATATTATCCAAAATTACGATTGGCCTACAAATGTATCGTCACTCCAACCGCCCTCATTTTAATCAATTTTTGTATAGATTAAATAATCATCCGTTTTGAGAATCAAACATATGACCTCTTGAGTACGAGTCATTGACAAACAATTTGATTTGACCTAACATTAATAATGAAGATTGACATGTCGGATTTTAAACCATCCATTCTAACACAGGTGAAGAGAAGACCATTTCCATCTCATAATGGTCTATTGATTACTAGACCTTATGGAACATGGCACCAACTCATTCAATGTTACGAAGTACTACTCAACTACAATTTGCTACTATTCCTATAATAGTTAACTGTAGTTTCTATTGCTGCTGAAAGCAATGTTTGCTGAATAGTATAGTATTAAATTCATATGGCATTTTGTGGATCCCATTACTAGTTCATAATCATATAGTCATTGGTTGATAGTTGCTTAAACAAGTAATTCCTCAATTTCATTAATAACTTCCTAGGTTTCTATTTTGTGCATTCTATTACAAACTTACTAACTCACTTACCAATTTTGTATTATTTATCTCTCCTTCTTTATAACTAATTTATCACTATATCTCATACTTTATTACACATTTACAATTAAATACTCATACAAATTAATTTTTGATAATTTTTACTCCTTGGTAACAAATGAGATGGAGGAAGTATCTCCTTATATTCCCTAGTCTTCTTCCTCGCCATTTCCCTTTTCTCCAAAATTCGACATTTCTTAAGCTGCTAAGAAATTTCCCTAATTACAATTAGGGTTCATCTTTCAATCAGTTGCAAGTAACTTATGGGAACAATACTTGATTCCGATCGAGCTGGTGGATAATGGCAAGTACTGAACCTCGACAGTTGCTTCATTTTGAGCCACACGAGCTCAGTTTCCCTTGTAAGTGTATTTTCCCCAAATAGCTTGTTAATTTTGTGATTCCTAATTTTGATTGTTGAGTTTTTGCTTGAACAGTTGAGCTCAATACACAATTGTCCTCCTCTCTCCGATTGTTTAATAGGACCGATGATCATGTTTTTTTCAAGGTCAGTTTGTCTACAGTTGAGCTCAATGCCCAATTGTGATCAATTATCTAGTTAAATGAAGTAGAATTGATTGATTGTTATGTGTAATTTGGATGATCTGTGTGCAGTTATTGACTACCAAACCTAAAAAGTATGGTGTTCGGCCGAGAATTGGATTACTGGAACCAGGATCAGACTGTGAGATTACAGGTCTGTTTTAATTTTCGAAGAGAATTGTTAGTAGTATTAGTTTTCGACTTTTTTTAGTGCTTGTTGGTCTATTTTTATCACTTGGATATAACTCGAATTGGTGTTTTGTGTAGTTACGACACGAATTTCAGCTGCTGATAGCGTAAGGTGCAAGGACAAGTTTCTGATTAGAACTGCAGTTGCAGGTCCTGGTGCAAATGTTGAGGATGCTCGGAACATGGTATATATATTGAACTACTTAGAGTTTACTTTTTGATTTAAGTGTATGTTCCCGACTTTTATATGTGCTTGTTTACTGAGGAAGTAGCTGTTAAATGGTTGAAATGTCTAATGAATGATGGATTCCCCTTCTCATTTTGTAGTTCAATAGAGAGGCAGGGGATGTTTTCCATGAATGCGTGCTGCGAGTTGTTTATGTTTCCACACAACCTACGGTTTTAGCTCCGGTTGCTGATGAGACAACTGATTCTCCAGCGGGGACATCTACATCTAGAAATGCAAGTCCTAATCTTCCTGAGGTTGGTGGACAGAAATTTAGAGCTACTTTCCATTGTACATGAAGACTTATCATGCATGGATAGGATAGTGACATGCAGTTTCTCGTCTCATGCAGGTTGTGAGCTCTGATAGATCCATGGATGAAAATGGAAATCCTAGTCTTACTGAGGTTGGTGGCCTAGAACTTTCTATACTACATGGCAAATTTTTCATGCATAGCTAAGATCCTGAGTTTCTGATGCGTTTTCTCGGTTAATGCAGGTTATGAGCTCCAGTAGTCCCACGACTGAGACTAATCTTTCTGAGGTTGGTGTAATGAAACTTAGAAATTCACTTTCCTCGGTACATGTAAATTTATCATGCATGGTTAGGATATTGACGCACAATTTCTCGGTTCATACAGGTTATGAGCTCCAATATGTTCAGTGAGACTGATCTTTCTGAGGTTGGTATAACGATACTTAGAGATTCACATTCCTCATGTAGATTTATCATCCATGGTTAGGATACTGACACACAATTTCTCTCTTCATGAAGGTTATGAGCTCTGATACATCCGTTGATGAAAACGAAAATTCTACTCATTCTGGGGTCAGATGAAACTTAAAGATGAGCTTTCCATGCTACATTGGGATTTGTCATACATAACTTGAATATTGACGGCATTTTCTTGGTTTATGTAGGTTGTGAGCACTGATAATGAACCTCACAGCGATGTCATTCAGGTAATTAAAAAAAACCGTTTTTAGTATCTTTTATTAGAGAAATACTTTATGCGTATAAAATATACTCCATCTGTTCCATATAAGTTGTGCCATTTGCTTTTTGGCTCCAAAATAAAGTAGAGTACTATAATAGTATAATGTTGAGATAGAGTAGAAGTGGGTTAGATTTGTTGTGATAAAGAATGAATTAATGAAAGTGAGGTTGCTTTTAGACAAAGAATAAATAAATAAGTAACAAAGCGTGTTAAAAAATCAAATTGCATAACTTCAGCGGGACGCTGAAAATGTCAAAATGTCAAATTGCATATAAATCCAAGTGATTGTAAATAACCGTTTGTGGAAATTTACTGTTTTAAATTGTAGTTATACTTTTGTAGCTCTAAATCATGATTTTGGTTGCGTATATAAACCTTAATCTTTGTATGATATTTCTGGTTTTAAGTGATACCCAACCTTCAAATGCATCTCGATTCTTATTTATTGCTGCAGTTGACTATTATTCTAATAATACCAGTACTTTTCTATTTTATAATTTCTCTCATTGGTCTGCACTGCTTCATTTAGTTTGTCTCCAAAGTTCTGAATACTGACATCTACATGCTTCTTATTTTATAATTTCCGTCATTGGTCTGTACTGCTTCATTTAGTTTGCCTCCAAAGTTCTGAATACTGACATCTACATGCTTCTTAGGCATGGAATTATCTCAATGTAGCAGTTGATCATCTTTTGTTTCTGTTACTAAGTCATTTATTGGAAATGTTTCTATAGATAATGATGTCCGATTACTATCTATATTACGTTGTTCACTCAGTGCTTAGTTTATTTACTTATTCTTTCTGCAACAGGAGGCAGGCACAGTGAAGCTTCTTCACGTACAACCTCTTGAGCTTCAATGTCCATGTAAGCAGAGCGATCCTACTCTGTTCTATGAAGATTTTGTTTGTCCTTCGTAAACATTCTCTTGTTCATTCATTGTGACCTAATTTTGAGCAGTGAAACTGAAGAAGGAAAACCAATGCTCACTTCAATTGTCAATTTGACTGAGAACCACGTTGCTTTCCTGGTAAGCATCTATAGAAAGGAAGGTTTCAGTGTCGTATAACTTGTTAAGCTCTTTCTTTCCCAACCTGCCGTTTACCTTTTTCTATTTTTTCTTCTTCTTTCTTTTCTTAATTTATTTCGCTGTATGAAGTTTAGTTTTCTAACCATCTTTAGGTTAAGAGTGCTAGCTCCAAGTATTTTGCTCACCCAAATGTTGGAATTATATTACCGAGATCGACGTGTGAAATCACAGGTAGTTGATTTATTTTTCTTTTTTCTACTGAATAACTCTTTCCTCTGTTTCTGTTCGAGGTCTAGCTTAAGATAAAGCTGAATGTCTGTATCTTATAAAGTGAAACAGTTAATTTGGTGGTGCAATAACTGATAAAATGTTGGGTTTTTAATCTTCCCTGGATCTACACGTGTTATTTTGGGCTTTTGCTGTTTTATGTTATGGGCCGCAAAATAATTTTATTTTCTTTTTTGGAAATTGTGGTTTTCATTGCAGTAAGGATGCAAGAAGAAAACAGCGTGCAAACTGGCACACAACATGAAGATAAGTTTCTGATTCACAGCTTCGTTGCAATTCCTGCTGCAACCAAAGAGAATATAACCCCAGAAATGGTAATCAGGGATTCTACTCTGACACTTGAGTTAAGCCTATGAGTGTTTTCATTATTTTTATTTTATAATGGCAGTTCAATAGAGGAGGGTCTACTATTGAAGAGTGTGACGTGCAAGTTGTCCACATCATTCCACAGGAAAACATCGATAATCATCAAGCTGAATTTCTTATAATGGTTGTTATTGTGTGCTTGTTGGCTATGCTATCCTGGTACCTAATGAAGCAGACAATGTTTTTGATCTGGTATTCAACTCTGCCTTTGAAGTCTAACCTTTATTTACTAGATTACACATAAGACCAGCTACTTTTTCTTGATAAGCATGTCCAGTTTTCTTCATTCACTGCATAATTAGTTTTTTGACAGCCTTGGAATATGTAGGGTTGAAGTTGTTTTTGGGCTTTCCAGTCAATCTCTATCTCATATGTTTTGGTTAATTAAAATATTAGATTATTATCCATTTATAATTTATGCATGCGGGACTTTTAGAATGGAGGTTCGTACTTGACTTTCTGATAGATATACACTTCTCTTTTTCTTAAACTGCTAGCCCCCAGTCTTGGTACTTCATTTGAGGAAGTAATACATGTTATTATAATTCCAGCTCCCCCAACCACTCCCCATGCATGTGATACTAAACTGTAGGAGATGAAACTATATACTAATACTACTACTACCTAAATTTGGCCTTAGAATGTTTTTCTTTCCCTTTGCTTTGGAGGTTCTAGTCAAAGTTTGTGTGATGGATTTTATAGCAGGGGTTTTAAACTTTTAATTGAATAAGGAGAATATTAAATAGTTGGCTTCCTAGTGTTTTGTATAGTTTGTATAGATTCATTATTGAGTTATGTCCCGAATTTTGCCCACCTTTGTTCTTTAAGTGTTCGTTGAGTTCCTTATGTTACTTGTCAATTCCTATCCCTCAGACCCTCAGTCTATTTTCCGCATGTTTCATCTCATTTTTCATGAATAACTTTCATCTCATTTCTTCTAATCTCCTAGATTGGCATTCATCTGGCATTCGTTCACTATCATTATTTTATTCAGAAAGTTTTGGAACGTATATAGTAATCACTAGTCAGCTAAAGGCTACAAATAGAAACTTGGTTTCAATTACATTATGTGATCCGCTCTCAGGCCAAAGCTTAATTCGTGAGTTCTGTCGCATTCTTGTTTACAGGAGTCTGACTATTGTAATAGTCAAGCTGATGATGAAGATGGTAAATAAATTGGTCTCAGAGTCAGTTGAAGATTTACTAGTGAAGGTGCTTCTTTATGGTTTTATGCATCTTGGCCAGAGAATTTACGTAAATTGGAGTAGGCTTAGAACAGTTGCAGGGCTGCAGGGATCATGACCACAAGGACGAGAAGATGGAGCACAAGACTATTACTGTGCCTGTCAGAGTTTAATTCACCTTTTAGTTATGTAAAGCGTAGAAAGTCATTCTTGCATACTTTTTGCCAAGGACATGGTTGAGTTTAGTACCATTAGGACAATTTAACATGTTCAGGCATGAGAACTACACTGGAATGGAAGTGTATACAGTATACTTGAACTGTTGTACATATAGCACAGCAGATTTGTAAATGGTTTTTGGCATTGTATTTGTGCATAGGCATTTGGCTGTCATTTTAACTCGCAACAATTGTGTACATGTGATGTTTGAAGTTAAACACCTCATATTTGAAGTTCGAAATTAAAACACATGTTGTTTATAGGTATTTCTAATATAATTCAATGATAGTGTGTATCAAATAATAAAATGAAGTTTGTATTTAAATATATGATGATGTTTGAATTATTTTGTTTTAAACCGCTCCTAAACTATTTAACTTGCGCCTGTGCTATATTATTTGTTTGAACGGTGGGATCTATAATAAGTAGCAATAAATAAAAGTAGACAAAAAATAAACTTAAAGAAACGAATATGACATGTAAAAGTGTAAAGAAATAAGTGCATCAGAGTACGTATTTTATTATTATTTCAATGTTAGTATTGAAGTTAAATACATGATGCAGTCCCTTTAATGACATCCACGAAACATGTGATATCATTATCATCATACGCCATAAGGAGAAGAAATGTTGATTTTGCAATTATTTTGCGTAGATAGTAGTTTCCTAATGTTTAACATATAGTTTTGATGGTGATTTTGCATATAGTTAGTAGTTTTCTAAATTCAATAAATGGATATTTACCTTTTTAAATGCTAGTGGAGTAACCATCGGTACACCCTCTAATAGATATGGTGGGTCCTATGTGTGGACCCATCTTCTATTAGAGGGTTAGACTCTATTAGAATCAAAAACCATCAAAATCTAAGCTCAACTTTCATCTAAAAACAAACCCCCACCATAATTCATAATCCAATTCCAAATCCTGTGCCAAACAAAAAATTTAGGTATATATCATCATCCAAATTCCGAAACAAACCCTACTTGGTGCAGAAGCCATGGACTCGGTCCACTACAGGTTGGGCCTGCAACTAGAGTTGGTTAAGGAGTTTGTTACTTTATGCATATTTAATTTAAATAGAAGTTTATTAAAGAAAAAATTCTCATTACTTGACCCCCTGTTCAAGAATTTTAATTCTTGGGGAAGGGGCAGAAACTCAATCTCACGCCTTCACTTCTCTCCGTATAAATAAATCCCCGAATCGAAGCATCTTCCCACAAAAAACCCAGCCAGCACCCTCAATTCTCCTTCCAGAAGCTTCTGATCTCCGTTTCCCGTCTGCAACTCTCGATCCAGCTGAAGACATGGCCGGAATCATTCGCAGCTCGTTCTCATTCATACTCGGAACTGGCGTCGGCGTCTACTTGGCCCAGAATTACAACGTCCCTAACGTCCTCAAGCTCTACGAAACTGGCATGGCCATCGCCCAGAGCATCGAAGATAGGTATCGCAAGAAGAAGCCTACTACTGACGACGATTGAGCCATCGATTGACGCCTCCGCGGCGGCTCCGCCTACCATGTGTTTGTCAAATTGCCGCTGTCATGCTTTTTTTTTTTTAATTTTTTGGATAGAATTGCTTTATGATTTAGTAGTGTTATCTTGCAGAACTTACTTACTGTTGATTGACATCGTTTTAATGGAAATCTTATTGGTTCATGGTTTACTCGATTGTTTATGCTTTGCTTTTCTATTTTGCTGCTGGTTGTTGTTTTCTATGGTATATTTGATTTGATGAGAGAATTGGAACTCAGCTGCTAACAGATATGGCATGTTGCGGTTTCCAAACTGATAATGCTGCAGTTATAGTAAATTTACTGTCATGTATGATTATTGTCATTCTGTGAGCTTGCCAAGCATGTTGTAGTTTCGAAATTCGAACTAGAAAAAGCAAAAGTTGTCTAGGAAATTTTTTCGCGGTAAACTGTATGATTGTGGTTCACTGATAAGGCTGCAGTTATAGGAGATATACGGTCAAGTATGATGACGTCGTACTGTGAGCTTGCTTGCTTATTAGGCTGTTGATTTCTATCTAACTGTAGATGGTTCAAGGAAGTTTGTAGGAAATATAAAGTGAATTCGAGTTCTTCAATCTATCTAAACTAAAGTGCTGTGTCTGAATAAGAGTTCTTGCAGAGGCTCATGGAGAGATGATCAGGGTGTAGTACTTTAGTTTTATACAGTTGCTAAACAAGGTGATGCTATAGGTTTAATTCTACTTCGTATCTCTATCGTTGTGGTTGCAGACATCGATTTTATGTTGTCGAATAGGGGTATAAAGTTTCACTATACAGTGGGCTACAGTGAATTCCGCAGGACTATAATTTACCTCATAATCGGTGTAGTTATTTTGTTGGAACCAATAATCGGTGTAGTTAATAATAAGCTTTGATTTGCATTGTTGAGGGGACACTCTAGTAATTTGAAAACTTGTCTAATCAGTTGGTCAAAAATTGTATACGGAATAACGGAAATGTAGGGGCAATTTGTCATCGTTTTCTGAAAGTGAACATTTGTTATGAGTGTATAAACTCTTGCTATTGAGGGCACAGGTTTGAGCCAGAGAACAAATTGTTTGAAATCAGATTGTCAGTTGGGTTGAGATGATGGCTACAGTACCGTAACATCTGTGCCTGTTTCCTTGAGATGGTAGTAGCTCTTGCATATGATCTCTTTTTCTTTTTCCTTTTCCTCTTTTGCTTCTTGATGGCACATACAGACGTTTCTGCTCCACACACAACAACTAATAATAAAAGTTTTATATGCAGCCTGCTCTAAATGTGTGTGCTAAAGAATTTGTTTCTGCTTTTCTGTCTATTCCTTTTTGGTTCAGAACTTTGGTTCTTGAGGATATTCTGCATTTGCTTCTTTGTGGATTTAAAAGATATGCTGTTGCTCGATGGTAGTTTATCCACTAAATGTAAAGATAAGATAATATGAGTTGTTATCAATATGTTTATGACATGCTTAGATAATTGAAACTACAATTGCAGGAATTTCTTTATTTTGGTTTCCTTGACTTAGATGAGTTACACTGCCCAGATATTTTAGATATGTGGATAAGAAGTAGGAATTTGTTCATCTCCATGTTTAAGGTGCTGCTACAATTCTAGTTCTACCAAAAAATAAAGATTCAAGAAAATATATGGATATACTAGTTCTCAGTCAATGTTTAAGTAGCATCAGGACTAGAATCTAATTCACTATATGTAGGAGAAGAAGAACTTGAACATTCTCTGTCCTTTCTGCTCAGTGCACGCCACTCGTTAATGCATGCTAATTCTTCGGGATTTGAACTTGGAAGTGAATGGCAACTCAGCATCTCTAAGATTTTCTCTGTTTTTCCAAGAAGAATAATAGCGAAGCTGACACATTCCTCCCTCTCCTCAATTGTACTCTGTTGGCATTTTATTGATATGGCATGTTGCAGGTTGGCAAGACAATCCCCCACTATATCAGCGATCATTGAGGAAATACTTATTGTAATCACTTCGTTGCATTGGCTCGATAAATCATCAGTTAGCAGTAGAGCTTGGCATGTTCTGTACATTGCATTGGTAGCCAAAGCTTTGATGGGACCTTGAAGGGGTATAACAACCGGTCATATCTTCCTTTCTGAATGCTGTGAATTTGTCCTTGGCTATGTCAGAGAGTTGTGATATGATTTCTCTTGGGCTTCTTCCTTCGGCAGCCATCTTGTGAAGATCAACATCCAGCCACCTGTCATGGAGATCAACTCCCACCCACACTACTTCTGCTGCTTTCCTGATATTTATCAAGTTCCGTTTTCTGTCGAGGTTTTCTACGACTCTGATGTACTTGAGGCTCTCATTTACACATTTTACCAGCTCTTTTGCAGCTTGGGATTCATTATTACTTAATGCAACAGCAATGCTTGTTAAGGTGACCACAGGAAGAGCCCAGCAGTTGGGAGGTTCTTCGGAATCCAGAGAAGGTACTTCTTCTCTATCAAATTTCTGAACTCCTTCAAAACCCTTACAAGAGTCAATTTTCTCTAAAAGTTTTATTAGGTATTTCCTTAACTCTTGCATTTTTTATCCAGTGGCGTATGGCGTTCCTTTGACATTCCATTGTAGTGTCAATCAACTATTCCTCCCTTTCAAGATGCAAAACATAATTGCTCAGGTCCAGCTCGCTGCTTGCTTTTGACTCTTGTTCTGAGTCTAAGTTCTTGGCAGTGTTGTTATATCTCACCATGCCTGCAATTTTCTCGCAAAATGATGACAGACAACTAACAAAAATAATTGATATTAGCCTGACAAACTGGCTCAGTATCACCATTATCTTCTGATACATTATACAGAAGTCCAAACTTTGTTCTTCGTACTATGCACAAACCTTCTACCATGCCGTCCACAAACTCTTACATTCTGTGGAGACTCCTTCAGCTGACAAAGCAACCGGATCCAGTAGTGTTCTACAGAACATTCAGTTAACCGAACAGTTATTAACTTCCTTTTAGTTTGACACCAGAGTTTATGGGCTATGAACCATCTTGAAGCTGGAGCGATTGTCCCCAACCCAACTGCTACAGCCTGAGTTATTAGTATCAGAATAGTCGGCCACTTGTAATCCGACTGTCCATGGAAAAAAGTGAAGCACCATGGCATCAGATAACTTAGAAACATGGCTTCTGCGAGTGTTACCGTGCTAAGGATACAGAATGCCCCAGAAGCCGCGCAAGTTGCCAAACGACCCACAACAAATTGAGGATTGCAGGTATGTGCCATCATCCAGTACCTCATCACATCATCTCTTAATTTTTTTGCTATCGATGTGTTTACATTATTATCACATTCCTTCTTCACTATCTTTAACCTTATCTTGTACTTTTCATCAAGATAACACTTTGTGGTAGGAATTGCAATAGCCGATGAAATAACAATCGCAAACAACATCAACAATAGAGATACAGAACAACATGCTCAATCCAGAACTCGTAAATGACCCCAGTACCTAACTGTATGCAGATATTGAAAATTACCGTCACAACAAGAATCCCTAGTGCTACTACATTCATCATAAGCTCTTTAGTTTGCATAGCTCCTAAAGAAGGCATAGAGTTACCTATCATCGTGCACAGGAAGGCGGTGCTGCTGAGCTTGGTGAGTTGGTCGTGCAGTCGGGGCATTGACGTGTTGAGATCAACCGATAGCTTGACCGACACACCAATGAGAGTGAGGGTTGTGTCATTCAGAGCAAAGTATTTGCACGGAAACCAGTATTTTCTTAGCCGGAAGCCTTCGAAGGTGTCGAGAGCCATGGCTAACGAACAAGCAGCGGATGCTGCAACGACGTACAGCCCGATCCACGGCATTGGCTCGTTGAATCTTGATTCGTCCAGTGTTCCATCGACCATGCAACTGGACAAGCCCATTTTCTTGGAAGTATATTCAGGTTTGTGTTCTGGATCATCTCCTAGTTATGTTTTGATGACATATGAGCTAGATTCATCTGCAACTGCTGTGATTATATTTTGCTAGTGAGAGATCATTGAGGAGAGAACTGAGAATGATGTGATAGAGTTAGACTTTTCTTTGAGAAGAGTGATGCCAAGAAGCAGGTGGTAATGGAATAATCACTGCCATCATTACGATTATTATTGTAATTATTATTATGAAAAGTGGTGTTTTATAAATGTTTGAATCATTGAATGTATTTTATAATAATATGGGAATAGTGGGTAATTTTCATAAAGTACCACTTAAATTTGCTCTAATTACATATTCATCCCTACTATTTGAATATTTACATATAAGCTCAAAATTTTATTTTTGTGTTGACCAAATTGATTCCAATAAAATTAAATAGAAAATGAAATTGAATGAACAAAATGAAATGTACATATTTTCATTTTATTACACCATTGCTAAGTGTTTTATATTTCAAAAGATTAGTTAAAAGTTTATTGTAAAATAATCTGCAGAACATCTTTACCTATCAATATTTTCTCAGATATCCTCCAAAAAGATGACATTTTAAAAATAAATGGAGAGTGAGGTGGTAAATTATGACTTTCTCAAAGTTGGTCATATTGCCGCTGTCATGCTTCTTAATTTTTTGAATAGAATTGCTTTTATGATTAAGTAGTTTTAGCTTGATCTTACTGTTGATTTTGCTGGAATCGTTTAATGGAAATTTGATTAATTTTTTAAAAGAAAGTTTGATTGGTTCATGGCTACTCGATTCTTTATGCTTGCTTTTTCAGTTTTGCTGTTGGTTGTTGTTATCTCTGGTATTTGATTTGATGAGATAATTGAAACTCAGCTGCTTACAGATTTCGCATGTTTTGGCTCTAAACTAGAAAAAGCAAAGTTGCTTATGAAATTTTCGGCGTTAATTATATGATTATGTTTCACTGTTAATGCTGCAGTTATGCATGATGATGTCATTCTGTGAGCTTTCTTATGAGGCTGTTTATTTCTATCAACTGTAGATGGGTCAATGAAGTTGTAGGACATATCCGCTTCGAAAAAAAAAAAGTTGTAGGACATATAAACTAAATTTGAGTTCTTCAATCGGTTTGAACTAAAGCACTGTGCCTGAATTTGAGTTCTTGCAGAGGCTCATGGATAGATGATACTCTAGCTTTTATTGTTACTAAACAATGTGATGCTATAGGATGAAATTGTATCATGTAGTATGGTGGTATGGTTATGCGTAGAACCAAAAGGTGTAAACAGGTCATTAAGTTTCACTATACAGTGGGCAGCAGTGAATTCCACATGACATTGTAATTTACATCAATAGGTGCAGTTAGTGAGTGTAAACTTTGGTGTGCATTGTTGAGGGGACACTTTGTAGTAATTGAAAACCCAGCTGCATCTAACATCGTTATCTAATCAGTTGGTCGAAATTGTATGTGGAAATCTAGGGGCAATTTGCCCTCCTTTTCTGAAACTGAGTCTGAACATTTGTTAAGAGTGCATAAATACTTGTTGCTGAGGATACAGGATTGAGCCACAGAACAATTGTTTGAAATCAGATTGGCAGTTGGATTGAGATGATGGCTACAATACCGGTACCTGTGCGCCTGTTTCCCTGAGATGGTAGTAAGTAGTAATTCTTGCATACAATCTCTTTTTCTTTTTTGTCCCTTTCTGATTTTTTTTTTCATGATGGCACATACAGACGTTTCTTCTCCACACACTGTAACTAATAATAAAAGTTTTATATGCAGCCTGCTCTAAATGTATGTGCTTAAGAATTTGTTTCTGCTTTTCTGTCTGTTCCGTTTTGGTTTGGTAGTTTGGTTCTTGAGGATATTCTGCAATTGCTTCTTTGTGGATTTACAATATATGCTGTTGATAAATGGTAAGGTCTACTGAATGTAAAGATAATACTTCAGTTATCAATATGTTCATGACATATTTAGATGACTGAAGTAAGAGACTGGCTTTTAAACTACAATTTGAGAAATTTCTTCATTTTGGTTTCCTGGCGTCGGATGATTATGTTACACTGTACAGAATAAGGATATTGTAGATCTGTGGATAAAAACTGGAAAAATTTATTCATCTCCGCGTTTAAGGTGCTATATTTCAAGTTCTACCAAGAAAATCAGAAGGAGAAATAAAAAATTTAGGAAAATATATTGATCTGCTAGTTCTTAGTCGATGTTTAAGTATACATCAGGACTAGAATCTAAATCACTATATGTAGGAGAAGAAGAATTTGAACGTTTGCTGTCCTTTCTGCTCAACGCACGCCACTCATTAATGCATGCTAATTCTTCGGGATTTGAACTTGGAAGTGAATGGCAACTCAGCATCTCTAAGATTTTCTCTGTTTTTCCTAGAAGCATAATAGCGAAGCGGACACATTCCTCCCTCTCCTCAATTGCACTCTGTTGGCATTTTATTGATATGGCATGTTGCAGGTTGGTAAGACAAGCCCCCACTATATCAGCGATCATCGAGGAAATACTTATTGAAATCACTTTGTTGCATTGGCTCGGTAAACCATCAATTAGCAGAAGAGCTTGGCATGTTCTGTACATTGCGTTGGCAGCCAAAGCTTTGATGGGCCACCTTGAAGGGGTATAACAACCGGTCATATCTTCCTTTCTGAATGCTGTGAATTTGTCCTTGGCTATGTCAGAGAGTTGTGATATGATTTCTCTTGGGCTTCTTCCTTGGGCAGCCATCCCGTGAAGATCAACATCCAGCCACCTGGCATGGAGATCAACTCCCACCCACACTACTTCTGCTGCTTTCCTAACATTGAGCAAGTTTCGTTTGCTGTCGAGGTCATTTTCTATGACCCTGATGTACTTTAGGCTCTCATTTACACATTTTATCAGCTCTTTTGCAGATTGGGATTCATTATTACTTATTGCAACCGCAATGCTTGTTAAAGTGACCACAGGAAGAGCCCAGCAGTTGGGAGGTTCTTCGGAATCCAGAGAAGGTACTTCGTCTCTATCGAATTTCTGAACTCCTTCAAAACCCTTGCAAGAGTCGATTTTCCTCAAAAGTTGTATGATGTACTTTGGCTCATTATCTCTCGCAGTTTTGATCCAGTGGCGCATGGCGTTTCTTTGACATTCCATTGTTGTGTCAATCAACCCTTCTTCCCTTTCAAGATGCAAAACATAATTGCTCAGGTCCAGCTCGCTGCTCGCTTTAGACTCTTGTTCTGAGTCCAGGTTCTTAACAGTGTTGTTACATCTCACCATGCTTCCAATTTTGTCGCAAAATGAGCACAGACAGCCAACATAAATCATTGATATCAGTCTGACAAACTGGCTCAGTATCACCATTATCTTCTGATACATTATACAGAAATCCAAAACTTTGTTCTTCGTACAATGCACAAACCTCCTACCATGCCGTCCACAAACTCTTACATTTAGTGGAAACTCCTTCAGTTGACAAAGCGTCCGGATCCAGTAGTGTTCTACAGAAAATTCAGTTAGCCGAACAGTTATTACCTTCCTTTTATTGTGACACCGGAATTTATGGGCTATGAACCATCTTGAAGCTGGAGATATTGTCCCTAAACCAACTGCTACAGCCTGAGTTATTAGTATCAGAATAGTAGACCACTTGTAATCCGACTGTCCACTGCAAAAATTGAAGCTCCACGGCATCAGATAACTCCGAAACATGGCTTCTGTGAAAGTCACCGTGCTAAGGATACAGAACGCCCCAGAAGCCGTGCAAGTCGCCAAACGACCCACAACAAATTGGGGATTGCAGGTATGTGCCATCATCCAGTACCTCATCACATCATCTCTTAATTTTTCGCTATCGGTGTGTTTACATTACCATCACATTCCTTTTTCACTATCTTATACCTTTTCTTGTACTTCTCATCAAGATAACCCTTTGTGGTAGGGATTGCAATAGCGGATGAAATAACAATCGCAAACAAGATCAATAATAGAGATAACAGAATAGCATGCTCAATCCAGAACTCGTAAATGACCCCAGTACCTAACTGTATGCAGATATTGACCATTACCGTGACAACAAGAATCCCCAAGGCAACTACATTCATCATAAGCTCTTTAGTTTGCATAGCTCCTAAAGAAGGCATAGAGTTACCTATCGCCGTGCACAGGAAGGCGGTGCTGCTTAGCTTGGCGAGCTGGTCGTGCGGTCGGGGCATCGATGTGTTGAGATCGACCGATAGCTTGACTGCAACACCAATGAGAGTGAGGGTTGTTGCATTCAGAGCAAAGTATTTGCACGGAAACCAGTATTTTTTTAGCCGGAAGCCGTGGAAGGTGTCGAGAGCCATCGCTAATGAACAAGCAGCGGATGCTGCAACGACGTAGAGGCCGATCCACGGCATCGGCTCGTCGAATCTTGATTCGTTCAGTGTTCCATCAACCATGCAACTAGACAAGCCCATTTTCTGGGAAGGTATGCTCAGGTTTGTGTTGTGGATGGTTTGCTAGTTATGTTTTGATGACATATGAGGTTCATCTGCATCTTCTGTGATTATATTATGCTAGTGAGAGATCATTCTAGGTCGCACTTGAGGACAGCGGACTTGAAGTGAGAACTGAGAATGATGTGATAAGAGTTATGACTTTCTGTTGAGGACTGAATGAGTAATGATGCCGAGAAGCAGGTGGGGAATTGAATAATAACTACCTTAATTTCACGTTACGGATATTATTGTAGTACTACTATTATTATGAAAAGTCGTGGTTGATAATAGTGTTTGAATCATTGAATAGCTCCACAAGGAATGATTCGTGACATACTCCATATTACCTTTTCAGGTTCGTTAAACGGATCATCAAACCCGAATATATTTTACTGTATATGGCTAATTTTGTAACCAACTCTTTAAGTGAAGTGAACTGAGAATATGGTTAAAATGATATTCGAACCCAAGCGGAATCCGACATACTGGTCCGGCTGACTGGAATAACAACCTACACCATGTCACCATTCAATAGAACGTGGTGCTAAAGGCATTAAATTGTGACCCAAGTAATGGTACCTCATTGGATAATACTAAATGTTTATCCAAGTCAAAAGGCTAGTGTAATCAATCTATGACCCCACTAGAATCCGTCACCAATGACATCATTCTTCCAAAGGATCTGGTCAAGATAACTTTCTGAAAAATACAAAAATAAATGACATCTCAGAATGGTTAATTTTGACCATCTTCCAAGACTCTCCTAAAATTGCACAATCATAAATTTATCTCAAGTCTACCTATGAAACTTAAGAGTTATAAGGTGGAGTAGAACTGAGTTAAGAGCAAGGAGAGGTGCAGGTTCATTAGTTTCATGCATGACTAGTTTGTACCCTGGGTTACAATATATGTACATGCCGGCAGTTATGTCTGGTCTGTTACGCTCTTCTCTTTACGTATAACAACAGAGTAAATCTGTATATTTGCAATACCATACTACGATTCAATAAAACCACTTCTACGATTCAATAAAACCATTTCCCTTGAATGAATTGGAAAGGGCTACCCGATTCAAAGGGCTCTCACCGGGAAAGGCAAGTATGCGAAAGCAGCGGTTACTCTTCAGTTCTTCAGCAAATTGTTCAGGAAGAGGACTAAAAAGTCAAACGGATGAACAAAATGTACTTTCACTAGGCTACCATAAGATCTCCCAGGCTGAAAATCCAAAAAACCGAAAAGTTACTTTTGTTCGAATATATACATCAATCAATGAATGTACCCTTTAGTCCATTAATTACAGACATGACAATGAGAATCGAGAACTGATATGTAGTACCAGTTTTAAGAGACTTCAGTGTAGTCTTATTTCAAAACTCACAATAGATGTGCGTTCTCCTCAGGACAAAAGAAAGCCAGCAATCTTCCCCGCTATCCAATCTTTAATCGAATCTGTGACAAGATCCCTTAACATATTTATTGCCAGTGTCCCCATAATCATAAGCAAATTCACCACCAAAATCATTGGTAACTTTATCACGGACATGAAGATAAGGGCAAGGATCTTTATCACGAACATAATGATAACTATAAGCATCTGTATCACGAACATGACTATAGCTACAAGCATCTGTATCACAGATATGATAATAACTATAGGTATCTGTATCATGAACCACGTCAAACTCCTGCAAACAAGGTATGTTTTTTGGTGATTCTAGAGTGAGAGTGTGAGACCGAGAAATTTGTGTTTGTTTGACATAATCTAATAAGTGACTGATAACTGAAACTGATTATAACTATCTAGGTGTAGTAAGTGAACATCAATGACAAGGCATAAACTTGCCACAGTAAATATAATTACCATATGAGAGGCAGTAGCAACCAAAGAAGTAGCAGAAGCAAGCCCATGCCAATTACTCTGACCAACAAATCACCATTTTCGGCCTTCCCCATTATAACCTGGATGTAAAAGCGCCAGTCCAGTAAATATCAAACACAAAAAGAAGAACAGTCTCCTATTCTTCTTATTGTATGACATGCAGAAAGAACACGAAAACCTTTAGAGAAAGCCAAATTTGCAAGCCCTGAAAACAGGGAAATTAGATGCAATATTGCAATTTGCTAATGATACTTAATTCCTTCCACGAAATGTATAATAAGGGGGGGGGGGGGGGTAAGAAACGAAAGGAGGAACGGAAATGTAGAAAACAAGACCTGAACACGATTCAAACTTGTTCGTAGCACTGTAGATGAAGTTACTGGAGCATGCACCCTTGCTGATGATCTCCTAGAACTTGATGATTCGGTGTGGGATGAACTTGCTGGAGCATGTGCCCTTGCTAACCGCCTAGAACCTGATGCATTTACTGGATTTCTCCTTGCAGTTGGCCTAGAATCTGATGATTCTCTGTGGGATTGGATTATGTGTTTCACTCTTAATGCAATATCTTCACCAGCATTAATCTGTGAGTAAGGTTCTCCGAACTAGAAGCAAGTTAACTTCAATTCCGGGACTAAGTTATTTTTCTTCCATTAAAATTTACAAATATACTATGTCTTATTATAGTTTCATCTGTTTTATCAGAACACCAAACAATAACAAAACGGATTACCAGTTCCGAAGTATTTCTCATTGTGGTATCAGCTCTAGCAACGACACTCCTAATAAAAATCATGTCATTATGTTCGACACGAGAATGTTCCTCCATAGGAACTTGCAAAGTAACTGCAGGAGCAAGCAGGACATGATTGTTTGAAATATTAATCATAATGTACATGTTTAACGTAACTGAGAACGATACCTAAAGCTTAATTTGTACGAAAATACTGTATTGTAGAAACAAACTCATTAGGCCAAAAGGGAAATTTACACAAACACAACCTCAGCTAGTACTGATTCTATCATAGACCAATTACCTGTAACATCATAGGTAGATCTGGCTAACACAACTCCAAAAACTGGCCAGGCACCGTACTTGTGTGGACTCGAACTACAAACCTGATCAACAGAACCATATCCATGCATTTGTAATTTGTATGTTGGAGTAGTAACTTGGCACCACATATAGAATATATACAGCTATTTTACCTCAAATGCAACACGAGTTGAAGTATGGTTTGACAATCGAATCATCGGGCGAGATGCTCGGTTCCTCATGTCAACTGTTTAATCTCAAGCAAATACACGAGATCAACATACGTATGAACAGAGACAGAAATCAATCAAATCACCAAGGAATATCCAGTTTACTGAGACTTACAAGTGAATGTGATCTCTCCAGAATCGACAGTCAGGAGCCTCCTAACCATTGCTAATTAGCTTTTAAACCTTAGCAGAAATTCTTCTAACGTTTCTGGAAAATGTAGAATATGGGCAAGATGTAAAAATCGACAAGATAACAAGAGAATAGTGGTTATCATTCGGAATGAACGCGTTGGAGATCAAACGCGTTCATTCTCTGATATCATCATTAGTTTAATCTAATTCATCAATCAACTAATTAACGTTTTGAAAGAGTCATTCTCTGGATTTAGAAACAGTGACATGAATGTTTGAAGCTTATAAGTATGTAAAAATATCACAACTCACAAGTCATTATATATTTTTTCTTGTAAGTCTTGGTCCAAAGTCAGTTATTTTTGTTTTAATAGGCTAGGTCGGTACCAGAGAGAAAGCCAATGGTGATGACTTTTCTGAGTAAACCACTTGTTCTTGACATAAGTGGTTCTAGAAGGCCTCAAAGAAATCCCATTTACAGACTCCATTAGTTATTACTATCTTGTACAATGCTCAATCGGAACCTGGGGTTACCTTGAGCATGTTTTTTTTTAAACGGCCAAATACTCATATATAAAAGAAATAGAAGTACACGTACAAGATACGGTGCATAAGGGATGCACAAAGAGAGGAGAGAAAATACAACAAGAGAAACAACTCAACCAAGATCTCAACCCAATACCAAGAGGAGCCTAAAAGCATATTCGAACCTCAAATCCGTTATGACCGTAAAGACACTTAACCACCTCCATCGTCTAGTATATCACTCTTACTAGCAAGGTGCCAAGAGTTAAGGGGTGACGAATTGAGCATCCAATTCTAGTCAAGTCCAAACGGAGTGGAATACATTTCTTTGCAAGTTTAGGTAATTTAGCTAGATAAGAAAGATGATGGACTCCGTTGGGCTAAGAATCCAACACAAATAAGAGGAAGACACATGATAGACCTCTCTGAATAAGGACAAAGAAAATAATTGAGCAAAACCACCTAACCGAGTCCTGAAGAGAAGAAGGAGCATAGCAGCAGAGATTAGTACTAGCAGACTGGAAAGAGAGGGCCTAGCCCACAGCAACCGCACACAAGTGAAACCGCAGCCACTCACCCGAGAAAGAACCAGCAGACAAGTGCCTAGAAACAGGCCAAAGCTGACCCCTACTCGCAACAAGCACCTACCAGTGTCCTCCTTAGAACCTTACATGGCTTCGTAAAGAGATCATAACCGGGCAGTAAAACTCCAAACTCCGAGTCAAGCTAACAAACCTCGAGCAACGAGAAGGGGAAAAACCAGAGGGCCAACGCTAAGAAGGGGAGCCACGAGAACCACTGGAGCAAACTTCCATAACATAACCCAAACAGAGAAAGAGCGAAGACTAGTAAGCAGGACTAGCAGGGGCAAGAATCCCACCAACGAACTAGCCCAACAAAATAAGCAATTCAACCGAGTCACACACATCACAAACGATTTACGCACACCCCACATAACAGAGAACCAGGTTACTAGCTCACAAAGCAAGAACCTAACAGAACACTCTCACACACTACACGGAACACTCACAAACACAACACGCACAAACAGACCCACTTAACCGAAAGAGGGGAACAGCACAGTGCCACGAACGCACCCACAACAACATCAACAACAAGTACACCCAGACCACACGAACACATGAGGGGAAGGGAAGAAGAACAGTAGCCACAGACTCGCCAAAGAGAAGAAAAAGAGAAAAAAAAGATCAAAAACAGACAACGAAGTAACAACAGCCCTCAAAAACCTGAACAAAACAAGGAAAAGTTAGAAAAAAGTGAACATGTGTGATAGTCTAGTAGAATTCTCCCAACAGACTCCAACTCTTCTCCAAGAAACTCGAGACACCGTCAATATGGGCCTCCAGAAACGACCCTTGGCACCACCTTTACACCAATCTAAGTCTCAAGGCATAAAAACGGTTGTGTTAACCACTCCTCCACTCGATTGTAAGAGCTTAACTTGCCTTTTCCTTTTAACCACACCCAACTTTGTGTCTTTATCTTTTCCAAGACTTGCCACTTGTTCCATTCCACACCGTTGTTGTAGATCAAAACATTTCTAGCCTTCCAAAGCGCCCAAATAGTACAAAACCAAATTACATGCCACCCCTCTCGATCAACACTCTTTCCCCACTTCGTGACATTCTCCAAATTTTCCTTTGACCCCAAAAGATTTGGCAAATTGAGCCAAGCAAACAAAGCCTCCCAAACTTGATAAGCAAAGAGGCAAGAGCCAAAGATATGCCAAGAATTTTCTACTACTCCATCACATCTCGAACAACTCACATCGTCATTAGTAAAGAATACTCATCTCTTTTTGAGATTAAGTTTGGACGGGATTTTATCTAGAATCAATTTCCAAACAAAAATGCTCACTTTTAGCGGAACCAACTTATTCCACACCACTTTTGCCCATCTCCCTATCGAAGTAGTTCCTACTTGTTCA
Source organism: Plantago ovata (assembly GCA_028274465.1). Lineage (NCBI taxonomy): Eukaryota > Viridiplantae > Streptophyta > Magnoliopsida > Lamiales > Plantaginaceae > Plantago > Plantago ovata. The sequence continues at coordinate 127,844,663 of CM051456.1, read as the reverse complement.
TTAGCTACCACATAGCCAAGCTTAGTCGAGTAGCTATCCGAATTGCCATGTAGCCAAACCCAACCATCGGTGCCCCCTCTCCCACGGAAGGAAATACTCAACTTTGATTGGAGCTCTTCCACTAGACTCGAATCTCTTCCTCTAATAGTTCTCAACCAACTCCAAGAGAAAGTAATTTCTTGATCCACCTTACTTAACCTCTCACATACTTTCACCTCCTTATCCTTATTGGTCTCAAGTCTATAAAGTCTTGGAATAAATCCTTCAAACTCTTTTCCTTGTCGCACCATTTTTCCTTCCAAAACAACGTTTTCCTCCCATCTCCCACTTGATGATACCTTAAGCATGTTAATTGTCATAAGTGCCTTTTTTCACAAGCCTCTGTCATTAGGCCTGCTGAGATAGACAGTTGATTCTTTATCCACTCAAAACTTTCACCGGTGGAGAAAAACTCGAAGTGGATGGCTCATCGGAAGCTTGGAGCTGACTGCTAATTTAAGGATTCATTGCCCTGAGGACCATGATGTATTCGACCTTGCAACTGTTAGTTCGACAAGAACCCTAAATGAGATTTGCCAAAGCCTATTACAATGGTAATCAATAATTATAATCTGCTTAGATCATATGATCAAAGGCCAAGAGAGTAGTAAAGTTCAAGAATTTGGAAATCAGATTGTGTGCATCATCAGTTTGTACACTATATTACAATAGTTGTACATTCCGGCAGTTAAGTTTATTACGTTCCCCTGTTATAAACAGAGCAGATCTGTACTTTGCAATACAATTCAATAAACCATTTCTTTATTCTCTCAATTGTTAGTCAGTAGTTCAGTATGTTTCAAGATTCACATTTTGACTAAGTCACTTATGGTGGCACAAGAAATACAATAACACAAACATAAGCAACTTTTATTACTCAAACAACAAAGAATGCCAAATTACATAGATCAAAACATACTTATATATATGTTTCATGAAACAGAAGCTAGTTAATGGAGCATGTGCGTATATCGGGAATGTCGATGGATTATGCGCATTGGAATCCAGAAGGAACCTTCTTGCCACAACAGTTCAAGATCATGCCTAGGGAGACTGACACATTGAGAGTCATGATACCCAACACATTGGCATTTATGGCAGTGCAGAGGCATGAGGCGGCCTCGAGATCGGCCAGGCCACCCAAGAAGGTGCAGCAAGGAGTCTTTAGTTGGGTGCCAACAACTGTACCCACCAAGTCAGTGAGCAAGTTGCCACACACACCCAACTTTGAGGCATCCTTAGGACATGTGTCCTTAGAATGCTTGTGACCGTGGCCATGATGATGACAATGACTGTGGCTGTGACGATGACCATGGCTAGGGGTTTTCGGTGTGGGAGGGCATGGGACAGAGGTGGAGGTCACCATTGTGAAGAATAAGATGTTGAGGAGAATGAAGAGAGCACTTCTTGAAGCCATTTTAGTCTTCAAGGTTGTGTGTGATGAGAATGTTGAGTGAGTTGGGGTATTTTTATAGGTGAAAAATATCATCATCTTTTGGTTATATCAATTTATTTTGTTTTGCAAAGAAAGAAAAGATGCAAAGGTAAGTTAATTGGGAGATAAATTACACCAATTAGAGCTTAGTCAGAGTCCCTTGACTGAAGCTTTATGGAAAGAAAGATTGCCAGAAGAAATATGAATTGATCAAATTAGAAGTACTCTTTGTACATCAAATAATACCAGAACTAAATGGCACTATATTTACAGACTCTTCCTTAGACCGGGCCACCATTTCACACTGCAGATTATCAAACGAAAACTTTATGTGGCAGTTTAACAGATGGTCGTCTAGAGTCCACTCCAGCAGGAAGTGAAACAAGCTTCATACATCATCGTCTTTATCACCGAGGTCATGATAAAAGCAGTTGGCATCCTGCCTTGACAGGGAATTTATCAAAGCGAACTGCTAAGAGAGTTTAAGACTGAAAACATTTCTGAAACGTATGAACTAACAGGATTCAACTCCATCCTTCGGTTCTTAGTTGGAGCGTATAGTGTATGAATGTGTAATTGAGTATGGTGTTGAATCCTAATTAGAGCGTGTGAACTAACATGTGAACTAAAGTATGAATGTTCTTAAACTGGGCTAAAAAAAGTCAACAAAACAAACATATATAATCCATAAAAATAGATGAGTAAGAAGAAGGAAAAAAGAATTCAACCGGCTAATAATAGATAATTAGAAATCTTCCAGTGCATGAAAAGAATTATCACCTAACTAATTAACTAAAAATTTGAAAAGTAGTCTTACAGATTAATGGAATTTCAACTAATAAGGTATGGTTAAATTAGTTCTAATGATGACGTGGATACTGAAGGTAGATTTGGAGATTGTATTAATGGCAAGCGTCTTACGTACTGATGAACAAATTCTCAAGATGTGCGACGAGGATGAATGCCAAGAGATAATTAATAAGAACATTTTGCTATCAACATAGCGAGGTTAGTATAATCATAAATTTTGAATTATTGATAACATTACATATATATACTGTATATTTCTTGATCTTTCGGAGAATTTGAAGTTTTATATATGTCCGTAGCTTTTGATTTCTAATATTAAGACCATCTCCAGCAGGGGCTGGAGATGGTCTGACCATCTGATGGCCAGACTGGCCATCAGCTCCAGCAGGAGCTGATTGGCCAGTCTGGCCATATTTGCCCAGACTGGTATGGGCGCCTTTTTCTTTTTTTTTAATTTTTTTTTATTTTTTTTTTTCTTTTCTTTCTTCTTTGTATCTCATTTCCTTTTTTCTTTTGACTTTCCTTTTTCTTTTTTTTTTTCTTTCCTTCTTCTTTCCTTTAATTTCATTCTTCATTATTCTTATGTTTATTTATTTTATTTTTTTTTTGGAGTTTACTTTGCTTTAATTTAAACAAGTAAATAGTAGCAACTTTACTAATAATTATAATAAAATAAAACTTGAAAAAGAAAGAAATACACAATACAACTTATAAAAAAAATACAAACACAATTTAGCTATTTTCATGTAGTAGGCTATTTAATTTATGTCTCCGTAGAATTTAAAATATCGTTATTTTATTTTTCAAGTAGTGTAACATTATTTATTAAGTATTGTATTTTTTTCCAATTATTATTGTAATTTTTATTATTATTTTCTAATTATTAAAAATGAAATGGGTAAAATAATGATGAGTTTATAAAAGAAATGAGAAAATGTATAAAGTGGTTTAAAAAGAAAGGAGAAAAGAAAAAGAAAATTGGGTTTGGTAGTTTTATTGTTGGAGATGAAGAGAGTTTGAGTGGGTTTGAGAGAATAAAAAAGATTAAAATGTTAGTGGAATGCTGACGTGGCAGGAGAGAGAGGGTATGAGTGTTGGAGATGGTCTAACTAGAGGATCACTTCTGTCGCTCCATGATGATAGCTCGAGCTGCACCTTCCTGGCCAACAATATACCAATACTCTAATATGGACAGAGCAAACTCGGACCTGGAGCACTGCTGGCGGAGCAGTGCTGCCATGGCTTGTTTTCCTTTTTTCTTGTGATTTTTGGAAAATGAATGGTTGGGTAGTGTTTAATAACTCTAGGTACTTGTTTGAGAGTTTTGGAAAATAAAATGTATCTAATGCGTATATATATAGAATAATAGAATACGGTCATCGGAACCAAATTTGCAAAAAGAAAAAAGAAAAAATGGGGCCAAATTGACCAAATTTGCAAAAAGAAAAACAATTTGGGACCAAATTCACATAAGATGGCAAGTTAAGGTATGAAACTGCAATTTTCCCAGCACTACAGTACGTTGAAAAGGGAGAAATGGAGGAAGAAATTGTACAAATATATACTCCATATACTGGCCGAGAAATTATAGATGATTCTTGAATTCTTGACCAACTTGGTCCCAGTTTAAATGTGCAAAGTGTGATCATCATTCAAAATTTAATCAACATTAAAATCCACTAAATAATACTCCTATACTTGATAATATGTTCAAAGTGGTGAGGAATGACGACACTTCTTCAGTTTAAGGACTCCCATGGACCAAAATTGCTCAAACCTGCATGACAATAGGAAAATAATGTGGATGAAGACCGTAAGGGAAGGGAACTGGAACAAAATGTGTCCAGGGGCAGAAAATGAAAACTTGAAGAAGGATTATAAAAGGGATCACACCACCACATCACAAATCACACAATCATTGAACCGAAGCAAATGTTTTCAGGGTCAGGCATGATTATGCCAAGAACTATTATATATATATACTTCATAAAACATGTTATCAAAGATTATATAAGAATCTCTCAGCTACTAGTTGATATTATGTTACTTTGGAAAGGAAATTAAATTCGTTAAAAAGGCATTCCAGAACTAAAATATCTAACCATTAGACAACAAGAATGAAATTCGCTCTTTACCAATATTACATATAGCTAGCTTTCAAGGCACTGTGAAATGTGAATTTCAATCTTAAATAATTTCCGAGGTCATTAAAGAAATTTGACATAACCGCAATGTTTCAGTGTTAGATATCAGTCACTATTGTACTATGCTCAAGCTCTTTTAAATTTTAACGCTCAGCCGACATGAGAAGTTCATGTGGCCGTCCGTGAATGAAAGAAAACATCAATCCAAGAATACGGATCCAGCTATGAAAAAATTCAAACATTCAAGTTGCAATTATAAACAGCAACAAGCTAGAATGAAGGCATCCATGACAGAACCAGAATGGTTCAGCAACGCATAAATAAAACTAACTGCAGTTCCTAGTCATATATATTGAACCATTTAATGACAAGTCTTGTGCATTCAGAGTTCCAGCAAAGAGCAAGTTATATAAAATAAGCCATTATCTCAATTCATCCTCACATCACATCAGCCAAGGAAAGTAAATTACACAACAGGAAGCCAGCAAACTAAAAACTGAAGCTAAAGAATCTGACACCCCATACCAGATAAAAAAAAGTGTTCAATCCATGTTCCAGCTTTTCAATTTCTGTATCCGATGATTAATAGGTATCAGATAATTGTATATAAATCAGTATTTGACTCAAATAAATGGTATTTTTGGGAACATACTTGATTGCCTTGTCACTTTCATTTTTCAAAGTTCAACAACCCTATCTCATCAGTTAGGTCAATCTCTGAACCCCGATTTAGTACCTCCATAGCCTCACTTTTATACTTCTCCTAATTTCAAAGTAAATGTAAGCATATCAATATATAATTTACTTACACAATGTATACAAAATACTAACAGATATTATTATATTATATGTCAACGAAGAGTGAAACTGGGGTAAGATACTTACTTGCAATAAAGTATGCAAATGTCCAGCCTTCAGGTACCCATCGACGTAGTCGGGAAACATTATTGTGCACATCTCTTTGCATCTTTCAATGATTTTGATACCTTTCCTATCTCCTCATAACAATCACTTCTGGAGATTAACAGTTTGGCTGTCTCACGAATCTCTATGGCCTGCATGTTAGTTTAAAATCCATTACAAAACTTTGTGATATCGAAGTTTCTATTTTAAAATGAATTAATCAAATTCCAACTTCAAAATAAATGCATCTAATATATGCTTAAGCTTTGTTCACCTTAGAAAACCAAATGATTGCCTCCTTAGTTCTATGAATTACACCTGTCAGACACTCTCCTCCCTTCTTGACATAGTATGCATGGCGTTCTTCAATCCAATTATCTTTCTAAAGAAAAGAGGAATTTAAAGATTAGCATGATATAATGATGATAAAAATAGTATGACAAACATAATTGATTGTTTAAAGATTATTACCCCAAGTGGAGGACTAGTGTACGGAGGATTATTCACTAGATGACATACTAGTATATCATTCTCTTGGCAAAAACCCTATAAAATAGAAAAAATAGTTCAGGTGGTTATACAATTTTTTAAATTTATTTTGAGGCGTTTATGAAAGCCAACCTCATCCATCATAAATTGAAGAATATTTGCATCTGCAACAGCAACCAATGTGTGAATGCCGAGCTCAATTACAGCATGTTTTTTCAGCTGGTCTATCAAAGCTGACATTGATCCCCGAAGAGTCTCATATGTCGTACCAGTAAAAAACCTGATATTGATACTGAATGAAAATCAAATAGAAGGTTAAAATTAAATTCTCCAATTACGTATTAAGAAAGCGGAAAAACTACATTCAAGTGCATCTTTTTTACATTTTGACACCTTGATAAATTTCTTACACTCTTACTACAATAATTCAATATTTATTTAACAGCAGGTTTTGAAGTTTTCTTTACCACAATCAGGTTTCTTAATCCCTAAAATACTCCTAAGAGTTGAGATAACCTAAAATTCACTTTAACTTGGTATGCTATTAATCTGACAATTTTAGGAAATATGCATAATTACACTATCCCACAAATCTCGTGAATATGTTGTTTCCAGCAATCATATATCTAAGAAAGTAACAAACCATCATATCAACTTTTATCAGAAGGAAAATTCCAGTGGATCCACTCTTATTTTATCAAGTTGAAAAGCCTTTCTCGAAGTGTTAATTTCATACAAAAGAAAGACCATGCACCATCACATCAAATCAGGTATAACTTAGCAACACCATATTTGTTGCTATATTCTTCTGTACATAGTACAACTATCTATTTTCATCTATCTTGACATATATACAAATTAACATTTATGGTACAAACTCCGAATATCCATGTATCCACTTATCTCTGAAGCATGCTAGTCTTTCTTTTTTTTTTTTTGTCAGTTACAAGGTATCATTTTACAAGGTCATGAATCTCATTACCTTAAAGAATCATGCTTTATTGTATTGTCAGAAATGATGCCTCACTACAGTTTAACTTTATATTTTCATAGTTTTATATAGAATAACACATGAAATACAAAAGATCATGCACCATCACATCAAATCAGGTATAACTTAGCAACACCATATTTGTTGCTATATTCTTCTGTACATAGTACAACTATCTATTTTCATCTATCTTGACATATATACAAATTAACATTTATGGTACGAACTCCGAAATATCCATGTATCCACTTCTCTCTGAAGCATGCTAGTCTTTCTTTTTTTTTTTTTTTTGTCAGTTACAAGGTATCATTTTACAAGGTCATGAATCTCATTACCTTATAGAATCATGCTTTATTGTATTGTCAGAAATGATGCCTCACTACAGTTTAACTTTATATTTTCATAGTTTTATATAGAAATAGAATAACACATGAAATAAATGTATGCAACGACACTACATTGAAATATCATCAACATGCATCTCATAATCTATGTAATGTTCATTCTTTGTTAATGCATCTAAACTTATGCACCAACTCTAGAAATGAAGATAAATCAGGCCCTAGTCCAGTGTGTGGGATAAAGGATGAAAACGTATACACCGCTTATGTTAAATTAAAGAAAACATATAGTATCTTTCATCTTCAATGACCACAAATCATGTTATCAGTTATCGGTCCATGCTTGCCGAATAAAACAACTGAAGCACAATTTAGTTCAGTAGTCAATAGGTATAGTAGCAAAATTTAATCCACTCAAGTACAAAGAGTATATAAATATAGTTTGTATTTCAGGTCTATCTATTTACACATTTTCATCTGAAAACAAGATTAAAACATATTTGGAAGGAATAGATAAAACTTACATCTTATCCTCGTCATAGAAACATACCCCGCAGACTACTTTTTTTTCTCTTATTCCGACGATACTCATGTTCATTTCGTCACTGCATATATAAATTTACCTATGGTCAAAACATACCACACTGACTGACTAAAGTGTTAGTTTATAATTCATTAAAAAAAAAAAAAAACACAACTTACTAGACTTGTTCAACAGCAGTCTCAGGCTCATTAATGTATTTCTCAATGAGTCTCTCGAACTTGGGCAAGAGAGAATTCATATTTTCCTCTGTAACGACTTCAAACACGACAGGTTGCTTGTTCAAAGTATTAAGTCTGTCTGATTCCGTCGACGCATCAGAATTAAATGGTTGATCACTTAATGAGCTATGGCCTGGTTCATCATCATCGTGGTCCATACTGTACAGCACATGAAAGTGTAAGTATACGGAAATCATCCACATCCACATAGAAGAGAGCTGGATTTTAAGCTGTTTTTATTCTTATACGCATAATAACTACTTCTACACAGTCTATACTAATCTACAGGCTACAGCTTACCCAACAATTGAACTACCGAGATGAACTAAATCGCCTGAAACTTAAAACAATCACAAATCGAAACATAGATCAATCAACAACGAACACAAAAAACTGAAATAGGAACAATCGAGCATAATAATGGATAAGAAAATGAGCTTACATGACGATGCTTCAGAGCTGGTTGCCGTAGGAATCGCCGGGGTGAAAAACCCTATAGATTTTCTCTTACTTTCTAGTATCTTTTACGTTTTCCTTTTTCTCTTTAAATTTAATAATCAAGCGCGTTGTATGCCTGTTTGTAATTCGGCTATGGATTGGATGAAATAATGATATGGTAATTTTATTTACCTCCAAAATACCCAAACGGAATAGAGTGAGACCACCCTAGATAGAGACCATAGAGACCAATTTATATTAATTACAAAACAACCCCAAATCAAAAGCTAGCTTCTAAAACACCCCAAATCAACTAAAAGCTAGCAACTAGGTAAAAAAAACCGAGGTCTAACCGGATCCTATAATATGGATCTAGTATATATAGGATATTTAATACACCAAAAACCCTAAATTTCATTCATATACACATTCTAGAGAGAGAAACTCTCTTTCCACCACCCATCGCCGTCGTTCCACCACCCATCGTCGTCGTTCCACCGTCGTCGTCGTTCTCTACTGCCCCATCAACATCTCTAGGTCACCATCATCGTCTAGAAACAAAAGGTAATGTTCTACGTTCATGAAATTTCATGTTTTCTACCTCTATGAGCTTCTAGATCGAACGATTTGATAGAAAATATGCTAGATTGAAGTTTATGTAGTTGTTGCATTTAAACTTATATAGATTTGTGTTAGATCGAATGATTTGGTAGAGAATATGCTAGATCGACTTTTTGTAATTGTTTGCATCTAGATCTATGTAGATTTGTGTTTGAATAGACGTTTTTGTAGGTGTTTGCATCTATATTTATGTAGATAAGTGTTTGAATCGAAGTTTGTTGATGATAGATGTTAGATTTAACATCTAGATGTAGATTTATGTAAATCTCATAAAAATTTACGTTTTGCGATATTTGTTATGTTCTCAACAATATTACCCATGTTTTCACCAATATTGTCCATGTTCTCAACAATATGTTCACGGTTGTCTAATGCTCTGTTTTTTTTTTTAATGAAAATATTGACATATGCGATAAACACTATGTTCTCAGCAATATAATCCATGTTCTAAACAATATTGACCATGTTCTCACTAGTATGCTCTGTTTTATACATTGAAAGTATGAAATATCCACCTATGCAGTAGACTCTATGTTCTCAATAATATTGCCCATGTTCTAAGCAATATGTTCCATGAACTCAACTGTATGATGTGTTTATGAATAACAGGCACGTAAATGTTGGACCATGCAGTACTAAATATGTTCCTAACAATATTGCCCATGTTTTAAGAAATATGTCCTATGAACTCACCAATATGCTTCATGATTTCATATGCAGGTATTAGTAATGTTGGCGGAGATTTTGACAAAATTTGGGAGGAAAAATAAGAAACCAACCGAGTTCGTGGCACATTCGGAAAAATACTTGTTATGATAAAATTGTTATTTTATAAGTAATTTTAGACTTTAAATTCACTGTAATATTATGTATGACATTTTAATAAGTGCTTTACGATCTATCTATGTTAAAGTTTGAGTACATGAGATATATTGTCATGAACATGGATATTATTTGAAGGAACATAGATATATTCTCATGAACATGGGTACTATTTGAGCATGATATATTCTCATAGATGTTATCAGTACATTATCAGTATACTAGTTCCTTTTTATTTTCTTATTTTAGTACGTCGGAGATATTTTGAAACAAATACAGTTGCAACAAACAAATAGAACCTGTAAAGAAACATGGGATATATTTTCAGAAAAACATGGATAATACTGCATGTTTCATGGGAAGTATAGGGATATATATTCAAGAACTTGAACATAATAAACATGGGATATATTCAGACACATGGACAACATTTATGAGTGCATGGGACATATTTTCATAAACATGAGATATATATTAAGAAACATGGACCGTATATTTAAAAACATGGCATTTATATATTCATACACATGGACAACATTTACGAGTGCATGAGACATATTTTCAAAAACATGAAATATATATTTAGAAACATGGGCAATATATTTAAAAACATGGCATTTATAGACACATGGAAAACATTTGCATGTTTATGGGACATATTTTCAGAAACATAGGATATATATTCAGGAACATGGGAAGTATATTTAAAAACATGGAAAATATAACTAGAAAATAGAGCAGTCATTACATAATATTCACTTCCAAAAGCACATGATCACCAACCAAAGTCAGACTTACAACCAAATTTCCTACACCAATTTCCTACCAGATCACCAACCAATGTTCTACCAATTACATTCTATGATGTCAAACAAAACAGATCATCGGAATAGAGGTAGCACGCAAAAACGCAAGTCCAACCATTAATTTCTTGATCTTCTTCGGATGACAAGGAGACTCCATCTTCTTAAAGACATACAATCTTTTGTCTCAACATGAATCAATTGGCTCTTTGCTTGCTACCCGGCATTAGTCCTCGTTTTCTTCTGTGCACATAATCTACAAGAACAAAACAAACATAGGTAATATTTTAAGGAACATAGGTAATAATCTTAAAAATATGGAACAATATCAACATACATTAAAATCAAAATAAGAACATGGGTAATAATGTTAAAAACATGGGGCGTATGCTTCGAAACATGAGACATATGCTTAGAAACATGGGTAATAATGTTAACAAACATGGACAATATTGTAAGGAACATAGGTAATAATTTTAAAAGCATGGACCATAATCAGAACAATATCAATATACACTAAAAATCAAAATAAGAACATGGGACATATCAAACAATATGATATGACATAATATAAGAAACATGGGTAATAATGTTCGGGAACAACAAAGGTAGTAACTACTCCAAAACAAAACAAACAAGTTTCAAGGATCAAGTCCACCTACAAAATCACTAGTCACAACTTATGAAAAACAAGAGTAACAAAGCAACATGAAGAGTAAAAACTAATTAGGTTATACGCAAGTTATAACCCAATTACCACAAGCAACTGCCATCTACCTGATACTCAAGTACTCAACAAATAACACCCCTTAACACCTTTAGAGCCAATCCTGCTGCTACTATTACCACTACCACTAACGGTGCTGCTACTACTAATTACTACAACTAACGCTGCTCCTCTTAACTAGTGATACTAATTACAACTACTACTAATGATGCTACTACCACCACCACCACTAGCACTACCACTACTACTATTAAGAACATGAACATAGACAATATACCTACAAACATGGACAATATATTTAAGAACATAGAACAAATTTCCCATCCGTGGTGCTAAGATCTGCTACAAATAAAAGCAACTCAATATAAAAAATAATAATAAAAAAATAGCTCATAAACAACAATTCAACATCACTCCAAACAGATTCACAAGTATACTCGATTACTTCATCAAACGATAAACCTCAATCTAGTAAATACAAGGAAAAACAATGAAGAGACAATTTTTCATAAAAACAGTTAAAAAAAAAACAAAGCATTAAAAACAGTGAGCATATCGGTTAGAACATGGATAATATTGGCTAGAACATGGGCAATATTGTACATAACATGGCGAATATCGTTGAACGTAAAAAATTCATGAGATGAACATAAATCTACATCTAGATACAAAAGTTGACATCTATCACCAACAAACTTTTTTCAAACACATATTTACATAAATCTAGATGCAAATAACAACAACAACGTGGCCCACAACTAAAAAACAATCTTAATCAAGCAAGACCAAGACCACACCGAACACCACAATAACCCTAAATTCTTCAAAGACAATACAAATATTCATTGCCATCAGATAATAGCACGAAAACAAACCAAGCGCCATTGTTGAGAATATTAGAATCATACAAATTACGACCCGATCGATATGGATTGAAGAAAATACGAACCTAAAAGGCATCGAGAGAGACGAACTAATCAAGCTTCAGGTTGAGCTGATGCCATGGCCGCGAAAGAAAACCAAAGAAAGAAGGTAGAGCCATAAAGAAGAAGGTAAACCGAAAAATAACGAAGAAAGAGAGAGAGAAGAGATACAGTCATGGCCATGGACAAATCTGGGCGAGCCATAGACAGATCTGGGCGAGAAGTTAGATTAAAAGAAAGAAGAAGTGTAATTTGCTGAAAGGACCTCATATTTATAATTAATTACACTTTTGCCACCAAATTTTGTATTGATTATAACATGTTGTTGGTAAATTGCATAATAGTACGGTCTCTCCTTAACTTAAGAAGAGACGGTCTCTTATGAGACTTTGCGAACAGAATAAGGTATGAATACGGAAATTGAATGGGATGAATGAATTCAAAATTTGAACTTACGCGTATACAAACGAAATTCTTTTTTTTGGAGAACAAACGAAATTCTTATTTAACCGAGTTGAGTAATATTGCTTCCATTCTTATTAGACCACTTTATCCAACCCAAATCCGTACATGTGGAACCTATTTACCCATTATTCAATCTATATATCTACCATTTATTTATCTATATACCTAATACAAAATTACGTAGTGTGTGAAGTATTTCCGTGTACAATTATGTCGACTCCACACGTGTTGCACATCCTTATTTAATACAATGTGCATGATTGGTTCAAAAATACATTGGATGGAGTGTTTTCTTAAATATTGTGTTAAACTTATACCAATATTATCTCGTATAATTAATTTCTAGTGCATAAAAGTGTATTCCGTTCCATATTAATTTTATTTTATGTGGATATGGGCAAATTAAAATCGTACAAAAACTTTGGAACAGATGGAGCTGGAAGACTACCCCTGGCGTCCATTAGGTTGGCCTGAGTTAGCTAGTAAGGTACTTCCTCCGTCCTGGTCAAGACTTCTCGTTTAGTTTTGTTGATTGTTTCTCAGATGTCAATTAATCCTAACTAACGAATGAAAAAAAGTTCAAAAAATATGTATTTAAACACTATAACAACTACACTTTTTTAATATAATTTTTATCTTAGGTATGATGTATGAGTAATTTACGATCGAAAAAAATTAACAAAATTAAACGGAAAACTTTGATCGGGGTGGAGGAAGTAGTATGGATGTGTATAACTTTACTTCATTACTTATCTTAAATGACTTTAACGTTAATTCTTTTTTATGAAAATGAATATGTGTCCTTAGATATAATTTTTTACGTTTTATGAGTGTACGTAAAAGTTATGCTGTATACTATCATGTTGTGGTTATGTGGTACTAAACTATTCATCAATATGAACGACTGTCGCATGCATGATGTATTTAATAAGTTGCTCCTCAATTAACAGGTGGTATGCTCTCCAATTTTATTCTAGGTAGTTCAAAAGCTACTCAATATCTATTGTCCTATTATCATTCAAATTTTTAACATACTTGTATTCGTTTTTAGAAATTCAACATATTCATCTCGTATTTGTGTCAATTGTCCCGTTATAAATCAACCTTTTAACATACTTATATATTTGTTTTTAGAAATTGATTGATGGTCATGGTTCATTTTACAGTTTTACATAGCTGATTAACAAAATTAGTGCTTTGGTCTTTCGCTTCGGTCGAATAGCTAAGTTTTGGTCTTTCGCGATGACTCTGTATTTGTGTTAACATATCACGGCCCAGCCAAGTTAAAAGGACCGTAGGGAAATGAAGCCCCAAATACTGTAATCAACATTTATATTCAATTCGATCACCAGACAAGGCAGAGACAGAGACATTTCCCGATCAAACACGGCAGCAACAGTCTGGCCAATTGCTTTCCGTTTTCAGAGGTAAACTTCGTCTGGGCAATTGCTTTCCGTTTTCAAAGGTACACTCAGGTTACTCGATTTCCCCTTATTGATGACGCCTGAATCTGCTATGTATTGTGAAGTAGAAATTACAATAAGATAATCGGAAGTTGCAAACTATCCACTGGAAATGCTGAGATTGAAAAATCATGATAAATTGAGAGTAGTAGCTGCATATTGATATAGTAATCGATAGTATGATGTATGGATGAAATTTATACACTCAAATTCAGTCAAGTGCGTATGAGTTGCTAAAAGTATAGCAGCATTTGAAAATGTTTTGATGAATCTATTTTCAGTATCGGATTGACTTGTATAAAAGGCAAGTAGATTTTAAAAAAAATAATCTAATACAAGCACTTTTGCACTTTGTAGTTCATACAGCTGTCGAAAATGAGTGACAGTAGCAGTGATCAGAGAAATCACGATGAGTTTTATCAATATCTCATGAATTACGAGGATGAAGATGAGAACAGTGATGGAGAAGGTGAGGTTGGGGGTGACAATGTAGGAGGTGCTGAGAACAATGATGGAGAAGGTGAGGTTGGGGGTGACAATGTAGGAGGTGATGAGAACAATGATGGAGAAGGTGAGGTTGGGGGTGACAACGTAGGAGGTGATGAGAACAGTGATGGAGAAGGTGAGGTTGGGGGTGACAATATCAGAGGTGATGAGAACAGTGATGGAAAAGGCGAGGTTGGGGGTGACAATATCGGAGGTGATGAGAACAGCGATGGAGCAGGCGAGGTTGGAGGTGACAATGTAGGAGGTGGTGAGAACAGTGATGGAGCAGGCGAGGTTGGAGCAGACCATGGAGTGAGTTACAGTAGCAGTGATCAGCGGAATCACGATGAATTCTACCAGTATCTCATGGGTTACAAAGATGAAGATGATAGTAGTGATGAAGCAGGTGAGGTTGGAGCAGACAATGTAGGAGGCGAGGTTGGAGCAGACCATGGAGGTGAGGGGGTAGGTGAGGTCGGAGCAGACCATGGAGGTGAAGGAGTAGGTGAGGTCGGAGCAGACCATGAGGATTTGGAACCACTGGGTTATGAGGCCGACATAGAGGAGAATGCAGAAGAGGATGATATAGGAAATGCAAATCTCAATGAAGGAGAGCATATAGAAGATCAAGTGAATGTGGATGCAGAACTTAATGAGGAAGATGAACAAGAGATTGTATATGCAGAACTTAATGAGGGAGAACATATGGAAGATGAACACAACAATCAAAGCTCAACCTCAAGCTCCAGCAGTTCTGGGAGTTCTGATAGTGATACAACATCGAGCTCGAGCTCCAGCAGTTCTGGGAGTTCTGATAGTGATACAACATCGAGCTCGAGCTCCAGCAGTTCTGGGAGTTCTGATAGTGATACAACATCGAGCTCGAGCTCCAGCAGTTCTGGGAGTTCTGATAGTGATACAACATCGAGCTCGAGCTCCAGCAGTTCTGACAGTGACCCTTCAAGCAGTAGTGCTGAATCTGATATGGATTTTGAACCTATTCAAGAACAAGAAGTTAATCAACCAGATGTTGATGAACCAGATAACTCCAGCTCGAGCAGCTCCAGTTCAGACGATAGCAACAGCTCCACAGGAATACAAGCAGAGCGATTGAGGCTGAGATTTATTTTCTTGCACCAAGGCAAACTTCATGGAGACGTTAGAGCTGAAGAGACTGCAGAAGAATTAATAACAAGTCTCAATCAGATTATTGAACGAGTATTTCCAGATGAACAAGAAGAGCTTAAGAAACAAGTAAATGAAAACTATAGTTTACTCGGCCTTCGAGATTATGAAATCACTGGATGTGTGTGTTACAGAATTGGAGAGGATAACAGTAAAGGCAGGAGGCAAGTGTTAGATTTACATTCTATAAGCTTCATGTTTTACATGCTACATGAAAAATATTAATTTATCTATTTACATGCAGATGGAGAATATTGTTTTGCATTATGCAGGAAAATGAGGAAGAAGAAGGAACATTAGCCAGGATAATAGACGAGCTCATAGTAGCTGCTAATTCACGAGAGGTAAAGCAATTGCTAGCAAGTGCCTCAACCAACAATGAAATTCTATTCTGGGAGAAAGAGGTAAATAATTAAATGAATTCAATTATTTACAACAATTATATAAATTCTTATAATTTTCTAAATTCTTGATTATAGGGGTTTAAGGCAGATCCAGATCAAGCAGGAGCCAACAAAACAATGATATGCGAAATAAGCAGGCGTGCTCCCTACAGCCAATCAGTAATTACTTCCTCCATTCCATTACATTCTCCTTACTTGCCTAATTCCCTTATACCTTTTTGGCATTACATTAAAATCTTTAATCCTTTCCGGCATTACATTCCATTCAATGATGTATTTTCACCACTTAATAAGTTTGAAAAAAAATGGAGGAAGTACGTATCAACTATCAAGTGAAGTGAAAACTTAACTTTAGCTTTTTTTCCATGAATGAAGGCGGATGGTTTGCAGTGGCACGTAAACAGATTAATGTACTACAATAATATGGCAAGCGCCAGACATGGAAATATATACGACACAATAGATTGGCATGGCAAGGTATGTCGGGTATTGATTGGTATGATTAGCCTATATATATATATATATATATATATATATATATATATATATATATATATATATATATATATTAACTGTACAGCATAACTAAATTTCTTGCAGGTCATAGATATGAGTAAAACTTTTATACCTTTCAATCGACTTGCAAGGAGTACACATTATTTGGAAATAGGTGAGAGGAAAAAAGCCTTGAAAGATGCTAATGTGTGTGTAAAGAATGGGCCAAATGATCCCAGAGGCTATTTACAAGCACGAAGGGTACTTACTGCAATGCATGTAAGTTCCAGTGATTTACAGCAAATCAATTTTCCGTAACCAATTATGCATATCCAAATGATGCCTGCTGAAAATAAACAAAAAAAAATCAGGAATACCACAAGAAGAAAGCTTTGGAAGCATTACAAAAAGGCCTCGCACTAGAACAGACACAACATGGAGCAGATCCCAACCGAGCTACAATTCAGCAGAGATTCAGAGACCTTATTCAGTAAGTCAAAACTATCAACTAGTTTTAGTAGAATATTATGCATTTATATAAAACTAATAAAATCTCTATTGACAGTTGGAAACAGGAAAAGTAACGATGACAATTACGTTGTCTTAC
This sequence comes from Plantago ovata, assembly GCA_028274465.1. NCBI lineage: Eukaryota > Viridiplantae > Streptophyta > Magnoliopsida > Lamiales > Plantaginaceae > Plantago > Plantago ovata. Next base: position 127,827,310 of record CM051456.1, on the reverse strand, counting down.
TAGAATATGCATTATTATATACAATTGATGAATCTCTATTGATGTTGAAAACAGGAAAAATTCCAATGACAATTAGGCTGGCGGGCAAGAAGATCTGACAGAAAATAAGGCTTGATGCTATATCATTCATAATCATGGACTTCAATTTTTGCCAATATTGAAAATAGCGTCTAGTACAGACTGTTCTCACTGTATGATTTCAAATATTATTGCACTATCATTTCATTTCATTAACTAGTACTTAGTGTTCTCAATTTCATATATAATTGCACTATCAAAAACTTATAGTAAACATTATGCGATTAAGTAAACATCACACAGCAGATTTACACTGCCACAAAAAAAATATTTTAAATAAAAAAGCTTTCATAGACTTCCAACTTACTGGGGTTGTAGTATGAAAATTTTCTTTCAAAACACCAAGGCAAATACTAAAGTACATATGTGTGTGTGTGTCAAAATAGTAATGAAACATAATAAATTATTAGAACATTTGAAATATTACCACAAGTCTTCAATTCCATAAAAAATGAATTTTACCCAAACACAAAAAACAACAAAGAACCTTTGTTTAAATGGGTTCAATGGCTTGATGACTCTGCCATAGAAAAGAACATAGTGATTATGGATAAGTATGATCAACTAAGAAGTAAAGAATTCTTAAGGAGCTTGAAGCATAAATTAGATCCTAAAAAAGGAGGTCTCACAAGGATCTGGAATGAAAAATTATTCTTTGCTGATATAAGACAGTCAAATTTGTGAAAATTCGAAGTAAAAATAATGAAAAAACACAGGATGTATTTTCTTCTGGAAGAGGCAATGGGTTTAACCATCCTGCAGATCAGATCCAGGAATTATTAGTTTTTAATTTGAAGGGGGGTCACATAGCAGGAAAAACTGTTCTTGAAAAACATAAAACAGTTTGGTATGAAAAATGAATACTTCGGATATTAGAAAATATTTCAAACTTTGCAAAAAAAAAAAAAAAAAGTACATAATCATAAATAACAAAAGATTGAATTCCTTGTATAAGGAATTGATGTTTGAGAATCATCTGGAACCGACCCGAAAAGAAGAAAGGAAAAAAAATGCAAACTTTAGTTACATAGCAGAAAAACAACATCTTTCTTTTGCAAAAGAGAATAATTTGGTTTGAAAAATGAATTCTTCCAGATACTAGAAGAAGATCATTCAAATTTAGGAAATTTCAAAGAAGTGAAACTCATAAATAGTAAAAATTGTTTAAGAATCGGATTGGCCTGAAAAGAAAGATATAAAAATACAAAACTTGTTTACATTGCAGATCAGCAGATCCATACGTCTTGAACAGAATGAAAAATGAATTCTCTAGATATCATGAGTAGATAATTCCAATTTTAGGAAAATACGAATCAGATCTTCACAGAAGAAAAAAAGATACAAAATTTAGATGCATAGCAAGAAAAAACTGTTCTTTTGTTGAGCAAAAGAGAACAATCTACTGTCAAGGACGAAATCTTACCCATTTGCTGCTGAATCCAATAACACTTTCAAGTTCCTGGACCCAGAATACCACTTTTCCCCTTCCACTTATTTCATCGCAGATGTATGTCTGAATACCCAAAAAAAAGAGAGAAAAAAAAGACCGAAACTTAAGCATCAGATTTCTTGAAAAGCAAATGATTTATAATAACAACATCAGAGTCTTTACCTAATTCGATACAAAGGAAGCCTAGTTCACATCGGCCCTCTTCTTGCAACAGCATAACAAAACCATAAAACAAACAACTTTGGTATCTTGTTATACTCATACCACCAAATTCAAGCAGATTGTAACCGATCAAAGAGTTGATAGAACTAAGGCAAAGATGACAAGATCGGAGGGAATTTCTTGGAATAGAGGCGGAGGTGTTGGCGAAGATGATAGCGTAGATCTGCGATATTATTATTTTCATTTAATGTATTTTTGTATTGCTGCATTTTTCTCCTTGTTGGGTTTATTTTTAGAGAAATTGCATTTTTCTCCTTGTTGGGTTTATTTTTATCTCCTTGTTGGGTTTATTTTTAGAGAAATTGCATTTTTCTCCTTGTTGGGTTTATTTTTAGGGAAAATTAGGCCTGTGTGATACGAAATTTTAGGCCTTTCTCAACACTCAATAATTTCAGCCTTAAGTCCTCATATTCCACTTAATTTAAATCCCAACACTCCAACAACAACAACAATGACAGTTACTCCACTTCAACCTTTATTTACTTTTCATTTTCTCATTTTTTTTAAAACTTCATTAATAATCTCATTTTCATTATTATTAATTAATTACAATTACATTATATAAATTTTAAAAATAACAATACTTTGAAATAAATACTATAATAAACAAGTATTTTCATTTTAGAGGTTAAACAATGTCGTCGCCTAGCTATTTTCATTTTTATGAGTTTTTTCTTTTTTTGACGTAAAGATTTGTAATTTTATTATTATGTAAGGGGTATTATTTTTAGTTGTAATATGAATTATTAAATGATTTATTGAATAAGTGTATTTTATTTTTTGCAAATATTTATAAAATAAATAGAAATTTACAACAAAATAAGTGAAAAAAAAACAAAAATAAAGAAATGGAATAGAAAAGAAGATCGGGCCAGCAAACAAACAAAGAAAAAGAAGTGGAAAAGAAAAAAGAAAAAAGAAAGAAATGAAAAAACAAGAATGAAAAGATAAAAAAATAAACTAATGAGCATCAAGTGTTGAATTTGAGGTGAGCATCAAACATTTGATGCTCACAAGGCTCTCCGGCAGATACTTATGAGCCTTAAATGTCCATTTTAAGGCTTTGCTGAAGAATGCCTTAGGATTGTATCCAAGTCACAAGTTTAAGCCCAAAGACTACATGGATCAGATCCAAGGACCTCAAAGTAGACCCAGAAAAAACTGACCCAAAATCGAAATATGAAACTCGGCACAACCAAACCGGGGCTGAGTGCGGCAATTGATGTAATATCATCGAATTGAAACTACCATTCAATAGTCAATACGTGGAAAATACTTACCTTTACCAGGTGTACATTTAATGTTGTAAACTATGTGGTTAGAAACAGTGTTTTAAAAAGCAGTCCTGGGGCGCACCTCAAGGCTAGGCTTTTCAATAGTCAAATCAACCCAATCCTAACCCGATTAAAACCCACTCCTCATTTATAAGTGACGGGTACCGATTGGGTTAAAACCCGAACCCATATTATACCCGTAATTATAAGACCCTAACCTTAACCCAACCCGATAAATTGACATGAACCCAACCCGGACAAAACCTTAGACACCGCTCGACCCGTTTTTCCGACCCGGCCCACCCGACCGGTCAGAAAACACGACAAAACCGGGTTTTCGACATGACCCGTTGCCTGACCCGACCCGTGTGCACATGACCCATTCTTCTTCACCATGGTCAAACTTCAAAATGTCATTACGACTTCATTTCTTAACGAAATCGCATGATTCTAACGGCATTGGATTCGTATTGATGTCTTCTACGTGTTCCAACTTACCGTTCGAAGTTTCATCGCCTTTTCGAGAATCCGCCATTGAGGACTTGAAACTTTTCGAAAGCTCTATACAACTCCATCTCTCAACCAAATTCGATGATGCTACTTTGAATTTGCTTAAAACCTGGTTTCTAAAATCTCTCTTTTCTTTTCGCCATTGAGTTCGTCTTGACCTTCTCTATCACCTATGGGCAACAAACCATGAATTTAGAACGACAAACTTGAATTTAAATTTTCGTTCTAAATTGATGGTTTGTTGCCCAAAGGTGATAGAGGAGGTCAAGACGGTCTCAACAACGAAAGAATCGTCGAATTTGGTTGAGAGATGGATCCGTACGGAGCTTTCGAAAAGTTTCAAGTCATCAATGGTGAATTCTCGAAAAGAGGATGAAACTCCAAACAGTAAATTAGAACGTGTAGAATAGGTCAATACGAATCCAATAGCGTTGGAATCATGCGATTTCAAGATTCTTAATAAACTTTTAATAAAATAAAACTCGAAAAAATAACAAAAAATAGAAAAACAATTATTTGTAATAGGATAGAATAAAACATAGGGAAAATTACATCTCATACGTGATACCCCTATTAAATTTGATTATTACATATTAACTCACATTTATTTTTTACTATATATAATACTGTTCGTATACCAGTTTAATCACAAATAAACCTACGAACTTGACTTTCTCCAATCTTAGCCGTGGAAGTTACTTTTTGCCCTCAACTTAATATCATATTCTTAAATTTGCCAAACACCTTGAACTTTCGTTTATTACACATTTATCCCAAATATTTTATTTTTTATAAAATTAACACAATATATTTAGAAATTAACCCAAATAATTTAATTATACTTCAAAATGGTCTACAAAATTATTATAAAATAAACCCCTATAAAATTTGTATTTTCAGAAGAAGTCCCAAATTATGTAAAAAAAAAAAAAAAATGAAAAGGGAGAAGATGATGAATAGTAGCTCCGACGGAGCTTTGTGCGGAGCTCTAATCGGAGCTGTACAACTCCGATTAGAGTTGTCATCTCAGGTGCCAAAGTTAAAAAAAGGAAGAAAAAAAAAAAAAAAAGGAGTTAAGGTCGCGTTTGTTTGCGCGATATTGGAATTGAGCTTATAAGCAAATCAACGCTCTGGAGTAAAATGTAATTGTTTGGCCATGATGGACCAATCTAAAAAGGGGGCTCATACGAGGGTGGTAGATGTAAAATATATAATAACAATACATAAATATTTGAATTAAAATATTAATTTGAAAAATATATAATTAACCAATTTTGAAATTTCAAACTATGACTTAAACTTAAAATATAGTGTATCCGTCCAAAAAATTCAAAGTACATAATTATAATTACCACGTATTTCTTGATGGTAAACATTATACTTGACAAAATGCAACATGCAACATTATACTTGTTATCAACTTATCAATATACAAATAATATTTGCATAATAATGGCATCATAATTGTAGCATGTGAAGTTTTAACGAGTAGCAAAATGGAAAACTTGTCACATGTGAACAGAACAACCAAAGGGGAGCACTAGATGTTTGAATCACGATATTCATTTCATCAAAACCATGCACAACAACTTAGAATTGGAAGCGAATTACTTTAGTAGCTCATTTTGTACTGCAAGATACGAAGTTCATGTGAGTAGGGCTTCTGCCTGGGTGATACGTATCCAATCCCATGCAAACCTATCCCCAGTTCCTGGCCTCTCGCAACCTCTTCTCGATCAAACACCTCGTTCCACACATCATCGAAAGCACCTTCCTTGTCCAGTCCACTCCCTTAATTGATTTTGGGAGTTCGTAAAATCTTCAGAAACTACCTACTCCCTTGGTATTTCAAAGTTCAAACCCACAAAACTCCCAAGTTCTAAGTGAAGTGGGTTATGGCAAATTCCTGACCCATCGGGCTGCCAGTTTTACTACCAAACAAGGTATTTTAGAGGATTTAGATAGAAAAAAAAAATGCTCCAAATCCCTCCCAAATACCCCTAACCAAACAATAAAAAACTTACACTAATTGAATTGTTCATATTTCATACAGGGTTGCGATGTAATTAGTTAGTAAAGCGTGGGTGTATTTGCAATAATCTGACTTTCGTCTGGTCGGGTCGGGGCGTCCGGCTGTTCTTTCTGCCCATATATTACCAAGTGTACTATACTAATCCTTAGGTTACCCTTTCCCTTCCAGCCAACTGAAATTGGAGTCGGAGAAATATCGATGAATAAAATCCAGAGCTGATTACTGGATGAAATCAATCCGAATCGAAGGTACGTAGAAACGACGATTATACTAAAACATGAAGCATAGGAGATCATCATCATCATCATCTTCATCTTCTTCACCATCGAAGAAGATCCTGGGTACGCCACGGCCTCCTGTTAGATTTGGACGAGTAGTCAAGGTTGGAGACAAGGTTATCAGCTGCTTCGGTCCAGGCTATCTCGGGCTTCCTTGTAAAGCTAAGGCACGTATTAGTATTCTTCCATTAACTTGTTGATTATCTCTTATTTTGCTATATATACCTAGCCAGGGTTTGTTACGTTCTCTATTTGTTTTGAATTTTGATAGATAGATAGATAGATGATAATCATCATCATCATAATAATAATAATAATAATAATAATAATAATAATAATAATAATAATAATAATAATAATAATAATAATCGGTGTTTGATGTAGCTACTGTAATTCATTCCAATTCCAATTGTTGTTGGTTTGTTATTAGATTCGGAGTATAGAATTGGGTGAGCATGGTAAATGGAGATATTTGCTTGATATCAAAGTAAGTCATCATCTCATTATCATTATCTGCTCTGCATCATTATTACTTATAATCAATCTATCTATCTATCATCTACTTGTTGTTTAATGCAGGAACCGTTTGCCATGTGAGTACACTGCAGGAACCATCCTCATTTCCTTAAATTGTTGCTCAGTTATCACCAACTCAGATGACACTTCTTATATATATATATTATTATACGTTTTCCTCTTTACCTTTAATGTAATTCTTTTGCTGCTTAAATTTCAGGCCCTTTTGGGTCGACTCAGATGTCCTCATCAAATATTCCAAACGGTTTGAATTGGCTGCTTTTCGCGCTGCTCAAGAAGGTCCATACCTCGCTTAATTAATTAATACTACTTCACAACTAGCTTCTTTTTCATCAGAAAATTGAATATACTCCTTGGCCTTGCTTCTTCACCTTTTTGTTTTCACCTGCAGATATTAAAAGAGGTCAAGATGAAGAGATATGGAACTGCCCGCCCGAGGGTATGACTTTTCTTCTTTCATACTCTTCTAAACTTGCCTACTTATTTACTTAATTCACTACCTCTGCCCACACTTTAGGTTTCATTGACTTCTTGGTGAGGTTCGTGCCTGAATGAATCCCGATCCTTGTCATTGGCCTATCAACTAAACTAAAATTTTAAATAAATGAAATGATAATGATAATAAAACTCAAAATACTGCTCTCTTTCTTTTTACAGCACTTTCTGCACAAAATTTTAAATAAATGAAATGATAATGATAATAAAACTCGAAATAAAGAAATACTAGTAAAAGTGAAGTTGCACTTGTATATGGCTACTATGTGCATGAAACATCCAAAATCTACCTTATAGTCATCCACCGAAAAGATGCTGCCCAGCTGCTCAGTTTGTATACATATTGCACAATTCACAAGTATCACTAGAGACTGAGTTCCATTCTGAGCCTACATTTCAGATTTAATTTATTTAATCAAGCTAATCAGGCACAAAAAGAACATGGACACCTCCTGGGTTTCTTGCATTCACCTCTAATATCCTGTTTTGGTTAGAATTTAACATTGGCACCACCCATCCACAATGATTCCTAGTAAATTCAGTTAGCCAAGCATATTGTTTGGGTTGGTCTTCGAAAACATGTATTGTTATATTACTACTGTAATGTTAATTGTATTTTGATCGATGATATCATAAATTTGGAATGCTTAGACAAAAGCCGTCGGCTGGCTAGTTCAAAGTAACAAGTACCAACTCACCCGTATATGTAAAACTAAATGATGCAGCAATATGGATTTCGATTGGTCATTAGAACATGTATTGGTGCATCTCTTAGTATGTCTTAACAAATTGAATGTGGAGATCATATGAAACGTGATCATTAATTTGAAAAGGTTGGACGGAAATTCATTAATGTTTACTCTCTTTGTAGTAAAGAAAGAATTACTAGACTACGATGAACAACAGTAAAGTTTTTTTTTATTAGAACTACAATGAGGGAAGGAGGGAGGTTTGCATATCGTTGGTCATAGCCAATTCAACTAACCAGTGCTGGTCGAAGAATTACTGCCTAGTCACTTCAAGTAGTAGTTTGTAAAACTGTTTGTTTGTTTATTCTACATATGCATTACATTTTTTTCATTCAACGCATTAAAATTATCAAAACTAGTTCTGTGTGCTGCCTATTACTTTCATAGATCTGTATTTAATAGTGTAATATATACTGTTTATATTAGAAATTAGAATTTCATTTTGCTTAGGTAACTTATTAGAGTTTGAGTTTTGTTACCTTATATATTAGGATGCTAGTATATTGTATAATACTAAGTTAGAGTCATTTGTTTAGTAATTATAATCCAATGTTAATTAAGATAGTTATTTACTTGTAAGAGTTGGTTTCGCCTTTAGGACACTTAATTCGGAGATTGGTTGTACTTTATTTATTTAGTTCAATCAATAAGCTCCAGAAAACTAGCATTGACTACACCAAAAATGCAATATTTATCCTACATTTCTCCGGGGCGGATCGTCTACCCCATAAAATAACCCACAATATACCCCACTCATCTTATTGGTCCACATGTCATTGAGTAACTAGACACTAAGTAAACTATGGTTAACTAATTAAGGGAGGAATCCGTTTATCTAATTACCTCCATCATCTCTTTACTAAAAATAGTTTTGTATCAACTTTTTTATGTTTATTTCCCAGAAATTTTTTATCAGATTTTTTTAAAATCTCATCCTTCATCAAATTCATTTCAAAGACATTAATCATCATTTATCAAATTTAATACTATTTCCTGATGATCTAATTTTTAGATGGTTAAATGAACTTAAATTTTTTGTTTCATTTTGATACTAGATTAGAATTTTAAAAAGTTTTAGTCTATAGGATCTGATTGTTGCCATTGCAATAAAGAATATTTACAGATTTTTTAAAAAGTTTTAGTCTATATAAATAAATTTGTACATGCCCTTCTTTCTTTGTATACATACAAAAATAATTGTGGCACAAACATATAGATGTTTGATTGATAAAGTTTTGAAATGTGATATATATAATGTTAATTTTTCTTTATTCTGTGTTACGGTTGGTTAATTATGCTTGTTATTTACTTGTAAAAAATATCCATTAAAATACTACTCCGCAGTAAAATAACAGTAAAATAATTAAGTATGACTCGTAAAATCATATTTTTAGTAAATAAAAAAGTGGAGAGAATCATGGAAAAAGATCTCATTGAAAGTCTATATTTAGTATAAAGGACCGAGAATTAAAGATGGAAACTAGGAGAATGAGTCATTAGTTGCTAATCATGGTTTGTTTAATGGGTTAGTTAGTTTAATTAATGATGACAAGTGGACCAATAAGATGAGTGGGGTATATTGTGGGTTATTTTATGGGGTAGACGATCCGACATTTCTCTATCACAATTGACAGCTAATCATTCTTCTTCTCAGCGAGTCTTATATATAAGCTTCCAGCCAGGTCAAGTATATTCCGCCCGAGTATATTCATCTGTTTAGTTTCCATACTACATTTTTTTTTAACAATTTCGTCGTCATCTGAAGCTAGTTTTTATGATACAGTTTATTGTAGACTCATGGAGAAATATTCATTCCTGGAAGGTACGTATTATAATTATAATGTATAATCATTAAATTTAACCAGAGAATGACATGGGTACATAATTCGCTGTAGATGCTACCTGGAAAAAAGTATCACTGCGTAATCGCATAGCTGCAGTTAAAAAGTTGATACGCCATGGTATTATCCTTCACTTTCTTTGAATTCTCGACTAAACTCACCTGGCAAGTGGCATCATATTTTTGTTCCCTCTTTCTGCTTTTTGCAGATGCTAAAGTGGCTAAAGAGAAGAGACAGGAGGACGCTATTTGTATGTCTAGTTTCTGAATTTTTTGTTTTAGTCTACTGCCTGTGACTAGCAACCTTTCAAAAGATTACAATACGAACTTTTCTTTCTATCATTCTAAACAAAAAAAGAAGAAATTTCTAGTTGAAATGAATTACTACTAGTCAATTACTGTAAAGTGTTTTAAAAACTAAGGAATTGATGAACTGTTTAATTAATGTGTATGCATGTTTCTTTCTTTTGTTCTGTACATGCATGCCTCACAGTTGCTTCACCATCTAATAATGCAGCCAGTTTAGATTCTCTGTCAGCTATAACAATCGTGTCAATTAGCATGATTTATGTTCACTTTCAAACCGGTATTAGTTTAAGAAACATAAATAAATACAAATCTATGCATCTGGAAGTCAATTAATCATGATTACAACCTGTTTTATATGAGTTAGAAATATATGATTACTTGGTGTTGGATAAGTGCACGATAAATATTGATTTGACTATGATTTGTTGCAGCCAATCATGGAAAATATGCAGCACTACAGAAACGCCAAGCAGAGCCTCAAAATTTGACACACCGTGGTACTTCCCCTTTTTAATTTTGAATATCGTAATTATTTCACCATATGTCCATAATTACAATGCGGACCATTGCATGGCAAAACTTGAGTTCTTTTTATTCCCCTCCTTGATTCATATTTGATAGTGCAAGTTGGATTAAGATAATGTTTTTATAAGAGGTATGCTATTTGCATGGAAAAAATTGGCTAAACCCAGTGACAAAACTAGCAATTTGAATATAATACCCCTTTACCATTATATTTTGTAAAAAAAAAATAGTTTTAATGTAAAAAAAAAACAGTCGGGCTGCACTATACATCCGGGCTGCCACCGGTGGCTCGTTTGGAAAATGAGCTTCCAAATGAGCCATTGGTGGCTCATTTTGAAAATGTGCCATCGATGGCTCATCTGAATTTTTTTAAATTTGAATAAAAAAGTAAAAATTAATTAACTTAAACTTAAAAATATTAACGTTAATATTGAAAAATTAATTAATTATAATTTAAATTGTATTTGACATGTTAGTGATATATCAAATTATATTAATTGAAATATAATTAATTCATAAAGTGAAAATACGACTTATATTACAAAGAAAATCAAGAAAACCAAGTTACAAGTACAACTAAGCTATAAAATCTAAACTACCATCTACTTATATAGATTTTTTTTAACAGTAAAATTGAGCTACCGGTGGCTCATTTCAAAATGCTTGTTTTGTATGGCAATCATGAAATGAGCCACAATGAGCCATGATGGCCATTCAAAACGAGCCACTGGTGGCTCATTTCGAAATGAGCCACCAGTGGCTCGTTTTGAATGGCCATCATGAAATGAGCCACCGGTGGCTCTAAATAGGGCAGCCCGGCAGCCCTATTAAAGCTCAAAATTTAATTTTCTATTTTTTATATTTTATATTTTCATATTTTTTATTTATAAAAAATCATAAATTATTCTATGTCCTATCTTTGACATATATAATTTTGTCATATTTTTTTAGATATTTAAACAATTTTTTACAAAATATAATAAATAAGGGCATTATAGTCAAATTGCTATTTGTTGTCACTGCATTTACCATAAATTTTCCCTGCAGATAGTATTAGTGTTTTATACTAATTAATATGCATTTTTCTTGGAATCATACAGTATCTTAGCTTAATGTCAATGCTTTTTCAGATATATTGCGTAGAGCTATTGCTGGCAAGAAATTATGCCTCAGAAGCTACATTAAGGCCGAGGAAAGGGCCCAATCTTTGGCGGCGTCAAGGCTGAGACATGAAATTACTCTGCGATTTGATGATGAGTAAGCCTAATGACACTTGGGCATGCATGCAGGTCTCTTTTGGGTTTTTGTTCACATTCCATGAGCAGTTTGAGATGATGAAAGAATTGTGGTGCTCATTTGTATAAAAAAAAACATACAAATTTTGGTTCACCAGGGAGAGGATGATAGAAAACATACAAATTTTGGTTCACCACCATCTTTAGGCTCTCCTCGACATCTTCCTGCCGAAACAAATAATTAATGATCGGCAAGTCCCATTCATCCGAGGAGGGATGAAGCAAAAAGGAATGTTTTTTGTCACAGTCGGATGAAAACATGTACTTATGTACTATAAAAGTGACATATGTTCTACTACTATCTTTCTCCATCTTGGTGGGATAACCAGAGTATTTTTAAGTTTTTAACACAAGGAATCAAAAAAATCTTATTTCCTTCACATGAAACTAGACCTGAATAAAACTTAGAGGTGAAGAAATTTCTTAGTTTGATCAGCTTTTGCACAGATTTTTGAGCTGAAACAAAGCCTTACACGGATGAAGATAATTTGGAGATCTTATTTAAGACCGACTTTAGCAAACTCGAGTACTTGAGTGTAATAGTCAAAAGCATCACATTAGAGAAAAAAATGTCTGCGCATACGAATGTCCATAAGTAAGACAGGACTTAACAAGCTTTGTACCGAGCTTACAAAGCTATGTAAAACAGGGCTTAATTATTAGCCTTATAGTTTTAGTCACTTTTCCCTCCAAAAGTCATCACCATTCACCCATCATCCGATTGTACATGACATGGAGTGTGACATGTCATGTATTCAGCCATTTGTATGCGAATTAGACGAAATACGGAGCTCTGGATGTAAGCCAAGCGATATGTACGTGATAAAACGACTAAATTCGCAGAAAGCGTAGCGTGCTAGTGCGGACCAAAACTGCTAGGGGTCTGAGACATGGGGACTAAAATTGTAATTTACCCATAAATAAATATTTCCTCAATTTTATTAATAACTTCATCTTCGGTCAACATGCTTTATGTTTGACCGCACATTACACCTAAATTGTAAGATGCAATTCTCTTTTAAAGTTACATAATTGAAGTTCATAAGTTAGTAGTATTTTTAATATTTTTTATAAAAAATATTATCGATATAATTAAGGCGTAATTTACGAGTCAAACATGACTGACGTTGACCAAAGAGGAATTTTCTAACGAAATGGAGGAAGTATCCCACATCATTGGTGTGTTAGAGAGAGGACTTTGATGATATATTATATCAGGCATGTGAAGCAACCAAGTTACATACTTACCTGGATGGGAATTCAATTGGTGATCAAGACCGTGTATGGAGGTTGGTTACTTCCATTGTACTTTGGAGAGGCGCCCGCATAAGGTCAGCTCAAGAGGTCAAGCCTAGGCCATAATTTGTTGCTTTGGGGGTCTGTGTTCGCACGGCCTACCCCATTTTAAGCCTAAAATTTACTTTATGTTCGTTCAAATAATAATATTAATAATAATAATAATAACAACAACAACACAGTCATCCTTTGGGCCACCCAAAAGCATATAGTATGATTTTTAAAATTAGAACTTATTAGTCTCAACCCCTAATTATCTAATTTTATTGCTATAAGAACCAACTTTAAAATTATTATAAGATGTGCGTTAATTAAAATTGAGTATTTAACTATTTTTAACCAATAGAAAATTAACATCATGCAGTTGATTGGGAGTTTTATATATATATATATATATATACTAGGAATCGTGTCACACGCTACGCGTGTGAAGCGTAATCTTCTAAAACATTATTGTTTTACTAAATAATATATTGAAATGAATGGAGTAAATATATATTCTTCACATAATGACTTCAAACTTAACATAAATGGTGTCCTATAAATGTATATAGTTTTTGTAGTTATGCAATTAATGGTTTTGAATTGAACTATATTATACATACGAAAAGTATTCTTCCGATGAGTTAAGAACCATTAGATACATCTCTAGACTTTAAAAACATTCAACTTCAAAATCTGCAATGCATCTTTCGCATGTTAATTGGTGTTCTTCATCAATTGAATATATTGTCATGTGTGTCATTATCTCTTGCCATTTTTATTTCGTCGATGTCTTTTGTTATGTTTATGCCGCAATATGGACGATATTCAAATTTCAAATGGCTTAGCTAGTATCCTCAGGTTCTCTATCATCAGAGTTAAATTGAAGTTTTGGTAAATAAAATACTTCCTTCGTCCAATAACAAGTGTAACATTTGGTTTTATTGACTTTTTCGAGGATTAGTTTGACCTCAAAATTAATTGTAAATCATTCAAGTAAGTAAAATAATTAAAAAATTATATTATGAAAACATAAACATTCTAGTTTCATAATATGAGGTTTTTGATTATTTTTATCGTATGATTTAAGAATAATTTAAGTTCAAAATGACCATCGAAAAAGTCAACAAAATCAAGTGTTACATTTATTATTGGACGGTAGAAGTATGTCTTTTTTTATAAGAATATATTATGGTTATTTTTAAATTAAGTATAATACACCATACAACTTTACGTTAAAAAAATAAAAATTTAAGAAGAGAATAAATAAAACAGAAAAAAATTACGTCAATAAGATTCGAACCTAACACCTTCAACTAAAATAATGATACAAATAATAGAGAAAAATCACGCCATAGGATTCGAACCCTACACCTTATAATTAAATAATGACACATGTACGCACCAAATTGAAATTGGATAAGCAAGATCAACGGATTAAAATTGATTGGTAGGTCAATCAATTGGGTAAATCAACAGGATTATTATATTACTTTAATTTAATTACTTTAATACAGTACATCTAATTTTCGATTTTAAACTATATATATGCACCCTTCCGGAAATACAACAGCTACTTAATTTCTAAGCTACCATGCGATATATACAGTCTAATGTTACCTATTGTAGACTAATTAATCCTAATCTGTGTATAATTACGAAAATTAAATCGTATATTTCCTCATTCAGAATAAATTATCTCTGCATACATATATATATATATTTTTTGAAACGCCTAAAAATTTTATTCAATAATCTGAGCATAAGAAATACTCGTGAAAAAACGACAACCTACACCGATTACAACATCCAAACCGGAAAAAAAGAGAACAAATACACATCCTCAAGGGAGCAAGGAGGGTAAATTGATTTACAAACCGACATATAAACATTTTGTAATTTTTTTTTCTCCATAGTAGAATGAAAAAGTGAGCGTATATAATTATAATGTAAAAGGCAATTGATAAATTCAAAACAACTGCATATACTCCATAAAAGATCAATTTATTTGGAACAATCTAATAATAATGATTACAGATAATTTGTTTGGTTAGGAGGAAGTAACAATTACACGCATGTCATCAATGTTTTATCATGTTTAGAAACTTTGGTTTGGACTTTGGAGGTGATATTTGGTATATATTGAATGTTGGAAGACGTTGTGTGAAGGGGAAAAAGACGGTAGAGGATAGAGAAGATCAATGATGAAAATATATTAAAAAAGAAAAAGGTAAATTAAAATAAAAAATAAAATAAATAATGACACATGTACGTACCAGATTGAAACTGAATAAGTAAGATCAACGGTTTAAAATTGATTGGTAGGTCAATCAATTGATTGAATCAACATGCAGTGCATAATCAAGAAATAATTGTTTAATTAAATAGATGGAGAAAAAATGGGAAAGAAGATAGAGAAGAGATAATGATGAAAAGATATTAAACAAATAATTATAATAAGAAAACAATTTAAAATAAAGAATGACACATGTACGCATCAGATTGAAACTGAATAAGTAAGATCAACGGTTTAAAATTGATGTAGGTCAATCAAGTAGGTAATCATATATATATATGATATATATATATATATATATATATATATATATATATATATATATATATATATATATATATATATATATATATATATATATATATATATATATATATATATATATATTTTTTTTTTTGTGAAACCGCAAAAGGTTTATTAAATCCAAAAATTAAGTTGTATAAGGTAAGAGGGGGTATATCGAATCATCAAATTTATATTAAATCAGTTTAAATAATGTGGTTGATTGTGGAGTCTTAAATCAGTTATAAAATTAACATGGGGTTGATCCTAAAGTTTTAAATCAGTTTAATAATCTGGTCGATTGTGGAGTGGTAATTAAATAATTTCGTCCGGGACCCGTCCGCTTCTATATATATCCCGGCCGGAAAGCAATCAAAGGAGTTGACTTACTTAACCTAAACCTCAGCTTCAATTAGATTTCCCATAACGAAACTGATAAACAGTACGTAATTAATGCCAGCAGCCTAATAGTTTAGATTCGATGTCATTATGTCAACGCTAGATGAATATTCTCCCTTGCCGCCGGCGCCGGTGCAACAACAAGAAGAAGAAGAGCTGACCACCTGCGAAATCTGCATCGAGCCCATCATTAGAAAATTCAAAAACGGAAACATATGCTCTCACCCGTTCTGCACCGACTGCACAATCCAATACATACGCGTCCGTCTCGAAAACGGCAGCAGTTCCGGCCAGATTCCATGCCCAGCTGCTCCGGACTGCTCCCACAAGCTCGACCCTCATGCATGGGCCTCAATAATCGGCCCAACCCTCTTTGTGAGGTGGTGCGATGTTCTGGCTGAGGCTGCATATATTACTAGAGTCTGATAAATGCTACTGCCCAAACCTAAACTGCAACCACCTCATCCTCAACGAGTGTGGCGGTAATCCGAAGAAATGTCCTTGTTGTAAGAACTGGTTTTGTTAGACCACCCGCATCAGTGGTTTAAGGCTAAAGCCAGTTTAAGGGCTTAAACTGGCCTTAGCCGCGTTTAAGCAGTTTTCGCCCGCATCAGTCACTGCTTAAACGCGGTTAAGGCCAGTTTAAGGCCTGCCACGTCATTTTTTTTCAATTTTTTTTATTTTTTTTCAGTTAATGTAAAGAAGAAGGAAGATTTGTTGTAAAGAATTTCATACGAAATCAAGTTAATAGATGGAAATCACAAATATATTACAACAAATATATTACATTAAGTTGTACCAAATTTGGAGTGTTGAGAGTGTTTTGATTTTAATTAAGAATGGAAAAATGAGTTGGATAAGGTGTGAGCAAACATATCCAAGAGTGGTGTCTATTTATAGATCTCGAAAAGTTCTATCCGTTGGTAATTTTTATTTATTTTTAGCATTTGTATTTTAAAAGTTATGACCGTTTGAAATTTAAACGGAAAAAAAAATAAAAAACAGAAAAAAAAAATTAAAAAAGGGTGGAGTCCACCCTAGTGGACTCCACGTGGCGTCAGCCTAGTGGCTGACGCCACTAAAGGGGTCCGCGGTTAAAACGCGGCTTAACCCAAAAACCGCAAGCCGCGTTTTACGCGGTTTAACCGCGCCTACCTCCTGCTGATGCAGGAGGTCTTACAGGTGCAAGAGGAACTGGCACGAGGGTAACAGCAGGTGTGATGAACGAGATGATTCTGTGGCGGTTCTAAATCTGTTGGAGGGAAATAACTTGAAGAGGTGCCCTTTATGCAAGTATTTGGTTGAACGGAGTGAAGGATGCTCTACTATCAACTGCAGATGCGGTACTCGATTCTGCTACCGTTGTGGGAACAAGATTACTTTCAATGGACTTACTTGTAGTTGCCCTCTTTATCGTAATGACCGTGTTTATGAATTTTTGGCCGCACTTTTGGTTTTGGGCCTTTTGGCCGCACTTTCTTTTTTGGTTTATTACCTCATCAACAAATTTTTATCGTAAATAAAGTTATTGTTGTACTGTTTTACCTCGTCATCTACTTACAAAAATTATCTCCAACAATGGAAATTAAAAAATAAAAAAATAAAAAAATAGAGATACAAACTGACTCGAATGTTATTGATGGATAGCTACAATATAATGCAACAACAACCAATCTTGGATGAAGTGGCAAATCCGATGGAGAGTTTGGAGAAGTTGCAATTGGAGTTTGTGTGAAGGGAACCACTTAGCTTGATGTAATTGCGAAGCAAGCTAGTAAAAGAACTTTTGGTGCTAACAATGGCATGAATGTGCATAATCTCGTTTTTCGATCTGTATTGTAGACCTGATGGCTAAAGCTACTGTTTGGGTGTTGTACTTTTTTCGATCTTTGTGGCCTTGGTTAGATTTCTTGTAATCTTACTTTTACTGGTGTGGACCTGCGGACTGAACAGGTTCAGTTATTTGTGAGCTTTTGAGCATTCCTTGTGCTCTCGTTTTTCTCGTAGTTCTAATGAATTTTCTTTCCGTTTCGACTTTCAACAAAGAATGTGCATAATCTCCATTTTCTTTAGGATTCCTGCCCAGGCTCAGGCAACTCATTTTGCTAGATGTACATCCCAGCAATAATTATACTTAATTAGCTAGCTTACTAGTGCATCACCAGTTTGTACCCTATCTTGTGATAGATGTACATCCCGGCAGTTATGTCTGTTGCACTCCTCTGTTTTTTATAAACAGAGCAAATCTGTACTTTTGCATTACTATACTACAATACATATATAATTCTTCATTCTCTCAATACTGTACTTTTGGAATTTGAAGTACAATAACACAAAGATAAGAAATTTTTTATTAATATAAAACAACAAAGAATGCCAAATTACACGCATGTCAATCCCAAATTAAATTGATGAGATATTCTCAATCACAACCATATATCAAAACATACTTGTATTTTCACGAGACGGACAATATTAAATCGAGCATGTGCGTATTTTCTGGAAATGCCGATGGATTATGCGCATTGGAATCCAGAGGGAACCTTCTTGCCACAATAGTTTAAGAGCAGGCTTAGGGAGACTGGCACATTAAGGTTGACACCCAACACATGGGCCTTGATGGTAGTGCAGAGGCACACGCAGGGGCGAATCTATGTTGACATCCATCCCGTGCGGCATACGGGTTCAGTTTGGGAAAAAAAACTTAGTACTACTAATATTTCAAACATCTATTTTATTACTTTTATTTTAAGTGTATAGTATCCTCTTTAATAATTTGTCAATTTTGGTTTTAATTAGTTAATCCTTTTTATAGTTCATTTGATCCCATAAACTAATTATAAATTATAATAAGTTTTAAATATATCATATTATTAAAATATAAATTTAATAAGCCTTGTCTTCTCCAATGGTTTTAAAAATATTATTTTATTACTTGTACAATTTAAAATTAATTTGTAGTTAAGGTAGTTCCTGAAAAAATCAATAAAAACAAAGCATTCAGCTTCTTTATGGACAAGGGAAGTTAATTTCTCGACTTAAATGTAATGGCATGCGAGATTTTTGTTTTGAAAACCTTCTATCGACAAAATCTTTTTACTTTAGCTAAGGTCGGCACACGGGGTATTATAAAATCCTAGCTTCGCCCCTGGGCACACGGCAGCCTCGAGATCGGCCAAGCCACCGATGAGGGTGCAGCAAGGAGTCTTTGGTGGGGTCCCAACAACTATGCTCACCAAGTCATGGAGCACGTTGGCACACACTCCCAACTTTATGGTGTCCTTGGGGCACGTGGCCTTAGAATGCTTGTGACCATGGCCATGGCTAGGGGTTTTCGGTGTGGGAGTGCATGGGACAGAGGTGGAAGTCACCATTGTGAAGAATAAGATGTTGAGGAGAATCAAGAGAGCATTTCTTGAAGCCATTCTGGAAAATACTTGATGCAACTTAGTAGTATGTTTTAGCTAGGCTTCAAGGTTGTGTGATGAAAATGTTGAGTAAGTTGGGATTTTATAGGTGAAAAATGTCATGATTTTTTCTATTATAAGATTCTGTGATCCATGTGAGTTAAGCCAGACAAAATTGCCAAATTGGAAGATAAGCCTATTGTGATTATGGAACTTGGAGCTATGTGAATTCAAGAGTTGTCAATGGTTATGTAGTCCTACTAGCACATAGTATTGGCTAGGGTACAATTAATCTTGACAATAATTCCACTCTTCACACATTTATTCCTTCAAGTTGCTCATATAATTTTTGTTATATAGAAGTAATAAATAAATCATGGTGGTTAAGAGATCTGGCTTAGTGTGTTCTTTTAACTGTGACCTTTTATTTCCTCATCTCTCAGAAATTAGACTAATTAGAGTAAAAGAAAATCAGAGTCCCTTGAGTCCTGACTCAAGTTTTCTGAAAATAAAGGTTGCCAGAAGAAATATGAAATGATACCAGAGCTAGATAAATGTCACTATTTGCAGAATCTTAATTAGACCACCATTTCATAATACAGATTATCGAACTAAATTTTTTTAACAGACAGTCTCTAAAGTCCACTCTTCGATAGAATCCATAAGTAAGACAGTAACAACTAACAAGCTTCATATGTATCATCATCATCTTTATCCTCGAGCTCACATGTAAGAGATAGAAAAATATGTTTTTGTTCCACCTTGAATAATGAATCGGTGGTATCTGTGTGACATATATATATACAAGATTACAAAACTGAATACTCAACAAACTAGCTATATTTACTGGTCCATAATCTAGTAAAGTAAAAACTGAAAAGACCACGTCTGAGGGTACGTGTGTTTGACCGACGATAATCTAGGAAGGTTGAACAACTTCTTTGACAGCCCCCCGCAAGCAAAGCGTGGGATTGGTCCAACGCAAAGCTTGGATCGAAATAATTGAAACAAGGAACGGGAAAGACTCTTCGTAAATATATCAGCAACATTCAAGTTGGAGGGAACAAACTGACTCGTAATGCGGCCAGCAAGCACCAAATCTCTTGTAAAGTGATAGTCAAGCTCAATGTGTTTGGCACGTTTATGAGAGACATAATTGCTGCTGATGAAGACTGCAGATTTATTGTCACACAGGATAATAGGCCGAGAAATGGAGCAGACACAAAGATCTTTCAATAAATGAGTAAGCCATACGACCTCCGCAGCGGAATTTGCCAAAGCCCGATATTCAGATTCACAACTAGAGCGTGACACGGTTGGCTGTTTCTTGGAACTCCAAGAGACAAGATTCGAACCCAAGTAAACAGAGTAACCAGAAGTAGAAAGACGAGTGTCAGGGCAAGATGCCCAATTTGCATCTGAGTAAGCAAGGACGGCTGGAACGGCAGACTGTGTAAAATCAAGGCCAAAAGCAACAGTCCCTTTGACATACCTCAAAATTCGGGTAATTTTGATTCATCTTTCCCCGAGCCCTAATTTTGATTTTGATTTCCCAAACGGGTAAATTGTTGTTGGTGTTTCGCAGTAATTTTGATCTCAATTTTGATCTCCTTCCTAGTGAACGAGAGGCTGCAGTTGAGAATCTTCTGGTGTATGGTGCTGTCCATGTTTATAATAAGACGGGCAGAGATTTGGTATGAGGATGGAGAGCCGGTGGAGTTTGTAGTGCTTGGTAATGGTGAGGAATTTAGACTGGATTCACTGTTTGAGTTGAGGGCTAAGATTGATTTTAGGTGTACCAATTGACCAGAATATTTGTACATAATAGACTGCCCATCCAATCTGGATAATATGTTTTTGCCGAGTTCTAGATATAATTAATTAGTACTTTCATGTGAAATTTTATCAGGTTCAGGTTCCTAAAACACAGAACCTTTAAGTCAAGTGCATAATGATAATTTCATTAATGTGAGGAAATATAAGGAAATAAGTGATATGCACTAACCTCCCATTCCACAAAAGAAGATATACACATAATCGTCCCCTGGCGACCACTCTCTAGACCACATGTCTTCCACTGGAACGAATAGAAACCAAAATTTCCAAAATTCACATCAAAATTATGCGAGTAAATCGAATGCTTTGAAATAGATTAAATAAAGAAAGCAAAGTTGAAGTAATTAGTTGTGGAAAATGTTGTGGTTGAGAGGAAGATATGAAGTACTTAAAAAAATGAAAACAATGGAATTCTAATGCAATGTGCAAGGTGTTCTTATTATAGCTAGATGGTCACTTAATTTGTGTCCTAGTGTTGAATGATTAGATTCTCAAACAGACTTGTTCAAACTTGAACTAGTCAATTGATGCAGCTGTAAGTTGTTGAACTATATCAAAGGACGATTCTGTTGTAAATTTGTAATGCATGCATACACCGTGTAGTTTTTGCAGAATTTGTGCTTCAAAATGAAAACTTTTTCCTACTTACAATTCATGGGAGAGGGGATGTATTTAATTTTAGAAATGTTCTCATATTTTCTCATTCCTATTTTGCCCTCCCAAACCCAGTTTATTTTCTCCAAAATATCCTTAGTCGTCCATCTAATCTGCATCTATTTTCTTCTTCTTCTTCTTTCTCGTCTATGTTCCTTGTGCAATTTCCTGTATCAAATCAATTGATTGATTATTTCATCATTAACGATCAAACAGGCCCATTTCCTGACTCAAAAACCAAACACTCTCAAATAACTTCAAAAACCCCAATCGATTTCGGCCTTCTGATCGGAGCAAAAATGGACGACTGAGAAGGAGGTTTAAGCTTCGATATCGAGGGAAACGGAAGCAAAGCGATTAGCTCCGCCTGTTTTTGCGGCGGCGATGACGAAGGTAGTTACAACAGGTACATAGCCGGTTACAAGCATCAAATGATCTCAACTCTCACAAGTCTGAGGAATCGTCAATGGAGGATTATTTTGAAGGTGACTTGACAGTGGAGAATGATGATGGAGTCACACACCATAATATTGTTTTTCAGATAGAAAGTTGTGAAGGTTGTGGCATTTTTTTTTTTTTTTTTGTTTTTTACAGTGGAGTTTAAATTGTACAAGGCTCCGCCTGTTTTCGCAGCGGCGATGACGAAGGAGCTGGTGGTGCTCAGGTATCCAGAGCCTCTGCTGATTTGGGATGGGGTGCTTAGGTATCCCAAATGTCACTACTATAAACTAAACCTCATTATATTTGTACGTTCCAAACATTCTTCCTGCTGCTCCATTTTCAGTTAGTCTTTGAACTGGAGTAGTCAATTTGTTGGAAGTGCAGCTACTTGGACGAGCTATTACAATAATATCTACTAATAGCATACTTATATTTTTAGTGTAAACTGTAGAACCGGGAGTTGGGTGTCTGGCTTTCTCTTCTAAAATTTTCCATCCTCTGAACTCTGAACTGTATATAGCAAGGAAAAGTAAAGATAGGTTGGAGATCGAAACCTCAAAGTGGTATTTACATTAGTTGGTACTATGTCTGTAATTAGCTCTTCTAACTATGCTTACATGTTTCTCACGAAAGTACTACTAATTTCTTGTTCATTCATGTCCATATTCTATATTGCAAAGTTTCAGCTCTGCTTCATGGTTTTCATCTACTTTTTCATTAGCCCAGATGTTACTATCTCCGACTTTGTCCACTATTTGTTATTTGCATATATATATTTCAAGATTTTATGATGCCATTAGTTGCTGTTTTGCATTGTCTTGTTTCTTCAAAAGGACTCTGAGTTAACCAGGTTCTTGTTACCTTTTGTTTATTCTTTCATTCCTTGTCTGAGCAGCAGGCTGCACAGCTCAATGGACTTTTTGACAGAGAGCAGGGGTAGCTACATGCAAACTTGTGTTTCATTCCTTGACATTCGAAGAAAATTACTCTTTGTAGTGGGCACATGTGGGCACATGCCTAATTTAATCTTATTTATGTTTGTCAAGTATCTTAAGATAAAGATGATGTATATATTTTGTTATTCCCGGTTAGTAACAGTTTCAGCTTAAATGCTATCAATGGTTAAATTACTCAACTTTATACATAGCAATTGTTGAATTATGCTAAAAAAAGAGCAGAGTGTCTGTCATTGTAATTGTAAAAAATTATCTCAAGTTTATACATAGCAATTGTAAAATATGAGAATTATAAAAAAAAAAAGTCGACTTCCGGGTGCTACAACTTGCTCATTAGTCGTTGATTTGATGGTAAATTACCTGCTTCCTTATGCTACTGTTTAATCAAATGAAAGGCAGTCACAAATTGCTCAGTTCGGATCTATAATGTCTAATCGCCTCACATGAACCCTGATTCCCAATTGAGACTTGACAGACGATGCAATTAAACATCAAAAACGTTTCAACAAAAACACGAAGGGGCATTTTAGAGAAAACCATTCTCCGGAAAAGCCATAATGCAAAACCAAACATGGAAATGAAAATCTGATTCAATTAAGATTTTCTAGTACAAATAGCAAACTAATCATGGAAAAGGAATAGATTTCCTACTACATTTCCTAATTTTTGATTTGGACTAGATTTCCTAGGAAATTGTGGTTTTCATTTTACTAGTCAGAATTAAACAAGACTCTTAGTTCCCCACCTACTGTGTACGTAAAAATGAAATTTGAATGACAAAAAAAATAAAAATGAATAAACTAAATAAGAAAAAAAATTACCAATTTAAACTAAAGAAAAGTTGGTAAATTGCATTTTATTTAAATTCTATTGAATATTTGGATAAAAAGATAAAATTCAACTTTCGAACAGGTAGGTAGGTAATTATACAATTGGGTATTATTTTATTATAATATGCCTGTTTCAAAAATTTTATTATAATATGCAGGTGAAATTTATAGAGAGATTTTAAGTGGGTTTACTAAATGTAATTACCATGAAATATGATTCCTAAAACATGGATAAATAATTTAACATGATTACTTCACCATGATTTAGTACCATATTAATATCCGTATAAATATTTTCATACTATTTTCTGCAATGTAATTATATAGAAACTTATGAGTTATGATAAAAAGTTGTTTTTTAACTTTAAAAAGTACAAGTTAATGTTGTTGCGAGTGAATTTCTAGCTAGCTGAAGTTCCCATCTGTCTCATAAAAAAATTAATAGCTTCTAGGAGAAAATGGATTTGCTACGACCCTTCCCACGTGCCCTTGACCTATAACCAAAAAGACCTTTTGAATAGAGATTTCCATCTTAGTCTAGTAAGGAAAATGGAAAAGAAGCCTTTCAATTATGTGCCAACTGCTAAGTTAGTATTCACTTTAACTACGTTTGACGGGTCTATTTCACAATAGTTTAAATCACAAACTGCATTCCACTCGTGTATTATACAATAATTTTGAATTCTAACTACGTTCGCCCGGTCTATTCCGTAATACTTTAGAGTACTAATTGAATTCGACGGGTCTATATATTTCATCTACTTATGTTTTGTTGGATCACTATAATATTATCATATTATCATGAGTGTAAAAACTCCGCCATATATTATTATGTGTTAACTGCTAGATTAGTTTTTACATTATATTGAAATATTGTCGAATTTCAAAGTCCCTATTTTTCCAAGCTAACCCTTAATTTTCAACTTGAATAAATAATATTAGTTGTACTCTCTATAAATTTCATCCTCTACCTCCCTTTAAACATGCCAGAAAGCCCCAAGTTGGTATATTCGTTTGATATAACTTTTTAACTTATAAGTTATAATCTTTTATTTTGTTCACAAACAACTAAAAGTACGCTAAAATTACGTTGGCATTTAATCTCTAGCTCTATATTCATGTATATTAGTCATATTTGTAAATCACGACTGTTTTGTATTTCAAATTCTAAGGTACTATTTAATTTTTGGTAATTACAACATATTTACAATTGTTATCCATAACGTCACAGGTGAAGATTGTGAGAGTATTTATTACTTTTTTTTCTTTCTTGTGGACGTGATTATTATGAGTATCTAGCCATACTTAATCACTGTAGTTTTATCAGTTTACTCTCTATTGATTAACATTATTATTATTAATGAATTTGTTTGTTATCTTAAATGTGTTTTTAGAGATTCTTCGGCTACGCCGGGTCAATAACCAGTTGAGTAAAGGTGGGAGGAATATTAGTTCCTCACTTCCTCACAAGAAAGGGGTAATTTTGAAATACATAAAAGTTAATACCAAATTTCGGCGGTAATCTCGTAATTAGAAGAACATATTGCTTATTTTTGCAATTTACCAAAAAAAGAAGCTAATAATAAGGAGAGAAAAACTTCAGCTCACCAGTCTCTCTATCACTCACGAAGAAAAATCGAAGTCCATGAGCTTCAGCCATCCATGCTGAAATCGATCGGAAATCCTAATTTCAATTTCAATCGACCATAGAAATTTCTCTCCCCTAATTTCCTACCATTTCAATCCATTTCTGTATCAGAATCCAATCGGTTCATTTTCCCTAATTTGTAACCCTAGTGAACCCCAAATTATCGCTCGTAACCTCTGCCTCTCTCTCCCATTGATATAGCGTTTCACAATTGCAGATTGATCGCTCGATTAATTTCCAATTGGACCCGTAAGCATTAGGATTCAGTATTGTTGTTGCTATTTTCCTGATTTTCGTGAGTTTAGTGCGATTAGGATTTTGCTATCATCATCTACCATGTATTCATGTTATCAAGGGTATTCCTTGAATATGTTTTATTGTTTTTATTTTATTTGATTTTATTTTACTCACCACAATCATAATAATTTTTTTCACATATTCTATAGATTTTTTTGGCTTTACCTTCATCTGATGATAGTCTTCTGCACATAAATTCACATGATAATAAAATTCATATGAATTATTGATTTTATTTTCTCCATCATGGTAGTTGTGTACTTGTGTTGTAAAGTAACTAATCATCCTTTTTTTTTTTTTTAATTGTTTACTTTTGATTTTGAAACTGTTTTTAGGAGGTGTTTTCGGGATGATTTGTGGTGTTTGGTTTTAGTGGCAAGATTTAGATTAAAGTTTGACATAGACGTAAAAAGTCCTTTTTTTTTTTTAAATAAAAGAGATAGAAAAAAGATGATGAGTAAGTTATAATAATCGGTTTTTATCTATATGTAGTACTGATTTTGAGTTTCATCTATCATGTCTTTCTATCTCTGTTGATTTGATTTTGTGTATCACCTGTCCCAGGGAGGAGCGAGGGGTTAGGCACTGTGGGGTGTTCGCCCCCCTACAATTTCAAATTTCAAAAGAAATTTTTTATAGGTAATATTATCGATTTTTTTGACCCCCCGAACCTCCGAAATAAGTCTATATATATGTAGCTCCCCACCCCCCAAACTCCAAATTATGGATCCGGCCCTGACCTGTCCTGTGTTGCTTATTCTTCTATGCTAAGTCCTCTTTTTTTTTAAACGGCAAACATAATTACAATATGTCAACCGTACATGCGTGGCGGACATACAATACCCGAACTGTGCAGTCTGTTCGGACAAAACCATCGACCATATAACAAAGTACTGCATATAGAAGCACCTTTTACAATACTTCTACACCACACCAGTTAACTCCAAGGATCGAACCCTGCACCTATTAAACCTGCTCCAGCTCCATTCACCAATCACCACCTTATAACCCTGCTAATTCAGCTTCTTGATTGATTGGTTTATTGCATTCTGGTCTGCTAGCTAGTAACTAGTTCAGTTTCATTGTACAGGTTGCAATATTATTGTAATATTTGCCACCAATTATTATCATGTCCATGAAGGATCTATCCCTTGATGATGGTCAGACTCAGATTCTCGAGGTACTGTAATTATGCACTTCGGTAGTCTGTTTCTGCTTTCCTTTTCTTTTCTCCCCTTGAAAGCTTTATTGATACTTTAAAAAGAAATACTCTTACATTGAGAATTGAGCTTCTTTTTGTACATATATATAGCTCCTCAAGTCTGTTGAGTATATTCTATATGACCTACAGCTTGAAACTTTAGAATTATTAGATGTTACTTTTAGTTGTTTTGGTATCAATGAAGTATTATCTTGCTTAGCATGATTCTGAGTTCACTAATGGCTTTGATTTCATTTGGTTTTATTTAAGCCCTTGTAATTAGAGAAATACCTTCTCCCTTCAGTTGGTCTGGAAGAATCTTGCTTTGTTATCTGTTTTCATCTTTAAAACTACTTGTTTGTACATGTGTATCGTGTCATATATCCTAAAGCTAGTCATCAAACTGCAAATGACCCATCTTGTAAGCAAGTTAATCTTTAGATATCAAACTTCAACCATACAATTTGAGTTAGTATTGATGATGTATTTCTTTTTGTATATGAACCCTTAGTAACTTAAACTTCTTTGATGTGCTTATAGATTAGTAACTGCTTCTGATGTTTGTTTTTGTGTTATAGGTATGCACCAAAAAAGAATTGTTAAAGAATGATCGGATTAGTGGTTTGCCAGATGACATTCTCATTAGCATACTCTCATTATTAACGCTGAAAGAAGCTGGCATTACAAGTGTGCTCTCCATGAGATGGAGACATGTTTGGGCCTATGTTCCTTCTCTCAACTTTTGTCCTTGTAGTGAATATTGGAAAAAGTTGGACCCTCGCGAGGCATCAGGATCAGAGCTAAATGAAAAGCAAAGAGAAGAAGATAATAAGTATTTTCGTCGGGTGGAGCAAGTAGTGACTTCACATAAAGCTGATATTGTTGATGAGTTCAGGATAATGGTTCACTTCCCACCCGAGGAACATAAGGAAATCATAGATAATTGGTTAAGATTTGCAACCCTGAGGAGGGTAAAGAGGCTTGAGTTGGATCTAAATCCGAAAGGATCAGGTTTTCACTCCTACAAGTTTCCCAGCTTATCATCAGCCAGTGTCCAACTAGCCTCCCTTCAGTTGAACTATGTTAATGTGACTGGTGATGCTCTCGAGAAATTATTACATGATTGTCCAACTCTTGAATTTCTATCAGTTAAGTTCTCACGATCACTTGTGAGGTTAAAAGTTGCTGATCCTGCTCTAAAATTAAAATATTTAAAAATAGGTAAATGCTTCAATATCAAATATTTGCAGATATCTGCTCCAAATCTTATATCCTTTGATTACTCCGGGCCACAGTTACCGAGTTTTCCAATCATAAGCACCCCTAAGTTAACTGCACTTTCAATAAGTGATCAGTATGGCACTCATATCCTGGAAAATTCCGTGGGTCTTCGGAGCATTTTCTCTCAAATTGAAGTGTTCAGTATAGCAGCAACATCACAGAAACCAGTTAGTGTCTTGAAACCTTATGGTTATTTTGTTATTTGGCCTGATACCTTTTGCTTTAATCCATAAAACAAACATTGCTGATATGTGTTGGTTTCTCCATTTTCAGGGTCTTATTTCAGAAGAATTTCCATCAGGCCCACGAATCAAAACGTTGTCCATCGACATTATTGTACACTGAGAGCACTGTTTCGTCTTAGTTCCCTGATACATGCTTGTCCCATGTTGCACAGATTTGTATTCAAGGTGATGTTCTTATTTTATTTCTGAGATTTAATTGCATATAATGAACCTGGTCTGGGAAATAATAAACTCTGTCAAATGTGCACAAAGTTATTTACTATGTGTTTTATTGATATCTCATTGGTACAGCGTGATGTTCCTGGTAAATTCTTTCGTTTCACTGAATTTGAAAATACAAAAGAAGCATGTCCTCATAAGCATTTGAAGATCGTGGAACTACATGGTTTTGGTAGTTTTGAAGAAGAATTTAGGTTTGCGGAGCATCTGTTTGAGATTGCTGTGTCATTAGAGAAGATGATCATCAACGTGAACGGTGAAGATGAGTGGGATGTTTCAATAGAGGCCAGGATGATAGCGTTGGAGGAGGCCAATCGATTGCGTGCAGTTCTTACTGTTCGTAAACCTGGGGTACACAGAGATATCTACTGAGGTTGTCTTGCATGGCTGGTGATAATGCAAAACAAATGAAAATTTATTAATTCCAGACCAATATACTTATACTATATATACTCTATATATTTCTTCCTCTTATTTAATCGTGTAATTTCGAAAAGGCTTCAGGCTCAAATGAAAGGATGCAACTTATTATCAATCATTGTGTAATTAGTTGACAATTAATTACTTTGTAATGATAGTTATTAGGACATATTCACCAAAATAAGGATATGTCTGAATACATATTAAGTATAAGTAGGAGTAGCAAATTATGCCTTGAACTAGTTCACAAGAAGAAGTTCAAAACAAAACATAGCTAAAGCCAATTAAAACCATCCCTTGCCCCTGCCTTTGGCACTTGCCCTGCTCTAAATCATATCACATCAGTTCTAGTTCCCAACATAGCATAGTAAATACCATCACAACAACCACATGAAATACAGTCCAAACATATATACCAATCAATCATATAATTTAAAATTTAAGTTCCGTTTTTTTCATCTTCTGAACTGAACTGAACTTAATTTATCTTAACTGAATTGAACTTAATGCAACTTCTTGCATCTGAACTGAACTGAACTTAAATAATCAATTTTCAGACGAAAAGAAGAGAGCTTTAGAAAGGATAATTTAATTTAATAAGGATAGATATGTAATTTTGACAGAGCAAATGGAAAATTAGACACTAGACGCTAGACCTCTATTCACTACTCACTAGTAGGAAAATTGGAAACATATATTAACCAACCAACCTGTCAATTTTCCTTTCTTTCTCAGTTTCTCTCATTCTTCTTCTGCTTCCTTCCTTCCTTTCGCATTTCTATCGAAAGGAAGGGGGAATTTATTCATATAAAAACCCTAATTACAATCCCAATTCTTTCTTAATAAATTCCCCCTTTCAATTCAATTCATGTTAGATGGAGGATTTTTTGTGAGAAGAGAATCTGTAATTAAATCAACAATTCTCTTTTACGTACGTACGTTTATATACACCCAATTACATGCATGCATTCATCTTTCATTTTCTATACATTGCTAATATCTTGCTGTGATTGCATATATATATGCATTAACGATTCCATGTGATTTCATGTATGAATTAACGATTTCATGTATGCATGACCAATTTCGCAGTCGTCCTGGTCTTCTAAATCACCTGCAGATATGATTATGTGATTGCAAAGACAGCGAGGGGGCTCAAGATAGTGTAGTTTCGAAAGCAATCGAAATTCACGGTCAGCCGCCTCAAGCAATGAAGGTTGAAAAGGAGGAGGAGCCTAATCAACCTCAGGTCATCAGGAAATTTGATGAGGATGACCCGGTTAAGAAGGACGGCGAGGATCATGTGATCATGGTTTTCACTGTAAACCCTCATCAAGCAGAGCCTCCAGAGACTAAGAAGCCTCGCAATGTGATCAAGAGAATGATGAGTGCCGGTCTTAGAGTGGACTCGGTGCTCAGAACGAAAACCGGACAGCTTGAGGAGTATTATAACTTGGGAGAGGAACTTGGACATGGACAGTTTGGGACAGTTTTTCTTTGTACTGAGAAAAATACCGGAAATAAGTATGCTTGCAAGTGTATTGCAAAGAGGAAATTGTTAACCATGGAAGATGTGGACGATGTGAGGAGGGAGATAGAAATCATGCATCATTTATCAGGCCACCCGAATGTCATCTCTATTAGGGGTGCCTATGAGGATGCTGTAGCGGTTCATGTCGTTATGGAACTATGTGCAGGTGGGGAGCTTTTCGATAGGATAGTTAAAGTTGGACATTACTCGGAGAAAAAGGCCGCTGAGCTTACTAGGACTATAGTTGGTGTGATAGAAGCTTGCCATTCTTTAGGGGTGATGCACCGGGACCTTAAGCCTGAGAATTTTCTCTTTGTTAATGACGAGGAGGATTCACAGATAAAGACCATTGATTTTGGATCGTCAATATTCTTTAAGCCAGGTATATATAGTTCAAGACCGCTTTCATTAGCATATACGCGTTTTATGATTGTCTATGGACATCTCAATTATGCGTATTTGTTTTGATGAATGTACAGGGCAAATGTTTAGTGATGTGGTTGGTAGCCCTTCTTACGTTGCACCAGAAGTTCTGTGCAAGCATTATGGGCCAGAGTCTGATGTGTGGAGTGCAGGTGTTATTGTCTATATTCTTCTTTGTGGCGTGCCTCCGTTTTGGGGCGGTAAGATACATAATATTTTTTGGCTCATGTGACTTCTGTTCTGTTTTGGTCTGTTCTGAAACTTGTATGTGTACTTCTTGCACTTTCCATTTGTGCAGAGAGTGAGCATGAGTTCTTTGAAGATGTTTTGAGTGGTGATATTGACTTTACATCAGATCCCTGGCCAAAAATCTCTGACAGCGCGAAGGATTTGGTAAAGAAAATGCTTGTAAGAGATCCAAGAAGGCGTATAAAGGTTCATGAAGTTCTCTGTGAGTAACACATGTTAATTTTATCTACATGCAGTTTATGCTTTGCTTAAGTCCAGTGCTGTTGCTCTTGAGGTACCTAGATCATTGATTTACATTATTTGTTCATCGATTTGCATGTTTTCTTGTAGGTCATCCTTGGCTGCATGGGTTAATGGAGTAGCTCCTGATAAGCCTCTTGATTGCTTGACAGTTCTCAGCAATGGACAAACTGAAGAAAATGGCTCTCAGGGTAATGTAGTTTAGCTGTGTAGACTAAAGAAGCTATGTACTTGCATTTCTTTTGGTTTTACCTGTGTTATTGATTGTTTCTCATGTTGTAATTTTCAACCAGTACTTTCTTGATTTCCTTTGCATGTTCTTAATTATACAGGTCATTGCAGAAAGTCTGTCTCACGAAGAAATTGCTGGATTGAAATAAATGTTTGAGGCCACAGACACGGATAACAGCGGTCATATCACATTTGAAGAACTCAAGGTTGGCTTAAAAAGTTATGGAGCTAATCTTAATGAGTCCGAGATACATGACTTGATGAGAGCGGTAAGCATTGCTCGTGATATTACTTGATTGATACAAGAAGATAGTCCAAAGATCAGCAGCATGGTGCTGTATTATTGTTAACTTGGAAGTAGTTCTCCAATAATACAGGATGATGCTGACAATAGCGCAGCAACATTACACATGAACGAGATCGAGAAGGAAGATCACCTCTTTAATTAGAGCTTTCTCATACTTGGACAAACATGGGAGCGGCTACATTAATTACCCAAGATGAGCTTCAAAAGGCTTGCGAAGAATTTAGCATCAAAGATTTCGGTAAGAAGATGTTTCACAGCGATTTTAGTGTTGGGTTTAGGGAAGCAATGCCGGTTTGTTAATGTAACAACCCTTTTTTCTTTTCTTTTTTTTTTCTCGCCGGTTTGGCTACTAATCCAACAAAGCACTGCTGGACCCTTTTTGAGAGGGTAAGGTAACACCCCTTGTTTTGCGTTTTCAGTGTTATATACACTGCTGGTAGTTTGAGTTTTGCATGATGCTTTAGCAATGATATTTCTCAGTTCCGCACTGATCATTTCCCATGTTTAGCCCAATCTAAAACGTATGAAGAGAAAGAAAACTTTATATTTACAGGAGCTCCATTTTGTTCCTGCCCTGGCAGTACCTGTACGTCATAGACAATTAGACACTACTATATGGAAAGAGTTGGTCATATCTGTTGTCATGGCCTGATTCAGAAATATATGTGGATTCATTGCTGTAATCACCATATAACACGAATTGCACGATCAATACTCTTTTACACAGATAACTCATCAGAGGTATATTCAGGCCTTAAATGTAATAGGCAGTTGAGTGTTATTTGACAACAGAAGCTTGCATGATGGTTGCTTTCCCAGCTCAACTGATCAAATAAATATACATTTAACTGACAGAAATAAGGATTAGCACATTATAAGCGCAATTACGAAAAAGTAGAGCAAAAATTCAATAGAACCTAAACTTACAAGGAAAAGTGAGCAATCCAGGTTCAACTCTGAGGAGCTTATATGGAAGTACATTACGTACGAAGATTGTTATTGGATTGTAGCTTCTACTCATGGTATTTGAGTTTATCTGTTGAAGCTAAAATCAGTCGATCAGACTGGATGGAGTCATGGAGATATGTTCTGTTCTGAAGATATATAGCATATTGGAGTTTTCATGTCTCCATGCACTGATCACCAAGCAAACTACAAACAGTTTCTTGGATAGAGCACATGTGAAGATTACTTATGTGGCAAATTAAAACAAATTCCAGTCCAGTTTAGCACATAAAAGTTCTTGAATTGCTTGCATGACACTAACAAAAGGTTTATATAACTGAAGCAATTTCTTGATTAGCCCATCTTCTAGTCATCTCCCTGCCCAATATAATACCCTCCTGGCCCAATATAATAACACCCTCCTGACCTGTCGAATCGAATTAGGATATAATAACACCCTCCTGGCCTGTCGAATCCAATTAGGATAGTAACTAGTACTACTACGTATATATACAACCGAAAGTCATATATATACAGTTTCAATCTCTTTAATCGATCAATAATCATCATGGCGCCTATTTCTACTTCTACGATAAAGCGTACGTTGGCTTCTGATCCTATTTGTTCTTCTACGAGAAAGCGTACGTTGGCTTTTGATGATGAATTGATGATAATGCCAGCGGAAGATTTCGGACGATCTCAAGACCAGCAGGGAGGAGGAATACTGTGGTGGAAGAACATTAATGTCACCGGAAGTGGCAGCACGTTACTCTCTCTGTTGAAGAGTCGATTTGCGAGGGTGATATACAAGGCCACGACAGCTGATCCTGTCAAGGTTAATAAAGAAATCGAAGAAGCGGAATTTGAGATGGAAGCGGGATGAAGCAGGAGGAGTTGACGAGTAAGCGTAATGCGGAACGGAAGGCTAGAGAAGAGAAGAGATGGTACATGGAATCTTTAGTTCCCATGGTTTGGACTACGGGTACTATCCTAGAACAGCAGCAGCCTAGCTAGCCTAAAGATTTACCGATGGAGGAAACGCAAATATCGTCGTCCTATCAATTCATCATCAAGCTGGTACATTTTTCTGTTTTTCTTTTTTTACGTATGCTTTGTTTGTGGATTACTTGTTTCTGTCTTATTCTCAACTAGTAAGATATAAAACATCGTCGTCCTATCGTCGATTTGCGTTGTGTCGTCGCTGGTATGTTTGTTTGTTGTTTTCTTTCTCTGTTTTTTACTTTGTTTGTTGTTTTCTTTTCTTTTTTCTTTTTTTTTTTTTTTTTTTTGGTACGCATGAATGTTGTTTGTGTCTTAACTTTTCAACTTAGCTTTAAAAAAAAATTCAGTAAAAAAAAGATTGTTAGTAGTAAAGTTCTTATATTAACATCTTTATCTACGCAAAAACCCTCGAAAATAAAACTCCGACCTCATTTTCTTATTTATTTAAAATGTAATAAGAGTAAACACTAGGCCTGAGAAATCTCTGGGTTCGTAGGCCTGGGAAATCTCTGGGTTCCTAAGTACGGGTTAGAAAGATATAGTTACATAGTCAAATTGCAAAAAAATAGTGAGTATTGGAAAGCTGGGGTGCATGAGGCTGATGTACATCAATGCACTCAATGTGCCTGACCCTTAATTGCTCATTTGATGCTTGAGGAATTTAACAGAGCCAGGTCTAATTTTTAAAGAATTTAAACAGAGCCCAAGCATAGTTATTAGCTCGTCTCTCAACTTGGCCTTATAATAAATGGGGAACGAGTTGAAAATAGAGGGTTTAATCTTGGTGTAGTAGGTGTTAATATAGAACATCTTACCTAACACCTTTTTATAACTGACAAACATTTATATATATGTCTGCTGTTTGTCTTTCAAAATGATTCTCGTAAGATCTTCGCCTTAAATTACTTGCCACTTGATCTCTTTGTGACATAGGGTGTAGGGCAGGACTATACTGGTGCTTCTCGTAAGATCTTCGCCTTAAATTACTTGCCACTTGATCTCTTTGACACATAGGGTGTAGGGGAAGGACTATACGGGTGATTCTTGTAAGATCTTCGCCTTAAATTACTTGCCACTTGATCTCTTTGATACATAGGTGTAGGGCATGGTGCTTCTCGTAAGATCTTCGTCTTAAATTACTTGCCACTTGATCTCTTTGAGACATAGGGTGTAGGGGCAGGACTATACGGGTGCTTCTCGTAAGATCTTCGCCTTAAATTACTTAAACTTGATCTCTTTGACACATAGGGTGTAGGGGCAGGACTATACGGGTGCTTCTCGTAAGATATTCGCCTTAAATTACTTGCCACTTGATCTCTTTGAAACATAGGGTGTAGGGGTAGGACTATACGTGTGCTTCTCGTAAGATCTTCGCCTTAAATTACTTGCCACTTGATCTATTTGACACATAGGGTGTAGGGGCAGGACTATACGAGAGGTTTTGACCTTGGGAAAGGTAGGGAGGGAACAATGTGTAACTCCGCCTGCGTTGGTTGCAGCCGGTCCCAAGCCCGGAAAAAGAGGGGGGGGGCATGACCTTATAATACATGTGTTTTTATCTAGCCTCATGCATTTTAGGACTTTGATCTAGCCTCATCTGATGTCTGCCAACATAGATGCTATGTTATAGTTGATTTCTGAAAACTTGGTTGGATCCTTGATTAGTTGAGAGTGGACAGTATTAATTTGCTGAAGTTGTATAGTTGTTGAGAAATATATATATGCTATTTAGTTGATCAGATACAATTGAAAAGTTGTGTAGCGTTGCAATGGTTGGACTTGGTATGATCATCTTTCATTTCTGTCAACATAGCTGAAGCAAAGTCTGAATATAACCAGAATTTTTTTTCTCAGTAGTGGTAACAATATTCATATAATTAACTTTTCTGCTTCTGTATGCAAATGGTGTGGGAGCAAAAGCAGAACTGTTACTTATCATCAACTATCAATTGTGAAGTTGGAGAAAAATGAGAAAGGAAAATGAAAAGCACAGAGCCTAACTAGAGTAAAAAGAATCAGAGTCCCCCCTTGGGTCCTTGACTCGAGTTTTCTGGAAATAAAGATTGCCGAAATGTGAAATGATACCAGATCTGGATAAATGTCACTATTTGCAGAATCTTCATTAGACCACCATTTCATAAAACAGATTATTGAACGAAAAATTTCAACAGACAGTCTCTAAAGCCCACTCTTGGATAGGATCTATCAGTAAGACAGTAACAAGCTTCATGTATCATCATCATCTTTATCAGCGAGTTCATGATAAAAGAAGTCGGCTTCCTGCATTGACAAGAAATTATCAACACGAGCTTATAAAGAGTTTATGATGGAAAATATGAACTAACAGGAATTTAACACATTGAAATTACATATGAAAATTCAGGGCCAGATTTAACAACAGCATTGCGCAATACCATATGATCAGTGGCAGCATTTTCTTTATTTGGAGGCCAATAGTGCTGACATTTCTGAAGAAACCACCATACGGAACTCCATTTTTTGCCCTGTCAATGGAAGAATCATAATTAGAACAAAAATGAGCCAAGTTGACAGTAGAAATACTTTAAAACAGGAATATTGCAGAAGTGAATGCCTCAGAACGATTCAAACTTCCATCTTGTACAGTTGATGATGCATATACCAGGTTCTCTTTTGATGCTATCTCAGAATCTGATGATTCAGTAGGGGACGGGGTCTCGTACTTCACTTTCAATTTAAGTTCTTCAACAGCATCAACTGGCTCTTTGAACTAGAAGCAAGGTACACAACATCAACTCCAGGAATCTATTTTTGTTCTGTTATAAAGATATGTAGAAAGTAGAAACCATAATCCATGTTCAATTGATGAAAACTGAAGTAGTTCATTTTTAGCTTCACCGATGTTTGAAAAGAAAAAACAAAAACAAAAAGCCTGCATTGTAAAAGCTTATTACCAGTTCATATGCATTTTTGCTTGATGCGTCAACTCTAGCGATTACACTCTTAATCATTAATTTGTCTTTACATTCTTTGTCAGAAGTGGCAACCTTAGGACACCTCGTATGAACTGCAGGAGAAAGCAAGATATAGTTGGTGGTGATGTTATATAGAAAAAATTACAGCTGTTACAGAACTATGCTGTGCCTGTTACAAATTAAGATCAAGAAAACTCAATGTATAGAAAGATCGCAGAAGTTCTCTAGTAAGCACCTGTAACGTCACAGGTCGAGCCAGCCAAGATAAGTCCATTGTTGGGCCGCACAAAATACTTTTTAGGATCTGTTGTCAGAACCTGATTGAGCTAGAGGAATAGATTGAGAAGACACGAATGACAATCATTGCACAGTAAGCACCGAAAACTTTAAGCTATTCTTTCACACCTTAAGGCAACTGTGAGTAGAGTGTTATTTGACAATAGAAGTTGGCAGGTTGCAACTTTTCCCTGCTCAACTAATCAACCAATATACATTCAACCGAAAACAAGAAGAGTCATAAGTTAAATGCTAATCCTCTAAAATGAACCAGAAAAAAAATAAACACCCAGTGAATATCATGAATAGAGCTGAAACTTACAAGGAAAAGTGAGATGTTGAGGTTCAACATCTAGGAGCCGAACCATTTTTTGCACGGTCTTGGATGGGAAAATGTATGTGACTCCCAATTTAGTTTCTTCAACAAGATCCTCAGGTTGTTTGAACTGGAAACCAGGTAGCATCATTAATTTTCAGTAATGGATTTTGGAATGTAAATCTATCATAATTTAAGCAGCAACATATCTGCCTAGCAATATTCACTAATATATCATGAAATTAGTCCACGTAAAACAGCTAGATAGTAATTCACGTAAGTTCTGTTGTTCTTAAGTAACAGTAATCAGACTGGCTGGTAGGGCAGAGAAGACTATATTCAGGACTAGCAGTTTTGCACACAAATCGCCACGAAGAGAGCACTAATAAGAGGTGGAGAAACTGATAATTACCAGTTTCCAAGCGTTTTCTGCCGTGGTGCCATCTTTAGCAACTACACTCTTTATTAAGAACTTGTCCTTACATTCGACATCAGAAATGACCTTCGTAGGAGCCCTCATATGCACTGCAGGTTGTGTTTATACACAAATCAATTACACATTCATACACTATATTCTCTAATTATGCTCGTGACAAAGAAGATCACTAGACCAGTAGTCAGAAATTCTGCCATTACTTTCACCAGCCCTTTTGCGCTTCCGTAGTGAACAGTGTAGATTTTATTTTTATTCTTTAATTCTGCATTTTATCAACAAGAAAGAACAAGTACGCGATACCCGTAATCTCCCAAGTTGATCTGACCAAGATAAGTCCAATATTGGGTTTGACCCAATACTTAAGCTGATCCGTAGGCAGCACCTGATCAATAACAGATTGACTGGTCAATTGATCACATCAACATTCAACAAATACAATCTGTATATAGAGACAAAGAAACAACGGAAGCAGTTCAAAACAGAACAGACCTTAAATGCAACAGGCTGTTGAGTGTTATTCGACAGTTGAAGCATGCAGGATGTTTGCTTCTTCAGCTCATCTAATCAAACAAAACACAATCAACTCAAAACAAGAAAAAGCAATCCAACCAAAAGTCAAGAAATTATTGAATATATAGAACTGAAAACTTACATGGAAAAGTGAGTATTCCAGGTTCAACGCCGACAAGAGGCTTATCCTGGGTCGATGAAACCATTTCTTTTCTTTTTCGAAAATTTATTTGGTTTATCTTTATTTATGGCCTCTTAACAAGAAGTACTTAGGTATGCAAATTAAGAAAGAATAAATTAAGATGAATATGAGGCTGAAATTACCTAGAAATCTTCAACAACAAAAAGAATATGAAAATACATTTTGTCAAAATTCTGTAGATAGATTACTAAAAACATATATCTTACGAACTAAGAATAGAAAATAAGAAACTGTCAAACTTGTTAGAGTAAGGTATGCAAATGTTGGCTTTTTTTTTTTATTTAACGATCGAACTATTACAACTTCATAAGTAGCATTACAAAGCTAGTAATAAACAATAAATAATCTCGCACTTGGCGAGAATTGAACCTATGACCTCTAATGTCATGACACCTTAGTCTAACCAATTGAGCTAGACCTCATTGGTGTATGCAAATGTTGGCTAATTGCACAGATTTAATTAATATAATATACTTGTATGAATCTATTTCTAGCGGTCGTAAAGGTTTGCTAAATCAGAGCAAGTTAGTGAAACGAATTCTCTCTTTTAAGAACAACGCAAAGGTGACAAATAAACAGGCCATGTGCTACACTTGCAAACTCAATGGCAATTCAAAGAAAGTAACTATGGCATAAGAATAATTTCCAGAGATCGACATCTTGTGGTACTTGAAAAAACAAATAACAGCAAGCTAAACTGCAACAGAGTCCAACTAAACTCAATCTACATTCTACCCAAAAATCATGGTCCATAAGTGACAAAAAATTATCATTCATACGCACAGACCGAAGATAAGCAATAGCAAGCTCAATAAACTTAACCAGTCCATAATGAATCACCAAAGCAACCACTACAGATTATTTCCTTTCTCATTTTTCTCCAACTTCACATACACAATCCGAATTCAACTAAGTTCAGCCTCGGACCAAGAGTGACCTCGCTTAAGGCTTTGGATCAACAAATCAAACAGGCACAAAACCAAAATTGTATAGAAAATTCAATTCCACAAAATAAACAATGAAATAAGCAACCTCAACAGCGATTCATATGTACAGTTGATGCATTTACCAGGTTCTATTTTTGTACTATCTCAGGATCTGATGATTCAATAGGGGACGGGTAACGTACTTCACTTTCAATTTAAGTTCTTCAATAACATCAAGTGGCTCTTTGAACTAAAAGCAAGGTACACAACATCAATTCCAGGAATCTATTTTTGTTCTGTTATAAAGATCATACACAAACCATAATACATGTTCTGAAGTAGTTCATTTTTAGCTTCAACTATTTTTTTTTTTTTTTTAAAGAAAACTGCAAGCCTGCACATTGTAAAAGCTTATTACCACTTCATATGCATTTTTGCTTGATGCTTCAACTCTAGCGATTACACTCTTAATCATTAATTTGTGTTTACATTCATTGTAAGAAGTGGCCACCTTAGGACACCTCGTAGGAACTGCAGCAGAAAGCAAGATATAGTTGGTGGTGATGTTATAGAAAAAAACGGCAGTATTACAGAACTATGATGTAAGCTTGTTACAAATTAAGATCAAGAAAACTCCTCGCTTTGGCCTTCCCCAGGACCTTCTTCCTATTCTATTTCTTATTCTTAGTAAGGCCCATAGCAAATTCGAGTGATTTCACGGAATAACACTCGTATATATTGAGCTCGAAAGAAGAAAAATGACAGAAGGAAGGGAGCAGTAAAAGTTCGCGAAGTCGACCATCTATGTGTGGAAGAATAAAAAAACTCAATGTATATAGAAAGATTGCCAAATTAAGTTCTCTAGTAAGCACCTGTAACATCACAGGTTGAACCAGCCAAGATAAGTCCATTGTTAGGCTGCACACAATACTTCTTAGGATCTGTTGTCAGAAACTGATAGAGAAGAATAGATTGGT
The DNA here is from genome assembly GCA_028274465.1 of Plantago ovata. NCBI lineage: Eukaryota > Viridiplantae > Streptophyta > Magnoliopsida > Lamiales > Plantaginaceae > Plantago > Plantago ovata. The sequence goes on along the minus strand of CM051456.1, from coordinate 127,786,501 downwards.
TAAGATTGAGAAGACACGAATGACAATCATTGCACAGTAAGCACCGAAAACTTAAAGCTATTCTTTCACACCTTAAATGCAACTGTCAGTAGAGTGTTATTTGACAATCGAAGTTGGCAGCTTGCTTCTTTTCCAAGCTCAACTAATCAACCAATATATTCAACCGAAAACAAGAAGAGTTAAAGCCTATTATAAAATTAACCGGAAAAAATAAACACCCAGCAGAAAATTTCATGAATAAAGCTGAAACTTACAAGGAAAAGTGAGATTTTGAGGTTCAACATCTAGGAGCCGGACCATTTGCTGCACGGTCTTGGATGGGAAAATGTATGTCACTCTCAATTTAGTTTCTTCAACAGGATCCTCAGGTTCTTTGAACTGGAAACAGGTAGCATCATTTTCAGTAATGGATTTTGGAATATAAATCTATCCTAAATTAACCTAGCTATCTTCACTTGATATATCATGAAATTAGTCCAGTTTTTTCTTCACTGGTCCGGTTTCAGAACATCAAGAAACAAGTGTGTGTGTGTGTGAATCCGGAGGCCATCTATAGTGCTTACGTGATATCAGACTGGCTGGTAGGGCAGAAGACTATATCACGACTAGTAGCAGATTTGCACACAAATCGCCACAAAATTGAATAGAGAACTAATAGAAGGTGGAGAAGCTGATAATTAATTACCAGTCCGAGCATTTTCTGTCGTGGTTCCATCTCTAGCAACTACACTCTTTATCAAGAACTTGTCCTTACATTCGACATCAGAAATGGCCTTCCTAGGAGCCCTCATATTTACTGCAGATTGTGTTTATTATACACAAATCAATTACACATTCGTACACTAGCTATATATATATATGCTCTAATTAAGCTCGCGACAAAGAAGATCACTAGACCAGTGATCAGAGATTATATTCAGCCATTACTTGGATCACTAGCCCCTTTGGCATTTTATCAACAAGAAATAGTAACAAGTACGTGATTGACTGATCAATTGTTCACAGAAACAAATACAATCTGCATATAGAGACAAAGAAGCAGTTCAAAACAGAACAGACCTTAAATGCAACAGGTTGTTGAGTATTATTCGACAGTCGAAGCTTGCAAGATGTTTGCTTCTTCAGCTCATCTAATCAAACAAAACACAATCAACTCAAAACATGAAGAAACAATCCAACCAAAATTCAACAAATATTATTGAATAGATCGACTGAAAACTTACGTGGAAAAGTGAGTATTCCAGGTTCAACACTGACAAGGGGCTTATCCTGGGTGGAGGAAACCATCTCTTTCGTTTTCAAGAAATTCTTTAGTAATCTTTATGGATTCTTAACAGGAAAAACTTGGGTAAGTTATAATAAATACGAATCTGAAATTACTTAGAAATCTTCAACAGCAATAAAAAATAGTAGCAGATTTATAGTCATCTTCACAGCAAGGTAAGTTTCGTTTTCGTACATCATGTTCACGACTTCACGTTGTATGGCAATTTCCTTGTTGAATAAGCAGCTTTTAAGACCTTCCTTTAGGTTTTCCTTCCTGTGTTTTAGCTTTTAAGACCTTCCTTTAGATTTTCATAGATTATTTCTTTCTCCGTTCATGTATAAGATTTCATTTGATGTTGTTAGACTTTTTTTTATCCCTTGACACTGAATTAATCCTAATTCATATAGAAAAAGTAATTTTGTAAATTATATTTATGAAAATATAAGATTTATACTTTCATAATATAAGTTCAAATTTTGATTTTTCGATATAATTTAAGATTAATTTGAAATCAAACGGAAACTGAAAAAAATTAACAAAAACAAATGAAAAACTTATAGAGAACGGAGAAATTATATCATTTGATCAGACTGAGTCCAAGTCAATTCTAATTAACTAGTGAAAATTGCATCAGAATGTACAAAGAATATAATATGCTGGATTAATTAAAATTAAAAGTTCTACTTGAAAACTTGCTTAACTTCCCCAAACTAGCTCATAATATGTGGCAAGATCTCAACTAGCTCTTTCTTTGAGTTAGACATATCGTGACGATAGGGTCACCAAAATAGAAAATAGAGTTTATATCCTTAAATTATTAAATTTTATTTTAAATTGACAACCGAGTTTTATGGGATTCACCACAAGAATCGGCACCATTACCGACGGATGGTATCCGTCGGTAAGTGGGTACCGATACGTCGGTACGCCGTTACCGACGGATCGGCAACCACTTACCGACGGATAAATAGCCCGTCGGTATTTTATCCGTCGGTAATTCCTTTACCGTCGTTTCTTATTCGTCGCTAAATTTAGCGACGGATAATACCTACGGACTGACGAATGAGGGCGTTGACCAGCCCTTATTCGTCTGACCGACGGATAAATTTATCCGTCGGACGGATAAATTTATCCGTCGGTGACGTTTACCGACGGATCCGTCGGTTATGACCGGTTGACCTATACCGACGGATAAAGTTATCCGTCGGTACCTTTTTTTTATTTTTTTTTATTATTTTTCTTGGTAATTGTACAACAACCTGTTTAATAATATAAATTTACGTACTAAAAATTAAAAGTCATTAAAATTGAATTGAATATAAAATTCAATAAAATTCGATTCTTCAAAATAGAAAAACGTTTACTACAAATGTAAATGTGAAAGTTTTACTACAAATGCCCAACTAAAATGTAGAAATCTAGGGACGACGACCACTGGAACCCGAAGGAGCATGAGAACTGCCTTGCAAACCCGCACTCCCCGCCGTACCAGGGCTCCCCTCCCCGGTCTGAAACACAGCTCCCTCTGCGAACGGGTCCATGCCAATGGGATGCTTCTCCAGAATCTTCTTCAACACCAAATTCTGCGTCTCCACCTGACACAAGTAATGATCGATGTAGTTAAGAATATGAAAGATAGATGCAAGCAATGTAAATGAGCATACAAGTGGTTATACATCTACATGACATATCAACATAATATTAGCATACAAGTGAATATACCTGAGACACAAGTGTGTCCTGAATGCTCTTCATCCTAGCATTCTCGGCCCTAAGTGCTGCCATCTCCTCAGCCAATTGAGAATCTGAGCTGGAGGTAGAATCGGATGAGCGCTGAAATGATTCAGCTGCAAGAGAATGTCCCAAGTTTCCTAAGCCATAGATCGACCACTTAGGCCCAGGAGGGTTCATCTCGAGGAAGGCAGCGTTCTCTTCCTCCATCGTAAGTATGTCACCCTTCTCTTGCATCTTAACCTTGTGAAAAAGCCTCAACCTCCTCCTACAAGCAGTTAAGCAATACATGAGTTGATAAATTACAATACATATAGAAACTTTTTAAAAAGAAATACAGTACAAGTAACTCAAACTACTCATTTATGTACTTACATTCAGTTTCTTGGCTTTCTTGCATGTCCACTTGCCGTTCTTGAACTTGGCATTTCTCACCATGGTCAAGTACGACTCACATCCTTGTCCAGTGAGCCTCTGTTCATTTTGCAAAGTAATAAGTGTCAGTGTTTACAATAAAATTTTAAGAATATTGAAAGTGACTGGAGTAAAGCACAAGTTAACTTACTGCATTGAGGTCACGAGTGGCCTGAGACTGTGTGCCGAGATGGTGCTTCGAATAGTCCTCGTCTTCACCGGAGCTGCTTCTGTCCGCCCGTGCTCGATTCTTCTTGTTCTGATCTGCTAGGTCCTCGGCATCCTGTGTCTTCCAGTAAGCCAACCACAGAGGCCACTCGCTGTCGTGGATGAATCTAGGCTTCACTCGAGACTCCTTAAGGTCGTGGACCTTGTCTCGGTAACAACGAGCACCAACAGTGTTGAAAACAAACCAAAGCTCCTTCAATAGCACGTTTGGCAAGTAGTAGTGTTTCTAACCACCAAAACAACCAAAGGTCACAATTTAGAACGACACAACAATCAATACAACAAGAACAAGATCAACGTAAGCACAATGGTGACTAACATATTTCCCAAATATAGTGGCTAACATACCACTCACATTGCCCTAAAAAAACAACTAACACATGGTGACTAACATATCACCCAAATATAGTGGCTAACATACCACTCACGTAAATTTAGAATAAAAATAAAACAACGTTTACTAAACATTTAAGATTGTTACAATACCCGCAGCTCATCGAAGTAGAAGCCAATGACATGGTCAGGCAGCCTTGACCACTTCTCCCCACCACGGTACTTATTCAGTGTTGGAGCGATGAACTTCTGGGTGATGATGTCACCGATCCTCGAATGGGCAGATGCAGGGTAAAACCTATTATGATTGTTAAATACAAATAAGAATGAATAAGCATAATAAAGTATACGTAATATGTCACAAGTTAAACAATAAACTAAACAGCAGAAAGTGTACTTACGCAGCTTTCCCGTTAGGGAACAGAAGAGGCTTCCCCTTATACATGACACCCAGGGTCGGCTGCACGTATGGGCAACCATCAGCAGGTAGGTTCGCAAATGGGTCAAACTTAGCCTTCTTCTTCCTGGTTGACGATGAGGAGCTACTCCCCTCCGATAATCCAATGATGGGTGGAACTACACCCTGCTCGTACCCTGGGGCTCCAGGAACTCGTAACTCGGGTGGAATGTAGTTGCACCTAGGTTTTGGCATCTGCAAATAAAACAATATCAAGGTTAGTATAATGATATGAAATATGCACGTACAATATAAAGCATTATCAATTAACGTAAATGCACATACAAGTGAATATACATATAAATGACATAGCAACATAATTTATTACCAATTAAAGGTTCCTCCAACTCTAACTCTACAAAATGATCCTCGTGCAGGGCAAACTGCCCATCTTTATCCTGTATAGGGCGTCGTGCTACAGCATCCACTAAATCCGACTGGAACGAGTTGGTTATGGACTCGTCCTTCTCTATATACTCAATCTTGGAACGAGCACGTATGGGTATCACACCCAACCAATCACCCTTGGCCTTAGACACACCTGGATAGGGAAAGTAGACAGCTTGTGTTGCTTGACTGGCTAACACAAATGGCTCGTACTTTTTATACTTCTTCTTCTGGTTGATCTCAACCAAATCATAATCCACATGTGTTCTCGTACCATCTGGAGAAGGGTCGTACCAGTCAACCTCAAATAGAACTGTACGTTTCAAAGGTACACCTGGATATTCAATACGAACAATCCATCTAAGGGTACCAAAGAAATCCTGCCCCTCTCCTCCTATATCTGCCCCAAGCATAGAAACGCCACTGTTGGCAGTTTCTTTGTGCAATGACCTGCCGTGCGTGTCAAACCTAAGTCCATTTACTACGTACGATGTGAATGTCACGGCCCCCCGCAAAGGACCACTTGCTAGAGCTAGTACGTAAGGACATGTGATATTGTTGGCAGGATTTCTTGCATATGCACCAAACCATTGTGGAAATTCAGTTTCCACTTGTTGTTGTCGTAAGTACTCAATTATAATCATTTTATTATTATGTTATAATCATTTCATTTAATTTTACGGACAAATTATAATCATCAACCAACCATATCACCAATCAACCATATAACAAAAACATCTCTAGCCTAACATCATCAACCATATCACCAATTTACCAACCATCAACAACATCATCTCTAGACTAGCATCATCAACAACAACCATATGAACATATCTCTAGCCTAACATTATCAACCATATCACCAATCAACCATATAACAACATCATCTCTAGCCTAACATCATCAACCTTATCACCAATCAACCAACCATCAACAACATCATCTCTAGCCTAGCATTGTCAACAACAACCATATGAACATCATCTCTAACCTAACATCATCATCATATCATCATCTCGAACCCATTTTCACTTTATTTCAAAACCCCCAAATTGAGCTACAAGTCTCGATTTTCATAAATTACTCTATTTTATCGTATTCAACTACAAAATTAACCTTATATAAGTACATAACCTAGTTATGGAACATTAAATTCGATCAAATACAAAACTAAGAAAAGCCCTAAACTGATCTAAGTCTCGATTTTAATTAACAAACCCAAATTAACATAATCCAAAACTAACATTCAACTATAACAACTAATATCTACTTAATACTAACATACATTTCCATAATTTAAGAAATCCCCAAATTAATAAAATCCCAAAATCGATTCATTACTCAATTTTAACAACAATCAACTACACATTTAAGCAAAATATACTTGTATCAACTACTATGTAACATACATTTGACAATTTAATCAACAATTGGATAATTCCCAAATTAAAAATCAAATAAGGGTTAGAATTCATACATTTGATTTTGCACAAATTGACCAAAAAAACTTCGAATTGAAGGTTGTTCCTTGTTCCTTGTGCAATAAGCTTCAATTTGCTACCAAAATGGATGAAAATGGTGGAGTTTTGAAGGAGAAATGGAGATGAGAAGAGAGAAAAACGAGAAGAAGAAGTAAGGAGAAGAAGAAACAATGGTGTTTCTGCAACTCCGCCGGTCATAAAATTAGAGCTTACCGACGGATAAGGTAAGCTTAATTTTTTTTTTTTAATTTGTTTTAAAATTTAGCGACGGATAAGTTATCCGTCGGTAAATACCGACGGATCGGTACCTTTTAGCGACGGATGATCGTCATCCGTCGCTAAAAGGTACCGATCCGTCGGTATTTACCGACGGATAAAATCAAGCATTTTATCCGTCGGTAAATACCGGATTTTTTTTGTAGTGATTTAAAAGGTTATTGTGATGTTTAGAGGAGGTTTTGATATTTCATTTATAGAAAGGAGTGTATTAATAATTAATTACATTCGCAAGTATGGGTGTTATAAAACAAATCAAACATTCGTGAAATTGTTCGATTAATGTTCGGTTCGGTCAAATTCTAAAAGTTCGCAAACATGTTCGAGTTCTTAATTAACCGAATACGGCCATAGTTTAATGTATTATTATATATAAACATACATCTATCCAGGGGCGAAGCCAGGAATTTCTATTAGCCCGTGTGTCCTTTAAATTTTTTTTTTTTTTCGAATCTTCATCTATGCTCCTTGCTAACTCTCGTTCAATATAAACTATCAAAGATTCAGTTAGACAGTCTTTTTCCATCTTATTTCCGAGAGTTGTTGTGACAAGTTTCATTGCTGAACCCTCAACAAGTTTAACACTACATTTTGTTGATTTTTTTAAAAGTATATTTGACTTCAAATTAATACTAAACCGTTTAAAAAGTTTAAAAAGTTATATTATGAAATCATAACATTACATTTGAATAAGTTTTATAATATATACTCTCTAATAACTTTAACAATATTGTTTAAATTAATTTGAAGTCAAAATAACTCTCAAAAAAGTAAACAAAATGAAATATTAAAGTAATTAACTTCTCATATATATGCTGGCATTATTATAGCTATAAAGAGCAAAGAAACAAAAATTATAATTAAACAAAATTTTGGGCCTGGGCTAAGAGGAGTATTAATGTAAGGGGCTAATCAAATTCCAGCAAATCCATCCGGCCCGTATGTCCACAATTTAAAGTCCAGTTTTGCACTACTAAATTTTTTATTTTCCTTTTTTTTGCACGGGTGCTTCTTGGTTTGCCTTCGCCCCTGCATCTATCATCTATCATTTAAGTATCTTTCTTCATCTCTCCAGTCTCTCATCATCATCTATCACAACGCCGTATGTATTCCACCTCAACCTCCCACCACCGTGCACCTCCTATCTGCACCTCCTATCTTCTTACTCCATCCATTGTGTTACGTTCAACGCTTCACTCTTTTAATTTTTGTCCCAATTTTCAACTCATGTTTTTTTGCAATTCATTGACAGTGAAAGGTTCTTTAATTAGTTGGAATCTTGTTCGTTCATGTTCGACTTTCTTAGCGAACACGATTGTGTTGTTCGAAGTTTGCAGCTGCAGGATTAATGAACTATGGCGGCAGAGACGGTGTAGAATTAATAGCTTGGGAAGCATGCACATTTTCGTAATGATACCGTTATAATAACTTTGTTTGTTGTTACATTTGGGTTCTATTCTATATTTACATATGTTGTGCAGGGTGATAAACTGATACCAGTACACATTATTGTTGTCTTTTGATCCTAACGTTCAGAAAATTGATGAAATTGGTCCTTTACATTTTGTCCACTTCAGACCCCACTTACTACACGGGAGACCACCAAACCGGTTATTAATGTTGTTCAGACCACGGAGCCATCCCTCCTTGTTTCACAAGTCTTATAATGGTTTCGTTACATACATTACAATAAACCTACATTAATTTTAACTTGAATATTATATGGAGTGAATTAAAATGCATATATGTCTCTGGAGTCTAATTAAACCTACATACTATATATATAACGTTTAGATCAAGAGAGCATTTTTGTTTGTCCCATCACATGTTAGCGGTATGTCATAAATTAAACAATAATCTAGCAATTATATATCATCCATTGTTACTTGACTTTTAAAACCTATATACATCATATCATAGTATAAAATATACCTAATCCCATAACTTCTAAAAACATTACAAGTAATATAAAACAAAATTAAAATATGACCGTTACAAGGGTCCAAAATCCACCACCCCCATGCTTTTATATATATAACCAAACAAATCTTGTTCTTGCAGTACTGTAATTGTTCTCTCACATTCCTTGTAAATTCTCATTCAGTTCTAGCTCTGTACAACAATCAAATATAGAGCCCTAGACCCCTAGTTTATTTCAATGCCTTCTTTTCTCATCAACTTGTTAGCTTCCATCTTCGTTCTATCTTTGGCTTCATCATTAGTTACTCAAACAACCTCAAGCTTGCTCACTGGTCCATATTACATGAGTGAAACTGTCAACTCGATTTTCGGCCTGAGCACATCTAATAACTCCGGAAGACCGCCGCGGAACAAGTGGGTCGGACCTTCCGGACACCGCCTCATTACAGTGGACGCGGATGGGTTCGGGGATTATCCGACCGTTCAAGACGCTGTCAATTCTGTCCCCGAGAATAACATGATGAACGTGATCATTCATATCAATGCTGGTTATTACATGTACGTTATTCGTTTCATACATGTTTTTAATATTGTCACATGTTATAAGTTATAACTTCAAACTTAAAAGTACTCATGCATGTCAATTGGCTCCATGTTATTTGAAGGAATTTTATTCTGCAACATTTACTAAAATAGTGTTGACTGTTGACACAATGGTGAATTTATAGAATATTGGAAATTATATAAAAAAAAGTTATTAACACAAGAGAATAATGTAACATATCGAAAAACAAGTGAGACAATATGAAAAAGTGTGATAGAAAATCCACACCCGAACACTATTTACCTTATTAATGTGTTGGATTTACTCATTTACATATACATATAGGACAAGCATATTATGACTATGTATAGTTCAATCCACCACTCATATCTTATCATTTTGTTTGTTTTATTCAACATTTTGAATTTATCAGGTGAACTAATTAAATTTTGAATGTGTATGTGAGTATGTACAAACAGAGAGAAGGTGATGGTTCCCGCGACAAAACCCTACATAACGTTTGAAGGGGAGGGACGGGACATAACCGTTATCGAGTGGCACGACAGGGCTTGCGATAAGGGGCCGGACGGGCAGCAGCTCCGCACATACCATACCGCTTCTGTCACTGTCTTTGCGCCTTATTTCACTGCTAGAAATATCAGCTTCAAGGTAAATAACTAAATAATTATAAAATAAAAATTGGTAAGTTTTAATTTTAGAAAATTTTGGCATATTAGAGGCCAGTCACATGTATGACCATTTGATAAGTCACTGTCATATGTAAACATAGCATGACCATAATTGTACAACGTATATCATCTCAAATCTAGAAATTTTACAAGATAGTATACATTAGCTGTGGGTAAATTTATTTATATTGATTCTCTAACACATTAAAAACAAAATGTGCACATTCAGAATACAGCTCCGGCGCCTCTCCCGGGCATGGAAGGATGGCAAGCCGTGGCATTTCGCATATCCGGCGACAAGGCGTTCTTCTCCGGCTGTGGATTCTACGGTGCGCAAGATACGCTTTGCGACGATGCGGGGCGGCACTACTTCAAGGAGTGTTACATTGAGGGTTCTATTGACTTCATTTTTGGCAATGGCCGTTCTATGTACAAAGTAAGTACCAACAGACAATAGTTCTGGATATATATAGTATATAGTTTTGCATTTAACTAAATCAACCATATCTCACTTGGATCATAGATTCTTTATTGAACAACTAACATATGTATTTGATAATCACAAGTTGATAAAATTGGGTTAAGACTTTTGAACTAAATGTTGCAAAAATAATGCTTTTTATATGGAGAAAAGCTGTTTTCTGTTTGTCTCTCGTCTTCTTGTTTTTTGTCCTTGGAATCTTACATGCCTTTAATTCATGAAGGGAGCATTCTTTTCCCACTGTAAGCTTATAAAATATTCACACCATATATTCAAATCAAGAAACTCCGATTCAATTAACAATGCTACGTTCGTCCGAAAAGATTTAAACTTATTTGTACCGAATTAAATTTAATCTAAATTGAAATTAACTTGATAAATTTGAACTAGAATGTGGACATTGTTTTCAAGATTAAGAAAAAAAGACCCCAAGTCATTTGCTTGAGCCTACAACTGTTTATAAAAATTGTTTATAAGCTTGAACCATAAAAACATAATTCGATTTGGTGTTTAAATGGTGCAGGATTGTGAACTTCACTCAATCGCAACAAGATTTGGATCCATAGCTGCCCAAGATAGAAAATCACCGGATGAGAAAACTGGATTTGCCTTCTTGAGGTGCAAGGTAACCGGCAAAGGCCCGCTTTATGTAGGCCGAGCTATGGGCCAGTACTCGAGGATCGTGTTCTCCTACACTTACTTTGACAACATCGTGGCTCATGGCGGATGGGATGATTGGGATCATGTTAACAACAAAAACAAGTATGTGTGTTTTATCTCAACGAGGATTCTCTATTCCACTTTATGTGACATTTTTATGTCAATGATTAGTGTAGAATAGGATCAAGTATACAACTATTAACATTAACATGGGTGGGGTTAGTTATGTGACATAAAATGAGATGGAGGATATATTTGTGATTTCAAATTTCTTGTTTAAATGTTGTTTAACTTCATATTGCCTCTTTTTCCATAATCCAATCCTTTTTTTTTTTTTACAGGACTGTGTTTTTTGGAGTGTACAAGTGTTATGGGCCTGGAGCAGCAGCGGTCCGTGGGGTATCATGGGCCAGGGAACTTGATTATGGCACGGCCCATCGTTTTCTTGCAAAGAGCTTTGTTAATGGAAGACATTGGATTAATCCATCAGATGCCTAGAGACAGTAGAAACGAGTAACGACTGACGAGACAACAATTCCTTTTATTTTGACATTTTATATTCATTATTATTTGATTTTTTTTTATCAATTCATTTATTCACTTCAATTAGAAAAATTAAAAATAGATGGAATTCTAAAATAGATTCATTAGTGTATTTATTGGGTTAAAAAAAATAGAGGTTTCATACTTTCATTTCATCAATTACATGTAATTTGTTCATTTTGCAAAGAGAATTTATGTATTTATCATACAAAAATGTCAATTCATTTTTGGTTCTTTTAGTTCATGTATGATGCAAGTCAACAAAAGAGTCTCTTTTCTCCATCAATACAGTGACTATTATAGGATCAAAACAATCTACTATTCACTATATATTATGTACAGGTGTGAGCAAAAAACACTGTTCTATATGTTTTTTTACATCATTTACACACTAATTTTCACTTAAATGTACAAAAATACAAAATAATTCACTGATGAATCAAGATCCCATGCATCCAGTATCCAGTTGGATTATGAGAGCATAATCGCTGAACCAGATGCATCAAATCTTTCCAGGCGTTAAGGTAGCACGATCATGGGAAATCTACAACCTGAAATTTCAACTCAGTTCATGGCTGCAGAGCTCAATATCGACAAGGGTGGCTCTGTATATCCATATCTAGGGCTGCCTGCTCCACGTATCCCACGTGTTTGTGCAGCTATCCATGACCAGAAGCCTAAGAAGAAAATCATCATCGAGAGTTACGAGGATTGAGCCTTGTGAATCTGATTGAGCCTGCTAGACCATATAGAATGTAGAATCATATGGAACAAATCATATTTAACAGGCCTGGCATTCCAAATAAAATGCTTCTGCAGCATTTTCACATTTGCTTGCAGGGTCTGATATCTTCTCAAAGGGATGGCTAATAGTATCTCTTTGAGCTTGGGAATGTCCTTCTCTGCAACAGTAACGGAAAAAGCATCCCAATTGAAAACATCACTCAAGGGGGGAGGAAAATTGTCAGCAATGATTACCGGAACACATTCGTAGTAGATAGCTTCAACGATTCTTGGGCTATTAACCTCAAAGCCCATTGGGCAAATGCAGTATTTGCTAGATTTCATATGTTGAGGATAAGATAACTCTCTTGATACCTTATTTGGTAAAGGTCCATAAATTCTCATGTCCTCATCTTTGCCTGACCAATATTTCAAAAGAACCGGCCGAACCCTGCCATGCCTGTGTCCAGCAAAGAAGGCAAGAATTGGGCGCTGTGATACCCTTTTTCCACCAAGATCTCTAAGATACTTTCCAGGATTCCTTATGGTGGTTTCCGGCAAGGAAACATCTTTTCCACCAACAAAAATCCTTTCTGATACATCTGCATTGCATAGAGCTTTTATAGTGTTTCTGAGAAGCTCCTTGTGCTCTTTTAGAGTGTAAGGTCCCTGCAGAAAGAGGTTCAACATATCAGACATGTGGCCAGTAGTGGAAATTCCACCTGCTGTTAGCTTTTTAGCATTTAAGCTACTAGAAAAGATTCAAGATCAAAAAGAAAAAAGCATACTAGCAGCATGAATAGAAGATATACTAAGTGAGACACAGTACTTAGGAATCAGTTTATTATGCAGCATGAGGCTGAGACCATGAATTTCTGTGGTGGTAACAAGATGGAAACTTATGCATACACTCACAGCGTGCTATCAAAGTATCGTACCCAATCATGGCAAGCAACTAAAAAGTGATCTGATCCGTGAGTGCGATTCCAGAAAGGATACTTTGCTGCAATGGTGTTAACATAGTCCCGCAGATAGATTGACAGTGGCCTCAAATTATGTGAATCACGAACATATAAAGCATTTTGCAACTGCCGTGAACTATACGGGAGGTAGAACAAGTGAGCTTTTTCTGGGTCTTTTGTTACAAATTGTCTATTTCCTTCCATTAGCTTCATAAACCATCCTTCTGATGCATAAATTCCTGTAATATGTGGTTCATGAAAAATAGGGCGCTCTCCATCTCGGTAAATGTACACTTTTAGTATCTGCTCCATCCATTCAAAGCTCCTGTTGCATAATTTTGATCTCTTGGTAAGGAAGGTGTTTCAGAAAGGAAAATTTATGGCATAATTGCATGTATTAAATCAATACGATGTATAGAGGAACTTCATCGATCCCAAATTATTCAAAGACAACTATGGCCTACACAACAATCATGTTCACATATAGGGTAATAATTGTATAACTAATAAGATCTTATTGCAACCTCAGATATCACAGAATAGTACCAAGTATACGACACTGACAAGTGACGGAATGATATTGGATTCAAGCAAAGAAGATTCCTCCCGCGTATATAAAAACAATACTATACTGGAATTCCAAAAATAATAAGCGCCACTTATTAGTACTTTTATTTGAAGTATATACCACCTGGTGATAAACAAGCAAAATCAGGAGAGCTTACTTATTGCTACAGTTTATAAGTACCTCTTAAAAGTGGAAAGGTTGCGGAAAAGTGGCGCATACAGTTCTGTATCATTACTAACCAATGGAGCATTGTCAATATCTTTCTTAGCATATGCAAGTGCCTCGTAAGGTGTCATTGATGCTAGCAACCTCTGCACAAAGAAAGAGACTGTAAGAGAAAATGATCAATTCAAAAACTTTTCAAAAGATGAAAAAAGTGAAAGATGTAACGCCAAAATTTTACATGCTTGCCTCAGTATGTATTGGTAGTTTTTTAATGATAGGGGGTGGAGGGGGTGGAGTGATAATTTCAGTTTTCTTTCTTCTGTGTTTTCCCCTGCTCCGCCTTGATGGTCGTTTATGTATAGTAGTCGATGGTGAAATATTCGGTCCCAAAGAGAGATTAGATGGAATCACATGAGAGAGATCTCGAACAAGTTCAAGCTTCTTGCTAACTGACAATGAATGACTATGATCTAACTGTACTACAGGAGACTTAACAGGTTTCTCAGAAATCGGATCTGACAGTGGTGGAAAAACCCAGTCAGCCTTTGGATAAGGAATTGGAGGAATCTGTATAAACATACTACCTAGCTTAAGAACTGCACATACAAACAACAGCCTTTTCCAGTCGATCCTGAACATCAGGACAACTAGGAGTATCCTTACTATCTTACTCATGTCTATATAACCAAATAACCTGCTTCAAAACCTTCTGTGAATCTTCAAATTTGAATGCACACTACTTGTACGCATAAACGTCCATGAACCTATATAATGTGATCCGATGATAAGGCCAGAATATGCTCAGCACTTCCCAAGGGAATGCACTTTATTCTGCCATCATCAATTTAAGAACCGGTTTAAATTCCGTACACAACTGCAAATAGAAGAGAAATGAATAAGCTAAGGCTAACAATAAAATAAGTGGCTTAAACTCTCTTCACACACAGGTCTACAGTCACGTTTTTCGATACATAGCTCCCTATGTCCACGAACAAAGTGTGGAAAAAGTACAGAAAGTAAAACAAATTGCAGGTTCCAAAATCCCAAATTAAACTCCTGTGAAAACCAAATACTACCACAGAGAAAAATGATTAACATGCAACAGAAGATGCGGCTTAAACTCTCTTTAAAAGTCTACTACAGTCACGTTTTTCGATATACCTAGCTTCCTATATCGGTCAGACGGTGCAAAAAGTACAGAAGGTAAGATAAACTGCAGTTTCAAAATCGCAAACGAAACTCCTGTGAAAAGTGAAAACCAAATACTACAGTACCAAACAGAGAAATGATTCGTTGAGTCATTATACCAAACACTAGGTGCGCAAGAAACTTTCAAACACTTCTAAGTTCAAATCGCTCAAAATTCTCAGCTCAAATTGACAAATTTAATAACTCAGTCAAAATTTGCAGATTATCAAACACCTGGTACAGTGGTACGTGATCAATTTGCAGAGCAATATCATTAAGCTACAGCAGGCAGATTATTTACAGGAGAGGAGGGAAGGAAGAGTGATGAAGAAGAAAGAGAAAATTCCAGGAAAAGGATGAGAGAGAGCAGGTGGAGGGAAAGGAAAGTAACAAAAATAGAGCGGCCTTTTTTGCTGATTATTTTGTTGGCCGTTACTATCATGTGTGATGGTTGGGGTGGAGTGGAGTGGATCCCACACGGGACTTCATGGCCAAAATTCGTAATCACAGACCAATTATGCTATTCCCATAACACCGAATTACTTGATTGACATTTTTGCCCCTCCCGTAATAAAACAATCAAATTTTTTAGGAGGTTTGCAAAGATAAACCACCATGTAATCGATGGTGTACGCTACAAAACTTTTCTTACGTTTGGTATGTAAGATTATTATCGACAACAGTTCAGATAAACTGGTGAAGCAGACCTCTTATTAGCCGATTCTGCTTAGCTGACAAATCAGAGAAAGTTATCGTTTTTTAATTTTCAGGGAGGATGGATTCTCTTAAGTAATTGTGCGCGCATAAGAAATAAAACAAAACAATGGACCAAGTGAAAAGTTAATTTGTACCGATAAAGAGAATTCCACAACAAATACTGGACTAAAACAGAAAACAAACAAATGATATTTTTTTGTCCAATATAATAATTCATGACCAAACGCCTCCCTTTCGTTTTGACTTTTGATGGTAAGATTATTAGATTAATTAGAAAATTGTGGTCAGGCCTACCCTCCACATCTCTCCTACTTTTCTCGATAGAATTCCTCACACATAATATTCGTATTATGCTTCCATCCAACATTGCCTCAGAGGTCCGTGTTAGTTTTCCTAGCCCTCCTAGAGATGAAAAGAGATTTTGACCCCAAGGGCAACGTCGTCAAGTCATGTAATCTTGGTCTGGACATAGTAAAACCTTCTATTAGCACCTTTGTGTTCCATCATAAGTAGTGTTATTATCATCACTCATATATGTACTAGGATGAAATGCAAATGCCAGATGGGAAAATTGACATCCAGCACATGCTTACTGTACATAATTATCCAAAACTCCGAAAATTACGAAATTTTACAACTGCTTTTATATTCTGTTCAAAACTCCTTAAAACAGGGAGTTTAGAATTGATTTCTTCTTGCTAATTGACTTTTTTTTAGTAAAAGAACTATTGACTCTTGGAAATTGGAGTAAAATCTGCTAGTTATTGCAAGTCTCAAGCAAAATGAAAAGAAAAGGAAAAATCAAGAATAGTTTAAACTTTAAATGCTAGTTGGTGTGCGCATGTGATTTTTGCGTCATTTCTTTGAAGAAACGCAGCAGGAATATCGAATATGATGATGATCTGAAGCTGGCATATATATATATATATCCCTTGTGCAAAAGATATGAATGATTATTGATGCTAATCATGAAAATTGTTACAAAATAATTGTATTAGTGAATGTCATGAATAGGCCATTAGTATGATTATAATGTTGACCATGTAACTTCCCATAATCTTTATTATGGACCATTCATTGTGTGATATGTTACATGTTGTATGAGCTTATAAATAGCTCCCCCTTGTATATTGTAGAATGGACTTGAGGATAATGAAAACTATTCTCCCTTCTCTCTTCTCTCCTTCCTCTTTTGCACTTTATATTCAACACGTTATCAGCACGACTCTACCACTACCGAGTCTACTCCTGTTAATCTTGATTTATCATACATTTGTTAAACTTTCACACATACGGGCCAATGATACCAATTTCCAATGATCCAATCCTACGAACTACACATGATGCTCATGGTTGCTTTTGTGATCCATTATAGGGAAGTTTTATTTGTGATATATAGATTAAATTTTATGAAGTCTTTCATTACATAATGGTGTTTCATTTTTGTTTGAAATTATTTTCCTTTATTTTTATATGTCCCATAATTAACTTATTTGTATGAATACAAGTGCAAGGTTTGCTTCAATTTGGAGAATCGTTTGGCAATGGATCAACACTACAAAGATTTATTGGCCAAGTTATTCCGACTCCTAGTCGTTAGTTTCTTTCTAGTCATATAATATAAAGTTCAAAGGAAATATTTTGAGAGATCGTGAACCCATGGACGAGTTTTAACGGATCGATCTACATATCGTTGGAACTCTTAGAGTATTGTTCATCATCGATCAAGATAAGTTATTTTATTTATTTACCTCATCTTGAATTTTCTTTTCAATAGAGAACTAAATTTATATTTAAGGTCCATGAACAATTTTATGAGTTATTGACTTATATATATTTCATACAAAAATAATTTACCATATTTCCCGAAGTGAATATGGTCTAAAACACTATACATTCGGCTTAAATGATATCATATATCAACCTCCATCCATCTCGATCTTATGGAGTTTGTCCATTTCTTGAAGTAAATGAGACATCAAAGAAAGTATAGCACTTGGAAGTTGCTATAGATTTGAAATAAGAAGTCAATGACAAATCAAACACATGGATATTTTGATCCACGGTACCACCAGAAGTGCCCGATAAATAGTTATGTATTTTTCCATAATGATGTTTCATTCACACAAAAGTCGATCATTGTCCAATATATAAATCCTTCTATGGATATTAGAGAATTGAACGCCAAATTATTATACACATGGATATCTTTTATCCAAATATTAAACATACATGAAATATGAAACCACCAGAAGTGGTCAAGGCATGAGTAAGTATATTCATCATTTTGAGTAATATATGTTGATTAGTTTGTTAACCTCTTAGAGTTCATGATTTTCTAATTCCTTGAAGTGAATGTGAATATTTTGATAGATATGTGCATCGAAACCATGTATGTAACTCATTCCCTGAAGTGAATGTTGATATTCGGAACACTACACATATTGTAACAAAAATCATGATTATAAACATGAACATGATTTGATATATTTTGTAAGTGGTATTACAACTATTCATACATATATAGCATGTCATTGACAATTTACATGAAATAATGATGTTCTCCGGTTTGATTGTTGTTTTGCTAAAGTTTTCACCTGAAGTGAAAGTGGCATGTAATGTGAAATATTGTAATTTTCACCAAAAGTTAAAGAAAAAAGAGGTGCAATTGAATATTTATATCATGCACCATATTATGAATTTAGGAGAATATCAATCAAAGGTTCTTAAACTCCTCAAAAGAAAATGGTTGAGCATATTGTTACAATGAAAATCAAATTATCAATGCACACATATGTCAATTTGACATATCATATGAGTGCGATTTGTAAAGACAAATAAAATATTCCCAACTTGATGTTGGTGGAAGTAATGCATAAAATATTGTGATGATGCTCAACTTGTATTTGAGATATGATGATGTTTATTTTATTTATGATGATGCTATGAGCATTCAAGGGGAGCATTACAAGAATTTGTTTAAGAGTGAATGTTCATTAGCATCCTCCTTATTTCATTTGATCATGTTTTTGTGAATGTGACAATCAGTTTATTGTATACATCTGTATATGTAGTTAGAACTAGCCATGCATTTTCAATTCATTTTCGCTCGCGTATTTCTTGCACAACCTGAAGTTGAAATGAAAATATTCGAGACAAATAAGTGAAAGCTCCAGAAGAGCTTGCCACTACTTCGAAAATTATTTCATAACTTAAGTTACAACTTGTGTTGTAAATGATGAATGTATAATGTAATATTTCGCTTTTAAGCTATAAGTTGAATTTATTTTTATATATATTTGATAGTTTCAAACATGATTGAATCATCTAAAAAAAAGGTGTAAATTATAGCTCTAGAAGAGCATGTGTTTTATAGAAAATTGTGCGAAGAAGAGCGCAAATGAGACTTACTCCCCGAAGGAGTTGAAAATTATTATTCTTGCCATTATAAATAAGACAACACTTTATGCCTTTAAGCATATCATTCGGGACAAATTTAAAATATGTTCCAAGTACAAGTAATTTCTGAACATTAGTCATTGTTACCAACCTGAAGTGTGGTAGGTGAAAAATGATCATAATGACATGTCAGAAATTAGTATTGATGTGACAAGTTAGGCCATCCGGGTATGAGATACCCGTCATTTGAGAAACATGGAGATTTCCTTGTCGATAAAGAATATGATTTATGTGCTGAACATTTTCTCATGTTGTAATAATATTATCTGAATGGCAAGACACAATATCGAGATTAAGCATGCTAATGGAGATCAAAATGAGCAATGTTGCACTCATGCATAATTATGAGAATGAATATATGTGGCTAGACGTCCACTAAATAATTTGAGAATTGAGTATATTACTCAAATAATTTGATCTCTTATTTGGGGTAAATTTATGTTTCAGCACGTCGAAAACCCAACTGCTAGAGTTATACACTCTCATATGCATCTCCTGAAGAGAACTCATACATGAAGCCTATTAGATACAAGTATGAGTATATTATTATCTAAGCTGGCATGATCAATATCCATATGAGCCCCAATAATACTAATCCTTGAATTAGTTTTTCCCAGCTTAGGGGAGGGAGAACATGACAAGCTGATCAAAACAAATTCGTCGTATGCATTGATCCCCACATATTTGAAAGTTCATACTTGAACTAAATTATAAAATGCATTCTTCAGCTTCATGTATCATTTTAAGATTTCAATCATGAAATTCTATGATTTGACTGTGGATACCGGGCTACAGATTGATTATAGATATAACATGAGTTGAGAATCGATATCTTGCCTATTGTAATTAATGCACCTGAAGTGCAATATGTATGTTGTGAATGGTTCCAGTATTACAAATAGAATGGCAAGATAATGCAGTTGGTACTCTAGAAGAGTAAAGAAGGCACATCTTAATGATGCCACAATAGAATTGATATTATATTTATAAATAGATAGATGGCTTATATGAATGGAAAAGGTACCTCCATATAATATATTCAGATATCTATGATCAGTACTGAATCAAACAAGAATGATTTGATATTATTGAAAAGCTATACCGGTATACATGGAACCGAGATAAGCATATGCAGATTTTCAATGGATGTATACTATTGTACATGTAAAGGGGATCTTACATGTAAATCCATTTGATGTCGACACAATGATGATATATAGAAAATGAGCTCATGGACTTGATGTCCATTTTATTAATGAATTCGAAATTCTCTACGGTACCGTTGCATTATCGAGTCAAATTTCATGTGCATCTAGATACTAAGTCATGCATCATTCATATTATTGTTACATCATCTATGCTAGTTTTTAAGTTTCATAATGCATGCATACATATTATTTATCATATGATCTTACTCTAAAGTGACCACCTTTGATTATTTGTGGTGCACATGAATTGTCATTTAAATTGACACATTGAAATTTCTATATATATGATCTATGATGATCATTATCAATTGAGAACTCGTCCTAGAAGAGACTAGAGTTATCATGTTATAAAACATGAATATATGATGATCAATATCAATTGAGAACTTATCCTAGAAGAGACTAGAGTTATCATATTATAAAACATGAATATTAATTGAATTGACAATGAAATTTATATGTTCCAAGAACAATTATGAGAGATAATGATTTTACTCTCTACTGGAAATTAGTCCCGGAAGGACAAGTGGATAGAGATATCATGTTGGCAAACATGAATCAATCGATGAGAAAAGTTCTTGAAGAACTCAATTTTGATACTATTGAATCTCTATACTTATCTATCCATACATGGCATCACAAAGTTGATAAGTATATTGAGTGTATTCACTATCAAGTGAAACAAGAGAATTATGAATAATATTCTCGGGATTCCTACAAATATTATTGCCTAAGGAAATGTAAACTCAACCTAAAGTTTGAGTATGACAAATTATGAATAACCATACATGAAGTTTGGTTATGTTATGAAAGAGATAGATGTTTTATTTGACCTCCTGAAGAAGGTATATGAACGGAGATATATGAATATTGAACTCATTTCAATATTACAAGATTGTTATGTTGAATTGTCCAAGTGACATATTTTGTTGGATCAACATAAAAATACACATTGAAGAAATCAATGCTTCTAGTGTTCAAGAAGTTTTCACATGGAGTTAAAGCACATACCATTGAAGTTTTCAGCTATGGGCTACAAGATGAAGGTTCCATCCAAGTACACCATATTCACTCTATTGAAGATTTTTGCATACTTGTTCAACATCATCAGTACGGCGATTCATCGAGAAGATTGCACTATGAAGATTCAAAGATTTGAAGTGATGTTACAATCAGGGGAGGGGGATACGCACTGTACTCTTTTTCCCTTGACTAAGTTTTTATCCCACTGGGTTTTTCTTAGCAAGGTTTTTAACGAGGCAGTATTTTTTGAAACGTATCGGCACTTATCCATTCATGTCATTCAAGGGGAGTGTTACAAAATAATTGTATTAGTGAATGTCATGAATAGGCCATTAGTATGATTATAATGTTGACCATGTAACTTCCCATAATCTTTATTATGGACCATTCATTGTGTGATATGTTACATGTTGTATGAGCTTATAAATAGCTCCCCCTTGTATATTGTAGAATGGACTTGAGGATAATGAAAACTATTCTCCCTTCTCTCTTCTCTCCTTCCTCTTTTGCACTTTATATTCAACAAAAATATAATTATTGAGATCACTAATTAAACTTCAATTTTTTCAAGAAAAATCTAGGCCTCTCGGGACCCTATCCTTACCCATTTAATACATCAAGGTTTGGGTCTAAATCCTACCCTATTAATTTTAGACCATAACCCATACTCTACCCTTTTGATGGGTCTGGATCTGGGTCTAGACCCTAATTATTAAGGTCCAAGGGTCTGAGTTGGGTCTGGATCTAGACCCTAATTATTAAGGTTCAAGGGTCTAAAAAAAGGGTCCGACCCGGACCCGATCTAGACCCATAATCTTGTCCGGGTCTGAATCTGGGTCGGATCCAAATTTAAAGGGTCCATAGAATATATGGATAAGGGTAGCCCCTACCAATTGAGAGGCCTAGAAAAATCTTTGTCAGTTTATTCACTCTTACTTCACTCATTCAAAGTACAACAAATATCAATTGTAGAACATAGTCAAAGCCTTACCAGCAATGTAATCATTCACCGAATTGGCATGTGCTCTTCAATTTTTCAATCCAACAACAATAAAATAGTAACAATTTCCAAGTAAGCTTTCCATGAACAATGAAAAACCAGACTAACCGGTATTCAAATCACAGATAAAGCTATTTTGTTTGCAGCCAGGTCTACATTAAACCTTATTAGTACCAGGGGAATTGCCTTTGGTCAGCTGAGGGTGGTGGCGGTGGCAGTGATGGCACCGAAGAGGATGAAAATGTGGTGCGCTCTTGTCCTCATTCTTGGTTATCACCCATGACCGGTGGATATTGCCATGGTGATCATATTTGAGCTGGTGAAAATGAAACCCTCGCCTGCGTGATTTCTTGGCCGTTATACTGAAAGGACAAAAGTCCAGTCGGTAAAAACATTTTTATCGGTGTGATATCGATTAACAAGTGGAAAAATACTCCAAAATGTACCCATTTTGTACAGTAAGTTTGTTACTCCCACATTTTGTCATGTAAGTTTACAAAAATTCTAATTTTTGTACTTCGGGCCAAATCTAGCCTGATTAACAAATATTAGGGTAAATTTGAATCTGGTTCACCCCCAATCCACCATGAATTCACGAATTAGTGATAGTTTTTCACTATTTGACCGACATTATTAACATATCTATATAAAAAATTAAAAAAAACTTTTCAAAACAATTAAGGTAATTGTGGAGCATACCCCTTTGTATGAAATATCGATGCAAACAAACAAATAAAATGGATCCGATTTTTTTTTTAATGTATGTCATGAAGACATAATGGATTGGTTGCTACTCTTCTTATTCTAAGTTCTAATTATTTGTGAAAATCAATTGGGGTATGTTAAATTATTAATGAGAGTTATGTGTAATATAAATGTTCAAATTTTTTGAAATTTTATTTATTTATTTTTTGCAATGGTCTGTCATACAAATAAGTATGCTCAACAATTACCTTGTTTGCATTAAAAGAAATGATTTTATTTATAATTAGGCGAATTAGTGAAGAATTATCACGAATTCGCGAGTTCATAGAGAATTGAGGGTGAATCAGAATCAAATTTGCCCAAACATTAGTTCGTCGAGCTCGATTTGGCCCGAAGTACAAAAATTAGATTTTTTATAAACTTACAGGACAAAATGTGAGAGTAACAAATTTATGGTTACAAAATGGGCGGAGTAAAAAATATATGGTGCATTTTGGAGGATTTTTCCATTAACAAGTTCACTTTTAAAAATATTTTTAATTAGTTGAAAAGAGCCAGCTTTTGAGTGGACTATAGTCCATAAAGAACTGCTTTTCGGTCCCGGAAGATTTCAAAAAGATTTAGATTTTTTGGTCACACCCACAAAAGAATCACGGTCATTCAGATTTCAGACCCTCAATCCACTATTTACATTTAAATTGTTCGTGCATTTAGTATTTTAGTATTATGAATATACATACTAACATCACTCATTTATTATGAATATATCACTAATCTTTATTGTATGTTAAGAGCATAACCAACTGTAACACCTTATCACATAGCAGGTGAACCCATTAATTACTAGATCTTTTATCAGAGTGTATACACTGAAGCATCTGCATCTAGTTTCTCAAAAGTGACATGTTTCCCCGTGAATTAGACATGGATGATGTCTTGTGATCATTTCACAGTTTCATGACCTCCTCAATTGTTACAAACCGCCCCTTCTCAATCGACAGTTGAGCAGCAACTCCGATGGCCACAGAAATCAAACCATCATGCAGATCTACGGCAAGAGGCAGCTTCCCTTTTGCTCTTACGGCAGAGAGAAATTGAAGATGCTCCAGATAGCTAGAGCCATGGTGCAGTCCGTCGTATCTGATAGCCACAAATGCCAAAATGCTGAGACTTGAAACGAGATTAACAAATTGTAGATGAAGTTGAAAGAGATGTACATGAGTATGACTCACTTTATACGATCATCCTCGGCTTTTAATGTCTTAACGCCATCTCTTCCTTCTACTCGGGTGCCACAACGAACAATGCTTTCAGGAACAAATGCCTCCCCCTGTTACTGAAGTCGGTAAATTCAACATGTGCAGGTGTGGTATAAGTACATATGGGGAAGCTTAATTCACCTTTCCAACGTCACCAACTACTGATATCTCCTGTTCATTTTTACTGCCTTCTGCAAACATACAGAGATCAAGCATCCCCCGTGAACCATTTTCAAACTCGACAATTACGTACGCATTATCTATAATATCAGGCACCTGTGCAACCAACAACATAACTGTGTCAACAAGAAATGCATACTGAAGTATAAATCAATACAGGCATGGATATGAGCTAGGGGAGGCCTGTGGGGTTAGCTGCCCCCTCCCCAATTAAAGAAAATCACTCTCTTTCAGAGTTTTCGAAAATCCACCTTCCCTGAATTTTATTTTTGGTCCCCCCCCCCCCCCTAAGACCAGTATGGATACCCATACGAGAGATCACTTGGTCCTGTGCAAACTGTCAAATCAAGAAATGAGAATTGTCAAACACACATCTAGCTGCGACCCCCACCTAACTAAAGAGAAAACATACAGAACCAAAGCGATATACATCGTTTTACAGAGAGGGCTTAAGACCTGAGCGACATTGCATCAGAAAAACATATGAACAAATAAAAATTTGAGAAGCTGAAATGTAAGCTTAGCTAACCATACATGTATATTTTGCAGGCAAAAAAAGATTTAGGTGCATATGAGGAGAGAGAATTACCTTCCCGTCATAGATTTCATCTTTGTGGTTTACATCAATAGCTCCAGAAGCCATCACGCGAACAGGATTAGCACCTGCAAATAGCCTCATCAGATCAAAGAAGTGGCAGCATTTCTCTACAAGGGTTCCCCCAGAATTACAGTTGAACCGGTTCCAATTGTCAACCTACAATATATCGCGGTCAAGAAGAATTACGCTAAATGCAAAGCCAGCCACTTAAGTATATTTACCTAAAGTACCTTGACTAGAAATGGGAAACGATGTTCACGGATAGCCACCATCTTGACCTGTCCCAAACTACCACCCTTCACTACGTCAATCAATTTAGCAACAGGTGGCATGTATCTATACTCCAAGCCGACTTGTACTAACATATCAGGTCTATTTTTAGCAGCATCTATGACCTGAACATAAGTTTAAATTTTAAGAGAGATAGATCATGAAATGAGAAAAAAATATCTGTCTCTGATCCATAGACACATAGTATGAGGCTATATGTAAGAGGTGGAGCAAGGTAGAAAAGCAAAAACAAAGCAACTTTTCTTTTCCTCTTTCACATTATTAACAATGGCATGCATGGATCATGCTTCTCTGTCATCTTCAGCATATTTTTGCATGTAAGTTACCACAGCTCCAATGTACCTACTTATAAATGTCTGTAAAATGTTGTGACAATAATTGGAAAATTTGTATTAAACCCACCACCTAATATTTGTTCGAAATACCCTTAAAACTCATATACATTGTTCTGAGCGATAATTCCATTTGATCTTACCACTAAATATAGCAGAGATAATTAACTTCAATCATTTGGCATACTTCTTTCCAAAGTAGAGATCTATACCATCCATGTAGTTTAAGCCCACAATAAAGTTTATCATTATGGCAAAAAGACTGAAAATCCTTCTACTGGCACATTAAATGCTAGCAACGATGGTGTATGTACTTCCAGGTCAGAATTAGTACCTTACTGGTTAGGGCTACACATATTTTCATTTTTCAACTTATAATCACTAATTAGCACCTTATCAGCTGCATAATCCCATGGACTCTTGTTGTTAACCTCCCTAACATTAGAACAAGAATAAACTATCTCAAGCAGAACTTGTTTCGAAAACTTCCGATCTAACTACACATTACCAATCCATTCAAACAGCACAAACTGGAATTGCCAAACCAACAGAAACCATAACCAAATCAAACCAACTTTCATATGTAATCAACAATCAGATAACACAACGCTGCAACCAACATTTGATAGTACCTTTCTGCAATCTGCAACAGTAGTACACAAAGGCTTCTCGACTAAAACATGATGAATTCTCGGATAATTCAGAATGTCCATGAGAATTTGATAGTGAGTCATGTTTGGAGTAGAAACAACCAGCACATCACACACACCACTCTCCAGAAGCTCCTTGTGATCAGAGAAAACCTTCAAAATCAAAAAAGTACCAAATTCACATTCTACTATTAACTCAAAAATTGAACAACAACAGAATTACACAAGGATAGGAAATATAAGGTACCAGAAGGTTCCAATCAAATGAGCGAGCTAGGTCAATGGCTTGCTGTTGCGAAGGTAAGTGAGGATCGGCGATGGCGACGACAGAGACGCGTTGAAATTTGAGGTGATAGAGATTGATGAGATGCTCTCGTCCCATCATCCCCACGCCGATTATTCCATACCTAATCACTTTCTCATCATCATCCATTTTTTGCTTCTAGCCAGTTTGAGTAAATTAAGCTTCGATTTCGGTACTGGGTAGGAAGTAGGAACAATCCTGAGCTCTCTCTCTCTCATCTCATCTCAATCGACGCTGGATTATTTCTATTTTATTTTATAGTATGACTTTGTTTGTGGGTGTTGACCCGGGTTGCCGAACACCTTATTCTTATTGGTTTAAAATTCACGTATTATTAGTATTATATGCATTGGTGCGACCTCAGTGTTTACACGGATATACTTATACATACAGTGTTTAAAAGATTTTCGCTGCATTTCTTTATTGTTTTTTATTTTTAGCGTATGCGTATCAACCATCATACTTGAATTTGTACGTTTTCAAGGGATTAAGAGTCACCGCTGATTTTATTTTCTTTAATACTACATTTTATAAGATTTGAGGCGCTGCAAGTAAAAGTGAAACCGAAATTGATAGAGTATAATAAATCATAACCAAACTACGTACAATAAATTGACTGAAAGTTACACCCAACAAATTGAACATGTTTCAATCTTGTAACGTGCCTACTAATAAATATAGTCAATTTTAGATGTTTTATTGTGTTGACAATTACGTATCGACTCACGGAATTATAGGACCAGCCGAGAAGGTAGATCGATTGAAATTCGTCTTGAGATTTTATTTTCTCGACATCCACAAGACTCTCATGCGGCGTTTTTCATATCAACAATACTCGAACCCAAGATAAGATATTGATTTACTTGAACTTAAGTTTCTAAACACTTGAACCAATAATTATTGGTGAGAAAAATCAAGTAAAGTTCAGATTATTTTAGTTCAATTCATATCAGTTCAATTGAGTTTTAGTTATTTATTTTTTATAGTACAAATAAATTTAATTTAGTCGATTTTTTTCAACCGAAGCAAAATAATCATTCATAAATAAATGGTGAACTCAACTCGTGGACCAATGTACTGGTACTAGTTCATGAGCAAGCTACTGAATTAATGTGCAGAATATGACTATCCTAAATGGTCCTACACTCCTACTCCTATCTCCTATATTATAAACTTGAATATTATGAACTTGAATGAGTATTTCACAGTCCAAGTACAATTCCAACCTCTCCGAATTAAAATTTTGGGTTCCACTTCCACCTGTATATATATAACAGAGCCAGTTACCACTTGTGGTAATTTTCCTTTCCTTTCCATCCATGTAGTTATTGTCATGCAAATTTAATGATCAGTAATTCAATTTTTAACTTCTAAAAGTTATTAAAAAAAAAGGGCGGCTTTATTTGACTGGGGGTAGTGAGTATCACAGTAATAGCAATATATACAGACATGTTTGGATCTATTTTCATTTTAGGGAGTTCCGTTCTAAAAACGTAAATTAGTTTTGCCTCTCTTTTTGAGCCACTCCTCAACACTATTCACATTTTTTTGGTTTTTGGTTTTTACTTTTTTTTTTATCTCACTATATTATTTCTCTCTTTATAACTCATTATCTCCATTTCTCTTTCTATAACTCCTTTTTACACATCATCATTTTAATTTTCCTTACTTACTAAACTCTTCAAAATAATATATCAAACACTAATTTTCTCTCACTCTCAAATATTTTTTCTATTCAACTCCCTAACCACTCATTCTAAAAATAAAATATGAATGAGAGTCAAACTGATATAGTCTAGTTTATGTTCTGCAATGACTAAAATATGATAAGTCAGTATGACTTTTCTTAAAACAACGTTACTAGTAGTTTTTAAATCGGTCACCTATTAATTATATTCATCTCAAAGATTTACGATAGTCAAATAATTTTAATTTGGTCAAATAAGGTGAATCACATAGCAACTGACCATGACTGATTAGGCCGCGTTAAATACACACGAAATAGCAAAAGGAAGACTGGTGGTTTGTTTTGTACCGTTGGGATGATCAGAGCTAGCTGCTGCTACTCCTGCGGTTGCATGGATATGGTATGGTGTGCAGGGTAGCTGGTGAAGTAAATGCAGGCATTCAATTCTCTCAACAACCCCAAAATATACACATGCACAGATAGATAAGATACCTTCAACAAAGTTTCAAAATTAAACCTAGCTCGATCACTTGTCAATTTCACTAGTCTAAGTACAGTAGTTTGCATTGTATAACTACTTTCAGACCAAGAAAAAAACATGTTGATCACGATCATTAGATACCATTAAACAGGAGTGTATTTGTTAGGGAACATATAAGGCCATGATGACTGAAAGAACAAACTAACACTATTATACTCTGAAGTACTAGTCTCAGTCATATGCTTTTATGATTCTTGAAAAACAATGTCAAATAATGGCTCCAATCATGCCTCTTCTTCAGCAGCTCATGACCTTCATAGGCGTTCCAGGAGTTCAAGTACTTGCAATTCGGAGAAGCCGGTGATTCGGCCTTCAAAGAATGGCTCATATGTAAGCATTGCTGCTAATTATTAACTTGTCTTATGGTTCATTATAGTGACTGTGTAAGGACATGAATGTACAGGAAATGGCGTCTTGTTCGAGTAGTCCTCTTCACAAGAACTCATTTAGCCTCAAGAAGCATTTTGATGGTTCAAATCAAAAGGCCTCATTGGAGAAAGATGTACTACTATGTGTTAATGTCAATAGATTAATAGTCTTTGATGAAGTTGAGTATTTGCTGAAGTTTGCAACTTTGTTGCAGATTGAGAAGTTACAATTGCACTTGCAGCAGGAGAAGTCCATGCGCATGGTACTTGAGAAGGCAATGGGTAGAGCTTCCAGTACCTTATCTCCAGGGCACCGGCATTTTTCGACTGAGGTACTCGTCATTCCCTTTCATTTCTTCCTTGGAATTAATATATATTTATCTGGTTGTTTTGTTCTGTACTAGGATTAGTACTACCTTCTTTTGTTCGGTTCAGATCAGTTTAGTTCTTCTGTTGTGTTTTGTTCAGAAGATAACAAAGCCTAGGTACCTCTTGTAATATAGTATGTGAATCATGCTGTTGTGCTTCACTGTGTTTGTTATGCAAGTTACGAAATTTTCGTAGAAATGAACTGATAGTAAGGTCATGTTATTATAGACGAAAGAGCTGATAGCTGAGATTGAGTTGCTTGAAAAAGAAGTAGCAAACCGGGAGAAGCAGGTTCTCTCGCTTTACAGAAACATATTCGATCAGTGTGTAAGTAGGCCAGGTTCGGAGCGTAGTTCTGTCATCAGTTCTCCCTTACACGAAAAGAAGGAATCAAGAAAGCATCATCCGAGGATCATTTCGAATGCGTTCTGTTCCTCCTTTCCTGTAAGGAAGTTACACACTCGGTCTACCTCAGTAGGTGATTCGGGGAAACAGAACTTGTTGCAATCGAAAACAAGACAGACTTCATTATTCAACTGCAGGGACAAAATGGATGTCGATAACAGTTGTAAGAACAATGTCAAGACACTAATGACGAGTAGAGCTTCGGTCCCCCCTCGTACTTTGAAAGAGCATCTCCATGAGTGCCCGAGTAATCTGGCTGCAGAAATGGTTAGATGCATGGCTGCTGTGTATTACTCGCTACGAACTTCACCATCACCTAAAACAGAACAAAGCTTGTCTACGAGCTCTATACTTCCACAGTTGAAAGTTAAATCGGATAGAGATTGGTCGACTATACCAGCAATTGAAATTTCGTGGATATCAACAGAAAAATCTAAGCTATCTCGTGCAACCTACGCTATCAACAGCTATAGGTGAGTGCATCATGCCTGTTTTGGTTCAGTTTTACGCGTATAAGGTCTCATGAAAAGAATATGTGAAGATTTGAACACTTGTCTTTGTTTCAGAATCCTAGTCGAACAGCTTGAGAAGGTGAACGTCTGCAAGATGGATTCGACTGCACAGATAGCATTCTGGATCAACTTGTATAACTCCTTGGTTATGCATGTATGTGTTACACTTGTACACTCAAATCCTTCAATTTCAAGTCATATTAATCCTCCAACTTTCACATTTTTTACATATTAATGTTCTGATTGTTTTCTTTCTGAAGGCATATCTTGCGTTCGGAATACCTCAGAACTCGCTCAGAAGGTTAGCATTGTTTCACAAGGTGTGGATGCCACTGTTCAGCTAATGTTATTCCTCCAACTTTCTGATATTTTTCCACCAAAACTATGTGTATATTTGATTGAATAGCTGTTCATCAACCACTTTTCTCTGCGTAATGTAGGCAGCTTATAATGTCGGTGGACTTGTTGTGAGTGCAAGTACAATCGAGCAGTCAATATTCTGCTGTCGCACTCCACGAATGGGACAGGTATCGTATTAGCTAGCCTCAATCATATGGTCATCAAATTGAGACTAAACGCTTACTGAGCCGATTCTTGCCATTTGCAGTGGTTGGAGATTGTTCTATCAACAGGTATGAAGAAAAGATCTGCAGAAGAAAGAAAGCTCATAGGTTCAAACTATGGCCTTCAGAGTTTCCAACCACTTGTTTGCTTTGCTCTGTGTACAGGAGCTTATTCTGATCCTCTGGTAACTATTTGCTTCAGTTTTTCTCCTCACTGCTTCAGATTTCAAGTTAGTTCCTTAATGTGACTTGAATGAATTCTTTGTCCTTGTGAAGCTAAGTGTTTATACGGCGCATAACATCAAAGAGGAGCTGGAAGCAGCGAAAAAACAGTTTATCGAATCCAATGTGGTCATCAAGAAGTCGAAGAGCATATACTTACCGAAACTAGCTGAGAAGTATGCAAAGGAAGCTGGCATTCGTGTCGATGATATTGTAGACTGGGTTCTTGAAAATGTGGATGTGAAAATCCATTCTTCGATACAGAAATGCCGCGAGAACAGACCAAAGAAAAAGATCAAGTGGCTGCCTTATGATTCAAGATTCCGGTATCTTTTCTCCAAAGAGTTGTTGGAGAAGCCAGTGTAAATTGTCTGTGTATAATAACACTACAACTTATTTGAGCTCAACTCCTTTCAGTACCAAATTTAGCTCAACTGAATGGGTGATATAAATGCTACTTGTGTTCTGAAAGAATTTGCGGTATTAAGCCTGATTAACTGAGCGATTTATGCGGAAAGAGGCAGAAAAAACAAAACAGATCAACCGATACCTACTTACGTGTAACATCACCAATCAAGTTGAATCTCAACAATATGTACTTACAATTCTGCACTAGAAGATCAATTATGGAATTATAATGCAAACTACTACCAACTATCCGAAGCAACCTTGTCGTTGGTAGGACAAGGTAACTTGAAAACGCAGAGAAAAATAGAGGAAAAGGCAAAGACAGCAACTAGTAAATAAATTTATATCTATATATAAACACTTTGAAGGTCACAAAAGTTACAGGCAACTTGTACATGGATCCCCCACCCAATGCTCCAGGCGCCAATGGTTGCAGATGAGAGTAGTTGATTACTTCCCCTTGCGCGTGGTGTGGCATATAAAGTGGAACTGGTTCGGAGAAGAAACGTCGCTGCCACACAGAGCAGAGCCAGTTTACGGCGTGGTGAGTTATTTGGTGACTTGGCCTAGTCAGAGAGAAAATCGGCACGGTCATCTGTCTCCTCTACAACAGAAGCAGTTACATTTTTGGCGCTACCCTTTCCTTGTCTCAAACGCTCGTCAGTTGGTTTGTCAATGTTTCCTCCAATTCCAGTCGCATTCAAAAATTTACCAATGTTTGGCCGTCCTCGCTTTTTGTCTAAAAATGAGTACCTGGCTGGCTTTCGGCAGATACATGCAGCCGGGTATTCATGGAACTCTCCTCTACCAGGTCTCATCTCTTCAGGTTCGCCCATGAATCCTCTTTGGCACGATTTGACCTTTCTTGCAAAGGTACTCCATTCCATTTTGTCCATTGCACTGAACAAGGAACTCAGCCTTTTGGCATTTGGCCTGATGGTCCTCTTGTGACCCATATACCTCCTTCAAAATAAAAACTAGACAATTAATTCATTCCCATGATGAAATATGTAATCACTTCTAGCAAAGGGAAATGAGAGACCGGTGAACTTAATAATTATGATTGCAGAATAGGCAGAGACCACAATAAAATCAATTTATGGGACATATCTTCCTCGAGTGAAAGGGAAACAACGGAACTTCACTGACACCACACTAGCTATGCAAATATTTGGGTGGCAGATGGTGTGCATTTTATGTGGCAACTTGCTGATGCACACAAGCACTGAAGTAGCAACTTGCTGATGCACACAAGCACCAATGCTCACCAACTGTTAGGTATTTTAAGCTATCTTTTTCGGTTGATCTATTGCTTAGGAAATTCTTGAGTTAAACCCAAGTAATTCAGTGAGGTGCCTCTAAGTGCTGGATTTCACAACCAAACAGCCACAGAAATCATTTTATGTCATCATGAAATCAGCTGGAAATGGAAGAAACACGAACACCTATAACTTTAACACACATTGATCTATTACTTGAGAGAGTTCATCTGTTTCCCAGAAGCATATGCATGCAGATATTATAATTACAGTATTACTTTCAAGCCACACTCTCAAAGCCAGTAAAAACATTTGCGCTTCACTTGAGCAATATAAGTATGCCTCAGGTGTTCCTAATGTCTAATTTGACCAGGGACTTCAAGATTGGTGGATGGCTATGAAATTTGCGAATGAAGTAGCAAACAGATGAGCAGGATATGGATAGGAAAGTGAAGAAAGAAGGGAAGGAGAAAGTAAAAAAAAAAAGAACAGGTGTAAATGAAGAACTAGCATGCACAAAGGCCTACATAACTTAAAAGGCTTAGTTTTCTTCATGCTTACCTTCGACCAGCAAGGATTTTAGCCATGTTTCCATTATTATTGGTGATAAAGACATCACTTTCATCACAAACAATGTAGTCAATGGCAGCCATACGAGAAGAAAAGGGAAGAAAAGAGTGCAACTCTTCACCGACTAGAATCTCCTTTGTATAAAAATTAGGAAAAAGCTCTCTGAGGGGCCTCAAAGTTTCTTCCCCACCATATACTTCTCCAGATGCAACATAAAGGTATGTGGTATTGTCAAAGCCAAGCGCCCGCAGCAACAAGCCCACTTCATGAGGGGTCAAAGGGCACTTACCACGTGCACGTTCTTCCTCTGGGCTCAACTCCTTAATAAAATAAAATGGAAAAGTTGTTTATTGATAACTTGCAGAAAAACAAAAAACAAAAACATAATTAAAAACCAAAAAATATTTCCAAAAGCCATGCATGAAGCCTATACATTGTGCAATGGACATAACCTACACCTGTGTATATTTTTTGGACAACAAGATACAGGCAAGAATCTTACAGGCAAAGTTTCCCACCGCTTTCTTATCTCACCCAGCTCCTGTCTTTCTTTGTCACCGCCACCAAAATAACATCCAGAAAACGCAAGCATATCAGGTTCAAACCTACAATTCATGATTAACAAAACGTAGAGAGGTAGACGTAAGATGCATGATATAAATTACATGGTTGCATATGAGCATAATAAGGCTTAAACGTGAAGAATACATCGTGCAATGAAATATGTAACATGACATATTCTCTTAATAACAAGTAGAGGAGGTAGAACCGTGTGTAAATAATGTCAGTAACTTTATGTCTCCATGTACTAACACTAACAATCCACAATCAATCTCCTGATATGGGGTGCACAATTCTACCTCTAATCCTGGTATGTACCAGTAAAACTCTTAAAGGAGCTAGAATTCAACTGGGCAAAGAATAGAGAGATAATGTTTTTTAATTTTAACTGCACAAGGAAATAATGTAGAAGTAAAGAAAACATGCAGATTGCAATACACACTTTAAAACCATTGAGTACATGTTAAATGTCCGCACTTGTGCATCATAATAGATTATTTATTTATTTTAGCTTCTTTCAGATCAAGAATGGAATTATACATCTAAAACTGCAAACAGAGCAGAAAATTGTGAATCAAGACTAGTTGTGTTACATTTGTGAATGAAGACTAGAATTTGTGAATATGGTGTTGAATTTCTGAATCACAATCTCCATCTCAAGAAAAGGGGAATCAACTGTCGTGTCAACAGAAATTTTTAGCTCTTCCAATGCTGCTCATAGAATTTAATTTGGGACTAATGTGGTTCAGAAATCGCAAAATACAGCTGCGATTATTACTTAGGCTGTTTGCATCTAATTTAGAATGTTATGCAATGAGAAAGAGCTGAAATTTTGGTATCCCCTAGATTTTCTCCTACCAAATAATAGATAGACCAGGTGTATTAAGCAGTCCCAGACAACGAGGGGGTTAGGAGGGTGAGTTAAATAAAATGTAATTGTAACAAGCCTTAGCAACGCATTATGGAAATAGACTATTTCTACCTTGGCCCTGTGACCAATCCAAAGAATACACACACACACACACAAATGATATATGTGTGTGTATGTGTAAATTTCAAAGGATTCACTGGCGAATTTGTTATTATTATTCCCCAAAAAATAATCCAAGTCATTATGAATTCAACTACTATTTACCTTTGAAATTCCTTCACACTTCTCTATAAATTCACACACACAAAATGTGATCACACTCTCAAGCGTTATCCTTCCGTTAGCCTACTAGCAAGAAAGCCTTACATTTCCATTGTAATGATCCTTAGCATATAGCATTTCCCTTGTAACCTTCCTTTCGTTCATAGCTAGCCCAATCCCAATCATCTCCGATTAACGGATTATCGGAAGTTTTAACTCAAATTCCTTGAAGTTGTATCTCCAATTCCTTGAACTAAAGGTTCGATTTTAAGTTTCAGTTTTGTACTTTATTTTCATGTTATTGGTATGTTAAACTGCAATTTAAAATATTAAATGATCAAGGGAACCCCCAGTTTCTCGTGAACGATACTTTTGCAAGGGTCGCCACCGATCAATATCAGAAGTAATAAAGGTGGTTTAACAACCGATCAATAGCATGAAAATAAAGTACTGTACTATTTTGAAACTTAAATTCGAAGCTTTATTTCAAGGACTTGGAGATCAAAATTCAAGTAATTTGAGTTACAACTTCCGATGATCCGCCAATTGGAGATGATCGGAATTGGACTAGCTATGAACAAAACGTAAAGGAAGTATAAGGGAATGCTAAGGGGAATCACACTCGAAAGGGAAGGATACGGCTTGCGAGTGTGATCAAATTGTATAGTGAGTGTGTGTGTGAAATGAAAGACATGCCTTACATTTTATAGAGTGGAGTGTGAATGAATTTCAAAGGTAAATAATTGAATGTTGGATTTATCATGACTTCGATTTTTTTTAAATTCGCCAGTGAATACTATCTTGCGTGAGTGCGTCCCATTTTGGGTTTTATAGGTTTTATAAGCATTAGCAGACATAGTCATCTGCTGGAGTATACCATGAATTTCATATTCTAACTTTCCATCTATGTTCCAATCAAAAACAGAAGAAGCATTCCAATCTAGGGGCTTAGCTAAACTTAAATTATTTTCAGGGATTTTATATATATTGAACATACAAGATGATCCAAAACCTATCAGCAGCCCTCTTAAATATCAATGGCTACATTATTGTGAAATATGCACTAAAATCGATGAAGACGTGAACAGTGTGATGATGGGAAATGACAATTTAATTCTTCCAGTTGTTTCAGAGATGGAAAGTAATACAATCAGGAAACAATAACGACAATTGCGGTGGTGAAAGGAGGAATCTCATCTCATAGAAAGATGAACTACACAGGCATTGTAAAGGGCAACAAAAACGACGGAAGCTCAAGGAAGTACGAGAAATGCACGCACGCACACACACACTCTTGCTCCATGATAAAAAAGATTGCATCTCAATCTGGAAGACAAGATAATAGTCCTAATTTGATGCCTACATTAAACAGGTTATCTTGGTTAAGTTTTTATTTTTGCAACAAAATGAAGTTAATAGTGCCAGACTTCAACACTTTAACCTAACAAACCCACTCTCAAGCAATACAAGTTACTGCATTTTTCATATAATTGCATGCTATAAATTCATAAGGAAAAAACAAAGGAAACCGAGGGGGCGTTACAAACCTCAAGTGAACAGCAATAAAACGTGTTGCCATTTTCCTCATGCGCGTAACAAGCTTCTGACCAATTTTAGTGATAGGCTTTGTAAATCTTAAAGCATTGTAGTTAACCCGGCAACGTAACTTTTGCAGCTCATCATCAAGGTCACTAGAAAGCCTATAGTCAAACTTTGTCAGCTGAACAACCTGTAAGGTTTTATTTTACTTTTATTAGCAAACGCTGCAATGAAACTCAACTTATAGAAACCATTTTTCATGCAATCATTTCAAAGAGACACCACTTCGTCGAACAAAACTTCAGGAATTCTACACATTTTATATAACCATAAAACTCAACACCGTTATGTATGAACAATGTACAGGGCCTCACATTATCACAATACATTAACACCCATGTTTTCCTGATATAAATGCAAGGATAGCCAACTGATTGAACCACCACCTAAGAATTATAGGCATACAAAGACATCCACTAATAGTATCTTAATCGAAAATCCCGGTCACCAGATCAACAGGAAACAAAATGGACACTTGAGTGTTTCTTGTTCTAAATACTGGGGATAGTAGAACAATATATCATCCAAGAAAAAAAGTAGCTTGAGATGGATCCTGGAAGTATCTCCAACTTTGTGTGAAATACATAGGACATGGAAAGCAGGAAGTAGCTCCAGCCTATATCCTAATCCAAGAGTCAAAGTCCATGTAGGAACTTTACTTCGGGGGAAGAAGGTGTTCAGCCAATACAAGACAAATAATCTAAAAGTACTTCATCTAAATCTTCCCAACCTAGGGGCAATACATTATCTCCAGAAACGTGTCACAGAACGTCACCACCAGCAATAACCCTAATCCTGGAAGTAGATCATATGTTGCACTCCGAAACATATTACCACACTTTTCCAGAAGACTCCTAACCCATCTTAAAAAATAGACTGACAAATTGAGTGACCAATCACAAAACCCAAGTTTGCACCAACTTGCAAGATAGATAAATCAAACGTGTGAGACATAAAAGAGAGAAAGACAAGTTAAAGAAACTCGAAAGGCAAGCCATAAGACAAAAAAACGCATTAGCCACTCAGTTGAGTTGATGCTAAATGTAAATACTGTTACTAGTAATGGCAAAATATTTGGTAGATATTTTGTTGGGGTTCTTAATCAACGTAGTCATATGATACGAAAGGCATGCATATGCTAATAAACTGCTGAGTGTTTCGTTACATATCTAAACATGAGAAAAATAATTAGATCACTGGTTTTTCTACTTACACGTCTCCTCAGAAGAA
Source organism: Plantago ovata (assembly GCA_028274465.1). Classification (NCBI taxonomy): domain Eukaryota; kingdom Viridiplantae; phylum Streptophyta; class Magnoliopsida; order Lamiales; family Plantaginaceae; genus Plantago; species Plantago ovata. Next base: position 127,748,332 of record CM051456.1, on the reverse strand, counting down.
TGGGCAAAACTTGCTCGAGATAATAGTCAGGTTCTGATTTTCTAGGAACACGCATGGTGTACGGTGGTTTGTCCATTGACCTCATGAATTTTTCTGGCACGCGTTTGACAATGGGAATGTCTTTGGCAAGGGATGAGATGAACCAATCAATATCAAAAATGTTGAGAAAATCACTGCATAGCAGTAATGCCAACATGAGTGCCAAAACAAAAACACTATTACAGTGAACACAAAACAAACAATATGAATAGTCCCACCATGACTACACAACTGAAGTTAATATTTTCCCTGCCTAGCAATAAAGACAATTCAGACAAACCTGTCATCCTTCCAGTATGAATTATGATCCAACTCTGGCACAACTAACGTAGCATTCAGAATCCTTGCAACAACTACAGCATCAGTTATCTGAAGAGCCAAGTGAAATTGATAAGTTTAAGATAGTTAGGACGGATAACTAACTGAAAGCAACATGGAGAGGGAGAACTCAGGGAACAGATAGATGTACAGAATAAAATCTTTACAACAGCAGATCAACAAAAAGGGGGGAGAAAATACTTGAACAGCAAGATAAACGAAAAGGAGGAAGAAAATACTTACTCCTGTTCTTTGTTGATTGAGCCCCCCACTAGTTGCAATGAGTAAATAGCCATTTGAACGTCGTTCACGTACAGCAGCTATGCATCAATTAGAAGTCGTGTTAGATCAAGAACTTTCACTACTTCCACCAGTAACAAGTATGCAAACTAACAAGTTAAAGTAGCTCCAGAAACAAATGAAATTAAATGGTTGCTTGGTGGTATAATTATCTCAATACTGTAAGAAATATGGAGTATTAAGAAAGTAACCAATTTTTTCCCACCATTTTGATTCCGCGCTTTCTTCAATGGGTAAAACTAGTAGTTGAACCAACAGATATTTAAAAAGGATTCTGCATACAACTAAATATAACAAGCAAATCAATTTAGGTAGAATACTAAATTTACATGACCCAATGAATGTTCTACTGACTACTGTACTTGACAATGAAAAACAATTAAGCAATCATCATTCCAGAGGTCTGAGGTGGGGGTGGGAAGGAACTTACGTGCAGAACGAGGGCCTCTATTGCTGCAGCCATAATAGAGGTTTGAGACCTTTGATTTCCATATATCAATTGGTGCTCGATATGATTTATCCTAATAAGATAAAAATGAAGAAATGGGTGAGCTTTCTCGTTACTTTGCAGATTTTAATTACTTGAAAATCATACATACGCAAATAGATATATCGATCACCACCACAGCATCAGAGTTTCAAGTTCAATCACAACACAAGAATGAAAATTGAATTGGCGATGAAATAGTAAACACAAATAGAGTCGCTACTCATGATAGATGGAATAAAGACACTCGTCTGATTTTACAAAAATAACAAGTATTTCAAATTATAAATCCATGAGGTAATGCATGCAAAGCAGCAGTAAAACAAACTACTTCACATTTGAAAGTAGAGGCAAACAACCATTGGTCCTTAGAAGGATCACTGAATAGGAAATGGGACGTCATTGAACAATCTTCTACAAACAACCATTGATGTGCATTCTCACGCTAAAATAACTAAAAGAAACTATCAGTAACCAACAACATATAGTAAGACATGAGAAAAGTAGAAAATGAGCATAAGCACATGACTTTCTTACTGGACTGTTTCTCATGAATGTTCCATGACATGATACATACTGGATTTCTAAACATATTTTTGAGGAGTCGTAATCAATGTGTAAGGTCATACCAGCAGCAATCAATTCAAACCGATGCATGTGGTTGGCGATTTAATAATCCTTTGCATGAGCGGATCTATCAGTCACAGAATCAGATATCTAGAGTCATTCCATTGATGACAAAGTTTCCACAGAACTCACAACCATTTTACAAACACATAATCTAGTGAAAGGCGGGGATGAAACTTCTAAATTGGTTCTCGAGAAGAAACAGGTTGAGCTTAAAGATAACTCTGATACCAAAATGGCTCGATGTGCAAAATAACACAGAAGAAAAAGGAGCAACATAAAAATGTTCATCACTGTACTTCATTTCCAACCCTGTGAACCAATCTTTAGAAAACAAAAGTCCAGAAAAGCAGGTCAACTAGTATAATGTCATGTTCGAAAATTGGCTAAATCATAACACTCATACACAGCCACACAATCCAACAAAAAGATACAAAATGCGGCAGTATTTGCATTAAACATAACAACAAGGACATCCCAAGCGAAGGAACACATACACACACACAAGAAAGGAAAACTGTCTTACTGAAATATAAGCGGAGTATCAATCAACATAAAAAAAATACTATTAGCCAGAAGCTCAGCTTTCCATGAATGTAAATCTCCCAGCCTAAAATATCACCACACAAAAACGACTACATTTCCAATGGTATGGACCACTCATTCAGCTGAGATATTACTTTTTGGTCACATTAGAAAACAAATAGTCCTGTCCACTTCTACTTGAGCAATTGAATTCCATTTCTCACAGATAAAAGAAAAAGAAGCCCAACTTGTATACCGTCATATTCTAGAACCGACTAGATTTCTACACTCACACACAAACCCATGATCCACCAGCATTTCGACATGCATCATAACCACAAAAACTTCCAGGATAATGCTGCTAAGTAGAAGCTCAGGTTTCCATTACTGTAAAATCACCCTGTCTAAAAATTTATACACAAGAAGGAATCTTTTTAATGAAAACTAAATAACAATGGAGATCAAAATTTAAAATGGAGTACCTTATAATACCAAGTACGCTTGACAAGCCGATGGGAATAATACTCGAGATCAGACGCCACGTGTCCAGTGAACAATGAAATCAACCCAACGGCGAAGAGCAGACAGCCACACACCGCGGTCCACGGGACCCGATAGGAGCCGAAATGGCCCCAGAAATGAGGAAAGTGAGCTTGCTTCTGGTGATTATGCAAAATCTCGGCAGCCAGATTATTGTTGGTGTTGTTGTTGTTAATCTTCCATTCTCTGGTATTGCCGACACTCATTTTGATTCTTCATAGTAGACACATTGGGGAAATGATGAAATTGGGAGCCAATTCAGAGAAATTACAGAAACCCTAGCTAATGGGGGTTTTCTCGTACAGTGGAAATGGGGATGAATTGAATTGAATTGAATTGATATGAGTGTGAAAGTGAGTGAGAGGGTTATTGGAGTGAGTGTTGTGGTGGAGTGGGCATTTAATGAATGGCACGGGACAGTGCTGCATGCACCTGTAATAAGATTCTGTAATGGAATGGGGAATAATTTTGAATTAGAGAGTGATTAATTGGTAATGATGATGAAGATGATGATGTGGTTTGAAAAAGTTGAGATGAATCGGCGCCAGATTTGTGTGACACCGACTGCCCTTTTCTTTCCTTTCCACTTTTGTCTGGTGTTAAAGTAGACGATTAGAAACCACACACCAGGAGGTTCTTATTCTCTCATTCGCCCTTCATTAATCAAAATATATTTTCACATGTTAAAATAAATTCATCCTTCTTCGGTATATTTCGTATCAGCCCTTCAATGTTAAAATTATCTATTCAGGTTAAACTACCATGGACAAAGCTATATCCTTAGAGGTTAAAAACTTAAAATAAAAAATCAGTTTTAAAGTTGTTTTGTTACTCAATTTCGGTATACATTAAATTGGCAGCCTCCAATGGTCGTTTTCTAAAGGCGAACTATGTTGCCTCTTTGAGCAATTTGGCTATGGGGGACCATCATGGCTCGGTTGTATTTTGGAGATCGACTAACTTTCCTTCTATTAAATGTTCGAAAGTTGTGGAAGCTTTAGCAGCGTCATGTACTGTGCAATTAGCAACAAAATGTAACCTGGACTATGACATCTTCGAGGGAGCTGAGATTGCTTAAATTTGGTAAGGCAATTAATTACAGTCCAAATAGCCCCTTTTTTTTTTCTTCAGCTGCATGGTCTATCATCTCTAAGATTAAGCTTCTTGATGTTAATTGTTCTACTCTTGTTCTACTTGTTCTTTCAGTTTTACTAGACGTATGCGGCAACATGTTGGCCCATCCCATTATTAGCTCAAAATGTGTGTGTGAATGAATTTGGGACCGACTTACCTTTTCCATCCACGTGATACAACTCTTTTGTGATTCTTTTGCCGATGATTTTGAATGAAATTTGAATTTTTTTTTTTTAAGAAGTTATTAGCATGGGTAAATCACACAAGTACAAAAATATATACAATTTGTTAGGCACGAAAATTTAAACCATGATTATAAACTTTTAATTTTTACACAGTTCTCACACCAAAAACTATAACCATGGTTTAAACGAAGTCACAATGATCATGAGATTTTTGTAGTAGGATATTAACCGAGTAATTAACATGAATACGTAACATTTTTTTATAGTATAATTTTATTATATTCTTTATTGTGTAATTTAAGATTAATTTACGGTCAAATTTTTTAAAAAAATATTAATTTTAGGAAGTTTAGTCTGGAAGGACGAGAGAGTACATACATTCAAACCGAGGGAGGGCAGGGGCATTGGTGTAATTAGACATAATTTTTCCTGACACTTAACCATCTACAGTTACCCCTTTAAACCCTAAACCTCAAACACCACACAAAATCCTCACCCTCTCGAACCTCTCGATCTGCATCTATTGAACAACAATGGCGTCCAGGTGCAGCAGAATCCTCAATCGATCCTCCTTTTCCGCTCTCAAGTCCTCCATGTCCAGATCAAATCCTTCTTCATTCACCAAACCAGCCACCACTGGCACCTCACTCCCTTCCAAACCATCTGCCTCACCAATTCGCAGATTCTCTCTCTCCAGGTACTCTATTGACTCTGTTTTTGCTACTACTTAACACCGATTATATGGATTGAAGTTTTATATTTCATTTAGTATTTATTATTTTGTGGTGGTTGGTCAGATCACCAGCAGAGTTGGGGGCTGTGGCGTCTATGCTGCCACTTCACAGTGCCGTGGCAGCCGCGAGGATGACGTCATGCTTGAGCACTTCTTCTCGGAGTTGTAGGGCGCTTTCTCAGGGTACACTTTGCTGCACTTCTCCAGATCTCTAGTATGTTTTATTTTATTTACTTTTTTATCCCTCTTCATACAGTTTGAGCGGTTGCCTTATTAGGAATATTATATTTTTCAATGCATAAAATGAATTAGAATGTGAACTGTATCTTGCTAAGTAGGGGGATTTCATTAGTTTGTGACTTTTGTGTGGATATGTTATGTTTCCTTCCGTGGCAAATTGGACTCGTTGTCACAATGAGTACACAGTCATACTCTTTAGTTTGTGTCTCTTTCTAGCCATCTAGCTATTTGGATTGCTGGTATTAGTTTAACAAGCTGGTACAATGCTTAAGCATCGCCGGTGATTATGTTTTCTTTGCATATCCAGAATCATTTGACCAACACAGAACTCAACAGTTATTTAAGATGGATTAGGAGAGAGCGTTAAGCTAAAGCACCTACTTCAGTGTAGTTCGTTTGAAAATGCATAGCAAGGTGCAAGAATGTGCTAATGTCTTTCAGTTAACACAAATAGGGAGCTTGATACACGTGTTAGGAAAATCTAAGTTGCATGTGGATAATACCATCCATTTATAATTTGGACTTTAGATTCTTTTGTTTCATTCTTTGTTCCCAGGTTTTTTAGCTTCATTAGGTAGAATCATATCATGTCCTGTTCTCGTATAGTCCATCCTGTTGATCGAACCTTTTCATGCGCCATGGATTAGGCATGTTTGTTATGCATACAATTCATTCATTGATAGAGCTGTGCTGTTGTCATTCCATGAAAACTAATGGAGTAGTGTTTAAGCTTATAAATGGCGTGTTATGCATAAGTTATATTGCCTGGTCAAAGCATGCCCCCTGAGTTGTTTGAGCCAAATGATTGACTTGCTTGGGTAACATGTGCGAATTCACTTCAAATTTGATTTAGCACCTATGCATATTTACCCCCTACTCTTCCACTCTTCCCAAAAATAGGACCCTAATTTAACTCTTTCCACATATAAGACCCTACACTTTGCTCTTCCACATATAAAATGTCACTGTTAAAACCGACTTTTCTCCAAACCCATCTGGGATCCTAACCCACTTTTATATTGCACTAATCAAGTTCGCTGAGTTTCAAGTAAAGAATGCCAATCAAACTCTTATCTCAACCTGTGATTATTCATCTGACTTAACCTTAGTTCACGTGCACCAGTTCCTCTCTATTTTGCTTTAGTTCTGTCCATTTGGTTGTTTCAGACACATGAAGTACAGAATTAAAGAAATTAACTGGACTGGAAAATAAAAACTAAGGTGTTAGGTGTATCCTAAATCCTACTAATAAGCTTTTCTGCAAGTGAAGTTAGTTGATTGCCATATTTGACCATGTTCATTCCTGATACAACTGCATGTTTCTAGGTAATAGTTATTGTCTCATCTTTCAAGCCGCTTCTCCAGTGTATAATTAGGGTATTTCGCTTGAGGTGGAAGGCCAAAAATTAGATATCTGACTGGAATATTTGGTTCCTGCAGGCACATGAGTTTCGCAAGTACTTGAAAGAAATACAAGAATTTTACAAGGTCTTCCATTTTATGATTTAAAGTGCTATACTCATGTATAAACACACAGGCAGTTATTTTGCGAAAAAATAGTTCACTTGTAATGGTATGGCTAGAAATATGCCTATCCTTCATACTTTTTGTATTTGCACTGAACAAATTTGTTTGCAATGAAATGAATTTAGTGTTTTAGCTTGGCATTCGAGTTCTTGCGAAACTTGTTCAGCAGTGCAGGACACAATTGTCTTTGAATTAGAAGAAAATGTGATAACCCTTTTAGTGCCTTAGTTCCTTCAGAACATAGGTCAAAATCAAAATCCTTGAATGTCAGTGCAGAGATGCACTTAAAAGAAAGACACTGAGTTGGTAGGACCAAATATTTGAGCTCGTGAATATAGTCTTGTTAATTTCTATTTGAATTAATTTGTTATGGTTTAACAGAACTAGTGACATTAGTTCTCCTTTCTCCAGATGAATTTGATGGAACGTGAGAAATTTAAATGGAGGCGTGGCTCAGTCTTCTGCTCTAAAGTTGGTCATGAAGATTTTTTTCACTACTTTGATTTGATATCATGATAATCATCACATTGGTTACTTAGTTATTGTACTATCATGAACATCTAAGTAGTGGAGTGGACTGAGTGCCTGTCAATTATAAGCACTGTTATATTTTGCCCTTACTGATCCACAATATAGAAGACTGATATTAAATCCTTCTCTTTTTTTTTTCTTTAAATCTATGTATGTGGTCATTCATTATTTCTTGACTTCTTCACGAGAAGGTTGGTTTTAAATTGCTTTCTGATACGAGTTTTTGTTTGTTGTAATAGAGCTGGGTCTGTCCGTTCCAAGGTGACTTTGTTTGCAGGCTATCAGAGTTATCCTCCTATGAATGGACAAAGGCATGGTATTATACATTCATCAACTCGTGTGTTGGAGTGTCCAATTCAAAACACACCGATTCAATTGTATTCGAAATAAATAAATTTTGCTCCATGTCTGTTGTTGGCTGTGGAGAGGCCTGTTTTCTGCCTGTTGAGGCTTTTAGTTGGGATTTCTAGAGCTCATTGTAGCTGAACTGCTAAGGTTTTTCCCATACAAGTAATAGTAGATGATATAGCTAACTTGTGAGTTGTAACATACGAATCGATAGTATCATTCTACTCGGGTTTCCTGCTTAAACAGTGCCTTGTAGTTTCCATATACGCCCCGACTTGAACCTGATATATGTCTAAGACACTTTGCCAAATGATCGAACAACATGGAAGTAGTAATATATAACGCTTGCTAGTCGTAAGCTACAACTGCCGTTCCCATGAACAATATGGGAGTAATATATAACGCTTGCTAGACTCCTAATCAACAACTGTCGTTTCCATAAAAGAAACTAGTTTCTGGTGCATACGTTGTCAACAACTCATCGTGTTCAATGCCCAAGTTCTCATAACAAAATTGAAACTGAAACATAAACTGCGTGTTTGGCACAACCAAATGAGTGATTTCATCTTAAGCGAAGTAAGATGGTTTATAACTTTAATAAGTCCGTTTGGTTAACACAAGAGAACCATTTTTACTAGATAGTTTTCCCAACTAAATAAGTAACTTCATCTTACTTGGTCGAGAGTATAATGTGTGTAGGACACGGATATTCTGTACGACGACCGTATAATGTGTGTGGAGTACACGAGCCTCGACGGCAGAAGACAGTATATTTAGCAAGGAGCACACTAAAAATAGGGAGGAAAGCTGCTGACAACCTATCAATGTCAGAAATAGGCTCTCGACCACTTAAAACAGAAGCCAAATGAACAAACTACACTTCATTTTGCTCAACTAATCTAGTCAATTGCCATCCACAACAAACTTGGATCTAAAAACATGGAGTTTCTCTCAACTCTCACACTCACCCACTTTATACTCTACTGTCACAACAATCAATATATATATTATACCACAGCTAATCCCTCTTATACGTACCACAACATGAACCAACTCAACACCATGCAAAAGACCCACAAGCTTGTAGCATGAGACATTGTTGCAAGGTATGTAACAGGAGTTTCATTTCAGGTGGAGCTCTAGGAGGACACATGAGGACCCATCATCTTATGGGAGATCATATTAGTAACAGCGGCGACGACGAAATCGTCGGCATCAAGCCTCAAGAAAACAACAACAACAATAAGCATTCATACTTTCTACGAGCGAAAACACAGCGAAGCTTCATGGGCGTTGATGATGACGGAGATGATGTTCACGGAGACAGAAATGGCAAGAAGTTGTCGTTTCCGTTTGGAAAAACGCAGCCACACACTGAAGATGAAGATCTTGCCAACTGTTTGGTAATGCTGTCAAACACGAACACAAACACATCTTATTTCTTGCCTAGTGAAAATTACAACCCAGTGGATAACAACAGGGCTAAAGAAGTGGAGAAAGAAATCGCGTTTCAGTGTAAAGCGTGTAAGAAAGTGTTTAATTCGCACCAAGCTTTAGGAGGACACAGAGCGAGTCACAAAAAGGTTAAAGGGTGCTTTGCTGCTAAACTGGACACCACGAGCAACCACGAGAACGAGAACATTAACCGCGAGGATAAAGATTTGGCCAGGAAACAGGATGATCATAGGCCTAAGGTGCACGAATGTTCGGTATGTCATCGTGTATTCTCATCAGGGCAGGCCTTGGGTGGACATAAAAGGTGCCACTGGCTCACAAGTTCATCTGACAACGCTTTCTTCCCGAATTTCCAGTACGATCAAGTGTACAAGAAACCAATGCTCGCTAAGCCAGACGAGCAACAACATCACCATCAACAACAACAACAACAACTACTGGATCTTAATCTCAACCTTCCTGTTGCTCCACAACAACATTGGCAGGATCATCACAACAAAACTGTGAGAAACAGTGCAGTAAACGCGGAGAACAGAGTCGAAGAGTCGTCCGAACCGAAGCTGAAAAGCCTTAAAGATGTGAACTTAGACGGAGGGTGGTTGCAGATGGGAATTAGTCCAACAACAGACATATTATAACTCAAATTTTGGTATTCATGTGAGTAAAGCTATCCAACAACATGCACGTATATAATTATTCCACACTGCAAAAACAAAAACCAAAAAATGATGCACATATATATACTGTTGTGTATGTTATGCCTAGGGGTGGTGGACCCACGATTTAAAGTTTGGTGGGCGAAATTACATATATATTGTTATTTCGAAAGTTCAAGGGATCAAATTCTGGAAAGTCGATAATATTACTTATAATTTTTTTTTTTATTTTTTTTAATTTTAGAGGAGGACGAGGCCCCACAATGCCTACCCAACTCCTCCCTGGTTATGCCTACAGAGTACAGACTACTATTGTATTAATGTATTTGTTTGTCTCATAAATGAACAAAACAATAGTAGTACTAAAATTGATTTAATTCTCATCTCTTGGAACTCTTTTGTCACCTGGTTTGGTTTTTGCATGGTAATGCATGTTAAGCATGTCAATTTGAGAGCTCATCTATCAACAAACCAAACAAACTAGCAAGACAAAGAAACGAAAGAAACAAAAACAATAAGTTTGAAGAAAAAGTTTTCAATTCATCGGATTTAATTAGTTGAAGTTTTACTATAAATAAATAAGTTCAACCCATGCCAATTCATATAAATTTAGATTTCTTAAGATAAATCAAACAGAGCCAACCGAACCATACTTGTTCTTTAACTTAAAGAGTGGTGGATCACGTAGAAGTTAGAACAATGATCATGGCCATAACACGATTAAAAATTTATTAATTTACGAATTAATTGGTTATACTTTTATTTATCGAATTTTGGTTGGACGATGGTACGTAAATCCATTATTACGCCTTAGTTAACCCACCGTCCCACCCATTTAAGTTCCATCGATCAACACCTTCTTCACCTTAGATTAGAGACCTTGACACTATTACGGTACGATCAAGTCAGTAATCATCTTCTACTTTTTAATTTTTTAATGATTAGTAGTAAATTATATGAACGTATTCTCCTTATCGTCTTTCTTCAAGATATGAAGAAGGGTCTAGTACATTTGTAATTATAAATGTAAATGTTTTGTCATTTTTCCGTTTGTACAGAGCCTATTCATGTGAGATGTTACTATAACCACTTTATGAACTGCAAAGAAAATTAAAAATAAAAAATAAAATCATGCGGCTAAAAACATAAAATGACAACAAAAGTACGGTAAAAACTAAACAAAGCTTGACTTTGAAGTTCAATGTATGGGAAAAGGTACTGTTTTATATGGAAATAAAGCATTTCCAGGCTTCCATAATTTGCTTGCTAAGAATGGATATATTTTTCTTGGGACATTGCTCAACACTCAAGAATGAACTTGGGTATATTAACACTGTTTGATTTGACACATTGTCACTTATACTCTCCACAATTTCGTAGAAATTCACCTCACGTCTGAAAAAAGAAAGCCATTATAAAGAAAATACTTATCTGGATCGTTGATACTAATTTTCGATAAGACTTGTGGTTAAAAATGATTTACAACATGTCTACGACACACTTAAAAATGATGTTGTGGACATGATCTACAACACTAATTGAATACTTGGTCTAGAATCCAGATTCAAAATGTAACACTCATTTCGCTACACTTTTTACAATATCCGCTATTTCTAAACAATTTATTTATCTATTAAGTCAAATTAGTTGTTAATCAAAAATAATCGTAATGTGCAAATAAACGTTAAAATAGGCTAAGGGACACGCAATATATGCTATTGATAAGCGGTAGGTGCCAACTTTTATCGATATCGGAATTCATTTCTTGACATATCCCAGGTTTGGAATTTTGCCCACAAATACTATTGATGGGTGTTTTTTATACTACAAATAAATTCAAATCAATTCAGATTCATTATATTCAATCCAATTTCTGCGATATTCCAAATCTAATGGGCAAGCTATCGCAGTCATGTTAGCAAAGTTTATTTTAAAGACAATACATAATAGTGAAATGATATTATATCACTCTAGGGGTCCCTTACGGCATGCAATAACATAAAAGGCCTCGTTAGATCAACAATTACATATTAGTCTAATTTGAGTGTTTTGTGGTTGACTTATTGTTATTTACAGAATTGTCATTGTTTGACAAAGTGAATAAATAAACATGTCCTTAGTCTTAAAGTTTGTTTAATATTTTTATATCAAAAAATAAATAAATTACGGCAGAGCTGAGCTCCGCCAAGACTGCTCCAATCAGAGCATGTTGATGCTCCGATTGGAGTAGTCTGCTCTGATCGGAGCCAGAAAAGCTCCGATTGGAGATTTTGTGTTACGATCGGGACAAAAAATCTCCGATTTGAGCTTTTTTGTTCCAATCGGAGCTTCTCTTCTATGACCGGAGCATTTTCTGCTCCGATCGGAGTTTCTCTGCTCCGACCAGAGCAATATTGTTCCGATCGGAGCAATACTGTTCCGATCGGAGCAGTACTGTTCCGTTCGGAGCTAACTGCTCTGACCGGAGCAGTTTACTTTTATTTTTTTTTAAAAACTTTTTTTTGTTTTTTTTTTAATTTTTAATTTCTTTTTTGTATTTTTTATTTTAAAATGTTAAGGCTTGTTTGGTTATTGAAGAATAGGAGCTTGCTACTGTAACTTAGTTCTCCCTAATTCACCAAAAGTCAAATTCGTGATCTAATATGTAATTGATAGTCTAAGGGGGGCTATTCTATTATTAGAGGCGCTAATAGGCCCTTAAAAATATATGGACCCGAGTGAAAATGAAGTGAAATTTTAGGCTTCGAGAGCCCGTACATAAGGGACAGAGAGTACAATCGTATGGGACACATCTATAACATATAAATATGAAAATTTCACTATCACCTTGTAGAAGCTTGACAAACCATGTTTGACACTTAATTTAAATTTAATTAGATTATTTATACTACGAATAAGGTTTTGTTTAATTTATGATAATATAATTATTATATTATCAAAATATAAATTTGTAAAATATTTTTATACTATGATTTAAGATTAATATGAGATAAAACATAAATTTAAAAGTTCAACATTTCCAAATAGGAAGCTTTTGGAGAGATGGAGTAGTTAATAATGATATCATGCACACTGTACACTCTTCTCCCTATATTATTGTCTAGATCTTTTATTCACTTGTTGGTACTTATTTAGTTAATTATTCGGTTGTTATTTCTTTAATTTTGCTACATGCTATGTTATGTCTATAGGTACAATATAGCTTGATTTTTTGTCTCCCCATCAATAAATTTACTTATTTAGTTTTTCCTATCAATATACTATAGTAGTTAAATTTTTGTCAAATTTGAATGTTTAAGCTTGAGTATAATTTTTGTGAAATTTGAATGTTTAGGGCTTGAGTATGTGGTGCGTACACTTAACCGCCACCCGTAGCCAATCTTATCACCTAATTCGCCCTGATTTGATGAAATACTTTACCGACACTGATTTAATAAAATATTCTACCCGTCGTGATTTATCATTACAATAACCCATTTATAATGATTCGCTCAATTATTTTATTAAAACCCGTCAATACCCACCCGCGCTAACTCCAAATCACCAGCTGAGAGTAATACACATTCACGTATATTGAACTTTTAACCAAAATAGTGTAAAATAAAAAAGGAAAACTGCCACATAATAATAGTAGTACTAGAGTACCTCCTACTTTTATCCCCCTCTCCAATGCGTGTATATCAAGAGAGAGAGAAAGAGAGAATATCACAACCAAACAGAGTCTTCTTGTTATTAGAGAGAGAAACAAATTACCAGCTACCTAGCTAGCGGTACCTACAAATGTTGCAGTAGCAGTAGCACTAGTAGCATACAGAATAGAAGAAGAAAAATCAAGAAACTGTCCATCATCTTTTGCAAATCTTTGGCTATGGAGTGTAAGATTTGTCTCAAGAAATTCTCCAATGGAAAAGCTGTGGGTGCTCACATGAAGTCTCATTTTGCTCCCTACAAACTACCCAGACTCCCCGAGACCGTAGTCTCTTCAGCCGAGTGCAAGATTTGTTTCAAGAAGTTCTCCAATGGTAAAGCTGTGGGTGCTCACATGAAGTCTCACTTTGCTCCCTTGCAGCTGCCTCTTCACCTTCTTCCGAAAACACCGCCGGGTCAGCAACTCGGTACTGAGTCACCCACCGAGTCAGATTCTTTCCTAGCTGGCGGCTACCACAGTGAGGTAGAAGAGGAAGGTAATGATGCTAAGAGGACGAAGAAGCTCAAGCAGATTCTGGATCCCGAGTTAGTCGCTGCTGCTCATGACTCGGTTGAGTCTGAGTTAACTCGTGGGGTGGAGAAACAGCAACTCAAACAAGGGTTGGGTCACGACGAGTCGTCATCGTCACTCACTGAGTTCGATGTCGCGTCGTGTTTGATGACGCTCTCTAGGGATGTGTGGGTGAGTAGTGGAAATGGTAATGCTGCTTCTTCTTCTTGTTTGCGTCCACCTGACTCAGTGAGTGACGACTCGGATGGACCGAGTCGAAAGACACGCTACCAGTGTGACATATGCAAGAGGTTCCTCAAAAAGCCCCAGGCCTTAGCCACCCACAGGAAGACTCATGAGAAGAAACTAGAAAGTGGAGATGGGCCTGTTAGAAGAAACCGAAAGACGACGACGAAAAAGAAGAATAAGATAGTTGATGAACAGGATCAAGAACAAGGAGAAGAAGTGCATGAGTGTGAGTTCTGTGAGAAGGTTTTCATGTCGGTGTTTGGGCTTGCAGGGCATAGGAGATGGCATCTTGCTCTTCTGGGGAAGGTTGGTGATGGAGATGGTGAGGAGATGGAGATTCAACGTTGCAGTACAGTGTCCTGCAACTCCATTGATTTGAATCTGCCACCTCCTGTTGAACAAGATGGTGAAGAGGAGATTAATTATCTATGTAATTAGTGATGCCTAGTTGTTAGCTATATATATATACAGTATATAGCTACTAATTGGAGGTTAAATTTGTCATTATGTATGTTGTTATTTTTATTACCCTTTTTTCCTTTATAGGTGAAGTAATGGTAGGTGAATGGTGGTATGGTGGACGGATACCGATAAAATTTAATCCTTGTGAATGTGATGTTTTATGAAGGTGTGGATATATTTTCGGTACGTTTTTTACATTGTTGTTGAAATGATTGTTATTGAATGCTCATAGTATAGTATAGTAGTATTGTATAAAATCAAAGTATTTTTTAGTATATGTAAAGGTTATTAATTTTATTATTTTTGTATGATTTTTACGGAGTTATGCATGTGTAACGCTGTCTGTTTTTGCATTCGGTCATGAATTTTGGCACTATTCTGGTTGGACAGGCGTGTTCAGTGAGGCCTTGAATGTAACGATATTGTGGCGTGAACTTGGTTGCTTCATTCGTGTTTGTAATAATCATTAAGGGCGGAGAGAATATATCATTTCTCTTTTTCTTTAAAATAAGAAAAATATCTAAAGAAACTATTTGAACAAACACTATTTTGGGGCCAAATTGTGCTTTGGTTTGTGCTCTTTTTTGTTTTAACCAGTTTACTTAGTAGTTAGTACTATATGCAGATTTGTTTTCTGCTTTTGATCTCTACAAAACTCGCAGGAAAGACTGCAAATCTGCAGTTTCTCTTTTTGTCACGAGTCATGCTTGAGACATGCATATAATAGTGAAAGTGAATTCTAAAATAGGTGACACTAACAACTATCCTGTCCTTGGGTTTATGTCA
Organism: Plantago ovata; assembly: GCA_028274465.1. Lineage (NCBI taxonomy): Eukaryota > Viridiplantae > Streptophyta > Magnoliopsida > Lamiales > Plantaginaceae > Plantago > Plantago ovata. Next base: position 127,732,992 of record CM051456.1, on the reverse strand, counting down.
TAACACAACCAACTGCTAATGAATAAAATATAATTTTGTTTCTAGGGGTATTCTGGTAAGTGTAAAACAATGGCATGGTTCACGTATTTGCTTGTGAAATATGTGTAATTAGAAGGGAGTCAAGTGAGGTGTAATTATGGTAGTTGTTGAAGTGGAACGCTATAGAGACATTCAAGAAACCTGAGAATGGAAACTTACCGTACATTTATGATATATATGCGCGATACCATTAAGTCATGGCTCCTTATGGGTAGATGTCCAAATTTACATGGATTACAAACCAACGGTCGTTTTCAGCGCCTTTTATCTTCACTCGTATGCCTTCCGATAAACTCCACAATGGTCATCCATGATATCAAAAGGAAAAATGGTGTCTTTGGAATTCTTAAGGTTAACAATACTTGCAAACATTGCTCCAGAATGTTTGTCAATGATTTATAATTGAGCAAGAGAGAATCATGTGACCCATGTCATATTGTTCATGTATGAACTGCAGTACATTCTGGACCTGAAGGATGCTTTCAACTCTCCTTTTGAAATCATGAGTATGGCATCTATAAATTATAATAATATGATCCATGTACTTTTTTATTATAAATAATACAAAAAATATCAAGCTACTTTTAATAAATCTACATAATCATCTGCTGCTAGGACATTGCAGACAAACCCATAGTTTCTCTTTTGAAACCAGCAAGGAACTATCTTCAGCCAGCTCAACTGCTCAACCTAAAGTTCCGAAAATTTTCACATGGAAAGAAGATTAAAATTCAGCTGAACCGGGTGCTCGAGGGAAAGGAATCGCATCCCTTATATTGTCAATCCCAGTGGCAAATTGTACAAGCCTTTCAAAGCCTAATCCAAACCCAGCATGGGGCACTGGAACAAAAAAAAAAAAAAAAAAAGATATCAACTTTAACAAATTAACTGAGCAATCTGTGTCAGAGGATCAACAGAGCCAAAAGTTTATAACCAAAACGTTTGGCCTCTTTTAAGTCTTATTACAGATTTGGAGTCGTTCACAAGAGTTCAAAAGCATTCGGAGAGATATACATATCTAGAATAGTTGTTCATACATCCATTAGAAAACTTAGGTGAAATATCAATTAGTAACGGAAGATTGGAGATAATAAATGCATCACCTGAACCATAACGTCGCAGGTCAAGATACCACCAATAGCTCTCTTTATTGAGCTTCAAGTCATCCAAGCGTTGTTCTAAATAATCAAGGCGTTCTTCTCTTTGGCTTCCACCAATAAGTTCACCGACCTTATAAGACATACACGAACAGATAAATAAAAGATGTTGAGTAGCCAAGAAAACTAATGCACATAATTGCCCCTGCTCAAAGTGGAAAATTAATGCCAAAACCCCAAGTCATAAACCAATGTTCATTCAGAAAGGTCCAGTCAATTTAGCTCCATTTAACTAATACTCTTAATCTTTGTGCACGATAAAATGTCACTATAGTTTTGGGTTGGAGAAATCAAGAACTTTTTGGATTAAAAAGAAACGAAGAAAAAGAAAAACTAAACAACAAGACTACTACTGATGTAGGAAGAGTATGTGAGACCATTGACATAAACCACTAAATTGAATGACAGCCTGGGTTTTACGAAGAAGTGGCTCGCAAAGGGAAACCAGCACACGGAAAATTTAAGAGATAATCTATATGCATCACATATGTACCCGAGGAACCAACATGTCCATGGCTGCAACAGTCTCTCCATCATCATTTTGCCTCATGTAAAATGCCTTGATTGCCTGAGAGTTAATTTACAAAAGAAATTGAATAAGCAGTTGTATTCACATTAATTAACTATCAAGGTAACTCTGGAAGGTATTCATACCTTTGGATAATCTCTTATAATAACAGGACATCCACCAAAAACCTCTTCAGTTATGTATCGTTCGTGTTCACTTTGCAGATCACATCCCCATGTTACCTACCAGGAAAACAGAAGGTAAGAATTGATTCGGCACGATCATGTCAGATATGTTTAGTATATGGTCGTGATAAAACCTATTCTCACACAATACATATAGTATATGGTCGTGATGAAACCAAGGGAAGTTGCACAATAATATTCGAGTTAAAGAAGATATCATTAAAAGGTGTAGAATATAGAGAAGGGTACATACTGGAAATTCAAACTTCTTATTTGCTTTCAGTAAAAGTCCAACTGCATCGGTGTAAGACAACTGAACAAAACTTTTCTCAACAACATCCTGGCAAAAAAAAAACAAAGGATCAACATTATGCTAGATGAACAAGCATTTCTTAATTTTGGAGTCTCAAAGATAATTCCACGATCAACATTTTAGATGCATAGAAATAAGCTCAAGTTTCGTACACTTAGCCGTTTGATGATTCCTTTCTCAATCCAAGTGTTAAAGAACTCCATATCCTCCTTGCAATTTTCAAGAACATGTTGCACCTTCCATCCAATATGTGAAGTAAGTTAATTTCAAGAAAAGACATGGATAAATATACATGGTCTTATAGTGGAGCAGTGAACAATAGGTGTTCGCAAGTAACATACGACATACTGGAGGTACGCAGTTGCACAGGCCATGTCATCGTCTAAATCAGCAAATGCAAGTTCTGGTTCAATCATCTTGAGGAAGAGAAATTGAAGGTCAAATCTCAGCTGGTCTACAGACCAAAGAAATTACTTAAAGAAAGGAACCAAAACAAATTGAAGATGTTTGACATAAGTCTGTGGCAGCAAATAATACCCAAAATTCAGCCAAGTGCCTAGATGTGTTAGAATTTTCCGCCCTAAATGTTGGACCAAAAGTATACACCTGAAACAAAGCAAATAATTATATAAGGCAATGCAAAAGTGCAAACTACAAAATATTTTGAATATACAAGTAAATAAAAGAGTAATAGAACAACCAAAATTTTAAAAAATATATATATGAAAGAAGTTACATCAGAAAGAGCTGTAGCATATGTTTCAGCATTGAGTTGCCCAGACACTGTCAAAAATGCTCGTTTTCCAAAGAAGTCCTGCCAATAAATAGAGTATATAAAGAACATCATGTAAGGCTTTGGAACTAATTTTAAGTTGCAGAAACACAATATAAGCTTGAGCAATTTCATGCACTGTACTTTGTGACTCGCATGGAGTGAGAAATTGCCCATAAGACTTCAGTTGATGTTTAATGTTGCACCAAAAAACATTAAAAAAAAAAAAAAAAGAAACTAAAGATCAGATAATACAGATCAGATTGAATTCCCCAAATACCAATGGCCAAAGAACATTCTTCTGGAGCATAATTTAAGAAACTGTTTAAGCTAATCAAAATCTCATGTCCCAACCCAGAGCAAACAGTAATGTTTTACAAAGTATCATCAGTAGATACATAGAAGCATATATGAGCACCAAAATTTACCTGGGACCAGTCAATTAAACCATCCTTCATCGGGATTGCATTCACTGGAGATTCTGTAGCTTCAACCGAGTTTGGAATCTGTACCAGAAAAAGGGACAAGCCGTTACACAAGCATAGAGATAATGATCCAATATTCCACGTGATCAATATAAACATTAGTAAAACTAGTACATAGCTACCGCAAAACAACTTCAGGTCGATAGAATTACATTTTTTTTTCTTTTTCATTTGTTTTTAATGAAAGAAACACATATTAGAGGAACAAAAACTCTTAACACACAAGGAATACAATCCTCAAGAATTTTCATCATGCAAATAGCAATTTATTTGTAATTGACAAATATTAATATTTGGAATACACACTGATGGGTCTCAACACCCGCAGATAGGCATATCCACCTAAATTAATCCAACCATTTACGTATCAGAAAAAAGAAAGATTGACTGCAGCTGAAACAAGGATGGGAGACAAAGAGACAAGTTTGCAGCATTCTGTAATATGCATGGGTAAGGAACAGCAAAAGTTGAGCAAGACATTTTATCAGAAAGTTCATACTTATACAGTTTTACTAACAGTACTTACCAAGGTTGTCACACAAAACTGTTCACCAGCTCCTTCACAATCTGACGCAGTAATAATTGGACTGGAGAGCCAAAGAAAGCCATTTTCTTGGAAAAATTTGTGTGTAGCATAGGACAAAGCATTCCTTACTCTTGAAACCTAATTAAATATGGAATATCACGTAATGAATTATCAAAATTCATAGATAGCTTAATGCAAACCATATAATCAGTGAACTAAGAGAAGAATATCACTTTAAGCTTTTGTCCATATTTTTAAGGTAATCAGAAGAAATTATGAATGTAAAGAATGGGTTACACAAGCCATGTAGTACATCAAGATAGGGTGAGGATCTTTAAGAAGTTTTGATAAATAAGAACAGCGTGAAAATAAGACAATAGCCTACAACTTGAACCATAAACAAATCCACTACAGTATAGCTAGTAACAATTTGATGAGGAAAAACAGTAGAATAAATAAATAAATAATAATAATAATAATAATAATAATAATAATAATAATAATAATAATAATAATAATAATAATAATAATAATAATAATAATAATAATAATAATACTAATAGTAGTAGTAGTAGTAGTAGTAGTATAGATGTAGAAGCAACAATAGCCAATAGGATGAACATTAGACAATAACTTGAATTGAGGAAACAAAATTGTATTTTTTATTTATTTTTTATTTTATTTTATTTTATTTTTTTGAAGATGGAACAGCCAGAAATGTGATTATAGTTATAGTTTATTAAGGTTAACGAGAATGCTCAAAAGTCATGTATTCCAATGATTTCCCTGTTGAACGATTCTGACAGCGAAAAAAGCACAAAAGCACTACAGTTGACTCTGTTCCGGTGTTATCTCTAAGACAGTAAAGGTAATAGATGTTAACAGCAAAATGCAATTTGACAGCCTAAAAGTATATTCTGTTGCCCATCACTTGATGTGTTGATGGTAAGAAATATCAATTAAGTGGTCTTAATCCTTTACGTAAATGAGAAAAACTTCACCTATTATAACACCTTACTGGATGACTCATTATTTACGCATACAAGGGTATGTGGCCTATAAACGAGAAGAAAAATCATACCGCACCAAAAGTATTTGTTCTTGGCCGGAGATGAGCCTTAGTTCTCAAAAACTCTCTGCTTACTCTTTTTTTCTGAATAGGGAAAGAAGGATCACTCTTCCCAACCTGTAGAGACAAAAGTCAGATACACAAATGTTTTGGAATCTTATTGGACATAAAAGCTCAAAATGCAAAAAATATTTTAATAGCTGAATGTAGCTTGATTCATTTATTAGTATGTTCACTGAACACAGCTTTCTAGGCGAAACAAAGTTTACCAATGCCATTCTTACTAGGATTTAGCACAATCCACATGACATAAAAATAGATCAAGAATTATAATAGAAGCATATACAAATTAAGAGAGGGGTATCTTTACCACTACAAGTTTGTCGACTTTTAATTCTATTTTTTGCTTTGTTCCCTGACTGCTTACTACGGTACCTTGTATCCATACTGAAGCCCCAGTTGCAATTGAACCATCCTCCACCTTTTAAAACCATCATTAACCAAAATGAGAAACAATCATAGGTCAAAACCATTTACATTCAGACCGAGTAAGTGACAACACCAGTTAAGTTGTAGAAATTATGTTAAGCAAACCAGATCATGAGACAAAATAAGTGACAACATTTAGGCATGATAGTAGTCCAAGCAACAACAAGAGCAGTGGCAACAATTATAATACAACGGACACTCGATCGTTCTTTTCGTTTGTTTATTTCAGCTTAAGCAAAAGTAGAGGCAACCAAGAGCTAGGGCATGGGATGAGATAAGTACCAAGACATCTTGCTGGTCTCAATAAAATATCATACATAGGATGAAGATAAATACCCAACTCCGAAAATTATTTCTATTTATATACTAGAAGTGCAAAATTAGTTAAGCTAATTTTATCAACTTCGACATTGCACCTGAAAATGAGGCCCTGATCAGGTGTTGCATACAAAATGCCGCAGTTTACTTGCCTCGTTAACTAGTTCATTCGAGTTGCTTCATATTTATTTCACTTTAAGTAACTTTACAGGGAGTGCTAACCTTAGTTCTGCAAAACATAGATTGAATAGACTATAGAGAGTGGAGGCACACATTATTATCTTTAGTTTGAGCAGAGAAAGATAGCATGGTTAATCCAGTACCCCAATCATAAGCGTTCAACTAAAGAGCAATGTATCCTGTCTTAGAATGCGGTAATCACAACTTATCACGACACGTTCTGATGAAATGAGATATGATCAATGACCACTTATCCACTCTGATTCATGGTAGATATTTTCAATTAAGCACACAATAAACAAATGCAGTGTATATATTCGATTCATTACTACTAACTAGTTGTCAACACTTATAGCCAAACTCTGAATGCAAACAAAAATGCTAAAGCTATAAAAACAACGAAAAGCGGAGATAAACCTGATTGTAGCCTTCGGCATCTGAACTCATCACACATTGCATATTGGAGAGGCAAGAGCCATCATTCACCTACTCAATCACACAAGAGTAATTACAGTCACTTCAGAAGTTCATTTCAAACTTACAGCCTAAAATCTCCACCACATTAGTACCTAACCAACACAAAGGAAAATGTTACTACCTCAATAAACGTGACACTGCTCTGAGCCCTAAGCGTTCTAACCCATCCCCTAACAACGAGCGTTTCCCCTAGCCGACTCAATCCTTCCTCAGGACCTCCTTTAATGTCCGCAATCTTAAATTTCTTCCGAAACTCGCGAATTTTAGCTCCTTTTTCCAATTCAATCGGCTCCGGTATCGTAGCCTCACCGGATGAAACGGCGGAGGAGGAGCAATTGCGGTGTTGGAGGGAAAGGAGAGGAGAGGAGAAAGTAAGCGGCGAAGCATTATTGAGTTTGTGGTGTCTCAGGAAGGAGAAGAGAGGTCGGGTGGCTCGCGAAGGTCTGAGTAGCCGGAGAGTGGCGGCGGCGGCGGCGGCAGGAGATATAGCGGCCGCCATATTTTAAATTATTAAGTTCACGGCGTGTGTGAGCTGAGAAGGATTAGCCTATGGGATAAAAGTAGTACGGTTGTTGGCTCTCCAACTCCAACCCACTAGCTACACCTCAACCGAATAAGCTCATCGAATCGAACCTGTCAAATGAATTTATTCAACTCTTTTATTTTCTAGTCATCAATTGGTCTTGTGTGGTATAAATAATCTTTTGTAGAAGTAGTATGTTATTTTCATCCTTAAAAACTTAAAAATATGAACTTAACTCCTTTAAATTTATTGGATTTAAGGATTTAAATTCGATCCGATTTATTTTATAGTATGAAAACAACTAAGCAAATCTACACTAAACTGGATTTAATGGATTTGAACTAATATAAACCTAAAATGTTATATGTTTAGATGAAAAGAACGGAGACTTCTCTTACTCTTAACTCTCGAGTCTCAACATCTTTTATACTAACGTATAGCTTTCATTTACATTTTCAGTTTTCGCACCGTGACTATTCGGAAAAATTAATTTGGTCATTTAGTAAAAGAAAATCGAAGTGTGAAAGTCGGCCTTTAAAATGTTTAAAAATTAGCGTAAAATTATCCTTGTACACCATGCATTCAAGCACAAGTTTTAACATGAACATTTTTTCAATTCTTATTACGAGTTTGACACAATATGTTTAATCGTGCCATTTTGATATCTAGTAGTCAAATTCGATACAAGAAAATGTGGTGGATTAAACCAAGTAACATTTTATTTACGTGATGTTACATTAAAATTAAATGTCCAATATAATTGGCAATACGTCCTATCCTATGTAACAAAACAATGGCAATACAACTCCAATATTTTCACTGGTTTGGGAGAGTGTAATTGGGTAATTCCCAAAATTTCAACTTTGCTGTCACAAATTTCACCTTGATGTGGAAAGGAGAAATTTATATTCAACCCCGTCAATAGCAAAATGTGAACTTTTGAAGGAATAGGAAGCATTGCATCTCAATTTGCCGATCACTTATTTGATTGTATAATAGATTGACGTATTTTTCATTGACTTGTAACAAAGCTCCACATCCTTTAACCTGGGATAAAGTTCGTGCAGAAAGTAGAAACGAAAAGCAGAAACAAGGAAGCAAAATTCAAAGCTTGATCCTTCATATTTGCACAAGACAGGAAAAAAAAAAGATCAGATGTCAAAGAAAATCCTCAACATCCATTGATCAAAACAGAACAAGAATGTGATTCATAATGCTTCAACGTCTATTATAGTAAACGGGACCACGTCTCCACAATCCAAGACTTTTTATCATTACAAAGGTCTCAGAGTAAAAAACAAAAAGCAACAAAATAACCATTGCCTTCTGGAGTTCAAGAATATGAGAACCAAACTTACCCAAAGAGATGGACTACTTCCAGTGCACTACTCTTAGGCTCTTAGCCAAGCAGCAAGTTGATCCTGAAAATTTTGTAAGGGGTATAATTCAGGATTGGCTAGCAGAACAAACATACAAACCATAGTCACAAGTCATAGCCCCGCCCCAGCCACTTGGAAACCCAAGAATATCAAAGACTCACTTCCTTTCGTTTGCTCCGAATGACACACAATCAGAGTCACATAACAGGAATTCCATAATTTCCTTCCACTCTGAGAAAAATGCATTTCTGAAGACAGACCAGACCCCGATAATCCCAACATCACTCGAAATCCACAGTCGAATAAGGGCCAAGGATAAGTACACTCACCTTCTTAATTTAGTCATTCAGAACCGGTTATAGGGCTTCCCAAAGTCATCACCACGTCTGTAGCGCTGGTAGTTTCCATATGTATCATGAGGTCTCGAAGAAGGATAACTGTCCATGGCATCTCGATACCTGCTCCTCGACTCTACTGGATTATTGGATTCCGAATTGTGAATATTAGCAGAAGAGTTCTCAAATTCTGGATAGCCGGGTTGTTTGTATCCACCAAGAGCAGAAGTAGAAATGTAATGGCGTGCCGGTTGCCTCCTGTGACCCTCATGTTGAAGGAAATCCTCCCACATTTTCTCATGAGTATCCTTCAGCATAACTACTTTCTTCATATAACCCTCCCTCATTTCATTCACGACCTTCAGTTAGAAAAGATCCAAAGCTATGATTAATCAGCAGTCATGAAAAATTGACCCAACTAGCGAAAAAGAATAAGCCACATAGCTAGCTTGCAGACACCTAACATATTTGAAAGAAACTGAACAAGTGAACATAACACAAATAAAATCTCCTCACATTACATCCGAAAAATTTGAAACTATTACATTCTCTTCCGTAAAAAAAACTGAGCTTTCCTAATTGTTTGATATTTCTTCATGTAACATTTCTATTCATCCATGCTATCAAGGTGTTTCAAAAATACTCTGTAGTGTTCCCAAAAGGTGCTGTATGTTTCTAAATTTCAAACAATGGAAACACATAAGAAGATGAAACATTGATATATAGTAGAAGCAAGAGCATTTGGTTTAATGGAAAAGAATAAATAAAATTTGCGTGCAACATACGTGATCGATTAGACAGGATAGACACTTCTCTTCCAACCAGACATTAGAAAACAGCTTTTTTCCCACATACTAAAACAAGTTTTTGAGTGGAAACATATTTTTCTTTTAACATTATCAGTACAAGATATTCTAGCACAAAAACACATCAACTATTTATGAACAAACCTCACGGTGCTTGTAATTTTCTTCATCTTCTTCTTTGTCTCGAAATCTTGCAAGTTCCATTGCCTCCCTTCTATATTGCAACTCTAATTCTTCCAATGACTTAGGAAGTGGAGGATAGTCTAAGTTACGGCCAGGATGCATGTCTGGTCCATCTCTGTTAGCATTCCATCCATCCGGCCTATAGTCACCCCTACTCTGACTACGAACTTCATATGAATTATAGGGGTTACCCAAGTAAGAGGTACGCATCGGAGACTTTGAAAGGCTAGATCGACCTCTACCTCCATCACTACCATAAGCTTCAGCAAAGGAAGATTAATGTTAAGCACGTCTTCAAGATCTCTAACAATGGTTGCAGCTTTATCATGAAACTATCCTAAATTCTCTTTAGCGTACGGATCCACGGCAAAAGAGACTTGATACGCTTTACATAAATAATTTCAATTGTGGAGACCATCCTTTCAGTACAGAACCACCATTGAAATTTGTAACACTTGAACTTAAGAACTTACCTCTTGCTGCAAAAAAGTTAATAAGCAACGAGCACTATTACCGCAAAATTACAGACAAGCCTAAGAGAAAACATTGCTATAACACTTATATAAGCCCATACCAAGTATCAGTCAGGATCATTTAGAAAGCAAAACTATATCCAAAGCTATCCCTACCTTGAAGAGAGCCACCAGACATTCTTTGTAGATCTTCACGAACAGAGTCTTCAACAAGTCTCTCTTGTCTGCCGTATCTATGTGGAATATGTCCAGTATTAACATTGGGGCTACGATTTGACTTCTGAGAATCAGATCGGCCAAATCGAGAAGTGCCAGGACTTCTACGCTGGGGTGACCTGGACCGAGAAATTGGGGATCTAGGGGACACTTTGTGATCGCTTTCTTCTGGGAGCTTATGCACAGCCTTACTTTCACCCTCTTCCTTAATTTTGTGAACAGCCTCAACACCTTTTTTCAGTATCAGCCTATCTTTTCCACTTACAATTATAAACTTCTCTTCAATCTTGATTTTACAACCAATATCTTTCTCAATGTTGCTCACCACCTTCTCCGAGAACAAAGCTTTTACATGAGGTTCTCTAGCGGGTACTCTTTCAAAGAAATCTTGCGACTTGCGATTAGCTCCAAGAGTAGATGGGCAACCCTAAAAGCAAAACATTTGCCACCAAACATATAAAGTCAGCATACATATTTAAATGCATGTAATAGAAGTCTCTGAGAAAGAAGAAACATCTGGCAGCGACAACATTACAACATATTGATTGCTTTTCGATTTCACATGTCAGGTGGCTTAAATTCAGGTCAGACAAAAATATGACGTCATATTGGACAATAATTTAACAAACTCAACTTTCGATAATATTTCATGTGAACTGCAGAATGAGGATAGGCTGTAGATCCACAAACTAGAGGTTCTATAATTTAGTCAAAAAGAAAAAAGGAACATCAGCACGCTTGTTTCATTTTTAAACAACTTTATATTTCAGAACGGTTCAATTTATTGCATATGTTTCACTTTTCCACAGAGTAGTAGAAAGTATGTGGGATTTCACCAAAGGGATGACGGTGCCCTATGTATTTACTCGAGCATAATTTGAAAATTGAAACAGAGTGCCTGCAAATTGTCGAGCACTAATTTATCCTTTCAGTAGGCAAAAAATCAGAATATGTGCACGATAAGTCAACAACACATATGTTCATCTCTCTATAACACATAGTAATAATTTATCCTTCAATACATGCTTTTATCTTTTTTTTAGGTGGAGTATTACACATAAATCACCTCTCCACTTCTTGAGTGAAGTTGGTGCTTTAATTGCACACATCCAACAGAAAGCTCCAAGTTTAATTTGATTATACAGGAAACATCACTACAAGTGTACCGCTTGTTACTTGGGGTTACAACTATACATAGGATTGAAAAACCTAGACTCCAACAACTTAATTCACATACAATCATGTTGGGGACACTAGTATCGTTAACTTCGGAAACATAAGAGAAATTTGAAAGGGAAAATAGGAGGAAAGTGAGAAGTGATGCTAAATGAGTTGCAATGGTGAGAGAGAGGTTAGGGTCTGAGCAAGTAAGAAAGTGGCACTGGCAGGTATAGGCGTGGCACATAGAATAAAGGAAGACAATCTGATGAAGGCAAAGAGGTGAATATAATTCTTAGTTCTTACACTAAAGCTAATACATTCCACTCTCTGCACCTAAACTAGCATCCAGTAGTAAGTTACAGTTTACTAAATATCAAGCATCCATTAGTTTGGTCTTAGCTTCTGTTTGGCTAACTAGCTCGGAAACCCGAAACAACCTAAATCCAAGTACCTAGATCCACAGCTTTGTTTGGCCAGTCACTGCCAACCCTATTGCTTTCTAAAATTGTTTCCAGATACCAAGAGGAAAGATCAGAGCCAATAACTCGGCGAGGTTAATATAGCCAATCGCACCAGTCAACCACTCCAGTTGTCAGTAGAATATGTCTGTTTATTGTCTAACAAGTCAAACGGTTCAACTAATTAGGTTTGCATCTAGTAAGCAAGTCTGTGAGGCTATAGCATTTATATGCGAAGATTGGTAGCTTATATAAGATAATATAAGGTTAGACCAGTTTGGTTTGAGATGCCTTGGGCCCTTGTGCAACTGACATCAGAGTAATGGCAAGATAATAAACTACATTAGGATAGAGAGAGAAAGAAAAAAACCTGAGTAAAGTGCCCCGATTCACCGCATATTTTACAAATCATTTCTTCCTCTTTCCTCTTCTTCCAGTTCCTCTCTGTGGCTTTAGATTTAGCCTCCCAAACCTTAGCTTCTCGACTTGTGAAATCTGTTGGAACAGCATTGGGGTCTCGGGTTTCCTCTTCTTCATCTGAACCAGCATTCGATCTTTTGTTTGTTGTTGTTTTGTCTTCCGTAGTAGGTGCAGGGGCATTGGACCCCAAAGGACCAGTATATGCCTTGTAGATTTCACTGAAATCATCATCACCATCCACTTCGTCTCTACTTGTCATCTTAAACTAATAAAGAAGCTCCTGCTATAACCCATATATAAATAAATACAAGTAAATATATGGAGAGTTAAAACAAAAGACGGGGAACGATCAAAAACACAAAGAGGAAAATATTAACAAAAAAAAAAAAAAGCAGACATTAAAGTTGTGCCAAGTCAACAAATGCATTCCCAACAATAGCCAGTAATGTTATTGAACACTTCAGTTTTATTTTGGAGTTTCTGGTTCAAGGAAAAGTGCCAACCACCATCCCCAGCCCAACCCTAAAAAGTGCAGTTCCACAGAGTTGGCTAAAAACCAAATCGAGATAGATAAAATAAATATACAAGGGTTATAATCAAGAAACACACAGAGTGTTCATCAATCATATTTTTCAGCATGGAGAAAGAGGCAAGTTAATAAAGTTATATCGCAAGTCATAATAGTTCTGAATTCAGCAGACCACGAAATGTTACAAGGTGAATCAATTCCAGGCCTTCAGTAACAGATTAATGAAACTAAGAGCACCTAAACGCTCAAATAAGCAAACAATGTACAAGTTCAAATAGGCCAATCCGTAACCGAATAATATCCGAGTTTCGACCGTAACTGACGAGTTTAGAATTACAGAAACCACGAATGCTCCGGATTAGAACACTAACATTTCACCCACAGCAAATGAATGCTTACCATAAGAACATACTTCAGACCTTCAGTGACAGCACAATTGAACTGAATTAACTTAAACTTGCAACGGCCACACAATGCACAACTACACAGATTGGATAGAAAGCTAACAGATATACGCATAAGCAGGAAAGCTCCCTAAATCAAGGTAAAAACAAAATGGCGAAGCCTAATGAAACGAAAATTAATATGCTGCTTCTGTTAACCGTCAGCTGAGAGTCTGAAACGACACAGTCTAATGCGTTTCGAATCAGATTAATTGGGGAATGGTGCAAACAGTCTACAGGAAGACAGTGGGTTGTTACCTGGATGAACTGCGGCAGCTGAGAGGATGACGATGGCACAGCTAGGGCTCAATTGTCTCTACCCTTCTGTATTTCTTTTTTCTTTTTCTTTTTCTTTTTTCTATTTATGTTGTGAGCTTATTTCTGTTGGCAGGATAATCCCCGTATTTTGTTTTTATTTTTTACTTTCAGGGTGGATGGATAAATTGCGGCACAGTGGGTTGATTTTTTGTTTTTCGAGGTGTGTGTGGACCAACCAAAAAATAATAACGTAGTAATACTAATTAATTAATTAATTAATAATAATCACAATGATTTTTTTTAGGGAAAAATTTTATTCATAATAATAATATGAAATAATTACAATGGAGTGTGCATAACAAAATAAATAGGCTGTTGATACAGCCAGAGCTGTTTCCCTCCTGCAAGAGCACATTACACTTTGCCTATTATACCCTTCAGCTAAATTTGGGAGTTTTCTACATTCTCTTTCACACCATAATTAAATTAGCAAATGGCCTCTTCTCAATCTCAACTTTCCTATTCTTAAATCTCCTCGTCAATGGAGATTTTAAATTTACATCTAACCATTAATACCATTTGTTCTCTTCTCTTCTTCACAAAACTTCAAATAAATCAATAAAGATGGACAAAATGTAGTGAGTTGTGAATATACTGATGCTATTTCATTCTTAGATGCATCTATGATCTATCTCTATCTATGATCTATCTCTTCTGTAACCCAATTTCAATTTATGCATCTTTCCAACAATTTACTCCAACTTTGAATTGGTGCAAGTATCAATCATCCATGAAACATCTAGCACCCAACATCAGTAATAAATTTGCTAATTAATTAGTTCACCCATCTAAGCGAGTTTATTGACAGCTTGCAGTTTGGTTCATTGGTTGAGTGAAAAGTTAATTGGCTTGGCAACAGTACACCATATCATGTGCTTGACTTCCATTAAAGGATATATCTATGAAAACTGAAGAATAAGGTGTTTGGGATAAGTTTGGGTCTCTGGGAAAGATCCTTCATTCACGGATAATTTTTAGTTTGTTAGTTTAAGTTTATTCCGACGAAGGAAACTGCTCAATTTAACGTAAGGGTAAAATAGTATATGACAAATTTGCTCTGGCAGGAGGAGTTTTGCTTTGGCAGTATCACTGGCCAATAAATATTCCAAAACCACAACCAACACCGGGTGACTCGATACAAGGATAAAACTATGGCAAATGAATGTTGGGGATTTCTATTCTCAGGTCGTCTTCGTACCGACCTAAGCACAGGTCTCCATTAGATCGCTGCCACGTGGCACTGGTACGAAGTTATTATTTTAATACTAAATAATTTCATTTTAATTATTAATTTTGAATGTACACTTATACCCCATAACTTATTCATTAATTTTAGTAATTTATATTTGTTTATTAAATCTTTAAAATAAATAAAAATACTTTAAAAAATTGGAAATCTGTAATTAAAATTCATTTAATCAAAATTAAAATTATTATACTTAATTCCTTAAAATAAAAATCAGAATCAAATTCCTCCAATTCAATTCTGATTGATCGACCAAGATGTCCTTCTTCAATCTCATAAACCATTCTTCCACAAATTTAATCAAAATTAAAATTATTATACTTAATTCCTTAAAATAAAAATCAGATCGAATCAAATTCCTCCAATTCAATTTTGATTGATCGACCAAGATGTTCTTCTTCAATCTCATAAACCATTCTTCCACAAATTTAATCAAAATTAAAATTATTATACTTAATTCCTTAAAATAAAAATCAGATCGAATCAAATTCCTCCAATTCAATTCTGATTGATCGACCAAGATGCTCTTCTTCAATCTCATAAACCATTCTTCCACAATTTAAATGTATCGAAAAGCATGATCATCATAGCATACCAATCTTTGTATAATTAATATATAGATGATGAAGACGGAAAGTAGTAATAGTAGCATCATTGATTCTTTTTGCATCTCATCATCCTGATCTTGCGTACGTATTTAATAATTACCACCACCAATACTAATAGATAGCTCTATTCACCACACATCGATGCACAATTCGGTGAAGAAGGAAGTTTGTAAGTACAAATTTTACCAAGAGATGCAGTCTTGCAGATCAGTCATCTTCTGCGATGAAGATCGATGAGAGGGGAAAATTGATGATTAGATTAGGGTTCTTCGTATATTCTGGATAAATAATGATTGTTATATTTAATTAATTTGAATTAACACACATATTGATGATTAATTAAAAGGTTAAATGATTAATATATGATTTTAGGAACGTACTTATATAAAACTTTAATTTTCAAAAAACTATTTTTTCAATATAAGAATATATATGAAAAGAAAGGGCACCATGGGCAACTTAATTATATTTTAGGTGGATTTTTTTTAACTAAAAAATATAAATTTTAATAGATCGTACTGAAAATTATATGTAAAATAGCTTTGAACTAAAAAGAATGGATCAGATTAAACTAAGTGCCATGTGGCAGCGATCTAATGAAGACCTATGCTCAGGTCGGTACGAAGTCGACCTGAGAATAGAAAGCCCCATGAATGTTACCCCTAAAAGTAATGAAACGGGGTTAAAATAATCACAATGATAATAATGATAATGTTGAGTTATTATAATTGTACGCTAAAATTGGCTTGGTACATAATGTAAATTGACCTTGAGTGTACAAACTCTTTGTTCTGCATTTCAAAACACATACGAATAGTCCCCAATCGGTGTATTTCGCTAGTCAAAATTCAAACACACATATTCTTGCAAATCTTATACAGGCCGGGTCAAGATTCGTGAGATATGCTATTTGATTGTGTTTGATACACACGAATTATAAATCACTACCTTAGCTCACATAGGTTGAGTTTTAAAATTTGTGGATAATAAAACAGTTTATTGTAGTTTGAAAAATACTGGGGCCTGATTGGTTGACCATTTTTACATGTAAAGTGGCGTTGACCGCCACAAAACCTCCCGATTAGTTCTTATTTCGTGTGTACGCGAAAAATCCCGACAGCTTGGGGAATTGTGCTAATGTGAAAAAGATGCTGATTTTTACACTTGAAAACCCTCCCCCCCCCCCCCCCCCCCCGGTTTTGGTCCAAGCCCATATGTGTTTTGGACATCCCACCTGATAAGACGTATTAACCCCAAAGTTCGGAACAATTACTGCAACTGCCATCCGCCCTAATGTATAAATAAGTGGTGAGGATAAATAAGTGGCAGAAAACACAAGCAAAATGTAGGAAGGCGCAAATACGGTAAAACTTGTAAGTACTCCTTTATATATTTATTTATTTGTTTTGTTTAGGCCAAAAACAAAACTTTACGTGCATTATTGAACCAATAATGTACTGGCACGAGCCATGCTTCTACTTTACTTAACATGAAAAGCATAATTAGCAAGGAATGATAAAGGATGATTGAGCGAAGAATATATACGAATACTTTTTTTTTTTGAAAAGTTATATATACGAGTACTATATATTCTTTATTTTTCAATTTTCTCTTTTTTCCAGTTCTATGATTGTTATTACAAGTTGTATAAAACTTTTGCTCTTCTTCAGCTGGATCGATGTCACTTTCATAGTAATCGAGATCATTCAGATATGCTTCATCTTCCGACTGGTCACTCAGACTTGTTGGCCAAAATAAGGGTATTTCCGTCCTTTTACCAGTTTGCAACAAAACACCCCAACAAAACACCTTGTTCACTTAAGTAACAAACAAAGTTTTTGCATTTACTCCCTCAACTTTCTGCATTCCTAATAAGAACCAATCGATGGTTTTTCCTTTTTTTTGGTGGTCAAACTTGACGTTTTTACATGTAAATTGGTTCCGGTCAGGGAGGAGGTGTTTTGCACTTGTTGACTGTAAATGAAAAGTGACATTTACCAATCGACACCTCGTAAAGCACATGTTACATGTAAAGAATTACTCTCACGAGGCACTTTCAATCCTATCCCTTATAAACGAGAGTGATGGATGCCATGACCACACCATTACACTTAAGTGACATGCCTTGTTAAAACATATAAGACACAATGTGAATGATGGATGACTATGGAGTGTGAATATAATCGAATCAATCAACCATGAACCTCACCATATCCATATCGCTATGAACATGCTAACACGCATGGGAGTTGGTGCCTAATGGCAAACTACCAATCATGTGCACATGGATGGCGAAGTAATGTTGAATAGATATAAATTGATACATGGCGTTGATTTTCCATATATTTCACATTTGGCTTGAAACATGGATGTCATCGGTGAAACAACCCCCACCCCTAACCAACAATAGATTTACATATATATAAAATTATATGAACACACTGCCCTCATATTTCAAAGTACTTGACAAACATATACGTACAAACAACAATACTCTTGTTTTATTTTATTGTAACCAGTAATGTACCCCATTGATCCGCACATGCACCTCTGAATCAAATTAGTAACATTCATGATATCGTTTTGATTATGGGATATTGTCATGTGGATTATTGGTTGAACTTATACTTTGTGGGTGAAAGCAAGCTCTCTTCTGTTGGGTTTGAAGGTTTCGGTTTTGACCTTGTAGATGTTCAAGCAACTTTAGTTTAGACGGGTGGCCTTATGCCTTTGGATTGTTGTTGTTGCTCGTGTTGGATTTGAACGTTGTAATTGTTTTGAGCATCATTTATGCTCATTTATTGAAAATATTTCTTTTTTGTTGTTAAAACGAACAGTAAAATTCATGCATATTGCGCTCTCTCTCTCTCTGAACAATATATTAAGTAGTTCCTATCACAGTGTAACGTGCACAAACGTGTTTAAGAAATATTGATAATGTCATTTACTAATACTAGACCTTCAGTCTTACATCAATCACCTATCCCGAATTAAAAAAAATTGCTCATCAACTAATTTCTTAGAACTAAAACTGATACTTTCCACCAATTACTTAATCTTGAACCCCTTTAATGGCCTACTAAACTAAATTGTTTAATTAAACGAGTACTTTTAGTTAAATTTACTATTAAAAGGGGTCCGACAGTGCTCAGTTGAATTAGTCGCAAAAGTGGATATACCGGTTGATATAACATAGAATATCCCTCCCAAACTATCCGCGGGCCACCACCATACCGTGAGGTATGAGAGAAGACCGACTGGGACCTAGGTTGAACAAGCCTATCCGTCGGAAGAAGACTTGCTAAAGTAAAGCATCGCAGCGCGCCCTGCAAGTAAGAAGAGCAAATCTGTAAAGGCAAGGGACCAAATTATAGCCCTGCACGCAGAAAGAAGACCCGCCAAGAGGTATAGCAGTTCATAGCCCGCGAGGAAAGAGCATTTCGCGTAGGAACACATCGTGTAGTCTATGCGTAGAGTATTATAGAAGACTTCGTCCAGCGGAGGGAGACCATGTCTAACGGAAGTCTTGTATGCACCCTGCATACAAGAAGTACATAAGAACAGATGAAAAGCCGGAAGACACGGAATAAAGGTCGCTCACTCATCTACTTCTATAAATAGAGCCATAGAGGTATGGGGGTCACACTTGGAGGTATCTCTCACTCCCCCTATTAATATACTACTCTCTAAATAGCGATTCCACAACTCAAGTAAAGTCTAGCACCGGTTTGTCCAAGGCAAGCCAATCAAAAAGGGATTTAACTCCCTTTTCCCCTACTTGCGCAGGTCCTACGAGTCACATAGGGTACAAAACAGGGACGATTCACAGTGTATCAGTGTAGTTCCTTTGTGCTTTTAGCATAGTATTAATATTGTACGGAGTTTTTATAGCAGTTGGTTATATCACCGGTATATAAATTGAAAAAAGAAAAAGTTTCTTTACAAAATTACATACTTGAGCTCGGATTTTCAATTTTGTTTATAATTCGAATTTTCATTTAGTAGTGAAGTCGTTAGACTTGACCGGGGGTAGGTATAAAAATACCGGAGGGTAAGAGTATCACACAGCCTCCCTTTTCCTTTTTGCTTGACGATCGCAGCGCAAGGAAAAATGGCGTTAAAGTTTTAATTTGAGATTTTTATCTTTGGCTTGCATACAAAATAAAAAAAAGTAGTAGAACTGACACCGAAGAGTGTAGAGAGAAATCAAAGAATTAAGCCCTAGCTCTCTACGGCTCTACAGGCATCCCATCATCCCCTCAAGCTGCCGCAATCTCAAATCCCCTTATAGGTAAAACAATCCACTGTCACCATTCACCATTTCAATTTGATTCGAATCGCAACGAAACTCGGTGCCTTTTGACTTACAGTCGACCGGCGTGCGAATAGAAGCATTTGCTCACCTTGATTGAGGTAGCTCTTATGCTTATGCTCATGTTTGATTGATGGTTTTTAGTTTCCTATCCAATCTATGTAGCTGTGCACTGTATGGTTGTTTGTCGCAATTTTCATCTGTTTCAGTTTAATTTGCTGTTACTGAAGGTCTGAACTTTTTTTTTTTCAATATGCTGTGGGTAAAATTATAGAGCAGCATTTAGGGTATATAGGATTGGAAACTCTGATATTCAGTTACTTATAGAACTCATATACTTGCTAGGGGTTTAGGCTATTTTAGTCTTCTTAAGTTGCCAGGGAAAGCCTGAACTCGGTTGTTATGTTAATATGCTGTGGGTAAAATTATAGTGTAGCATTTGAGGTGTATAGGATTCGAAACTCTGATATTCAGTTATGTATGTACCTCATATACTTGCTGGGGGTTTAGGCTATTTTAGTCTTCTTAAGTTGCTAGTGAAGGCATGAAGTTGGTTGTGGTTGTCTGATTTTACTTATAGATTGGGGGAAAAGGGTTATTGTTTTTCTGCTTACATAAGATATAAATGCTTCAGGTTCTTGCTCATCAGCACCTGCAGTAATCCATCGTCTGCAATGGCGGGCAAGAATGTGATTTCTGATGATGAAGGTACTATAGTTGTAATAATTCTTTCGGTTGGTTGCCCATGATTGGAAGATGGGAACACTGGTTTGATTTCATTTGAAATTTCTGGGTGCAGATGAGGTTGAGGTCGAGGAGGAAGAGAGAGACGAGGAGGAGAACTATGGAGATCGTACTGATGATCGTGATGACGAGGATGAAGAAGAAGAAGAAGGTATGGTGTCGTATGCTGCTCCTCTCCTTGTCCCTTTTTTTTTTTCTTAAATATTAATAATCTTGGTTTTCGTGGTATGCCGTTGACTAGTTAGTGTTAATTTGTTTAATTCTAGCTGAGGATGCCTGCTTGGTTCAGCTGTGCTTGTTCAAAGCACTTACTGATGCAGGTTCCTGGTGTGTGCTTGTTGAATTAGATCTGTGCACCTTAGTATCTGCTGCTAGTTGTTAATATTTCTTTCCTGTCTTAAAACATGGATTTCTGGTGCATCCTAAGTATTCCCAGAAGGAGAAATCCATGTAAAAATCTTTCTATGTGACTATAGAATGCGAAAGTGTTTTGGCTTGGACACCAAAGTGGAACACACAGTTTTATCTTTGAACTTTGTGCTTTAAAGTGTGAAAGAGGACTACAGAAGCATCTTTTTGCATAGATTCCAATGATATGACAGGTTGGCATTAGATAGTGCCATGTCTAATGTAAAGAATACAAGCTACGGTTTGCCAAGTCAAATATCTCGCGGTGCCAACGAAGCACCGCTCAGTTTGTGAGATGCTCCAATGTTGGGGGTTTGAGTCACCATGGGCGGTAAATGGGGAGCCATTGTCAATCCTCATGTTGGATTTCCATTAAAAAGAAGGAAGAAAAAGAATGTCTGTACTTGTGCCTCTGAATGAATAGTCTTTAGTGTATAACCTAGCAAAAGTGGTTGATATACAATGAATTAGGGATGAGTAAAATTTAAATGTAACTTGGGCAGGACATTTATTTCATGCCTATCGGATTTAGTTCCCCCCCCCCCCCCCCCCCTTGTTGTTGTTGTCGCAATTAGGCATTTTAATGATTGATTGTGATTACATCCTCAAATTTTCTCATTCTCCTTTTACTGCAGAAGAAGGTCAGAATGAATATGAGAAAGATGGGTTTATAGTGGATGACGTTGAAGAAGAAGATGGGGAAGCGGAAGAGGATAGAGACAATAGTGATGAAGAGAGACAGAAGAAGAAGAAGCGGAAGAAAAGGTCAAGTTTTGTACTCATGGCAATTGCTTATTATTTTTTCCTTTTCCTTGCCTAAAGTAATTTTTGCCTTAAAAGTACAATTTTTCGATATATAGGGAGTCTGAGAGGACCTACGAGTTGGATGAGGATGATTATGAGCTCCTCCAGGAGAGCAACATCGCTGTTCATCGCCCAAAACATGCAAGTTCTAGTTTTATTTCGCCCTTTTGTTTTGTCATTCCCTGACTGTCTTTTAACAAGTATGCTTACTGATGCCATTTTTTGGGACATTCCTGTCTTTTTATTATTAGGAGGGTAAATTTAAGCGTCTAAAAAAGGCTCGGAGGGATACTGAAGAAGAACCTTTTGGGCTTTCTGATGAAGAGGAATTTGATGCAGGTGGTAAATCTAGATTACATTACTCATATCAAATTATCAACCTCTATTTTTGATTAATCAATTACTTACTGATCTTATGGAGTCTATAATCTTAGGACAACCATTGGAAGGTATTGCTGAGGAAGATGAACAGCCAGAAGATGAAGAAGATATAGACATGGGTGATGAGGATGAGATGGCTGACTTTATTGTTGATGAAGATGAAATTGATGAGCATGGAGCTCCTGTGAGGTACTTAATATATAAAAAAAAATTGTTGGCATGTGGCTCCATGAATTTATTCTTGTTTACATGTATATTGTGTGGATGCAGGAGGAAGAAGGTGAAGAAGGTCAGGCAACGACCAGGAATTTCATCATCAGCTTTGCAGGAAGCTCATGACATATTTGGTGATGTTGAGGACCTATTGAGAATTCGAAGGTTGGAAGTGGGGGACAGATTTGGTGAATCTGGTGAAAGAAGCCTTGAGGATCAGTTTGATCCCAGTGTACTATCCGAGAAGTACATGACAGTAAAGGATGACCGCATTCGGGAGATTGATGTTCCCGAGAGAATGCAGGTTTGTCAAAACATTTTGATGCAAGATAGTCAAGAATTTTGTGGAATATTATGGAGTTCCTTATTGTTAATTTATCTTTTATTCATCTCCATAGATATTGGAAGAAAGTACTGGCCACCCACCGATTGACGGGGATAGTATTGACATGGAGAAGGAATGGATATATAATCAGCTTGTCAACGGTCCGGCTCCTCTATTTAGAAGTTCCACGAATGTTGAACCAGATGAAATCAAGGATGAAATTTCCAGTCTTCTGGAATTAATGCACATTCAGAAGCTGGAGGTATGAACTTCTTAATTCTACTCTGGTTATATATGTGTGTTTCCTGTGTTTATATGAGATTTTTTGATATGCAATATAGGTCCCATGCATAGCCATGTATCGGAAGGAGGACATCTTGAGTCTATTAAAGGATCCAAATGAGCCGCAGTCCGATAATGATGGCGATCCTAGCCAGAAACCTCCCATCAAGTGGCACAAGGTGGGCGATTATTATCAACTTAGATATGAAACCTTAATTATGTCAATTTTTTTTGGGACACAAATATTAAGAGTGAGACATAAAAAAGTAGTAAAATTCATAAACTTTTTTTGAAAAGATAAATAAATAAATAATGATTAAAAAGTTGAAAGTGGGCGTTGGTTGAATAAAATGGATGAATGATGAACGCCATTGTGTAAATATGAGTGTGTTATGGGGTTAGTGTTTGTAGTTGATCTGGGGTCAAAACATGCCAAAATTGGAAGAGGAAGTCTTGGATGGTAGACCCCGAAATGCGAGACAGGAAAATTTTGGCTAGGCGGAGAGAGTACTTGTTCTATACTGCGAATGGTTTATTTCGTTATATTCAATGTCTTTTTGTTTTTTTATGATATTATTTATTGAAAATCGTCTTCCTTTCGTGTAAGCTATTCATTCAACGTGGATGGTCAGCTAGGAGGATCCAATAAGATACTAATGAATGGTTTTCTGCAGTTGTTATGGACAATTCAGGACTTGGATCAGAAGTGGCTACTTCTTCAGAAAAGAAAAGTTGCATTACTGTTGTACTACAATAGGCGATTTGAAGAAGAGAAATGCAGAGTATATGACGAGACACGTTTAAGTGTAAATCGACAACTCTTTGAATCAATTGCTAGGTCACTCAAAGCTTCTGATTCAGAAAGAGAGGTTGACGATGTTGACTCTAAATTTAATTTGCATTTCCCGGCCGGAGAAGTTGTTCTAGATAAGGGGCAGTTTAAGAGACCAAAGAGGAAATCATATTACAGTGTCTGCAGTGATTCTGGTCTCTGGGACGTTGCTCGCAAGTTTGGTTATAGCTCCGAGCAATTTGGACTGCACATTTCTTTAGTGGAAATGGTAGGTTCAGCATCATTCTTGTTACTCTTGTTTTACAATGAGAAATTGATTGGATTCTCTTTTTTTGCAGAGGATGGATGAGTTGGTGGATCCAAAGGAGACACCAGAGGAGGTGGCTTCCAATTACACTTGTGCTATGTTTGAGACGCCTCAAGCTGTGTTGAAAGGAGCAAGGCACATGGTACGTGGTAGCCTCTGATTAAGAACTCTTAGAACGTGAATGATCTGTATAGAGCCCTTTTCACATTTGCTAACATTTTCATTATATAATTTAGGCAGCTATAGAGATTAGCTGTGAGCCTTGTGTCCGTAGACATGTTCGCGGTATCTTTATGGACACTGCAGTGGTGTCGACTAGTCCTACTGCTGATGGAAATGTAGCAATTGATTCTTTTCATCAATTTGCTGGTGTGAAGTGGTTGCGAGAAAAGCCCATTAACAGATTTGATGATTCACAGTGGGTTCTAATTCAGAAGGCTGAAGAAGAGAAACTCCTGCAAGTTACAGTCAAGCTGCCAGAAACAGTACTTGAGAAGTTAATTAGTGACTCGAACGACTATTACCTGAGTGATGGTGTGAGTAAATCTGCACAATTATGGAATGAGCAGAGAAAATTGATCCTTCATGATGCATTTTACAATCTACTTCTGCCTTCAATGGAAAAGGAAGCAAGATCACTATTGACTAGTAGAGCGAAATCCTGGTTGCTCTCGGAGTACGGAAAGCTGTTGTGGAATAAAGTGTCATTGGCACCATATCAGCGGAAAGATCACGACATAAATTCAGAGGAAGATTCTGCACCTAGAGTTATGGCTTGTTGCTGGGGCCCTGGAAAGCCAGCAACGACTTTTGTAATGTTGGATTCATCCGGGGAGGTTGTAGATGTCTTACATGCTGGATCCCTGAGTCTTCGTGGTCAAAGTGTTCAAGAACAGCAACGCAAGAAGACTGATCAGCAGCGGGTGCAGAAGTTTATGATGGATCACCAACCCCATGTGGTTGTTCTAGGAGCAGCTAATTTGTCATGCACACGGCTGAAAGAGGATATTTATGAGGTAGTGGCTATGATATTCTACTGGCAAGTTTTAAATTGCATGGTAGCTTATAATTTAATTAATATTTTACCCTCGTGTAATCAGATCATCTTCAAGATGGTGGAAGATAATCCAAGAGATGTTGGTCAGGAGATGGATAATCTGAACATTGTGTATGGTGATGAATCTCTGCCACATTTGTATGAGAACTCCCGCATATCTGTTGATCAGCTTCCTTCGCAAGAAGGTATAACTCATCCTGATTAATTTAGGCATTTCAGTGGAGAATCCTCTATTGTCTTTCTTGTTCAGCTTCTTTTAGCGCTTTTGTTACTTTTATTCTTATCCTCTAGAGTATGCAATTAATGTTGGACCTTTTCATTTTCCTACTTCCAGGGATCATCAGGCGCGCTGTAGCTCTTGGACGCTATCTTCAAAATCCGTTGGCCATGGTCGCAACTTTATGTGGACCGGGTAGGGAGATTTTATCTTGGAAGCTTTTCCCTTTGGAGAGTTTTCTCACTCCTGACGAGAAGTATGGAATGATTGAACAAGTTATGGTCGATGTTACAAACCAAGTAGGGATCGACCTAAATTTAGCCTCCAGTCACGAATGGTTGTTTGCTCCCCTGCAGTTTGTTTCGGGACTGGGTCCCAGAAAAGCTGTTTCCCTACAAAGGTCCCTACTAAGAGCTGGAGCCATTTACAGCAGAAAAGATCTGTTGACCAATTATGGTCTTGGTAAAAAGGTTTTCATCAATGCAGCTGGATTCTTACGAGTAAGACGGAGTGGATTAGCTTCCAGTACTGGTCAGGTTCTTGATATGATGGATGACACAAGAATACACCCGGAATCTTATGGGCTTGCGGAGGAGTTGGCCAAGGATATTTACCGTGAGGATGTAAATGATGACATAAATGATGATGATGATATGATGGAATTAGCTATTGAGCATGTGAGAGACAAGCCTCACTTGTTGAGGGCTGTGGATATTCGTGAGTATGCCGAACAAAAAAACCGTCTGGAGAAAAAGGATACGCTTAATGATATAAGATTGGAGTTGATTGAAGCCTTCCAGGATCGACGCATACCGTATGTAGAACCTAATCAAGATGATGAATTTTACATGATCTCAGGGGAGAGAGACTTATCTGAAGGAAGGATCGTGCAGGCAACAGTTCGTAGGGTTCAACCCCAGAAAGCTATATGTGTCCTTGAATCTGGATTGACTGGCATGCTTAGCAAGGAAGACTACACTGATGATTGGAGGGATATCAATGACTTAACTGAAAAGCTAACTGAAGGTGATGTTTTGACGTGCCGAATCAAGTCAATCCAAAAGAATCGTTATCAGGTGTTCTTAACTTGCAGAGAAAGTGAAATGAGGAGTGACCGGTTTAAAAATCAGAGAATGATGGATCCCTACTACCATGAAGAACGTACCACCTTACGAACTGATGAAGAAAAATCTCGCAAGCAGAAGGAGCTCCTGAAGAAAAATTTTAAGCCACGCATGATTCACCACCCCAGCTTTAAAAATATTACAGCTGATGAAGCAGAAGGGGTGAGCCATTTATTTTCTGGATTCTATCATGAATTTATTTCATAGGTGTCAGCATCTCTGCTTGTGTCTTTGAAAAGAATGAGTTTTTTGTTATGAATTCCTATATTGTATTCTATTTCCTTTGTCATGAAAACCTTGATGCAAGGTGATCTCCATATTCACTCAATCGTTTTTGGTTCCAGTTTTTGTCTGAGAAGGATCCTGGTGAAAGTGTCTATCGTCCAAGTTCACGCGGACTTTCACATTTGACCTTGACTCTGAAAATTTATGATGGTGTTTATGCCAACAAGGATATAGTTGAAGGTGGAAAGGAACAAAAGGATATCACAAGCATGCTTCGAATAGGGAAAACACTAAAAATTGGCGAGGATACATTTGAAGATCTTGATGAGGTAAGCGCTCAATGGTCTAAATTTGGTAAACCTATATGTTATTTTCCGTTTTGTTTGTTTGTTTGTTTGTTGTTGTGGTGGTGGTGGGGAGCTGATTCTACTCATTTGTATCTGTGATTTGTTGGTTAACAGTCAGGTTGCATTTGAGCTGATAGCACCATTTAATCATTTATAAGCCTATCATTAAAATTGTTATTTACAGTTCTTGGTCTGCACTTGTGATCTCATCTTGAAACTGCATATTAGTAGTGGTTATCCCCAATCCCCCAAAGACTGAAAGACTGGTATATATCAAGTTGTACTATATCTGGTATTAAAAATATAGATAATGGCTTATGATACTGCTAGGTTTAGAAATGATTGGGAACATGAGAAAACAACCTCCGTCAATGTTCTATTAATGTTTCTGTATTTTTGTTATGATTCAGGTGAAGGATCGTTATGTGGATCCATTGGTAACTCATCTTAAAGCAATGCTGAATTACCGGAAGTTTAGGAGGGGGACTAAATCTGAACTCGATGAGCTACTTAAAGTTGAGAAATCTGATAATCCAATGAGAATTGTGTATTGCTTTGGAATATCACATGAACATCCTGGCACATTTGTTCTGACTTACATACGTAGCTCAACTCCGCATCACGAGTACATAGGCATGTATCCAAAGGGATTCAAGTTCCGGAAACGAATGTTTGAGGACATAGACCGCTTAGTGGCATATTTTCAGAGACATATTGATGACCCAATTGATTCTGGACCATCGATTCGTTCAGTTGCTGCTATGGTGCCAATGAGAAGTCCTGCAACTGGAGGCTCATCAGGGTTTGGTGGTGGTTGGGGTGGTTCATCTAATGATGGGGGTGCTTATAGAGGAAGTCCGTTTACAGACAGAGATAGAACTCCAAGAACAGGTAAAGCCTGAAATTTCCAGTTCAGCAGTGTTGGTCCCTTGTTAATAGGGACAATTCAAACTCCATTGAACTTTACTATGTTCTCCTTGCCTACATTATGTTCTGTCATCCTGTCTTGCAAAAACATGC
The DNA here is from genome assembly GCA_028274465.1 of Plantago ovata. Classification (NCBI taxonomy): domain Eukaryota; kingdom Viridiplantae; phylum Streptophyta; class Magnoliopsida; order Lamiales; family Plantaginaceae; genus Plantago; species Plantago ovata. Next base: position 127,704,817 of record CM051456.1, on the reverse strand, counting down.
TTATGCTTTGATGATGATTAGATTATTTCATCACATATTTCTGCAGTTCTTTTTATTATTCCAGATTGTTTTGTCAAGAACGTATTAAGACATTAGATGCCATTCATATTTATATTGCAGGGAGACCTGATTTCAGAAATGGCGGCAGAGGTGAGCATCCAAGTGGAGCCCCTAGACCATTTGGAGGTGGTCGTGGACGTGACCGTGGTTCCTATGGTGGTGGTAGGCCGGACTCAGATCGAGGTCCACCAAAGTGGGGTGCCAAGGATAGTGAAGATCGATTCGGGGACTTTCCTGGAGTGAAGACCCAGAATTCACCAGGTGGGGGCTGGGGTAGTTGGGGCGGCGATGGCGGCGGCGGTGGTGGTCCCAAAGATGATTGGGGTAGTTGGGACGGTGTCGCTGGTTCAGGTTCAGGTGGCAAAGACGCAGCAGGGAGCTCCGGATGGGGTGTAGATAACAGCAAGAAAACTGCTCCACAATCTGGTGGAGGCTGGTGAAAACTGATAATATTTGCCAAATTTAACTTTATGTGTTTTGGTAATTCCTCAGAATATAGTACTACTGGTTGGTATTGCGTACAGAATTGTTGGCATAAATACAGAGGAAGAAATGATGATCTTTTAGAAATGAGATTATAAACGCTTGTAGTGCATTAGTGGAGTACAAGTTAGTTGTACTAAAAAAAGATTTGGACCCAAATTCCTCTAATTAAATATAAAATGCTTTTCTAGTTGCTACCCATACTACTTTAATGACCAATTGTGACATATTTTCCAAGTAGGTAAGAGTTTAAGTGGTTGATAAGTTGTCCAATTGCAAACAACAATACCAATGAAATTAACGAATCAAAGCTTATTTGTGGGTTGTGGTTTGCAACAACGTCGTACTTTTATTATTCTATTAGTGCTATATTGAATAATCAAGTTTAGAACACTACGAATCTTCATACATCATGCAGTGAACGTGTGTTTTAATATATTCAACAGAAATATGCTGGTTCTTGAAAAAAAAAAAAAAAGAAAGCAGAAATATGCTGGTTATAACTTCATGCAGTGAACTTCATCTTCTTAGGTTCTTTCTTTGGATTATTAATCTAAAACATTTGAGACGGAAGAGGTCTTCATCTAAGTTTGGTATCTTCATCTACACATAATACATAATTCAGAAGCTGAACAGAACACAACAATACAAAAAAGACTAAACAAATATGAAACTAATGAGTTTTCAAATGAGAAAAACAAAGCTTAAATAAGTACTCCCTCCAATTTACAATAATTGTCGTTTTGGGAGTTTAGCATATCTGTTAAATAGTTGACGTTTTGGCTGGTCATTGCCTCAAATTCATGCATCCATCATTTTTTATTATTTTCTCAGCCCATTAACGATCATAAAGGTAGAAGTATTGATTTGTTTTGTTTTGCTCATCAATTACTATAGAAAGTAAGATAAAGTAAGAGCAATAAGGCCAGCTCCCTCAAGAGGAGTTGATCCCCATGTTGAGCTCCATCAGAAGCTCAATGGAGTTCAAGTTAACTTTAAGTTGAACTTGAACTCAACTGATGAGCCGAAGCTCAACTCATATTATATTATATTTTTTTCTTTTTGATTTTTTGTTTCTTTCTTTCTTGCTTTTGTGTTATTTATTGTTACAACATATATTACTACTAGCGTGAATATACATATACTACTAGCGTATTTTTTTTTTCTTTTTTATGTTTTTTTCTTCTTTTCGTTTTTATTTTTATTATTTTATTTTCATATTTAATAATGCATAAATAAAAATAATAAAATAAAAATTTTAAAATAAGCCATTACATTACATAATTTTAATCACAAAAATTCTAAAATATAAAAGACTTTTAATTTTTCACGAGTGTATTTTTTTTAATTTGATAATCTATTGTACTATATTTTATTTAATAATTTTTTCTAAAATTTATTGCATTCAATGTATTATGTGATGTTTTAAAATGAAATAAATAATTGATCAAAAAACTAATGAAAAAAAGAGGATGAAATAATAAAATAAATGAAAAAGAAGGGATCAATGGATATTAACTGTTGGAACATGTTAGAATAGATGGAGATTAAGTTAGTGGAATGCTGACGTGGCGCAGTTGAGCTCTACTTTTGGGATCAACGGTTGGAGAATGACTAATGGATTATACAACCTACTTTAATATTTGTGCACAATATTAAAACGTCAACTAATAAAAATTGGAGGGAGTATCATCTTAACTAAGTTGAAGTTCATATGAATATTTTCAAACCTCAATCTATCTTTTAACCTTCTCACTAACACAACCAATGAGGTCTAGCTCAATTGGTTAGACTGAGATGCCATGACACTAGAGGTCATAGGTTCAATTCTCGTCAAGTGCGAGATTATTTATTATTTATTACTAGCTTCGTAATGATTCGATTATTGAAAAAAAACCTTCTCACTGACACTATTTTTAAACGTATATGTTATCCATTATAAAAAGAACCGCCAAGCAGCATGAATCATTCTTCAAAGTTCAAAGTTCAAAATAACACGACCGACACTTGAGTACTAAAAATCTAACATCATTCATTCGTGTTCAAGAAAATCACCAGAAACCAAAATTTGCCTTTCCAAACTCTCTAATTCCCAAGAAACAAAAGAGAGAAAAAAAGATTATCGCCGACAAAAAAGTAAAATCATCTCGCCGATATATCGGGATCTGTGTATCAACTCGAAACCAAGATCCATCTCGTCACTCACCAACTCCCAGGGACATTTCCGTCCATTCAGAAACTTTCCTACCTTCTCTACCCACCACAACCACCACCTCCATATAAACCCCAACCGGACACTCACTCATCACTGCAATCTCTCTTTCTCTCTCTAAATCTCCCCCCATTTTATCTCTCTACATTCCCCCTTTCTGCAATGGATCCCGTCACAGAGTGGGGCAACACCTCCCTCGCCACCGTGGATCCCGAGATCCACGACCTAATCGAGAAGGAGAAGCGCCGCCAGTGCCGCGGAATCGAGCTGATCGCCTCGGAGAATTTCACTTCCTTCGCCGTGATCGAAGCCCTAGGCTCCGCACTCACCAACAAGTACTCCGAGGGCATCCCTGGCAACCGTTACTACGGTGGCAACGAGTACATCGACCAGATCGAGAACCTCACGCGCTCGCGTGCACTCCAGGCCTACCGCCTTGAACCTACCAAATGGGGAGTCAATGTGCAGCCCTACAGTGGCTCTCCAGCCAATTTCGCGGCCTACACGGCCGTTCTCAACCCGCACGATAGGATCATGGGGCTCGATTTGCCGTCTGGTGGACATTTGACGCACGGTTACTACACTTCTGGCGGGAAGAAGATTAGCGCCACCTCGATCTACTTCGAGAGCTTGCCGTATAAGGTTGATTCGACTACCGGTTATATTGATTATGAGAAGCTCGAGGAGAAGGCCTTGGATTTTAGGCCTAAGTTGATTATCTGTGGTGGAAGTGCTTATCCTAGGGATTGGGATTACAAGAGGTTTAGGCAGATTGCGGATAAGGTTGGAGCGCTTTGCTTTGCGATATGGCGCATATTAGTGGCCTTGTTGCTGCTCAGGTATATATTCTGTTGCTGTTTTTTTCATTGTTGTTTAGCTAGTTTCTACTTGTTGAAGCTGCATGTTCATTTGATCTATTTGATCTGTGATCTAATCTGCTGAATGATTGCAATGTTGTTTCTAGCTTACAGCAGAGTGTCTCTGTTTTAGGTTGTGTGCATTGTTTCACTGATGATGTTAGCTTTGAATTGTGATCTATTGAACTACTATGTCATTTCTAGTTTACCATTGTGTGGCTGTATCGAATCGTGATTGCTCGTTCATTAGCTTGTGTAATTCGAACCTATTATTCATTGGCCATGGGGATGATAGCGGATAGTCGGATAGCTCGTTCATTTCTAGGTCCTTATAGTTTGTAGTAGTGATTGTTTATTCTAACCTCATTTGTTTTAGGTAACATTCTTTTGGTACCTATGATAGAGACACATGATGATATAAATAGTAGTACTATACTAAATATTTAACATAGGATCTCAGTATGGTTGGACCCAAGTGTGGCAAACTATTGAACTTATTGAGGGTGTGACCATATTTACTATTATTGATGCTAAAATTAAAATTGAGAACGAGGGGATATTTTGTCCTGATCATTAATAAGTCTTTGGATGATAAGAAAAATTGTATATAATAATACTAAAATGCAAAATATTTATTGGGTGCAATTATGTTTGTACAGGAAGCAGCAGATCCATTTGAGTACTGTGACTTGGTCACCACCACAACCCACAAGAGTCTGCGTGGTCCTAGAGCTGGTATGATCTTCTATCGCAAAGGTCCCAAGCCTGCGAAGAAGGGCCAGCCTGAGGATTCAGTCTATGATTTCGAGGACAAGATCAACTTTGCTGTGTTCCCTTCCCTTCAGGGTGGTCCTCACAATCACCAAATTGGTGCTCTTGCTGTTGCCCTTAAGCAGGCCATGTCACCTGGATTTAAGGCTTATGCAAAGCAAGTTAGGGCCAATGCTGTTGCTCTTGGTAATTACCTTATGAGCAAAGGCTACAAGCTTGTGACTGGTGGAACCGAGAACCATTTGGTTCTCTGGGACCTCCGCCCCCTTGGATTGACAGGTAATTTCTGAATTTAGCTATAGTTCCTTAGAATATGATTTGGGTATGAATTTTACACTGATGTATTTCTGTGCCTTTCGATTTTAACAGGAAATAAGGTTGAGAAACTCTGTGACCTTTGCAACATTACTGTCAACAAGAATGCTGTGTTCGGTGACAGCAGTGCATTGGCTCCTGGTGGTGTTCGCATAGGTAAGCAGCAGCGACTTGCGTTTCCATTGTAAAGCTTATTTCTTAGTTTTGGATAGTCTGTGTGCATCACATAGTTTAGGAGACTATTGTTTTATCGGAAAATTTTTGGTCACTTGTTCCATTGAATTGATATCTGCACTATTTCGTCTTATTTATCTTCCAGAGGTGATTGATGATGGATTATCATTTGTATTACAGGTACTCCAGCCATGACATCAAGGGGGTTGGTTGAGAAAGACTTTGAGCAGATTGCTGAGTTTCTGCACAGGGCAGTTTCTGTTACCTTGAAGATCCAGAAGGAACATGGTAAACTACTCAAAGACTTCAACAAGGGTTTGGTTGACAACAAAGACATTGAAGAGCTGAAGGCTGATGTTGAGAAATTTTCAGCCTCATACGACATGCCTGGCTTCAAGATGTCTGAGATGAAGTACCAAGACTAAGTCACACAACCATGCAAATGCATAAATTTTACTACTGTTACTGGGAACTCTATTTCCAATTATTCCATTCACCGTATTATTTTGAATGCCTGTGTCAATTCTATGTTAAGCTTGGTTGATCATGAGTCCCCACTAAAGTTGTTCTGTTTTCCTATACGTTTCTTCTTTTTTCGAAGCAATCCCTATACGTTTCTTCCATAGAAAATGTAGTACGGAAATAGAACTATTAGTAGTATTCTTTTGATTTATACTGGTTCCTACTTCATTAGGTCCTTCAGATTTGTAACTTTGTCCCAATATCTCCGTCTTCTGCTTACTTAACGGCTTTTACACTTCGATTTTTACTTGGCCAAGTTAAATAGGGTCGGCTCACCCATCTAGATGCCCATGTCTTGATGAGTCCACTATTATGGAACGTAGTGCAGTTTTGTAGAAGTCAGAACTAAGAAGCTTAGTAATACAACTGTTTAAAATATAAGAAAAATCATTAAGGATCTATTATCTTCATCTGAACTGATCTGAAATGAACATATTGTAGTATAAAATATTACTCTATTAGTCAAATCTGAACTGAACTTAATGCATATGAACAAACAGAATTTAAAATAATCAATTTTCAGACAAAAAGAACAGAGCCTAACTCTCTTAGTAAATAGTAAAGTTCACAAGTTAAATAGTCTTGAAATAAAATAAACTTGAAACAGTAATAAATCTATAACACTACAGTTTAGATAAGTTTATTTACAGATAATCATCATAAAAATTAGTCTTGGTAACCTAAGTTTATGACAAATTTAAATCCGACAATGGTAACCAAAGATGTCACCGAATTCATTTTGTAATGAGTTAATTCTCATACTAGTACTAAACATTCCGACCCGTTTCAAGTCAAGTACGGAGTAATGAATATTCTGTGCGTATAAAGGAGAAGTTTATATATATATATATATATATATATATATATATATATATATATATATATATATATATATATATAAAAGGTTTTACCCATATATATATATAAAAAAGGTTTTGCCCTAAAAAAAATAAATGAAGGACAAGTTTTTTACAAAACATTAGCTTTTTTAAACTTTGGTTATAGATAACGTCAAATAAATCACCAAACTTAATTCAAATTAAAACTATTTTAGTGAAGTTTACTATTTAATTTTTATATCAGAGCACCGACCTCGGAACTGCAAACTATCTGAAAACGAGAAACATTCGTATCGACCAGTCTCAGAACTCAGAAGTCAGGAGTAAAGTTGAGAAATTTGACTTCAGATCGACCAGCTTGAAAACGGTGACAAAGAAATACAGATAAAGGCTGCACATAACCCTCAATAGATGAGATGTCATTTAACAAGTAGCACCACAAGAATCGCTTCGTTACAGCACCTCATACGCAAAAATATAACAGTCAGAGGACTGTTAACAAAAGCTGAAATCGTTAATCAGTTGAATAAACCTTTTCTCAACCAGGTGCGCCAACATCGACTCCCATCAGACAATCAGTCGAATATTGCCTGAGCTTCAATAATGCTATGCTGACTGAAGAAGAGAAAAAAGTTGTGAAATTCAAGATCAGTGTGAAGGAACAGCATTAGATGAAACTAATGACTTACTAGTCATCTTTAGTGACACGGTAATACTTCTCTGCATGTTGTCTTTGCCCAATAAGGTGAGCAAACCGCTCGTCGTGGGTAATGACAATGAGCTGAAAATTCTCTTGCCCTCTCCTGTCCTCCATTATTCTGGTAGCAGTACAAGGCATCAAAATGAAAGATATTTGCACCTAAGGTTTGCAACCTTCATTTTCTTTCTTTTGTATTTGGGGTTACATTTATTCCAAGTGATTGTGATCACATACCTAAGGAGAGCAGCAGCCAGGCTTTCAGAATTAGGGCCATCCAAATTCGTGGTCGGTTCATCAAGTGCCAGAATCCCACAGTTCAGGCAAAATGTTTCAGCTAATGCCAATCTTATTATAAGGGATGCAAGGACCTGAAATGATTATCATGTAGTTTTAGGGGTAAAAAAAAAGGGAAGAAATGGAGTGACTAACTTGTGTGATTTCTTAGTGTTGTCTTCGCCTTTGACACCATATTAACAAAAAAAATCACTTTGTTTTTATTCAACTTTATCATTTCAATCACATTAAGCCTATAAAACCTCTCTAAGCACTAAGCAGTACAACATTACTAACATCTTAATTGAAAATGTTATCCCCACTAACAAAAAATACCACTTCGTATTTGATTAGTTAGTGTGCTGCCAATCAACCAGATATTATTTACCTTCTGACCAGCACTGCATCTTCCTCTCATTTCTAGCTCCGCATCACCAGACTGCATTAGCACCTGCAATTTACCCAAATATTAAGAAGGTTCTAGGTGGTGGGAGACCATGGGTGTGATATAGTCGCCCCCAGCCCCCATGGGTGGGGGTGGGTTGGTGGGGCTGTCTCAGACTCTCAAGGTAAGAAACACTGAAAACACTACAGTTCATTACTCACGTGATGTTTTTCTGTGCCATGTTCTTTTCATGGGGTGACTGGTGAGTGATGTTTCAATATTTTTCTTCAAAAGGGTGTCGCTGGAGTCTGCCTCAAATAAAATTTATTTTCTAATTCATTATAGCCAAACAGACAAATTTAAAACAATTATAACTAGCAGAATCTCTTGCATCACATGATAAATTGACCGGCAGCTCATCAAAGATGTTTAGAAGTATTACTCCAGTGAACAAGCATTTCATTTTCCCCATACGTGATTATAAAGTGTTTCAAGGACGAACTGTGAACAAACAGCAATCGTGAAACAATGTTATTGGGGACATCAAGGAGAACACTACCGGCAGAAATTGGTAAGGTTTCTAGCACCGCGACCAAATATGATACACCTATATAAAGTTGCTATGGGTTTAGAGTTTGCCAGACTCTGAACTTGGCCAATTGATACCATGTTTCCTAACATCTGTGAGCTCCAGGTTGCGCAGGGCAGCCAAATAAATAATATTGGAAATAATTTCTCAAGAATACAGTATTAGAACCGAAATTTGCAGGGGAGTTCTTCTTATTATTATTATAATTTTTTTGGGTAGCACAGTGAAAGGTTGTATTTAGGTTCGTTTGGAATCATCATGTGATAAGAAACCTTGGTCAATTACCTTATAGCTATATGATCGAGTGCCAGCGCCTTCTGAATCTGAATGAATACGAATGCAATCTATATCCTGTCCCCGGTAAGTCTGCTGCCAAAGTTCCCGAATAATCTTGTTTATTTCCTCCATTTTCATAGAGTGGAAGCGCATGAGTGCTCTAAAACATTAACAAGAAATGTGTCACAATCATCACTACAAGACAAAGTAAAACATGTGAGAAAAAAAACGTTTCCCATGTAAAACAATATCAGGAAACCACTGAAAAAGAAAGCTAGAGTATATCATCCAATCATCATCTTTCAACTACAATGCCAAATAATCACAAGAGTTAAAGAACACTATGCGATTATCTTTCAACTATAATGTAGTAATAAACAATCACAACAGTGTCAAGAATATATCATGCAATCATCACTTTTCAACTACAATGACCACCCCGCAATCATGGAATCAGAGAGAGCTAGACCCAAAAGCTACATAACTAAGAATATCAGGTCGCATATAGACTATTTAGTGCGACTGCGTATTTTTTTATCACCAAAAAGATCGTTTCAAGTAACTCACCTGTTTCACTAAAGATATAGCAAAGTGGAAAACGTATTCCATTAAGCGATATGTTAATCAATTAAAAAGTAACCTGATCCAATTACACAAAACTGTATTGACTGTGAATCCACTAAATCACGTTTTACCTTCCAAGAGAGATCTTGAAAGACAATAGCCTCAAGAGAGCACACATGATGCAGAAATCTTTTTTAATACAAGGATATAAGATATTGGTAAAATTTTACATCCTTAATGAGATGGCTGGAGGTAATTTTAACTCTTAGGTGGCAAGAAAAAAAGCAGCATCTAAGTAGCAATGAAGACTTGAACTTTAACACAGGCATAGTTTCTGCTGGTCAAAGGTGACAATAAAAAAGCAGGGATGATGCGAGTCATATGCCTAGCAAAATAATGACAACTCTCAACATAAAAAATCATGTGATGAAGATTTATGCATACATAAATAATGTTACAGCATAGAGCTTACTTGTCAAGTGCTTTATGGTATCTGTCGAGATCCTTGTTTGCCATCTCTGTAGTCTGCCAGCACAAAGATTCTGCATTATTTTTTTTTTAAAGAACCCTTGGCTAATGGGAAGGATTTAAATTAAATAAATAAAAAATTTAAAAAGCACCTTGAGCTGAATTAATTGGTCGAAGTAACGCTTGTCAATGTCTTTGTACTGTGCTTGTTTAAGATCTACTCTATTCCTTTCAATATTTCTCTTGTACACAGACACGACTCCACGCTGTTCATTTACCTGCAATAATGCACCTCCAGTTAATCAACAGTATTCCATCAACGAGAAAAGCTATACATAAACATGTCTTAAGTGATTTAGAGACCTGCAAATGACAAAATGTAAGTTCATATTCCAAGCCAAAGACACTTTAAAAAATTTATCGTGGAGACGAAAAACTAAATGTATGTGAAAATAGTGAAATATTATTGCTCCAATAGAAAAGGCAAAAATATAATATAGCAAGTATGTCATCGTAAATATCTTCAATTTCGTAATACTGTGAATTAGTGTATCATCATTATGCACAAGCCATTTGACATACAGCTTTGTACATATCAATGAGATCTTCACCTGGGAATTAGAACTACCCTAATTTTGTCAATACAATCGCATATCACCCCATCTAAATTAGCTCTATTGGAGTTCGGGTCAGGAGTTGACATTTTGATATCGTATGGTGTCCTACGCTTTAGTTAGCAACGGTACTTTAGATTTGGTTCGGGTCTTTAGGATTACATGTATTTGTTTTGGTGTGAAAATAGGTGGTCTGGTTATGCAAATGTTATGGTGAATAACAAGATGTTTGACATAAAGAACTAGTGCAGTTTTGAAAAGATAATTGTATTTTTCCAAAAAATATGGCAAGAAAATCTTCTCACTAAAGAGAAGCATGGCAGCAAAAGCTGGAATTTCTGCCCAGCATACAACTTTGTGCTGAAGTGTGTATACGATAAATTATTCAAACCTCTGTAAGGAGCTTCTCTCGCTCTTTAGAGAACTTTAAAAGCTGATCTTTAATTCTGGAATGACCACCAATCTTCAGTACACTCTCTTCAAGTGATTCAATCTCACGAGTGAGTTCATCAACTTGGGATTTTACTTTCCTGTACTCCAAGTTTTCTTCTATGTTGTGTCTTAATTCCTTTTGATTTCGAATTAGATCTCTGCACTTTTCGAGTTCAAACAATATTTCCTTCCCTCTGGACTCACAACTTTTCAGCTCTAATTTTGACGTAATTTGTTTTTCTTCCAATGCTTTCAACTCCTCTCCCTTTTTGGAATCATCATAACTGGAAAATAACAGTAGTCAAGAAACTCATTAACAGAAAAAGAACACCCTACATCAATAATAAATATCATAGGAGACATACCATTTTATTTTAGAAACCAAGCTAAGCACCTTCTCAACCTCGGATTGGTTTTCTCTGTAATTCAAAGATAGATCATCGTAATTCGCAGCAAGAGCGGACCGCAACTCATCATAGTTCCTTCTCAGCTTGTCAGCCTTCAATGATAATGGATGAAGAGTCTCCGACAGATGCTGAAAATTAAATCATTAGTGCACAAGTCACGAAATGAGAGCACAAAGGTCCTCTGCTTACAAAATTATACAGGAATAAAACTAGAGGCTATTTACTAATGGATAGGTAACTAAGCGGGCTACACATAAATCTCAAAATTACAAAGAATGTACTAGTTTGTATAATTGTATGTATCGGAACTAGCAGTTTACCACAGAAATTAACCACATTCTGATTATATAAAACCTAATAAAATCCTTGAGCCTGAAGATATCATATTCTCTAGCAATACAGTTTTACCACAGCCTAAGAAAACAAAAAGTATAGTGTTGGTGCATTACTTAGGGAACTTGGTGATCATCTGGGTATAGTAGGACACAATAGAGTTTCATAGTTCCAAAATTTAGCAAATAGTCAACACTCCAAGACTACCAATTACTAAAACAACCAAACTAATTTAGATGCCAACATGGGAAGAAAAAAAAATCAAGAGCACAAGCCTCCAATATGATGATATTGGCAGGGAATCTGAAATGCATTGAAAACTAAAATAAGATTAAAAATACTTCCAAAAACGTATACAAATAGTTTGGCACAGGCAATACATTCAGAATGTGTTTTTTTTTTTTTTTTTTTTTTTGGGGGGGGGGGGGGTGGACTACAACAGGTTTTGATGACTGGACCATTAGTGTGTGTGAGTGTGTATTCAATTAGAAGCTTACATATCTCAAATAGAGGAGAAAAAACATTAACATACATAATTTACCAGAAGACAAAGATATTAATCTTTAATCAAAGATGCAACTCCAAACAGATCATAAGATCAAGTTGAATAAAAAAGTGGTTTCTCAAAGAAATCATCTTTAAATATGAAAAAGGATCTCTTGAGACATTGAATACATAAGAACATTCACACACACACAAAAAAAAAAAAAAAAACATGTACCGTCAAATCAAACTCAATTTGACTTTTCTCTTCAGCAAGACGATCTAAGTCCTCCTCTATTCTGCTAATGTCAGACAATATGCTATTGACCTTCACCTTCTCTTCCCTTAAACTACTCCACCTGGCCTGAAGAGCTTTCATCTCATCTTCCAAGCTTTTCTGTTCTTCTACTAATGCTACCAGAGAAGTGAATACGTCATTCCTGATGGACCACAAAGAGAAATAACTACAAGTTTAACAGCAGCGAAGAACCTCTTGTAATCAAATGCATAAAACAATGGTTCAATAAATCTCCTGTTTTCAGAGAACCATTAAAAAGAGAATACGAAACAGAAGAGGAATAAGAATAATGTATCCCTGATAAAGAAAACATGCCAAACATTGTAGCTAAAATAAGATAGTTTTAATGACCTGTTTTTTTCCAATGCTTCTAGCTCTGACTCAACCTCCTCCAGGGATTTTGCCTCTGGGGCATGCACATCTAGTTTTCTTTCCAAGCTATCCACTGCTTCCTGCAAACGTTTTGCTTCCTCGAAGAGATTATGAGCAATTCCAACGGGTATTAATAAGGAATCAACAATATCCTTTTCAGCCTTAACTTGAGCCAACACACCTAGCACCTGTAGACAAAAATGGTCCATATCAGAATACTGTTGGCTATTAGGCATGAAAATTGCACCCAAGCAACTCAACTCATTCAGCTCTATCATGTGACAAATCATTGGTGTTCACAATAGAAGTTGCATACCAAAGAAGGTATCCTGCTCAGCATATTATTATCATACAAAACCAAATAAATTCTGGCGAACGCATGCTGTATACCCCAAAAAGAAACCCTTTTACACTGAAAATTAGTCTTTCAACGTTTTAGGTTTTCTCTATTGTATCTTTCTTTACTTTCTTTTTCTTTTTTCTTTTTTTTTGGTGTGTGTGTGTGAGAGAGTGGTCTGTTGTAATAATTTCAGTTAACATTCAATTTCAGAAACATAATATCAGAATCACCAACGGCAACTCCTAACTACTAGTCCATTCTGAACGACCAAAAAGAAATTGCAGTTAATTGAATAACATGTAACAACAAAAAGCACATGATCTCAAAGTTGACATTACATCATCAAGAGACTGGTTCTTTTGCTCTAATTCTTCAGTTAACTGAATCAGATTCTTCTCCACAAGTGGTATCAATTCATTGCGGAATTTCACATACTCGTCATAAACCGTTCGTAGCTTATCTAATTGCTGAAACTGAAAATCTGCATCTAAAGACTTCGCCGCCAACTCTTTGATCCGATCAGCAGTAGTTCTTGATAACACCAGTTGCTGTTATGATGCCAAAGTTGTTGAAATTATTTTTGCTTTAATGAGTGAAAGTAAGAAGAAAGATCACTAAAAAAAATCATTTAAGTTGAAAACTTCACAACCTTTTTTAGAAATGCTTCTTCCTCACTTGCAGAAAATGGTCTCTCACAGAGAGGACATGAGTGATGAGCGCGAGTAACTACATCGTGTGGTCCATAAAATTCTGATAACCCGCTAACCCTGTCATGATTTCTGCACGAAATTGAAAAACCATGTTAATGAATTTATTTGACATGTAAAAATAGTGCAACCAGGAGACTGGGAGCGCGCAGATAATTTAAAAACAAAAAACCTCTTCGCACTGTCTCTCTTTTCTTTGGCAGACTCCACGATCTTAAGATAGGAGTCAACACTGCCTGGTAGCTGGTCCATTGACAAAAGTTTAGATTCAATGTGCCTCTTTCTTGCTGCATTAAATGCGAAATAGTCAAGAAAACGCATGAATAAGAAATCAGGCACTTTTCCTTCATGCAAAATAGTCAAGACTTACATTCCATATCTTTCTGGTGTTTGAGCAAATTGCTATTGGCTTCTTTCATTCTCAGCTGCACTATAGTCACCTCATTCCTGGCTTCGTCAGCTTTTTTCTCCAAATCATCACACTCCTTTTGCAGGGCACTGTAAGAGAGAAACTATATCAAACATGAACTGAATTAAGTATACTCTGATGCACCATGAAGCCAACAATCGAACAACAGACATGCATATCAAAATTGGACAGGATGCACACTAGATATTCAACATATCTTTCAAGTGATATCTTGATTGAAATATATGTGTTTGATGTGAACACTGATTCGTGAGCACAGTTCCTGTCCTGCACTAGCCCCTCTATGAACTCAGTGCACTTAAATGATCAACGAAGCAAAATGGAAAGATCAGCAAATTTCCCCCATGGCACATATAGAACATGCTCAACAACTTTTAACACTTTGATTATAACAGTGTGAACTGTGAAGTAAAAGAATAGTTGAGAAATTACCACATATAGAACATGCTCAACTTTTGACACTTCAATTACCAGAGTGTGAAGTAAAAGAATAGTTGAGAAATTATCATAGAACACAACAAATTATGCCATTCTCCACTAAACTAAGAAAAGAAAATGATACTGGTCCAGATTAATTAAGATGCAATAACCTTTGAACATCAGTAACTTCATTATTGATATCCTTTTCAGGCGGCATTCTTCCCTTCAGAACTTCCCTAATTTTGGCTTTGCATTCATCCAATCTGTAAAATAAGCAGAAGCCTTAAAGACACTTAAAAAATACAAGTAACTGACATTCTAGCATTGTGCGTGTTGAATACGGAAAAAGTTTTTAAATGTACCCCAAATGATTAAAGAATTGAAATGAGTGAAAAGTGTAGAATAGTCTACTTTTAATCAATGATTAAGGACAACAATGGGACTAATAGGTGGGGAAAAGCTAGAATATCATTGGTTTTACAAAGGCTGAAAAGGCAAGAATCTCAATCATTTATGAAGTATAATAAATAGCATATTTTTAAGGAAATAAAATAACTTCAACAGCAGAAACTTGCTTTCTTCGATGTTTTCTTTTACAGTTCTCCAGATCTGATTTCTTAAGAGATAAAAGAACTCTTTCATGGGCATCAGCTTTCAAGCTCTCTCTTAGTTTTACAAGAGCCTGATACTCTCGATCAAACATTGACTTCTCGGTTTGTTTTTGCGGTATATGTAAACCAAAATTCCTTTCGGCAAGTTTATTAGCTTTTCTCTCCAGCTCAAGTGTCTGCATGAAGGGAAAAATCAGTTAATCATGCGCCAGAAAAACATGAGGCTGTTCATAAAATAGTAAAACAGCACTTAGGCAGTTACAATGCTTCTCTCCCTCTCTTCAATGACAGAAACATCTCCAAAAGATATTGTATCTTCCAATGAATCACGTTGCTTCTGCTTCTCGGCAATACGTGCCTCATTATCTTTCTGCGACAGAACCAAACAAATATAAAGAGGAACAAAGACACCACCTTGAGGAAACTAGAGATTTTACATAAGCTAAAAAAGACCTTTAGTTCAGTCTTGGCCTTCATCTGTGCTTCAATTTTGTTGTGCTGATCATTTGCTTGCATATACTGATGAAGTGCCGCATTAACTTCTCTATCATTTGAGGTCTGAAACAACATATCATCAGAGATGAAAGCCCCTGATAAACAAAGAAATGTCTACAGGAAGCAAGAAATAGAAAATATGTTCCCTGATTTTCAAAATGAAAAGGCCCTAAAGAGAAGAATTGTCTAAGTAATAAGAAAGGGAACAGGAAAAATAAAACACCATGATAGAATGAGAGGATTTCTCTCTCACATTCCGGGTATTTAGTATTATGATTAACTTCTGATATGGAGAATAATATAAGAGTTCAAGACTTCCAACAATCCAACCAAAAATTTGAAGATTACTCTAAAATTAAATTTATCCTAATATTTGTGTAAATAACAAGCATGTCATACCCACACTCAGTCTTATTATATGTGCATAATATTTGTAGAAAGTAGCTCCTGTCCATGTCCAAATTCAATCTCTTTTTTGATTTGTTCCTGGCTCCCTTCAGGAATTGTTTTTTTTAATCCGTATGAATCAACAGAAAAGGCAAATCCCTTATGAAATATCAGATGTGGCTCACTTATTGACAGATTGAGTAGATCTGCCATTTCTGGAAATCTCTCTTTTGATCTGAAATCGGGGTCTAACGTGTATCCTACCCTCTTCTGAACCTGAAACAGATGAATTAAAATTTCTGTTCCAGACTGAGATCTTATGGGAACTGTCCATATCTAGTTCATCCTTCAAACTCCTATCACACCCCGGGTCTGATGAAATAATATTAACTGAGACAGTTTTGTGTAAATACATAACTATGTTGAATATATTAACCAGTTCTATATTTCCTAATCGCCTGGAACGGATAGAGGAAAGATTTCGGTGTGCTATACCCACATCATAATACATAAACATTGAGAACTAGCATTATTACCGAGTCTAGGCCTCATCAGGAAGAAAATAGATTTATAGATGGAATCATATCTGCAGTGAACACGCAGAAAAGAATTCGGCTATTGGGGAAAATATTAAATATATTTCTCATGTAACGATTAACTAGGAGAGAACTAAAGCATTGAGTTGAACACTTCTTTGATGTCAAGGTAATAGCTATGAATGGTCATCAACATACGTGACAGGTTAGAAGAATGGACCTATTATGGGTGATACAATGCATTACACATTGGAAACAATTACTACTTCACTCCTGGAAAGACACAGCAAAAACGTTTATCTCCGCAGGTCACGTCAAACTGAAACAACTAGGAGATATATATGGACTGCAAGAAGGCTCTAACTAGTCCAGCAATAGATTACATTTCCATCAAGTTGGGCTGATTAATATCTAGGCTCCGACTTGAAGGTGGTGGTTGTAGAGTATATTATGAGCAAGTAAATTTACTCAATTATAGGAGGTTAACAATAAATTACTCTACATTCAATGTAGACTTGATTAGTCTGACTAGGAGACTTGATATAAGGCATGAATGATAATAGGATTTAGGATCTAAAACGATTGTAACTTTTATACAATATATCTACGAATGTCCTGCAATTTAATTGTAGAATATAAAGCAAAAACATTCTTCATATTTTATTTACAAGTACGAAATAGTCCCATGAAGAGAACATTAGGGTTATCATTGCGCAGAGGCAAAAGTACGTAAGCAGTTACTCAGAAGCAAACAAGTTTAGAGGTATGAGTAAAAAAAATAGTACCTTCTTATTTTGTAAGTCCTTGTAAAGGTCCTTCAGCTTTGATTCCATTCGATTCGTAAGTTCATAAGCAATTTCATCACTAAAAGGGGCACTCTGCAGAGAACCTAAATTGTGCTTCTGGAAAAAACGATGGATTGCCAGGTCTCTATCACTCTTGAAGGACATATTAGTCTGGAAGTAAACAGAAATATAGTTACAATGATATGAAAGATTGATGAAGCATTAAAAAGGAAACTCATGAACCAAAGAGAGCAAAGCAATTACCTCAGCCGCAGCTTGAAGGCTGGCAATATTCTTTACATTCAGTTCGATGCTATCATTCAGAGTATCACGTTTCTTCTCTATATCCTGATTTTCCCTAGACAACTTGCTACCTTTAGATTCCAAAGTAGCAATCCGTTGGTCAAACTTGGTCTTCCACTCATTCAGTTCTTCATCAGTGTCTGCGAAAGAATAGAAGATTGACACCACGAGGAAAATACTTACACTGGGACATGTACCTTGTTAAAGACACCAGAAATTTAAAGGGCAATAAAATAATAAATAGCAATGAGAAACCTTCATTTTCTTCAGTCAGTGCTGCATAACGCTTCTGGAGTTCCTCAAACTTAGATTTTCGTTCGCCGGACAATTTGTCTATCTGACCTCGTAATGTTTCCAAGTGCTTCAATGTTGATTCTGTCTGATTGATCTCACCTTCTATATTATGAATTTTCATGTCAAGCTCCTGGATTTGTCTGTTTGATGCTTCTGACTTCTCTTCATCTTGAGCAATGCTCTCGCGGAGCTGGGTCACATCAAAATTGATTAATAAGCACCCGGATGAAAAGTAAATAATTGAATAAATAAAACAACCAAAGTATGTAAAGAAAGCATCAATTAGGTCAATCTTTGAAGATTTCACAAATAATATATAAAGCCAGTAACATTTTATGTTCAGATTTCTACATATGAAATTCAGGCATCATCAGCACTGAGGCTATGTCTCCAATAAATCAAACTTTTAGAATCATCCTCCCAGGAAAACACCAACCAAGGGCAGATTCCATGCATTTTAGAGTAACATAATATAAAATACATCTGAGTTATGTATCGTGTGACTAAGATACTTTGGATTAGTTATACCATCCAAGCATATGATAGTGTCAGTGCAGATGGAAATTTGTTTTCGCAGAAATATGTAAAACAATGGCATACTAAACTAATGGTTTGAAATTCAAGGATGAACCAAATTACTGAAAATTTAATATTAGGCAATTTACCATACAAAATAGAGTAGCATTAGATGCCTTTGGTAGAAACACAAATTGAGTTGTAGGGATGTCACACAAAACCATATAGGTAATATATGAACAACTTTGACAAGGGCTTTATGAGGTCTAACTAGTACATTGTTCTTTAGATCAGTGATAATGTAAACTAGGCCTAGTCTACGGTCTGTACCAGGTTGTATTTGCTTAACATACGTCCATTTCATTTGAGATTAATCATAGCCATTAGATAGATTGTACAATTAATAACTTGAGTTGTATTTAACCCTGGCCATTTGTACCATTATCAATTATACAATGGCATTTTTGTAAATTTGTGCACGTGTATTCAAACATACCATTTCATTAAATACAAAAAACAAAAAAAAACAAAAAAAAAGGAAAAGAAAAAAAAAACATTAATCCGTTGTATATCACCATCTGAGCGATCAAATTATATGCTTGCAAACAACCTTAATTCCCGAATTTATCATCTCTAATCTCACATTCAATCCAAACAAGCTAATCAAGCTATATTCAAGGATAATTCCATATAAATGGCAAGGACTAAGAAATGATGGACAGAGACATGATACCTCGACGTACATGATTTCCATGGTAACTGACTAAGGGAACGACAGAAACCGGAGGATTTCTTTGAAGTACATAGACCATGGTTAATGAATTTACTGATTGGTGATGAAGAAATCCAATAAATTGGGCGGCCAAACAAGAAGGACCCTTGAAAAGCAAGATGTGTTATTAAAAAATAAGCTATATAGCTCCCTACTGACAGCTACTGTGATCTTTGACCAGACTAGATAACCTCAAATGAAACTTTAAATATAGATGAATCTAGTTTTAAGATGTTAAAATACCAAGCCAACTCCACTAAATTCAGAAGCAAATGTGCTATTCTCCGACAACTCAGTTAAAATGTCTATATTTTGAAAGAACTTCAACTTTCATCTTTGTATTTAATTTCCCTGTTCGTAATCTACACTATATTGAAGTAATTCAATTTCAATTCTATGATTAAAAAAATAAAAAATAAATAAATTGAACATCGTTGTGCTTTCTACATCTCTTATTGTGGTGCATCAGTTTATCAATACAAACCTTAAAAGCAGCATCCTTCAGTGTCTGTAGATGATCCAGTTTCAGTTTATATGACTTTATTTCCTGGGCCTGGTCTTTATGGAGTTTTTTAATAACCTCTAGTGCCTTCGTATACCTAGGAAACAAACAAGGGAAAAGAGTAAAAACAGCCCCTTTTTTCTTACAAGAATTCCAGGAAATTATTTGGAAGCAATAGAAATAATGATGGAAATACACTAAATGAGAGCTTTCGATAATTTACAGAACCACATTCAAGCACAGTAAATAAAATCAAGAAACTGAAAACATCTCAATACAAGTGTTAAGTAGTTAACTACTTGTTATTCATTAGGCCCCTCTTATAATTGGAAGATTGTCCTGTAATTAACAGTAATAAACAAAAGCTTCTTTTAGCTATATACCAAACAAACCTCTCCAAATAGAGTATTTTAACAAGAAAATTTCAATCAATTGTCTTGGTTATCAACCCTATCATCAAACTTAATTCCAGTGAAAATTATTAACTCCAATTTAAATTATGTGCCGTTCTACTAATTTTACACTTTTGAAAGTAAGTGTCGTTTTGAGAATATCAAGACATCTTTATACTATTATTACGTTTATCTCTCTATTACATCAATATTCACTACTAATAGCAAAACACTTTTTTATACTATGGATAGCTTTCTCTTACCTAAAATTTAGGATCCTTAGTATGTGTGATAATTCTAAAATGACACAAATAAAAATGGAGGGAGTAATATTTAACCATATCCAAAAATAAGAATTTAGAGCCTCAAGACGTGAATACAATAACAGGCAAAACAGTAATACATGGGGAAGGTTGCTTATCGAAAACTAGACATGCAATCACTCAGAATATATCACCAAAATTCTTTCTCAGCGCTGTTGAAAGATGGGTTGAAGAAAAAAGGCAGTACACTAATACTGATGCATAATGGGCTGTGGACAGAGGATGAGGATACCTAGTCGCAGAGAAGATATCATCAAACTTCTTTTTTAGTGTTGATGGATCTTGCAGTGGCCAGTTTGCCTCATCTTGATGAACAAATATGACATTCTCCAGTACAGCCTTAGAGACACCCATAAGAGCAGGAATTTCTCTGTCCATATCAGCACATCGGTAACTTAAGCAAACTTTCTGTCACTCAGAAGCATAAAAGCGTTCATTAGAAGGATACTCAGTTAGCCTTAATTTAAAAATAATCTAGTAAAAACAAACTCAACATTACTTATCAGTCCAATTTAAGACGCTCAGAAGTAATAGAAACTCAAAACCTGTGTGGATATAACTGGAAAGAAACTATACATCACAGAAATCAGAAATGAATTCACTAATATGTACTAGTTCGTATGATAATTTCACGCAAAGAAAACTAAGCTTCGGAAGAAGCTTGTAAGTTTCAGAGCACAGGGCGCACAGTAAAGAGTAGAAAATGTGGATGAAATGCATTGACATCTCTGGCATACTAGAGTAAATGAATGTAACGTTTATGTTTCGTACAAGGTTTAAAAATGTAAATTTTTGCAGTAAATATATTGATTGCAGCAAAGAGTTGACGCCTATATTCTTTCGGCACTTATCAGCTTACAAGTTACAACAGTGAGGACTGAGGAATGAACTATGAACAGAATTTTTGATAGCAAGATCAGATCCAGCCGAAAGGACATTCTGTTAATGGTTTATCAAAATGTAAGACTTGAGTGGAACAGAAGGAAAAAGAATGAACTTAATCAAGTCCAAAAGTCAACAAGTTACTCTTTGATGCATTCATAATTGTAGCAAACAAAACTTGTCATCATCATGATAATTAATTAGAGCAAAACACTGCAATTCAGGAAATCCACACCCTAGAATCCAGATTCAGCTGACTAAAATCATTTTTGCAGTGTTAACACGTTGATCTGCTGAAAATAATATGCAAAAGAACCTCACTGTGATGAATAATTTCTAGTCTTCACAAACTAAAGTCATGTAAACGAAATCCTCACTTTTGAAGGGAAAAAAAAAAACGATGAAGATAAAGAGAAGGCCAGTGATATGCCATGTACATTGTATGTTACCATTGCTACATAGTTTTACCTCTCCAGTCTGAGGATTTATCGTCTGGAGCACAGATTCAATAGCCTTGTACTCCATCTTAGTAGCCTTCTGAGTCAGCTGAAAGGACCTTATGCAGACCACATCCTTCCTCGCAGCTGTCTTGAATCTCAGTTTTATCTGACCTTTTGTCTCTGTCTCTCCAGCTACCTAAAGGCAGTATAACCCTCAGAATTTTAACGTTGGGAAACATTCAGTATAATTTAAATAAGTACATGTAGAGACAAAGTGTGTACACACCTTGGGGTCATGGACGAAGCTGTGACCAGATCGTGCATTTGGAGGAAGTTCACCAGTGCAGGCTACTTTCAGGCACTCAATTACAGTCTACAAACAAATAATATATTATTACATACAGATTGACCATTTCCCACCGATTATATGGAAATAACGGGAAGAAATTTGTAAAAGGCGAAGCATGGCTAAACTACTAAAGAGACTAAATAAGACTGGTGATGTGATTTTCAACATAATGTCAAGGCAAAAGAAATTCAAAGAACACTAATCTTCACTCTCAATTTGCACTAGTACATTGCTTTAAGTACTCACTAATGCCTAGAACAGAACACATTTTCACTCGAATATGTTTTAATTTGTGGGAAGTACATAAATCCTTCAATAAACAATCCAGTGGGAGAGGTCTGATCAAAATAATTTATGAAAAAAAAAAAAAGAGGGAGGAGGGGGGGGGGGGGGGTAATAAATAACGAGTAAGACCCTTTACAGTTCGCATGTGGTTCAACTGCAGGTTGGAGATTTCAGCCTGGCTAGGACTTTAGACTAAATAAAATAATTTAAGATACAAACTTTGATATCTATAGGAATGCTAATATACACAGCGATGTAGAAAGAAGCTAGGCAAGAATGTATTGTTGCCATAGATACTAGTACAGAAGAACATAGTCTACTTGTTAGATGACCGGACTCATTCAAATTGAACTTCAGGTTGAGCCCAGACGGAGGAATGCTGGAGAATATGGGTTTCACTTGTATGACAATACAGCACTATCAGTATATTACAATATTCCTTTATTGGATCATAAAACCCCACCCCTCTAAGGTCTTTTCCTTCTCTTCGAGATCGGACATCAATTGAAACTATTCGATACATAAATTACCCTTGGTGCACTGCTCAATGGTAAGCATCGGACGTTTACATGACATGAAAAACCAGGTTTTGTTTAAAGAGCTCTGCGATATAAATGATATCATCACACAGTCAGTGCCAGTCCACCTCCCCTCCTCCCTCCCTCTGCGTCTCGGATGCTTCTTTTCTCACCTGTCTTTCCCTCTTGATGCATTTTAGACACCATTGACTGTGCTTAGGGAACAATTTGTAGTGCTTGAAGTAAGCACTCTTACGCAGGCACAGTGTCGCAAGGCAGGCTAGAGCCTAAAAGCTTGGTGGAAGGGTCCATATTTATGCAAGTAACTTCACTACAATACCCAAATTTGTCGAAAGCTCGAAAGATCTTATGACTGCATCCCTATGAATACTTACTGTAGAAGTAGAGATCAAGTCATCAAACTACTTATATTTCAATGTCAACTAGTGCTTGCATTAGTTCAGAGCTAAAATCCTTCACTCCACATTCTCACTCATATGCTCCTGCAATCTCATGAACTCGGCCATTATTTTAGATGTTCTTCCTATCGTAGTTGTTAAACATAGGTTACATTAACTCCCTACATGCTCTCTCTCCGTCTCCGCTGTACTAGCACATACTCCACACTTTTCATTTTCTATGACCCTTAACATGTTTTCTACAATCAGTAACTTCTCTAAAAGTATCATCGCAGCAGCATTCTTATTCCAGATTGGACCAAACGAAAAGGCAGACATAGTTTAATAACTTGCAGTATTCAGTAAGCTGAATCAGCGTGCTCGCTATGAACTAACACATCGAAAGCTCATGGTACAGGTAAATCAATCAAGGCAAACGGGTAAAATTAACACACGAAAGCCTAGTAGAGGCAACCAAACACCGATAATATACCGAATGCACAATTCTCATAGCCTAAGGTACAACAACACAGTATATAAAGCTACAAACACTAAAAATTTGATAAAATTGAGGAAGATGAGAGTATTACAGTTTTTCCAGCTCCGTTAGGGCCAACGATGAGAGTGAGGGGCCTGAAGAAGGTGATGACGTTCTTATTTTCGGGGTCGAAGCTCCGAATGCCCTTTATCAACATTTTGTCAACGGTACTCATCTTCGTTTCTGAATCTCCGCTTTATCTGTATGTGAGGAAACAGGTTTAATACAATCGACCGGTTTTCGTGTGAGTTATGTATGGTTGATTTCCATTAGAGCGGAAGCAAGGATGCGAGAAGTTGCAGGATTAAGGAGTAGGTTTAACAAGGGTTTTTCTTTTCTCCAAAAAAAGGGAGGGAAGGGAGAAGAAGAAGAGTACTGTGTACTGTAGTGTGTAAACTACAATTACACCCCTACTAAATGTCCAATTCTAAATTATAACCCCAAGTAAGAAATACTTCGCATAAGACATTATTGTAAAACAGGGTCGGGCCAGGCCCGCCCGGTCACCCTTTTGGGATGGACTTGGGCTTGTTATATAGGTCCATGGGTCGGGCCTGGGCCTGAAATTCTAGCCCGGCCCGGCCCAAGTGTATACTATATTTTTGTATATATTATATGTAATATATATAAATATAATTATTTAATTTGTTATTTATACATTAGTAGTATTAAATTAAGCTGTAATGTATATATTTTTCATACTTTTCTATGTATTTACAAAATTCTCTATTGAATTATATATTTTAATATACACCACATTCAATAATTTATAACTACTTGAAGCATTTTTTGTTTTAATTTCTTAAATCTTTTAATTTCTAATTTTTAAAATTTTTTTGATTTAATAATATGATTGTCTTTTTATTTCTTTTGAAAAAAAAAAGTAAAAATGGGTCAGGCCCGAGCCCGGCCCGAGCCGGCCTGGCCCATGATAGGCTGGGCTTGGCCTAAATTTTAGGCCCGTATTCGGGCTTGGGCGGGGCCTGGGCCTGGGCCAAATGTGTCGTGCCTGGACCGGGCCTCTGGCGGCCCGACTCAACCCGGCCCATTGCCATCCCAAGTCACCTGTTGGTTGGTTTTCTATTTATTTTTAAATCACCCTGTCTAACTTAACTTAAGTAATTAACCATCTTACAACTCTAAATACAATCGTACATTAATTAATAGTGTTGGTACTAGCAAAAAAAAAATATTATAATAAGTTTGTTCCTAAATAGAATTTTGTATATAATTTTTTTCTACCAAAATAACATTATATAATGTTTAAATGTCAAAATACATGTTAAACTTGTGTTATCATGTGCAATATACTAGAAACGTCTCCTGTGAGACCACTCGATCCGTGAGATCAAAATGAGACTCAAAGGAACTAGAAAGTAGATCAAACCAGATCAAAGAAGCCACATATCTCGCGGGTCATAATATTATCCGGACCAGAATATGGGTCATTCTCTATAACCCGGAATAAACTCGTAACAGACCAACACGGAAGAAAGAAAGAAAACGCTTAAACTCTCAGCTCAGCGTTAAACTCAAAAGACGCCCATATTCTTCCATGGATGAACAACGAGATTGCTTGCTGCACTCCATGGACAGCCCATTGATGGACTTTGAAGGTCCATATCCATGGAGATTTCAAAACTCTGGATATCCTTGGAGATTTCAAAACTGTGGAAAAAAAATTATTGTTGAGTTGGGTTGATCGATTCGAATTGGATGATGATTAATGACGAGATTGATTGTTAGATCCGTGTGTAGAACCTCGATTGGATCAGTGAATGGTGAAATCGAAGTTTGATAATCCCCTGAGATGATATGATGATGAGTATTGCACTTGCACATAAGGTGTTTGGTAATTTGCTTGAGTGAGATGATCTTTCTATTTGCACTTGATTTTTCGTATGAAACTCATATGTATTATTACGTGATCATGATTATTGATAATGCTGGTTGTTGTGGTTAAAGTGGTTTTTTTGAAGGTGGAGAAGCGAGATGATAAATGTAAAACTCAAACAAACACCGTATAAAACTCAAACATATAGAAAATTATTTTCTTATAAACTTTAACATACTATCACTTTTGTTCAAATAATTGCCTTGATCTTATGTTTCCTTGAACTCCTCTGATTCATCAATCTTATTTACTTTTTTTTCATCCTCACATATGACAGATGTAAAACTCAAACAAACACCACATAAAACTCGAAACAAACAGTATATAAAACTCAAATATATAAAACTTATCCTCAAGTAAATCTCACATATGATACATGAAAAATTCAAACAAAAACCATATATACATATATATCTAAGCCTCAAACAAGCAACATAGCAAAATACTAATATCAAGTAAACCTCACCCTAATCCTCACATATGATAGATGTAAAACTCAAACAAACACCACATAAAACTCAAACAAACAGTATATACAACTCAAACATATAGAAAATCATTTTCTTATAAACTTTAACATACCATCACTTTTGTTCAAAAAACTACCTTGATCTTTTGTTTCCTTGAACTCATCCGATTCATCAATCTTATTCACCTTTTTTCATCCTCACATATAATAGATGTAAAACTCAAACAAACATCACATAAAACTCAAACAAAGTGTATATAAAACTCAAACATTTAAAAGTTATCCTTAAGTAAATCTCACATATGATACATGAAAAACTCAAACAAAAACCATATATACGTATATATGTAAGCCTCAGACAAGCAACATAGCAAAATATTAATATCAAGTAAACCTCACATAATTAATCCTCACATATGATAGATGTAAAACTCAAACAAACACCACATAAAACTCAGACAAACAGTATATAAAACTCAAACATATAGAAAATCATTTTCTTATAAACTTTAACATACCATCACGTTCAAATAATTACCTTCATCATATTCTCTCTGTCATTGTTTAATTTTGTTACAGAGGTAGTACTCTTATGTTTTTTTATATGTATGCTGGGGAGTAGGAGATGATTAGATCCAAAATGTCTCTCCATCGATCTATAATATTTCATCATCCATCCTCATATCAGAGCGTAATTACTACTACTAGTTCCTCCTTCCGTTGAAATATTAGACTAATAAGAAGACTAGTAAGTAGTACTAGTAGAGCACAAAAAAAGTCATCATTTTCTTCTTCTTGTTCTTCTTCTTCTTCATCTTCTCATTATATTCCTTTTCCTCGTCCTAGCTACTCCTCCGTGACTAAAGAAATGCGATCAACCTGTTTTTTTTTCTAATTTGGGGGTTTTAGTCGGATTATACCTTTTATTTTACAACCCAGTCCCTAAAGTTAAATGTAATAACCAAACAACCACCGAGATTTTACTCATATGGATTTTGTTGTAGTAATCCGGATTTTGGTCTCATGGTCTTTATTAGGAAGGTGGTCTTAAGGAAGAATTTGTAATATACTAGACATAGTATTATATAGTAATGTTTAAATGTCAAAATACATGTTAAACTTGTGTTGCCATGTGTTATATATTGTACTAAACTAGATAATATATACTTCACATATATCAACTAAACAAATAAATAAATGAATATACAACAAGATTGACAAATAAACTAATATGGAAATTATGGGTTCAACAAAAAGGTTTACATGTAAATTAAAAGATGTGACTTCAAATCAAGAGTTAAAGTCTTATTCGCACACAACTTTACACAAGTACTTTGAATAAGCTTTAAATAGTAAGTATTGTAAATAGAAAGACAGTAGTATAGCACGAGACGGGACCGAGAATATTACAATGTGGAGTATATTACAATGGAATACTACAATGTGAGAGTTTATTCTTATTTAAAACTAGTTCCAAGTTGGGATCGAGAATTTTATTACTACAATAAGTTTATTACTTTATAGAGTATTTATTTAGAGAGTTTTTACTGTATCATAAACTACATTATATCTCTGGGTTCGAAGACTCGACCTCTTTCTCTTCTTGCTATTCCACTACTCTATCTAATAAAGGGCTAAGACCTTATTTAGTTGTGATGAGATGAATAGTGCGAGAAAAGTTAGGCCAATATTTTTTGAAAAAATTGAACTCAGGTTTAATTAATTGTTTCATTGTTTGACAGCTAGCTCATATTTCTCAAAATCGTAGTACAACATTAACTCTCCTTTTCACTGCATGATCTTCCTTTTAAAGGCTGCACCACCAATTCAATCTTCTTCACCTCTTACCCAGCTAGCTCTCCACATATTTCCCGGCCAACATCAGTTTCGTTGCGGTTGTGTGTAGTAGGAGTTCATTAGTACGAGCAGTTGGTCAAAGAGATTCATTGCAAGGTGATCGGGTTTTTTCTTATTTCTTTGTTGCTCTGATCATGTTTTAGTTCTTTCTATCTTCTTTTGTCCAATCTTACTCCTTCTAAGTGTGTTATAAGTGCATGTAATATATACACCACCGGAATTAATGTTCTTCTTGGTTCGATAATGAAGTTTGAAATAGGATACGTCAGTTGCGAAGCAATAACGAAAATTCTGAGGGGTCCAAGTTAAATATACTTTTTTCTCATAAAATAATTTTTAAAATAAAATTATTTTTCATATGTTTGTAACTATACATATACATTCAAATATCCAAATAGTACTCTATAGTACTTCCTATATTCCATTACAATTTACTCAATTTGACTTTTTTCAATCAACATCTTTTGAATTTGACCACAAATTACTCGTAAACCATATTGATCATAAAACATTAAAAAAAAAAAAATTAAAAATAAAATTATTTTTCATATGTTTGTAACTATACATATACATTCAAATATCCAAATAATACTCTATAGACTCCATCTATCTAGTTACAATTTACCCAATTTGATTTTTTTCGATCAATATCTTTTGAACTTGACCACAAGTTACTCGTAAACCATATTGATAAAACATTCAACAAAATTACATTATGTAAATATAGACCTTGAAATTTCATAATATAATTTTATTATACATTATATCATTATAGTTTAAAAATATTATGTGGTCAAAGTCGTACATCGTGGACTAAAAAATCAAAGTTTGTAAATTATTGTGGCGCAGAGGGAGTATATGTTCAACCTTGAATTAATGTGGATATGATTTAAATCACTAAAACAAGACACGTAGATTTTTTTTAAAAATATGCACATTTAGATTTAAAAATAGAAAAGGACAAAGTTTAAAAATGTAAGACAAGAATAAGAAATAAAAATTTAAAATGGTTGAGAAAAGACTAAATAAGCACACAAGAAAAGAAAAATAAATATAATTGGAGAACAAGAACATTTTAACAGTGCTCCACTATTTCATTTGCCACATCAGAATATCCGTTCAATGTAACTGCATGGTAACTTTTCATAGGAAAGATATAACAATAGTCACCGGTGAAGATGTCAAACCCCCAAATGACGTGTAGATTCGGACAGAAGAACGTCACGTTGGACCGGTACATGAAGATAACAATGTCCACTTTCATGTGAAACGTTATCACTCCCGTCATCTAACGTATATGCAAGCGAGGGCTTCAAATCTAAAAGAGAGACGTAGGAAAGTGAGGGGTACACATTTACTGGATGAGTATACAACTCAAACACCACACACACAAAAAAAAGAAATAATAATAAAATAAAAATCGACGCTAAGCCGTCTAGTGAAAAAATAACCCCGTGGCTATTTTGCTCGTTGCTAGCTTATTTTGCGACAAATTTATTCATCTAGTAAACCATATTGATAAAATACTCAACAAAATTATATTATGAAAATATAATATAATTTAAAAGAGAGGCGTACGAAAGTGAGAGGTACAAATTTACTGGATGAGTATACGACTCAAACACCACACACACACACAAAAAAAAAAAAGGATTCGTCGCTAAGCCGTCTAGTGAAGAAATAACCCCTCATGGCTAGTTTGCTTGTTGCTAGCTTATTTTGCGACGAATAAATTTATTCATCTAGTAAACCATATTAATAAAATATTCAACAAAATTATATTATGAAAATATAGACCTTGAAATTTCATAATATAATTTTATTATACATTTTATCATTATAGTTTTTTAAAACAATGTGGTCAAAGTTGAACGTTGTTAACTAAAAAAATAATCAAAGTGAGTAAATTATAGTGGGACAGAGGAGTATATGTTTAACATTGAATTAATGTGGATATGATTTAAATCATTAAAACATGCCACGTAGATAAATAAAAAGAATGAGCATGCACATTTAGATTTGAAAAGAGAAAAGGACAAATATTAAAAATGTAAGACAGGAATAAGAAAAAAACAATTAAAATGATTGAGAAAAGTCTAAATAAGCCCACAAGAAAATAAAAATAATATCATTGGAGAACAGGAGCATTTTAACAATGCTCCACTCTTTCATCTGCGACATTAGAATATCTCGTTCAATGTAACTACGTGGAAACTTTTCATAGGAAACATAATGTATATGAATAAAGAAACAACAATAGTCACCGATGGAGATGTCCAACCCTCGAATGACGTGTGGATTCGAGCGGGAAAACGTCACGTTGGACCGGTACATGGAGATAACAATGTTCGCTTTCATGTGAAACATTATCAATCCTGTTGTAATAACCCTACTTTTTATACGACTTTTACGGAGTGGATTTGGATTAATTATTATTGGATGGGTCGAAAAATTAATGTGGACCCAAGTTAAAAGGTCGATATTTTTGGACGGAATTATTGGTATGGGCCTAGATGGTTATGGACCAATAATTCGAGAGATGGCAGTGTATTTGTTTGGGCCGCAATAATTAAGGTTGAATGGAGGTTTATATAAACTTATAAAGAAAGAGTAATTGAGACTAGGTTAGTTTATGAAGCCGCCAGAGCTATGATGGTTGTTTATTAATATTTTCTTGATGAGCTTTGAGGATCCGGAGTTCACCAACAGGTACGTACTAGGTACTTTGGTTTGAAGGCTCTAACAAGTCATATATTGATGATTAAAGTATTATTATTGTTTAGTTGGTTGCCGATCGTTGATGATAGCCTATGGAGTAATAGTTCATGTTAGATTCTTGATTGAGGAACGGCTACCTTGCGGAGGATACATATATACGGACAAACTTGGAGTTAGTATTATCGATGCTTACCGATGGTTTTGTGAGATAGCATAAAAGTCGAAAGATGTAAGTAGTTTTGTATATGTCTCTACTCATACTTGGTCATATTAATATATGTATATATATTACATGTGGTATTTGATTTGTGATTTGTTTTGATACTTCGGCCGCCAACGGGATAACAGTTGGAAATACATTTGGCCGCCAACGGGATATCAGTTGGAATGCATTTGACTTTGATTGTGAATTATGCTTATTTATTTTATTTTATTATATTTTGGATATTACGTATATATGTTTATATGTATTAGTGTGATTGTGAGTGTGTTTGGAAGCATATATAGAATTGCTTATTGGGCCTCCCAGCTCACCCCCTTACTCCCCTTTTTTGTGTTTAGTGGTGATTAGATTTTGAGGACATTTATGTTGGAGTAAAGCGGGCTAGAGCATCTGTGAAGATTGGAAGGTTATTGAATGGATATGTACTGTTTGATGTTTTAGATATTTGTACTTGGATGGTTTATTATATTGTTGAGGTTTTCATTTGAAATCGTATTGGGATTTTAGACGCTCTGATGTACCTTTCGAGTTGATTTTTACTGTATCAGAGGATTAAAATGATAGGCTTCGTGTTGGCGTGAGCCCATCTCACGATACACGGACGAACGTTCCATTTTTTGTTTTGGGGCGTTACACCCGTCATATAACGGATATGCAGGCGAGAGCTTCAAATCTAAAAGAAGGGTGTACGAAAGTGAGGGGTACACATTTACTAGATGTGTATACGTACAACTCAAACACTACAAAAAAAAAAAATATAAAATAAATAAATAAAATTTGTCGCTAAGTTGTCTAGCGACGAATAACCCCTCGTGGCTATTGTACTTAAAACATAAAGACGGTTCGAGTAACATCCCAACAAGTAATAAACTGACTCCTAAAATCAAAGCTAACATCCATAAACAAGTAAATGTATCAAAGTGAATGAAAATAACAAGTCACATCTAGGGCTGTAATCGAGCCGAGTCGAGCTTTTGCAAGGCTCGAACTCGAGCTCGAGCTCGATCGAGCTTCAGCTTCTGAGCTCGAGTTCGAGCTCGACACATATTTTTTTTTATTCGAGCTCGAATAAAATAAATAAATAAATAATTAAAGAAATATATATATATATATATATATATATATATATATATATATATATATATATATATATATATATATATATATATATATATATATATATATATATATATATATATATATATAGATATATAAAATAAATAAAATATATAAATATATAAAAATAATTAACGGATGTCTAAGAAAAGCTTCTGGGTGGAAACTAGTCAATATTGCACATGGCCATTAGCTTGGCCATGTTCGCTTCCTGAATCGCCATATCCTGGTTACATTTCGGTAAATAGTCTAAAACTAAATTATTTTTTGGACACATTACGGTTATTATTATCCCTCCTAGAGACCTTAATTACATATGGGTACGTAATAGATCAACAATAACAAAAACAACCCTGCTACATTCAATCAATTAGACATAGGTACCTTAGTTTGACCAAGGTTCGTGAGACTACCTTATTGCCCTACTACAAATATCGGAAACCAAACAAGCCTTATTAAATTTTGAAAGTGGCTTCAAAACACATGAGATGTACATGGATACTTAGTTGTAATTGAGTATTTGTATAACATATTTGCATATTTTTTTAAATAGTTGGATTTAAAAAATTAGTCGTTGGGTTGATTAGACATCTAAACATCATTTTTTACTCCAAGAAAACAAGTTCTAGGCTAGTTGATTTAAACACTATGGTTTATTTCATGCAGTAATTAATTGGTGGAATAAAAATAAAATCGGGATCTTGTAGTAAAGTTTTGAAGTCATCCAAGTGGAGAAAATGTAATGAAATGACAATAATAAAATATGTTCAATGGAATTATGGTTATTAGATTAAAATCATGCTTGTTTATCCTTACTTCGTATTTCATTTTTATCAAATTTGTCATTTAAGTAAAAGTCAACATTTCTAATAAATTTAAAACCTATGATATTGTTGATCTTTGGATACCTATATAATTAGACTATCATTATTTTTAATTTTAATAATACTCTCCAGGTTTTCCCTCCCCCTCATAAAATGAGTAATATCACCTTTTTGCCTTTATATATCTTATTTTAAATTTTGGTATCTTATTCTTATTCAAATAAACCCCCAAAACATTCAAATTCTAAGGTATACAGACCCTAGTATTTCAACTTTCCTCTGCAACTCAAGTCGAAAACAGAAAAAGAAAAAAAATCACTTCTTTCTTCTTTTACTTTGCTGTAGACACAAGAATTCCAGCTAGCAGCCCCCTTACATTTTAGGTTACAGACGAGTGTTAACATTCGAGCCTAGTAAAATGAGTAGCCTAAGACAACTAGACATTGCAGGGCATCAATCCTAACCAAAATGTAGTTTATGCACCATTCAAACGGCTGTTAGTACCAAAAGTTCTTTGACTAGCTTGCTCCGCAGTGGCTCCTTATTTTGCTACTTCATCCAAGATTGCTTGTTGTTGCAGTGTAGCAATTTCCCACCTGTTCCATGCATCAATCAAAATTCAAGTCAGTTTGTAGCTCCAATTGTTTTTTCTTCATACGGGCATGCATACAGATGCGTGTTGTGATCAATTTGCATTCCTAGTCTTGGTGCAAAAAATTCTGATGCGTGTTGTGATCAACTTGCATTCCTAGTCTTAGTTCAAAAAATTCTGAAGCACCTTGTGATCGATGTCTCCCAATGTAGGACTTATTCTAATAAAATCTCCATCTGATTTCTCAGGACACACAACCTGCACCTGCTACTTTTTCCTCATTTAATTCAGATGCATCTATATTTAAACAGACTACGATCATGAGGGAGGGAGACCACTTGATATCCGGAGGTCTGCTGTTGTTTTACTATCTTTCACCAGGATTCTTAAAACTTTTAGCATCAACAGGTCTGAAAGCTGCAGATTGAGGCTAAATTCATTGAACACCGGTTTTCTGAAAATAACTTCATTCTGCATTCCAAACTGAGCAACAAAACATAAAGCTGCAATTTGTTGATCAGAATTTAGTGGCAGATTAAAAACTACTATATCAGTAAAGGTAGTGATCTAATTTCCCCACACATTATCCAAGATCTAGTTCCATTAAAACACCTTACAGTGCCAAAGACACGTGATCAGCATTTTCGTTCAGGTTTTCACACGTAGCACACAAGGGTAAAGGTATGATGTTTTACTTAAAAAGCCTTTATGCTGTAGGAAGTCTACCATGAATGCATATTCCTACTTTCATGATAGCGCGATATCACGACCATACATGGTTTGCACATAGCGCACTGTTTATATCTCAAGTGTATTTGTTGTTTTTCACTTTATGTTAGGTGATTTAACTTACCACACATCATTATTAACATAAGTGGTATATAATCCTCAATCACAATTTAAGAATGTGCACAGACAACAGTTGTAACTGGAGTGCTGTTCTGCTGTTCAAATAAATAATAATGAATAAATGATTCATAAAAGCATGCGAAGGGGGTAGGAGTTAAGTATATTCGAGGGCCAACATGAGCAAAGAGGAAAGCATGTACCTTGACCAATTCATCGTTCTCCGAGATGGAAAGAAACTCCATGATAGCAGGGTAAACCACAGATGGAGATGGGTGCCTGAAGTTAATCCAAGAATACGATCCAAGTTACAAAATGCACATACTGATAAATCAGCATACGTATATACCTTAACAGCAAAAGAGTCTTTGGACATGTGGTAGAAGTGAATATATCCGGATCCTGGGTAAGACCACCTTTGAAAAGATATGACAATACCCAACATGCTTGGGTCAAAACTCTGTTATCTTTGGTAGTAAGGAGCGATGCAAGAACTGGTATTGCAGGCTTAAGCTACACCAAAGGGGCAAAAACTTCTATATCAGTAACTTATAAGAAAATAAATAGTAGCGTTGATGTCAATAACTAATTGATCATTATCATCTCCGACAGACATCTCACTCAAGGAAAACACTTTCAAGTGAATGGGTGACTCGTAATGAACCTGCTCGATTTGAGCTTGAGGTGTTGCCTGACAAAGATTTGATACAGTCCAGGCTCCAGTTCTCAGCACAGATAAGGCATTATGCTCATTTAACTGTGACATTAGAGGATGCAATGCTCCACAAGTAAGGATAAGAGTCATAAGACCACCGTATTCAGGAGAATCAGCTGCTATATTTCCTAGTGCCCACAAACCCCGCAAGTTGATATAACCAAGCCAACAGGGAGACTTGGTACTCATGGAGAGTGAAGCGGATGACCAAAATATAAAGATGATAATCTAACCTGCTCCTTGACGTGGTCACTTGATGACTCGGTAAGTTTCACAAGAAGAGGGACAGCCCCACAATCAACCTTGACCTTTGTGTTTTCAGTAGAACCGGTGCCAATATTTTTTTCAGAACACGTGCAGCTTCGACCTGCAAAACCTATTGTAATCAACTAGATCCAAATGTTGGAGAAAAGCCAGATGTAATGCAATGTAAGAAAGTATTGACCTGAAGGTGCTGATAGTCATCGAACTTAAGGAATTCGATAAGGTGAGGAACATCTCCAGAATTTACAAGTTGATCGATTGGCGGCTGCTGGTCTTCTGTAGATACATTTACATAACATATATGAATCAGTTTTATGGTCATATATATATAAATTGATACAAAATTGCAACAGTGATGAGACAAAATAAAAATTACCAGCAGATAGCAACTTGAAGAAGTTAGTAGTAGAATCCAACTGCAAACGAGGATTATCAGACAGAAGGCCAGCAAATATTGAAGGCAGGGTACGTAGCAGCACAATGCCTAGTTTGCCCTACATACTTACTCATTTTAACATGCCCCCTACAATTGTTGGAAGGAAAACAAAAAAAATTGCCCTACAATTGAAGTCGAAAACAGAAAACAAAATTTCATTACTTCTCTTAAATTTCAGCTACCATATTAACATTAGAGTCTAGGTAAATGAGTTGCTTAAGCCACACAGGGCAGCAATCCTATACAAAATGTAGATTGTGCACATTCATGCCGTTGTTAGAACCAAAAGTTTCTTTTACTAGCTTGCTCCGCAGTGGTTTGCTTCTCTGCCACTTAATTCAAGATTGCTTGTTGCTGCAGTATGGCTACTTCCTGCCTGTTCCATGCGTCAATCAAAATTCAAGTCAGATTGTATCTCCAAATATTTTAAATCTACAGGCATATGCATATACTTGTTTTCCTAGTTTTAGTGCAAAAGATTCTGCTGCGTGTTGTGCTAGTCTGCTAGATGTCTCCCAATGTGGGAATTGTTCTAATAAAACCACCATCTGAGTTTCTAAGCACACACAACCCGCACCTGCTACTTTTTTCTCATTTAGTACATGAGGGAGGGAGACCACTGGGTATCAGGGGGTCTGTTTAATTTTCACCAGGAATCCTCAAACTTTTAGCAAACAGCTCTGAAAGCTGCAGGTTGAAGTTATACTCATTGAACACCTATTCTTTGAAAATAACTTCATTTCTGCATTCCAAAACTGACCAACAAAAACATAAAGCTGCAATTTGTTGATCAGAATTTAGTGGCGGATTAGAAACTATATCAGGGGAGGTAGTGATCTTTTGCTTTAATTCCCCACACATTATCAAGATCTAGTTTTATTAAACACCTGATAAGCCACGTGATCAGCATTTCTCACAAGGGTAAAGGTAAGATGTTTAGCCTTAAAAGCTTTTAATGCTGTAGGAAGTCTACCTGAGTTACTCCAGCTCTCGAACCATAAAATAAGTTATACCTGCAACAGGAAAGACAACACAGATAACATTAAACAACAATCCTATTTCAAATTAATCAGATACTTGAGTGACCTACGATGATGATCATAAAGGAACTCACCACTCTTCAAATGGTAAACGATCCGCTCTATCCATAATCTCACCATAAGTCATGCGAGCAGCTTTAGAGATACAGTTGGAGGGTGGCGGTCCGACTGCAACCAAGAGTTGCGCTGCTCTACAGTTAAGTGCACCCTGGATGCAAGAAGTAAAAAGAGCCAAGTCAATCTAAAGCTGCTGAAAGCAATTCCGAGTATGACAAACAGCAAAACCACAAGAAATAAGAAACCGGAGCGGGAGGGGAGAGGGAGGGAGCTCCTGTGTACAGTTGTTATGGTTGTAACTAAGAAAAGAATCACTCCTATACGACACTCAGCTAAGGCAAGAAAAGAGATTTCTATAGACCGCAGTTATCAATCACAAGGGACTCACGCGCTACCGTGCATGTTGTACACAGACTTTCATGATAGCGTGCTATCCAGACAATACATGCATCACCCATAGAGCACTATTTATGTTAACATCTATAAGTCTTTATTTTGCAGGGGAAGACAAGGGAGAGATTGACGATCAGGATGGTTTAGAATTTTAGTCAGAAGGTGAAGAGGGTGGGAGAGACAAAGAAGAGAATGAAGTTGAGCTTTATAACAACGATCAAGATGGTTTAGAACTTCATTAAGAAGTTGGGGGGGGGGTATTAAAAAGCACCCAGACTACTTTTCATTTTAGTACCTTCAACACTTGGAGGAATGTCACAACATTTGCATCTTAAACATGGATTTATCAAGTGTATTTATGGTTTTCACTTTAAGTTAGGTGTTTTAAGTTAGCATAAGTGGTATATACTCCTCCAATCACGATTTAAGAATGTACACAAGAATTAAGTAGAGTAATCAAAGAATAGCCAAAAGTTGTAACTGGAGTGCAATTCAAATAAATAATGGATAAATGATCCATAAAGTATGTGAAGCGGGTAACAGTTACGTATATTAGGGGGCCAACATGAGCAAAGGGAAAACATGTACCTTGACCAATTCATTGTTCTCTGAGATGGAAAGAAGCACCATGATAGCAGGGTAAACCACAGATGGAGATGGGTGCCTGAAGTAAATCCGAGAATACGATCCAAGTTACAACATGCACATACTGATAAATCAGTAACAACAGCATACATACCTTAAAAGCAAAAGAGTCTTTGGACACGTGGTAGCAGTGAACATATTCAAATCCTGAGTAAGACCACGTTTGAAAAGATATGACAATGCCCAACATGCTTCAGACAAAACTGTGTCATCTTTGGTAGTAAGGAGAGATGCAAGAACTGGTATTGCAGGATCGAGCTACATCAATCAAAAAGAAAGGGCAAAAAACTACTATATCAATAACTTATAATAAAATAAATAGTTTTGATGTCAATAACTAATTGATCATTATCATCTCCGACAGACATCTGACTTAAGGAAAACACTTTCAAGTGAGTGGGTGGCTCGTAATGAACCTGCTCCATTTGAGCTTGAGGAGTTCCCTGACAAAGATTTGATACAGTCCAGGCTCCAGTTCTCAGCACAGATAGGGCATTATGCTCATTTAACTGTGACAGTAGAGGATGCAATGCTCCACAAGTAAGGATAAGACCACAGTATTCAGGAGAATCAGCTGCTATATTTCCTAGTGCCCACAAAGCCTGCAAGTTGATATAACCAAGCAAACAGGGGGAATTAGTACTCATGGAGAGTGAAGCGGACCACCACAAAGCCTGCAAGTTGATCTAACCTGCTCCTTGACTTGGCCACTTGATGACTCAGTAAGTTTCACAAAAAGAGGCACAGCTCCAAAATCAACCATGACCTTTGTGTTTTCAGTAGAACCGGCCGCAATATTTTTTAGAACACGTGCAGCTTCAACCTGCAAAACGTATTGTAATCAACCTGATCCAAATGTTGGAGAAAATCCAGTTGTAATGTAAGTAATGACCTGAAGGGGTTGATAGTCATCCAGCTTAAGGAATTAGATAAGGCGAGGAACAGCTCCAGAACTTACAAGTTGATCGATTGGCAGCTGTTGGTCTTCTGTAGATACATTTACATAACAGATATGAATCAGTTTTATGGTTATAGATCTATATTATATAAATTGTTACAAAATTGGAAACAGTAATGAAAGAAAATTAAAATTACCAATTAACAGATAGCAATTTGAACAAGTTAGTAGTAGAATCCAGCTGCAAACAAGGATCATCGGACATAAGGCCAGCAAATGTTGAAGGCAGGGCACGTAGCTGCACAAAACACGTACAATAAATAGTCATAACAAAAAAAACAGAGTATGATTTGCTGAAACCATAAACCCTAATTAAACCGTAGGTCAAGTGAAGTGTGACAGATTAAATCAATTGCATAGAGAAAAATCAAACAGATAACTGAATAAGTTGAGGTAAAAAATCAAACTAACCAGTTTCCTAAAAGCGGTCGGAGTGAGTTGGTCAGGAGGCAGTGTTTCGCGGCGTTTGGAGACACAGGTGGTGGAGCAATCCAACTCCGCCGCCTCTTCCGGAGAAACCTTCTTAGGCTTCCGTCGCCGTGTGCTACGTCTCACAGGCGGCATTATTCTCACCGGCACGAATTCGATTGAGTCGAGCTGAACTGAGCTTTTTTGTACTTTTTGTTTTAGAAACTCTGTCCCGGTTCGAATGGTTGGTTTTTGTTTTGTTTTCCAGTGTACGACGGTTCAAATCAACCGAGTTTGAGTTCTAACTCTTTTTTTTTTTTCTTTCGAAATCATGAGTTCTAACTCTAATTTAACTTGATTTGGTTTTCTCCCTCGGCCCTCCCTTTTTACGGTTTTGATTAGCGTTAGATAGATTGTCAACTCGTATGTTTTAAGGTTTTTTTTTTTTTTTTTAAAAACTTTCAACTATACTTATTTAGGTAGGCATATTAAATAGCGGGTGATCAAAGTCGAACTATTACTATAGACATTTAATCGGTAGATGAAATCAAGTGAGGGGTTTTGGGTTGTAAAGCTTTGTTGAGGGGTGTGGCGGGGAGGTAGAGTGTGTTACCTATGTACTCTCGTGTATATCGTGTTTTTTTTTTTTTTTTTTTTTTTTTTTTGTAATTCGTTAATTTTTGTTATTTTTAAAAACAGTTGATGAACTCACGAATTTGACAAAAAGGAGAAATAAAAGTTGGAGTTTACCATTATGACAGTTTTCAAATTTTGAGAATCAAACAAGCCTTAGTGTTAAAAATAAATAAATATGTAATGGTGAATGTACTTAGTCTAGATTTTGGCAAAGAGAAGTAGATTTAACGGCGGAACTCTGCTTCATCATAACTAGGCGGAGCTCTACCTCTGCCAAAAAAACCATCACTACAATTTTATTTTATTTTTTATATAAATTGAGTACTATGTTTTTTTTTTTCCTTAATGCCTTTTGAGTTTGCAAAATAAAATTTTGGAAAATACCAATAGTCAATGTAGGTATGGAAATATGAAATTGTGAATCAAAATATAATTATGAATGTACAGACATTGTTGTTTATATAATTAATTATAATTATTAGAGACATAAAAAATTACTTACTTCTTTCCCTCTACAGTTTATTTATTTGCTTTGCAGAACAATTTTCGAATACTAACTAAAAATAGAAATAAATTTAAAAAAAAAATTGTGAGTGTCATAAACTTGAAATTTAATTTATTATTATTATTTTTTTGATAATTATTCATAAAGGATTTAGAGAAATTATTCATACTAGAAAGAAAGAGTAAAAATTAATGAACCCACCCTTTTGGGCGAGCCCCATTTCAAGCCAATGCCCGCCAATTGAAACACAAAATCGTCGTCAATGGAACCAGGCGGAACCTCCATCACCTCAGGCGCCTCTGCCGCTGTTTCCGATTGGGATTCCGATTTTCCTCCCCTCACCGACGAAGATCTGGCATCCATCGACGCCGCATTACTCGCCGCCACCTCATCTAAGAAGCGCGATCCATCTCATTCCCCTCCCAAAATTCGCCGCCGCTTGCCGGACTCTCTCTTCTCCCTTTCCTCTTGCACCACAAAGCGACGACTCGATACTCCTGCCTCTCACTTTCAGAGTAAGGAAATCTGTATATTGCACTTCAAATGAGGTTTTACTCTTAATTTGTTAAATCTCACTCAACAAGTTGTGAGTGAGAAATATGCTGAATTTGCACTTTTGCAGCTTGTTTTATGTTATTCTATATGTTTTTTAGATTGTTTACTTATTCATTTTTTGTCCGTTTTTCGGCATAATTTTATCTCATAACATATACTATTGTGCTACTACTACCACTAAAGTAAACACTACACATGCTGAATTTGCTGCTTGTTTATGTTCTAATGCGCTCGACGGCTCAGGTAAACAGTTGTGACTCTAGATGCTGTATAACTTTTTTTCTTGTTCTGATTCTATCTTGTATTAGCTGGTTAAGTTGTCATGTTGGACATAATGACTGTGTAAGATTAGTGTTACATCTAGTTGATTTGTTTAGGGACTTATTTAAGTTGAGTTTGAGTGACCGTAGATGTCTTGGTTTCCAGGTATAAAGTTTGGAGGTCGCATATTGTACAGCAGAACTGTGGATGAGGTTGAAAGAGCTGCACAGGAGCTTTTAAGTTTTGTCGAAGCTAAGAAAAGAAAAGAAGGCCACTGCATTCTTGGTCTGGATATCGAGTGGAAACCAACGTTTACAAGAGGTATTTTTGTTTTTTGCTATTCAGAGTGACACTGAATTGTAAACAAATTTGGTAATAGTACTGGTGTTGAGCTCTAAACTACTAGTTTGAATTAAAGCAGCTGGGAATGTGTTTAGTTACACTAGTATACGAGAAACAGGACATGCCTCTTTCTCAAGTTACTTCATTTTCACCATTACATTTTTTGATCTTGCGTTGCAGCCCACAATATGTGTTTAATTTTCTATATAAAAGTACATGAGTTCTTTATTTGACATTTGAATATATATGCACCTTGATCTTTTTTGTTCCATATTTATTCCGATCAAAATTGCCCCAGAGTCCAGATCCTTTATTTATACTGTGGTTGGCAGCCTCTTGTTTGTATCAACTATGTCATCGCATGTGAAGTTTATGTTATGAAGACTTGGAGTATGCTAAAATAGTTCCATTACTGCCTCTTGTATTCTCTTAAAACATTCATGTGATACAAATTATATAATTGTTGTTGACTCCTTGACGATATTCCTCCTCTTTATCACCATTCCAATTTCCAAATCTGTCAATCCCATGATCTCGACTACTTGTCCCGTAGAGTTTTTCTGATTTTCTCCAGCTGATGTACTTAGATTTCTTTGTAGTGATACTGATATCATCATGTGGATTTCTTGATCAAGTGTCATGTTTTGGAGTATTTGTAAAGAAAGAGAATGATAAGTATTTTAAAGGGTTACATTACAAGTGGAGAAATTTCCATAATGAACACCTTAGTTGTGTAATTTTCTTAGCAGCCAACAGAGCTCTGTGTCCCTAGGGGGTCTATTAGCTCCATGATAAGGGGCAAACTGCAAACGATTAAGAAAAAAGTTGCTGATAATAAAGCAATAGAAAACAGAAAAGGAAAATGCCTCACATATAATACCCAATTTGTTCTGCTGAGGATAACTGTACACGGTCCAATGCCTTTTTTCTACATCTCCTCCGTTACTGTCTATCTTTACCCAGAATCTTGGTAAGTCTTGAATATTGTATCATGCATGTGATCTCAAGATTGGAATTAAAAGCACTTGAGCCGGTAAGGTGCTTAGACATACAAATGTAGAATTGGATGGAAGCAAGCGAGTCCTAGTTTCCGTATTGTTTAAGATGTATACACAGTTTCTTGAATGTTGGATCTTTGGTTTCTTGAAACTAATAGCTGGTTTAATTTCTATATTGCATTGACGCATACGACATTACTATAATCAGGTAAATAGCACTTCCATTCACAAGGAACCCATCATACCTGAAGTCACCTTGTTCTGTTATGGTTTGTATTTATAGTTATTCTTACTTTTTGCATGAACTCGGTGATGTGTACAGGTGTTGCACCCTCGAAAGCTGCAGTGATGCAAATATGTGGGGACATCAACCGTTGCTATGTGTTGCACATTAAATATTCTGGAATTCCTAAAACCTTACAATGTCTTCTTGAGGATCCTAGTTCTCTGAAGGTAATGCTTGACACAATCCTAAGAAATAAGGATTCTCATTTCTCTGGGTTGTGGATAATCTGTATTGTATATTAACCATCTTAACTTTTTATGCA
Source organism: Plantago ovata (assembly GCA_028274465.1). Taxonomy (NCBI): domain Eukaryota; kingdom Viridiplantae; phylum Streptophyta; class Magnoliopsida; order Lamiales; family Plantaginaceae; genus Plantago; species Plantago ovata. The sequence goes on along the minus strand of CM051456.1, from coordinate 127,661,867 downwards.
TGTTTAGGTGGGTGTAGGGATTGCAGGTGATGCTTCTAAAGTGTCGCTAGATTATGGTGTATCCATTAAAAACTTGGAGGATCTGTCGTACCTGGCCAACAAAAAACTTGGCTTAGAACCAAAGAACTGGGGTCTATCATCTTTGACTGAAACTCTTATTAGCAAAAAGGTATGGATGGATGTTTCATGATCTTTCAGTGATTCAGGCTATTAGACCGTTTTTGTTTCTAACCGAGTGACTTATATGGTGTAGCTTCCCAAGCCAAACAAAATCAGATTAGGAAATTGGGAAGTCAATCCTCTATCAAAACAGCAACTAAATTATGCTGCGGCAGATGCATATGTCTCCTGGTATCTTCATCAGGTTCTGACAACTGTAATTTGAGTTTCTGAAACGATCCTTTTAGTGTTTATTCTCTCCGTCGTTCTTAAACATTCCAACAGAGCACAATCTTCTGCATGAACACAGGTGCTCATGACCCTTCCAGATTGTGATGATACAAAAAGTGTGGAAACTGCAGTTCCCAGCTGAAACCATCCTCCTGGATGTAGAAATGCATCGGCATCCTCTGCATGAGGTATTTGTCAATACTCAAATATATTGCATTTATCCCTTGTGTTGAGTCGCCAATGGTTACAAAGTTGCAACTACTGATCCATTACTTCTGGAGTCTCAATCTCATCCAACAAGATTAAGCCTGCTGTTTGATTATTGTTGTAACACTGCTGTTTGTCTGTTTGTTGTAGCACATGGCGCATGTTCATGGTAATCAAACCTGATCAACTGTCCGGTAGTATTCCTTTTTTCTGCTTACGGTCGAGTACGATGTTGAACGTGTGCTTGTTTTCATGCACATCACTGGATTGAATTGTCCTGGCTCTTGTGATGGTCAACAGATCTTATCATTGCAGGGGCCAAAGCAGTGTAAAGTTTATCTAAGCTCCACCCCAATTGTATCATTTGTATTCTGAAATTTTCATCTCATTGTAGTAGTATGTCAATGGAAATGACTTCATAATCATAGCTTTTGCATCCTACTGGACATAACTTGTAGTAACAGGTTGTTTCACTCTTGTGAAATCCGCAGTTTAATCCATGACCATTTTAGTAGTAGTTGATATTCTAATCACTAGAAGAGCTAAAGTACAATGCTAGTACTGCGTTGTTGTTTTAAGGTAATTTTTTGAATTAATCGATGGATTAAGTTTGCATGTAAATTCGTATATAGAACATGAACTTACCATACTTCGAATCTACGATAACGCAAGGTTCAAGGACCATGTTGAATAGGCGAGGAGAGTGTAGGGAGCTGATATGAAATTGACCGTGACGAACTTTAATGTGCACGTTAGGTAAAAGACGGTATTGTTGAAAGCTGGCGGGTATTGCCACGTGGAGGAGCAGATATAGCTAGCTAGCAACAAGTGCGAACGTATGGCATCAAAATAGAGAATAGAACATCATGTATGTGCCAGCTGCCAATCCACTGCCAACCCTTTCCTCTCATGTAAGATATGTGTCACCACATGATTGCTCACACTCTAAAACCATTTACAAATCCAATTTGAATTTTACCACTACAGTCAAGTTAACTATATATATTGACTGAGTTACGATGGTGATAAAGTGGTAATAGAATTAGAGTACCAGGGAAGTTTTGGTATTGAAGCCCCTCAAAATTGGTGATTCTCTCGGCATGGAGTTCGACTATTTAGTTAGTTAATAGCTTTGACAAATACTCGAGTAATCCCAAGTTATTTATGTACACCATCTTCTAAGAGTACAACAATTCTCTTTCAACAGGTGAAAATCTACTCGAAAAATACTTCGATCCTTATTTATGAACATTTTTCACAGTGACTGACATGCATTTGAAGAGTTTATTCGAGTACATACAAGATACACTGCGTCATTATTCATGCAATAATAATAATCATTTTTCCTATCCTTATCGAGCATGAATGGGGGGGGGGTACTCGAGCTCATGTACATGCAGTCTAAATGGTATAACCTTGACTGTTTCTTTATTTCTTTATGCATATATGAGTTCTTGCATCCTATTCACTTTGTTGAATTTTGTGTCTGTAATTTAACATGGAACGCGTGAAGAATTAAATACTAAGTACCAACCAAACACATTAACTTCGGTCATCCATAATTCTTACACACCGTCCGCTTACTAATTATTCCATAGACCATGATCTATGAATAATTTGTAGTAAAAAATCAACTACATCACTTGAAAATTGTGATGTTGCTAATTGTAAGCCACATGGTCCATGAACTCACTCATAGGCCAGGTTCACATAAGAATTTTTCCGATAAGATTTTCTTTTCCCCAAAAGAGCCACTCTCTTTGATTTCAAATTAGTTGGCATCTCGTCGCAAAATCGACCAAGATAATCCATCACTTGACCATGTACGCAATATAGAGTCCTCTTTCCACCCCCAACCGAAGGGTCTCCAATGCCCCATAACACTAAGAGAATTGTGAATCCTCACTCTTAAAATGACGACAAAATCTTATACGAAGGCAGATTTTTTTTCAATTAATTACTGTTATTATTGCCATATTACTTGCATTGATGCATAAGCCAACTAATTGCACCGGTAAATTAGTGTTCTAGGGCATTTCTCCAAATTTTCATCCTGAATTAATAAAATAGTAGGGTTAAGCCTTTTCAACCATAATGTAACAATTTATAACCAAAAGTAAAATGGTAATAATGCAATATAGATTAGATGCTATTAGTCGCATTTACAATGTTCGTCTTCGAACAACAAAAGCCTATACTTTCCAACTAAAATTTGCAAAATAAATTATATCTGAGTTTCCTTTACATTCCAAGTTGATACTAGTTAGTACCGTATAAATTACATAAAATGTGATTATCATATGTCATAAATATAGTTACCCAATCCTAACTCGTAAAATCAAACCCAAAATTACATATATCCACCATCTCCTAGTCAATATTTTAAAATATGATTATCATGTGTCATAAATCTAGTTACGCAGTCCTCTAACTTGTATAATCAAACCCAAAACAAAATCACATACCACCATCTATTAGTCAATATTTTAAATCGAATTCCTATAAATTCCATTACCTTTTTGTTTTTTCCTTGCACAATAACCATAACAGGCAGTAACATTCAATTCGCCACCTTCCATTTTTACTAAATACCAAAACACACTTTGTGAATTACTCCGTGGCTCCTCACATTAATCTTTTTACGTTTTCCTTTCTTGTCCATAACATCCATTTCGTATTTTCGTCACGCTTTCTTATATTTCTAATTCTTAAAAATCGTTAAAAAAAGAAAAAATCAAACCTGGAACGTTCCACATACGTGAGAGTATAGTTTTTGTACTGACCATAACATTCCCAACATTTACATGAGTCAAAAACATTTACAGTACACTAGTTTCCCAAAAGCGTTCAAACGAATCAGTTGCAATTGAAAGAGAGAGAGATTCTCCCAAACGGACTGTACTACGCGCGTGGGCTTCAGTTAGTTCCAATTATACGTACAAATCCCAAACAATTCATTCAATCCCTCCTGTATCTATCTATTTCTATAATCTCTCTCTCTCTCTAGACCTGAAAAAAGGATTTTCTCTCTCTAAAAATTGCAGCACATAAATAGTGAATGATCCAGTGCTTTGTATTCTCTTTTCCTCAATTTTTGCCCAATTTCTCCTTCTCTCTCTCTCTCTAGAGACAACAAAGCCACTCTTCCTCTAGTCTACCCCAATCTTCTTCTCTCTTTCTTCCCCACACACTAAAACCAGCAGCAGCAGTAGCATATTAAGCTAGAGAGCTAGCTCACGTATTTATTTACACAACACACACATATTTTTATTATTATATATATACATAAAGACCAATTTTGCTAAATTCATTGTTGTTTCAGTGTTTTGCAACAACAAGCAAAAAAAAAAAAAGAAAAAAAAAGAAAAAAAAATAATTCAGAAATTGAGATCTTGTCCTCGTCTACAAATGCTCTTCGTATTGTAGCTGGGCCAAGGTATAATGCATTCAATTTTGGAACTGATTTTCGGATTATTTGTCGTGATGATAAAAGAGATTGATTAATTTTATTTTCTTTTAATTTTACAATCAGGAAGCATATTCGTTTCTTTTGATTGAATGAATTTTTGTAACTTTATATACGGAAAGGGTAATTGAATTGGATCGGAAAGTTGGGCTTTATTTTTTTTTCGCTTTGCGTATTTGGAAATAAATTAGGGTTTTTGCTGCTGCTTTTTGTATGAGATTGCCTTACTTACTGATGCTGGATTTTATCTAGGGTTTTGGAATCGGATCAGATTGGGACGGGTGGATTTTTCGTTGGAATTAGGTTTCCAACCAGCAAATTCAGATACTACTCAATTCGATTGGATTGGCAGAATTGATCAGACTTGGCGTTGATCTTAAGGAACTTGAGAATCAGTTTTGTGCGGCGGCATTGTGAATTTGAGATATGCAAGCTGGTTTTGTTCTGAGGGTGTGATGGAGCAGGACTGTTCCTTTGAGTAGAATTGTAAATGCCATTGAATCTGAGTATACAGAATCAGATATTTTCGAGGGAATAATCAGTAGTAGTTTTCTTACTTTTTCGAATTTCCTTCTTTATGTGATATGAGTTAGGGAGTTGGTGTTATAAGGTGGAAGTGGTGAAGGTTGTGATCATTGAGTCTTAGTTTACTTGTGCTGTTGACACATTTAACAAGGACACCATTAGCACTCTCAGATTTCAGATTTTTCCTAGTCTCAGCTTAAGTTATTAGTGTAAAGAGGTCTGGGCAACCTTTCTGGTTCCATCAATAAACGTTTAGAGTAAGAGTGATCCGGTGGCAGTGTGATCTGGGCACTTGAGCTAGGGGAGGGAGCTTAATGGATGAACATTGAAGCTGGAAATCAATGTGGGGTTATGGTGCATGGACAGAATCATAATCACTGTTCTGTTCCAGCGTTGGAACACTGCTGTAGCCTTGAAATAATCCAAGAACTTTATTTTCGTGAGGATATTTATTTTTCTTCTGCCAGACAAGTGCGCAATGTCTCGCTGCTTTCCATTTCCACCCCCAGGATATGAAGAAAGAAGGCATAGACCCGAAGACTTGGATATATTGAAAGAGGTCTGTTCATTTTCTACTCAGCTTCTTGTTACATGTAACTTTGAGTTCTTTTGCACCATCTTTTTTAGCTTTCTACTGCATTGAGTGATTCATGTTCATGCCTATTTGATTTTCTTCAGTGAACTTTTATTTTATACTGTTATGCATATTGTTACTAATTGTTGATCTGAAATATGCAAGGCCGATGGCACACATTATTGTTTATTATTCTGACCTGCAACGTTTTGTTAAATCTGTGTTGTTCCTTGGTGAAATTAGCGTGTTATGCTTTTTTACCATGCAACTGATTGATATGGAATGTAAAGGTTATTTTTTGGCTACATTCTATAGCAAATACGTAGTATGCTATAGTGCATGCATAGTACTGTGGGGAGCATGTGCTTAAGCTTGGTTACTTAAAAGTTTTGTCAAACATGCGTTGGTTGTTTATTGCTAACATGGCTCAGTATAATGTTCAGATTAATTTGTGCTTGGGCTGTACTTATATATGTTGGTTTTCGCTGCACTATATGCCATAGGTCCACCTTTTCTTTGCAACTAGATTGTGTTACAAGTCATCAACACGATATTTAGTGTAGTGAGTCTTAGAGCATTTGTAGTATTGTTTCGATGAATTCTCCTACTCTGGCGGCCACAATTAGTAGGTCAGAGTACCTGGATACTTCGCTTAATAAAGTATAAAAACATAAATCTTTTTAGAATCTATACATTAACAGATCCCTGGTGCTTTTCCTCTTTCTTGGTCGTCCTTTGTTTCAAGCGTCAATGGGAATTCAATGACAGCTCAGAATTGTCCCTATTCTCATAATTTAAAGGGAATTGGACAAGGGATTGAAGATTACAGAGCAGTCCCTATTGCATGACTTTATATTTGCCCATAATCTTTCTAATATTTGCCCATTCCAGAATCTCTGTCTGTGGTTGATAAATCCTTTCATTTTAAGGAAGGGTTTCTTTTTATTTATTCAAGGTGATAAAATGCAGTAGTAAATACTTAGTAATTAAAAAATTGAATTGGAGAGATCAAAGTGTTCAAACAATAATAATTAAAAAAAGGGAGATAAAGAAGGGAGTTTAGTCCTCTTTACTTTTTCATAGAAAAGATAGTTAATGCAATCCATGCAAGTCAAAGTCCCACCTTTATTTGTGTTATACTCTTTCAGTCTCAATCGCAACTTCTCACTTTTCTCTTTTGTTTGTCCCAATCTCAACTTCCTATACCTTAAATGTAAAATCTATCTTATACTATATTCACTCTCTTTCACACTTCCATTCATTTCACTTTGCATTTTCTAAATTATTCTTAATATTTATATAGTTTACTCTTAAATCCCGTGCCCTGCTCAGGATTAGGGAAAATAGGTAAAAAGAAAAAAAAAAAAAGAGGGAAAGTAAAATTTTCCAGGAAAATGTGCTGGGGACAATAAAGTTTGTGGAGAGACTTATGAGAAAGATTTCCCAATACTTATCAGATTTCCCAAATGATGGAAAATGATACTTTCCTCTATTTTTTTCCTTTTCCCCTATTTTCTCTCAAACCGAAGGAAGCCTCAACGGAAAGTTGAGCCTGGGACGGACAGAGTATAAGTTTGTCGCAGATAAAATATTGTCAGCAAATCTTTAGATTAAAATTTTCCTGTTTCCGGAGCACTAAATGTCATTCGATAATCAGGCCCCGGAAAGATCTTCAGGTCAGTAGTATTCCTGTAATAGACAAAACATGTAGTACTACATATGGGAAACACACATACTGCCTAGATACGTTGCTGAATCTGAGGCCATAATGACTCATAATTCAGAGGTCTTGGGTTCTAGTCCTCAGATGATGCATGCTCTCTTTCTGTTTGTCTCAAATTAACTTATATGTGCTTAGTGAACACAACCATTGCTTTATGGGGAAATAGTTTTACTAAGTATGAATAATTAATCAAGAACAGTGTAGATCCAAAGTATTACTATATCTGGAGGGATAAGATGGAGTAGAAAATAGAAGCAAGCGACAAGGAAAGATGATCAAACATCCCGTGATGTTTGATTCCCCCCAACCACCACCACCACCACCACACACACACATCCGCACCCACACTCCCATTCATGGTTAAATACTTGGTAACAACCTTTTGTTGTACTCTTACTTCTGTATATATCTGGTAAACTAAATTCATTTTATAAATGTTCGTAACCTTACCTAGCGGTTATTTTATAAGCTTATGATGCCCTTTGAGTATTAAGTTCTGGGATTATTAATGTACACTTCGTTGTAGATAGGTATAGGAGACAATAGTAAAGACAATTATATGCTTGTATGTCAGTGATCTGTAGAAAAAGCTTGCTATATCGCGGAAAACCTTCCGAAGTTTAGAGCGTGCATTTGATTGACTGAAAATTAGTTGGAAGTATTAAAAATTAGACTGCCATGATCAGGAAACATTAATTCGTGGCACTTGTCTAAATTCTGCTTAAAGTGTATACATTGTAGGTTTGAAGTTAGGTATAACATAGGTTCTTGTATTCGCAGATTTTATGTTGTAAATGATCAGTAGGTGTAGGCGGTTAAAATGATGAAAATAGCTTGCTTTCTCGTGGATGATCTAACCTTACTGTTTGATTTAGTTTGAGACCTCTTTTTTATGCAAGTGAAGTGCACAAAAATGCATGTCATAATTTTGGATCACTCATAAACTACTTTGACCAAATAAATTATCGAATAAATAGTGTTTGCTTTTGGGTTTTCCCAATTTGGCATAGTTGAATTTGGGATTTGGATATTGACGGTGAAGTCGTCAGTGTCATTTTCGGTGAGTTAGGTAGTAGGGCAGTTATGTACTCCCTCTGCATTTCTTCTTGTGCATCGAGATAAAGAAGGTTTGTATTATATGGTGAAATACTGCATTTTGGGTGTCTGTGAGTAAGGGTGAATAAAAGTTGTAAGTAGGGTATTATTTGAATAAAGAATGAATAACTAGTTGAGAAAGTATGGTAAAGTTGTAAATACATGTGTGTATTATATGGGTGAAGATATCTAAAATGGAATGGGAGGGAATGATAAATTTTCACTGGGATGCCCAACATGGCAAAATGAGAAGCAGATGGATTAGTCGTTTGATGTGAGTGCTTGATGTAAAGGTGAAAACTTTAGGAAATAAGTTATTTAAGAGAGAAAAGAAAAGAGGTTGGAATGCAAAGAACTATGATGTCTTGTTTCAGATTTTAGGGTCAAGTTCCAAAGAAGTTGGGGAAGAGCTCTAGCCTTAATACATTTTCTTTTTTCTATGATTTGCGTGCCTATTATATATACAAATATAGCATATATGCCATTTATTTAAGTCTTGTTAGTTAGTTTTTCGTTTTTAAGCCTGTTTTATTTTGGTCAAAATGAGGGGGTTGGGACTTTTCGAAGCGGAAGTTTTTGTGAAACTGTCAGTTTGTTAGACTCTTCCAGTTACAAGGAAATCTCATCAGATTTGGTCAAGGAATCTAGTAATCGAATTATAATTCTACCAAGGGATTATTTTCAAACTCATTTAGGAATTGAATGCACATGCTTTCGCATTTTTTTCTTTGCGCAACTTCAGAATCTTGGTTGCGAAGAGTACGATTTTGCTTTTGTAGTTTGATAATTAATACAGAATTACAATAATTTAAGACTCAGGCAGTTTCTCAGTTCGGGTGGATATGCTTATATTTCTATGTTTTCAGGCAAGGCGCAAAGAGAAAAAGCACAAAAAGGAGAAGGACAAGGAAAGAAAGAAGGACAAAGAGAAGGGCAAAGATGAGAGTGATGAGAAAGCGAAGGACAAAAAAGATCGCAAGAAGCACAAAGACAAGAAGGAAAAGCACAAGGATAAGAAGAAGGATAAGGAGGATCGGAGCAAAGACAAGGAGAAAAGAAGCATCTCTGATGAGTCAACAGTTTCCGGTGTAAAACTCGAGGACAAGCACGGGGATAAGCGTCATCCGGAAGGACACATCAGCACTGGAAGTCATATTGTGGATGCAGGGAAACACTCTGCTCTTGCTCATGTGCAAAATGGTATGGGACCTTCTAAAAGCAGCTTGCCCTCGAAGGCAACCGATGAATCAAAACTTGTGCAAGCTTTCTCAAGGCATGGGGATAAGCTTCATCCAGAAGGACACAGGAAAGAGAGGAATCCTGTTGATGCAGGGAAACACTCTGCTATCCTTAAGGGGCAAAACGGTTCGGGGCCTTCTCAAAGTGTCTTACCCTCAAAGGAAACCGACGGATCAAAATTTGTGCAGGAGTTGAGCAGGAGGATCACAGATGATGGGGCCAGAGGGAGCAAATTACCAGACAGGGCTGCCCTTGTGGATGAACAGGATAAAAAGATGGGAGCAAAAGCTGCAGCTGGGAATTCTTCTGCAGTTGTAGGAAAAGAAAAGGGTAACCACAAAGACAAGGAAATTGATGTTAAGAGCCTGGATGTACAGGGCCCGACAAATGTGCCTCGTGGGTTTGCAATGGTCCCACAACAAATTCCGCCCAAGGAAAGGGGTGAAGTTGGTAGGATTCTGAGACCACTGGACGATCAGAATAACGGGACACCAGGAATTAAGGAGAAATTAAAGGAAACTGATGAAGGTAAGAGGGGAGACAAGCGCAAAGAGAGAGATAAAAAAAGCCACAGGAAAGAAAAGGATAAGGACAAGGAGAAGAAGAGGTCAAAGTCGAAGGTGAAAACTGAAAGACAGGGAAGTGAACAGGTCAAGTTGGACGCTAAAGGGGTGAGTGCTGGTCTTGCTGTTGTCAGTAATGAAAGCACAGGTGCACTGAAGGAGGTAAAAACCAGTGGAGTCAATGAAGGAAATCCCAGGAAGAGAAAAGATATGTATACAAATGGTTTTATCAATGGTGAGTTTTTCTTGTTGAATTGTTTACCTCAGGAGAAATTTTACTATTCCCATTGATATGAATTCTTTGTTCGAGAAGTGCTTGATGTAATATTTGTAGAAATCTGTAGGATGAAATACTGCTGTCTCCTCTGAAGTTTAAGCTTTTGCTAGTTCCTTCTAAAGTTAGAACAGTTACTTGTTTACTTGCTATATACTAGGAATATAGTTTATACAGTGTGAACCTCTTTTCAGTTACAGAAGTTTAGTGGTTTATGTTAAACTAGAATGTCACTGAAAAGATGAATGAGTTTGTCCTTCTATTAACCCCTTCTTATGGCTGATCGTTGTTACTTCTTCTACAGAGACGGAAACTAGTGCGAATAAAGTGCAAAGGCATTCTCCCCATCAGTCAATAGAGAATGGAAGCCAACTTAAAGCTTTCTCGACCCCTACTAAATCTTATGATGAACATGCTACTCCGAACAGTGTCACTGTGGATTATAATGGCCGGTTGATGAATGGCATGGCTGAAGCCCAGAGACCGTTTCCATCTATTCCTAATAATTCTCCTGCAGTTATGGTCCGTGATCAAGTTGCTGAAGTTCCAAAGGTACCCAACCAAAAATCCATTCTTTCGAAGGAGATGACAACAAAGGTACCCAACCAACAACCCATTCCTTCGAAGGAGATGACAACAAAGTTACCCAACCAACAACCCATTCCTTCGAAGGAGATGCCGACAAGGTTACCCAACCAACAGCCCATTCCTTCGAAAGAGACGCCGGCAAGGTTACCCAACCAACAGCCCATTCCTTCGAAAGAGACGGCGGCAAGGTTACCCAACCAACAGCCCATTCCTTCGAAGGAGACGCCAGCAAAGTTACCCAACCAACAGCCCATTCCTTCGAAGGAGACGCCTACAAAGTTACCCATCCAAAAATCCATTCCTATGAAGGAGACGCAGACATTACCTAACCTGGAGGATGTGATTGCTGAGGTTACCAAGGCACCTGACCAGAAAGCCATTCTTTTGAAGGAGATGCCAACTAAGGCACCTAATCAGAAATCCATTCCTTCGAAGGAGATGCAAACTAAGGTACCTAACCAAAAATCGGTACCTACCCAAAAACCCATTCCTTTGAAGGAGGCGACAAAGGTACCCACACTTGAGGATCTAATTGCTGAGGCATCAAGGAAGCCACCACATCCTGATTCAAAGTATCTGTCTGGGGTACTAACAGTTCCCAGCGTGGCTGACTTGGGTGATGATGACCAGGATTGGTTTTTTAGTAAGAGAGGTCCTTTAGATAAGCCTAAGACCGAGCCAATTCAGGTCGACAAGGAGCTACAAGTATGGTCTGAAGCTGTACGGATTGAGCAGGCTGATATTTGTGCTTTGCCTTACGTGATCCCATACTGATTGCTTCCAGTAACTACCATTGGACACGGTGATAAACCAAGAAACAGAACAAGTGAGCCTCGTCGGTCGTAACTGATGGTTTGATGCGAGAATGACGTGTATTAGTTGCTGGATGAAGTGTGATTTACGTACGTAATCACCTCCTGAAGTTTGTTGGTTATTTCTTGTGCCCCTTGAACTTTAAAAGTTACTTTTACTTCCAAAGTTGCATATACTTCCTGCAGGGTGCGAATGTAATGATTTTGAGGAGGAATTATGTAACAGTGAGGAAGGTATATGACCTCAATGCGGACTTGTAATCTTTCAGGATCTGGGGGAATCATGAAAAGGACCGAACTTCAGAGGCCTATGTGGCCGCAACATGTATGAGTTCGATGGTGATTGGAACGACATTGTACAAGGAATAGAATACCTGTCACTATGTGCATTGATAGTATAGGTTTGGTTTTGGTGGCTGGTTGGCTCACATAGAAAATTAGAGGATCACATGGTAACTTTGAGGGCAATACATGTTTGCGAAAAGTATCTACAGCATTGTAGTGAACCGCAGTGCGCATGACATTTCTTCTAATTGGTGAGTATAACTGTAGCTCGAAGTTGTCGTCCCTGCAATTTTGGTTGGTTTGTGACATACGACAGAGTATTGTATACATGAAATGTATGATAGAGTGAGGGAAGGAGGTTAGGTCCCCCCATACGGCATTTATGATATGCTACTATATTAGTCTAGTCAAGTGCTGGAAATTTTCTCTTGGTGTTTTTGTTTTCATTGTTGGACTTGGACATTATATATGTGCTCTGGATAGTCACACATCTGTGATTGAGAGATTTCTCTCCTTCAGATATCATTGATTTCTCTCGTTCAGATATATCATCCTACATGCACGGATGACACACACGGGTTTTAGATGCTAGGGTTAATCGTTGTAACCCCTAACTTATATCGTGTGTTAGTGGGTGTCATTGATTATGTATCTAACATCTGAGGCGATGGATCGAGTAGTAGTTGTTAGTGCTAGTGCCCAAGCATGTACTTGTCTACTCTGTAAATGTGAATGAACAGGAACCAAAATTGGTTGGTTGAAAGGTACTGATTCGGTCATTTATTAGAGTCGACTGTTCTTGAGTCCAGGCTGTAGTTTGCTTTTAACAGATATGGACCACCATTTTTGTTCAACTGTGGGATTACTTCTATTCAATTGAAACGATGATGGTTACTCTTCTTGAAACACAAACACCATTTGAGTAAGATTTCAAATTGGAGTCAGTGTAAAAATACCACCAAAACTTTCAAACTTGTCTAAAACAATTAATTACGAACTGATCACTGATCACACGTTGACACCAGTGTTTACTATTTCTAAAAATGGTATTGCTATGTTTTCATTCATGTTCTATAGAACCTAACTTAATTCTTGAGGAATGTCATGTGTGTCATCGTGACTCATACCTTATCTACAATCCCAATCTAACATAAATTATTCTGGTACGATATTAAGGGTTTAAGGTGGTCTCGCAAACTAACAACTTATTAGAGATTATTTTGGGACCGTCTCCTTCCCGTCCGGACAGCATTAATAGAGAGAGCCAAACAAAACTGGTCGATCATGAGTAGTATTGGGCAGCAATATAATCGATACTTGCAATATTGCATCACAGTATAACGGATGTATCATGTATATCATGTAGTAGTATGATCCATCGAATTGAATGCTGTAGCAGACTAGCAGCAATTAATTGAAGAGCCCAACTGAGTAGCATGCAGCTAGCATCATTATCATATATTCATGATGATGAGTCGTTCGATTAAAATTAAATGCATACCATGACTACACAACCACCTTCCCTGGTAAAGGTAGGTTCCCCAAATATATGAACTTTGCCTATCCAGCTCTTTAGACCTTGTACAACAAAGCCTTAAATGGGCATTTGAGACCTATAAGACTATGCTGGAGAGCCTTGTGAGAATCAAACATTTGATGCTCGCCTCAAATGTTTGAGGTGAGCATCAAATGCTGCTCACATTATTTTATTATTATTTTTTGTTTTTATCTTTTCTTTTATTCATTTCTTTTTATTTGTTCTTTTTTCTTTTTTTCTTTTCCACTTGTACTTCTGCTTGTTAGTCTCGTTCTTTCTTTTCTTTTTCATCTCTTTCTTTTGTTTTATTTTCTACTTAATTTGTTGTAAATTTTCATTTATTCTATAATATTTGCAAAAAATAAAATACACTTATTCAATAAATCATTTAGTAATTCATATTACAACTAAAAATAATAAACCCTTACATAATAATAAAATTACAAATCTTAAAAAAAAAAAAAAAAAAAAAAAAACTCATGAAATGAAAATAGCTACACGACGACATTGTTTAACCTCTAAAATGATTCCACATATGCTTGCTTATGTCCTTTTGCAACATCAATGTCTTACCTTTATTAGTTAGCTTCATTCTAGTTTCGACATGATTTATTATAGTATTTTTTTTTAAGTATTACTATTATTTTTAAAATTGACATAATGTAATTGCAATTAATTAATAATAATAAAAATGAGATTATTAATAAAGTTTTAAAAGAAATGAGAAAATGAAAATAGAAAGAGAGGTTGAAGGGGAATAACTGTTGGAGTGTTGGGGTATAAATTGAGTGGAATGCTGACGTGGCAGAATTAAGACTCAAAATGAATATCAACTGCCGGAGAAGGCCTTACTACTGTGCCATTTTAGAACCACCCTGTTTCACTATCGGTAGTGGTGGTTCCCATGTGTAGTCTTGATGCTATAGTGAGGAATTTCATGAGGAGGGCAGGGCCGGGGGTAGTGTCAAAGAGACCTAGTAAATAGTACTCACAATCAGCATGGTTACATCATCCACATTCACTCCCTCATATCACACGAAAAATCACATACTAGTACATCTCATATCGGTCGAAATATTTACACTGATTTAGGCTAATAGTTGAGTTCAGATTTATCATACAAAAATAACTGGATCTAACACTTGGGATAGTTAACTAAAATACTATTTTAGGGTGAATGATGTGTTCGGGTAAAAGGGTAAAAGAATGAAGAAAGAGAGTATAGGTCCACATAGCAGCTAAAGACAATACCTCCAAAGTGATAATCAACGTTGTGGTTCACTTTAATTTGATTAAAATTTATTTCGACCATAATAATAAGTACTTTCTTTAATTTTTCCTAATTTTTAGTATAAAACGTTTTAGGTTCTGAACCATTTGGAACAATTTAAATAGTAAAATATCATAGTTGGTTTGGGATGAAGTGAATATCAGAGTACGGACTATTGTCTTGTTCCCTTATTTAATGGAATTAAACTACAATAACTCGTGCCAAAGTTGAATTATCGGAAACTATAATATGCCTAATTAATGAATGATGTATATAATAGCTAGGTAGGTTTATATGTGAATGGAGGGTGGTGAGAATCGACAAACTACAAACTGAATGAAAGATTTTTTTACTATTCGATCACATTATAATGTTTAATGATGTTTGAAATGTTGTACAATATAGAGTATATCTCATATTTGTGCGATGTGATTTATGTAGTATTATATTGTACAAAATTTAACCACTATGAGATAATATAATATGATGGAGTAAAGCATAAACCTAAAGGAAAACAAGGAACTTCACTCCACGAAATAATAAGGCTGGCTTCAGAGGTGCTATGACTAAGATTGTCTATCTACCTCAATTATTATTTATTTGTATTATTGAATAGAGTGGTGATAAGTAGTATCACTATCATGCACATTCATGTATTATCTCCATCCATAACAGTTGTTTAATTATGTGATGATCGGATTTCGGACCCTTGTTCGTTGAGACCCGATCACTTGGATAGTTTGGCTCTATGCGGTTAGTAATGACTGAATCACCGATATCTAACTCTTATCATGTGAGATTGTATCTCTGCTTATATAACTTTCGGTCTTTCACATTCATCCTTAGTGATACAAAGAAGTATCGAGGTGCTATGTTTACTTGAACCAATTATATGTACAATGACTTTTTTTTAAACAACGAATATTACAATTACTCTTATACTACTGCTATACAACATTCGAAACCACCTTATATCTCCACACCTAAAACAACCTTATGTCTCCGCCTCCGCTAGGTATCGAACTCTGCATCTCTTCTTCACCAACCTCAGCTCCCTTACACTGGACCACCTTATAACTCCCATTATATGTGATGTTTTATGCATTGTTCTCACTTGGTGATAAAAGGGACCATTTGTGGTTTGCCAAAGGGTTCCAGATAGTGGATGGTTAACCTGATCTACTTAGTAGATTGACTCAGACTAGGAGAATGTCGAATCCATCATTTTTAGAACAAATAACAAGAGAGGTAAAGTTGAGATATTCATTCTAGGATTTTATTATAACTAATCACTATTTAATTTTAAGTTTTCTTTTTACCATTTATTTTTTCTTTCGGAAGTCGATGCAAGTCTTTTCGACGAAAATCCAAAGGCCCTTAGATACGGTTCAAAAGAACAAAGAGGGTGAGAATGAAAAATGAGGATTGACCGCGCGCCTACTCTAACACAGATTTTGTTCAGAATACACATATTCAAATCAAATTCAACAGCGGAGATAACTGAATGAGCTCAGTCTTAAACGCGCAAAGGGCGGGGGCGAAAAAGCCGAAAACAAACTACTCGGATACTCCACATTGTCGGAGCTAGCGAACACTTACCATTTTTCAAACCTAGAACAAGGCACGGAATCTAAATATGGAAATCATTAATTACTAACCAACAACAGCAAGGTGCTATTGAGTGCTACAGAAACCTAAAAATAGAAAGGTTTATACACAAACAGTTGCCATTAATATAACGTCTTAAAAGCACACCTAATTTCCGTCAACTAACTCACCTTCATAAACTTTTACTGCTACCTTACTATATTAATTATTACTACTGTATATATTTGTCCCGACCCTGAAACATCACACTGAATTAAACCCGAAAATTTAAAATAAAATATATCAAGAATTATGTTAATTTAGAAAATATTAGTAGGTTGGATAAATAAAAGTGTGAGAGAGAACCGAGAAGCATAATCAGTGGAATGAAATTAAAGTTGGAAAGTAGGGGTTCAACTAATGTGTTATTCTTTTCGTTTAAAAAAGTTTGAACTGAACTAAATTTATTTGTAATTAGGGGCGGAGCCAGGAATTAGAGTTGGGGAGGAAGGAAATTGTAAAATCGTAAATATCAATAATCTTAAATATTACATAACATAATTTATTTATTTTTCAAAATATGGGGGGACGCCCCTTTCGTCACCCCTGGTTACGCCCCATGTATAAGAAACAATTAAGCGTATGTAATTGAACTGAATTGAATGGATCGAAACTGAAAGGAACTCAATGAACTTGAGTTGGACCAACCTGAACTGGATTCAATAAATTTGAAATGAATTGTACTTAATGAAATAAATCTGAAATGAACTGATATGAAATGAAGACCTTATTTTTTTAAAATAAAAGAACAAAAACTTAATCTTTGTTTTCGTCTGAATAAAACTGAACTGAATTTATTTGTAATATGAAAAATAATTAAATAAATCTAAACAAAACTGAACCAACATGACGAAATTAATGAATTTTCATAGAAAACACAAGGATTAACCAAAATTTTGAGATCACATAGTAAAATTTAAAATCCACCCCACCCCATAAATCAGGCCATTTAATTTTTTAACTAAATTAGCTACAGTCTCGTGATCCCATATGCCTAGCTATACATATTTCTTCTCCTTTTTAAACCAATCTTCGTACCTCATTTTCATTACAAACCCAACATCCATAGACCAAAGAAAGAAAAAAAATGGTTTCATCTGATCAGGGCAGCCTAGTGAACAGCATAAGGCTATCATCAGTTGGGCCGGGCCTGGTAACGACACCGGACTCGGTATACGAGCCCGATAACTTCGACTTGGCCATGAAGCTTCACTACCTGAGGGTGGTTTACTATTTCGGAAAGGAAGCATTTGAAAACGTGACGACTCTCAAGTTTAAGGAGCCTATGTTCTACTGGTTGAGCGAGACTTCTGTGACTTGTGGACGGTTCCGAAGGGACGAGTCGTCCGGCCGGCCCTACATCAAGTGCAACGACTGTGGGGTGAGGATCATTGAGGGCAAGTGTGATAAGACGCTCGAGGAGTGGTTGGAGGTGAAGGATGCTGCTCTTGAGAAGTGTCTCGTTTCCGATCAGTGTATCGGTCCCGAGCTTCTGTTTTCGCCCCTGCTTCTCATACAGGTACCCTTAATTTTTTTTGATTCGAGTTGGTGGTGAAGCTAGAATTTTTTTTCACTAGTTAAATATAAAAAGATTTAGGGCATCAAATTTTATTTTTATCTTCATCTTTAGTTCGTTATTAGTATCAAAATATCGACTAGCGGTAAAATAGAATATTCGTAGTAAAAATGAACGGTGTTAATATAAAAGTTCATAATTTAATAGATAAAAATTATATTATTAGACGTATACGAGAAGATTCTGTGTAGAAATAGACTTTGGTAATTGCTAAATACAAAACTTCACAATTTAAATTTAAGTAGATAAGATAATATCAGTTAACATGTGCCAACTGCCACGGCACAGGTGGTTAGTCAATGGTGCCTTCGCCCCTGCGTCTCGAGTGGTTTGGAGGAATATATAGCAAATATAAAAGATCAATTACTATAATGTTACAATTGCTATTAAATTATGAATTTCGGAAACAAATCACAAATGTTAGGAACGGTTATTGCGTCTCAAGTTACCGACTAGGCTACAAATGACGTAAAACTTAAAAGAGTATTAGTAAATTTGATTTTACGGCACATCAAACACTTTTTACCGCAGGTAAACCTTGGGGGATGGTTTTGAGATTTTAAGTCATTTTGATCATGATCATGTTAAATGCCACAGATCTTGTACTATCGCAATTCCGTTTCATTATTAATTTTTTAAGGCATGTTATTACGAATTAAAGGTTTTGATGCCATTTAATACAATAACCCGTAGTACTTTTATCTTTTTATTTTATTATTAAGTGAATCGCCATTAAAATAAATGATGGACAGTGAATATAATCCAACAAAAGTGGAACTAATCAATGGACCTATCTAGCTACTGAAGGACATAAAAAACGGAGCAAAATTTTGTCGACAATATATTTCTGTCTTGGATTATTTACTTTAGTTTTAAACTAGCTCATTTTGGTAGATATTTCTTGCCACTAAGTTTTTTTTTTTGTTCTTTGTTTTATGTGACAAATTTGTGTATAAACCATACAGATTTGGTAATCACATTAAGTATTTGTCCGTGCCACTTGCTCAGATGCTGTTTGTGCATTTGAAGTCTAAATCATAACTTTTTAGGTGGTTTTTTTTAGCAATTTACTTCATGCCTAATATTAACATTTTGTATTGTTAAATGTTTAAGGGTTAGTTTTGACATCAAACTATTAAAATCATACGATAAAAATAACTAAAACATTAAATTATGAAACTAAATTGTCTACATTTTCATCTAGTGTTTTACAAATTTCTGAATTTACACGTAAATTCATTTTCATGTCTAAAACTCTAATACATATTTGTTATTTAGGATTCGTTGCAATTAGATTTTAAACTATTAATATTTTAATTAATATTGCTCTGATTATTACAGTACACAAAATTTAAATGTGGTGGTATGGCAGTGGGACTAAGCTGGGCCCATGTCCTGGGAGATGCATTCTCTGCTTCAGATTTCATGAACAGATTGAACTGGTTCATGGCTGGGAACAAGCTAGTGAAGCCTATGGATTTCGCCCAAACTCTCACAAAGTCTTCAGCTCCACTGGGCCAGTCCAATGATATAGTGGACTCACTAGCCATCAAACGGGTCGGCCCAGTTGGAGATAACTGGATCCATATCCCAGAAACTAAAATGGTCCCATTTTCCTTCAATGTCACTCCAGCAACACTGAGCAATCTCCAGTCAAAACTAGGCAAACATGGAGGTCGTGTTACTCCGTTCGAGCTGATTTCCGCGCTACTTTGGCAAATTATTTCGAAGATTCGTGCCAACAGTTCAGAGCCGTTGGTTGTTACAGTATGCGAAAAGGGCGAAAGAAGCAAGGCAAGTGGACTTATTGGCAACAGTCAGGTTGTGAGCTTGGTGAAGGCTAATTTCTCGGTTGTAAAGGCCGAACTTGGCGACGTAGTGGCATTGGTGAGAGAACGGAAGGGGAATGAGAAGGTTAAGATTCAAGAGAGACTCGAGAAGGAGAATAGCTTGACAGATTACATCGTCTATGGGGCGACTCTGACTCTCTCAAACTTCGATGATGCAAAGTTTTACGAGTTTGAGTACAGTGGCCACAAGCCGGTTAGTGTTAGCTGCTGCATTGATGGAGTTGGGGAGCAAGGGGCCGTCTTTGTGCTACCGCTTTCACATGGGGCTACCAGCGGCAGGGCTGTTACTGTGGTTTTACCAGAGGATGAAATCGTCGAGTTTAAGTCGGAGCTGAAAAACGAAGGGATCCTCGCATGAACGATTGCCGTGTACTGGAAATGAACTTTAGAGGACAAGTTTGTATCTGGTATGTATGTGTGTTTTCATCTCATTCTTGAATTTGGAACCTCTAGTATTGTTGTTAGAACAGTAGAATGTGACTGTGTGTGTGTGTTTCAGATCTTCAAGACTTTATTGAATAATTTACTTATATCCTTTGTCCACATGGCTACTTAGATTGCTACATTCAAATTCCGGAAATCGATCCGGAGTAGACCCCTACCCCCTCTCCTCACTGTGCATGTAAGTCCCACCTACGAGGGGCCTCCTAGTGTAGAACAAACATTCAAAACCTGATTGAGGAAACTGAGAGCAGCAAAAGAATCAGTAAATATTGGATAAGCCAATCAAAACCATGATTTTAATTCTTGTATAAAGTGGGAATGAAAATTCTATCCTTATCGCTTACCGGTGTACAGACATAGTTATAAAGTGATATTTAAAGTGTTGTACATTTAATATAACTCAATAAAACATTCGTGTACAATGTACTTGAGGGTAGATTGATATAATCTGTAAAAATGACATTTCAAGATCATCCTCTTCACAGAGCTAACTAGCAAGGCTCCAAGAAATGGAGAGTGCGACTTGTTGGCCTGCAGTCATTGTCATGAGGTTGAACTGAGATGGAGAAATATCTGATAGAAACAAGAAACTACTTCTCCATGTTCTTGTTTCTAAGCTACTACACTTGTCTGAAGCTAATACGTGTTGGATAAGATGTTACCATTTGTCTTAGTCTATCACGTCAGGATCTTAATTGCCACTAGTATTATTCATGCTTGAAAGCGACCTACAGATTGCGTGAACCAGATTTATTTTGATTACTGTACTAAAAATAAATCCGACTCAGTTCAGATTTCTTCAAAACAATCAAGCTGAGAGAACCTGCATCTCAATTATACACTGAACACATATAGACTAAACTATGTGTAATAAGTAATAGCATTACTAAAGATATCTAATCATATAGACTAAACTCATTTGAATTGTACTCGACTACTTTCAATTCCATTCACAATGGAGTGCTGGTATACTAGTGAGTTATGATGGACAAGTAGTATAGCGATGTCTTTGTCAATTTCAGACCGATTTACGGAATTGGAAAGATTATCATCCATGAATTTCAATCACTCAATTAGAAGTCCATATATGGGACAAAATGTGTATATCTATCACACACAATTTTGTTGTCCAATATTCAGAATAAACATATGAGAGGTTATCCTGCACAAATTCTCCTTCTGGACAAGCACAAATTGAGCTTGTACTATTCAAATGCAAAATAAAGTAGACCCCCACCACAAAGAAGCAAGCATAATCACACAAATTGCACTAACAAGCAGATATTTACACCGGAGGTCAGTAAGTACAGCACGAAACTCTGGCTAGCTTGAATAGAACTATGGTCTGGCAAAAGTACGTAATAAGGTATCTAGTAGCTGACCAGGTGACCTAAAAGCTAGCTGGAGTAGATTTTCGAATTAGTCACCTTAAGACATAATATAGTATGAACCTATGAATAGAATGATAAAGATGATTGATCTAAGTCATACCACACACAAGCACACACAATTATCACGATGCATCACTCAAATAACCGGAAAGAAAACACACCTCACCTTCACCTTAATGGATTTTTGAGTTTGTTATGTTTCATCAAGTTACTAGAATGCTTGTACCAGAAAACATCTAATCTAAAGAATAAACAAAAAGGCTGCCGAGAAAGCTCGGATTAAGTAGATTATGCATAACAGTTGTAACAGTGATCATTGACTCGATTGATAAGAAGAAGAAAACTAAGCATGTACTACGCAGCTCTATTGAATCGCTGCTTCTACCGAATCAACAACGCCCAAATACAAAAACCTGAAACGCATTGAAACATAGAAAGGAAACAAAGCTTATATACATACAATGGTAACCCGCAAGGATTGCGAATTCAGGAGGACACCTCAACCTCGCCCTCTTCCTTTTGTTTGCGAACTTGTGCCGCCCAGGACATGTTATCATTGGACTGTTTGTACATGCTTCTTGCCTTCAACCCAGATAACTGAGACTCCCAGCGGTTCTTCCACTCACTCTTATCTCCCGCTTGCTGCATACACGATGATGAGTCCTCATTAGACAACTCATGACAATAACCAAAACAGAACAAACACCGCTTTTTTAGATGGTTTATTTTGAAACGGTTTTTTAATGAGGTTTATATAATGTCTGTGATATTGGTTAAAGATGTGAAATAGGAAACATAAACAATCTAAAAAAGACGAAAAAAGAAGGAATACATAAACAATCTAAAAAAAATGACGAGTAGTATACAATGCTTGTGCTAGCTTGTACAGATTAGATTCATGCTCCTGAACAACAAATTAGCCGAGTAAATACTTCATTTTACAAGTAACTTCATTTTACAAGTAACATGTTCTTCACTTCTGATTAATTATTAAAGAAGTAATATAAACGACTAGATTCCGAATCTTCAGAGCTTATCATTAATCACTTTCCCTCAACTAATGGAGATCATATATCATCTCTGATCATGGGATTAACATTAAATCACCTCCCAACAACAAACTATACAAATAAAGTTAGGATAATTGAAAACATAACAAATTAGCTTTACATAGATTATCTCATCAAGACAACTCCTTAAAAACACAGAAAAAAAATAAAAAAATTGCTTTTTTTGTTAGTAAAATTGTAACTGAATCACACTCATCTGCAATAAAGTTTGCATCTTTACACTAAAAAACAATACCACATTAGGCCTTAAATCTACATAGACCCATAAAAATCCAATCTTAAAACAATCAAGAACTACCTGAGAATCAAATCGTCTCCTCGCCCCGAACCCGAATCCCAAACCCATCCGGATATCCCGATCATACAGCTCCCTCCTTAAAGGATCCGACAGAGTCTCATACGCCTCCTGCACCATAATAAACGCCTGAGTGTACTCCTCGACCCGACCCGGAGGTGACACATCAGGGTGGTACTTCCTAGCCAGCTGCTTGTATGCTTGCTTTATCTCCAACAAGGAACCCGTGTCAGGAATACCCAGCAACTCGTAGAAGGTCATGGAAGCTTGCTTCTCCGGCAGGACCGCAACGGTGTCGTTTAACGAGCAGGTGATTGCGGATCCGGGTCGGGTCCTAAAGGAAATTAAAGAAGGAGATGTTCCGGGTCGGGTTGGAGTGGAGAAAAGGGAGGTGGGTTCGGGTCGGGATAGGAGTTTACCGGCGACATAGGTGGGGCAAGAAGCCATGAGTGGTTGTTTTTCTTGTTTGGGACTTGGTTTTCTTTTTGGAGAAATTTGGAGTGTGAGTGAGTTGTAATTAGTACAGTACAGGTGGATTATTATAGGTAAAAAGGGTAGTAGCACCTCGAATGTGAAGTGAAGACTTGGAGATATGGAGGTTTATAGTAGTTGGGCTTATTTATCTACCTTTGATTTTTTTTTTGTTTTTGGATGGTTTTGGTTTCTTGGATCTGGAAATTTCTTAGAGACTTACACGTATGTGGCTATGTTGCATGAGATTCTGTCTCAATTGGGTTTTGTTACACTCATAAGTCATAAGTCGAGTTTATCCGTTTGCCATTTTTCAAGATTTTTGGAAGAATCTGAGAAAAAAATCAGTTCAATTCATTTCTCGAAAGTTATAAGTGGTAAAGGTGATAGAGTAGTAGCTTCGAGTTAACGTGATTTTTGAATAATGTAGAAGTAGAAGTAAGGTTATATTTTATGTTTAAAAAGCAAAAGTTAAATTCAGTTTGAATTTGCTTAATTGTTTACTTTTTATATATAGTATATATAAGTTATTTTAGTTCAAGTTAGTACAATTATGTTCGAACAAAGAAACAAAGCATCATTGTCAGTTTTATTTGTCTGAAAAACATTGTTTACTTCAATTCAAATTTGTTTAGTTATTTGTTATAGTACAAATATGTTCAGTTTAGGCTTTGTTTAGCGTTAGCTTATCAGCTAGCTTATAAATTTCAGAAGCTTATAAGCTCATATTCACGAAACAAACTTATTGCCAGGTGAAATAAGTATGTTACGTGAACACGTGCTTATAAGCTCTTGGAATTTATCAGTTAGCTCATTTTATAAACTAATAAAATTAACTTATTTTTTTAATAAATTATTTCAATTATACCCCTTATGATGATGATAATAACAATATTAATAATAATAAATAAATAAATAAAATTAATGATACTAATAAAGAATAACACAATATGTGTTGTCAAAAACATGTTCATAAGTTGATGAATGATGATTTAATTTATAGTTTAAATATAAAAAATTTATTTATTTTTATTTTTAAATAATAATAATTTGTTATTGTTATTATTATTATTATTAAATATGAAAAATATAACAAGATAATATGAATGCCCTTTTTTGTCATTTTATCAGTTGGATTATAAGCTCATTCGATAAACATGTAAACTAATATCAGCTCACGGACACTAAAATCGGTTAACTTATCAGTTGACTTATCAGTTAGTTTATCAACTACCTTATCCGCTCCAACTAGTTTATCAACTAGTTTTACTAAACAGAGCCTTAGTGCAGTTCATACAAGTTCAGATAAATTTCATTCTATTCCGTATGTTCGGAGTTCGGTTTAGTTCAAATTTGATTTGGTAAAATTTATACTATAAATAAATTTAGTTAAGGTAAAACTTTCTTACACGAATTAAATAGGACCTGAGCTAATGAAAATGTAATTGATAAGATTAGTGGAGAGAGTCGGCACCTAGAGGATACTGGTGGAAATGAAAGGGAAAGAATGATATGTCATGAATCCTAATTTAATGTAGTTTAAAGGGGTGAAGCTTTATCCATATTAATATTAATAAGATGTCCTATTAACATTTTTTATAATCGTACTCTAACGTGAAGTACGTATGTTTATGTTTATCCGTGAGATTTTAAATTAAATGAGGATAATTGATGAAGTGTATGTGACCAAGTCGATTCGAAGGGTCAAGGTGTTACATAAATATTTTGAAAGAATTAGGAATAAGGTGAGTCTGAGTGAGATATGATTTGTTTATTAGAACGTCCGTTGATATTCAAGCCGAAATGAAATGAGAAAAGAAAGTTGCAAAAATAAAAACGTGTAGAATTGAGTTAAAAGGGCGGAAAAGGAAAATACATATAATTTGGGCGATATATGCGGTTTTTGTAGACTTGCGTATAAGATTGTATATCACGTATTATTATGATTGAGATAAAATACATAAAATTAAAATTTATGTATTTATGTGCATATTATCACTAAAGTACCATGTATTGTATAAAGTTCGATCCCTGAAGAGACTTGATGATCAATGATAATAATCTTTGAGAGACTAGAGGGAGTCAATTATTTTAAATATGGATGAAGTTCCATCCCTTTAAATTAAAATTGGACTCCTTACATTTTATTCTCTTTAATACACATATGAATAAACGTGGTTCTAGATGAAATTAGTACATACTAGAAATCACGTCACCCGCTACGCGGGTGAAGCGTAATTAATTTTGTTAAACATTATTTGTTAATTGGTTTTAGTATGTAATTATCACAAAATGACTTTAAACATAAACAAAGAATATATATCAACTGATAATTTACAAATTACGAATTGAGTAATAGTACTTAGTAGGATTTATGTCCTTTATAATATATTGTAGTCATAAAAAGATTTCAATCGTAAAGAAAAAAAATATAAAACAAATGGAATGTATCAATAAGTAAACATTTGAAAATTTTAAAATTGTTTATCTAGTAGTTAAATGTAATAGAAATGTATATAGTTTTTGTAGAATTGAACAATATTAGACGTACATAAAGTATTCATCCGATGAGTTAATAACCTTCTGGTAACTCCGTAGGTGATAGAAATATTCAACTTCGAAATCTGCAATGCAATTTTCGCATGTTAATTGATGTTCTTCATCTATCGAATACACTGTCTTGTGGTTCTGTATCTCTTCCCATTTTTCTTCTTCGAAGCTGCAAAATGGGTGATGTTCAAATACAAAGTGCTCTGGGATCCTCAGGTCCTCTATCCTCAGAGCTAAATTACGCCTGCATTTCTTCACATAATTGAGTCCTGACGGGGTACTTTTCATTTTGTTAATTGCTTCCCATCCTTGTAGTCTCTGTTTCGGATCCAGTGTCAGTATCTTAAAACCATTGATGCATACATGTATTCTGGATGTTTAGATATTTTTGTGGACGCCTCTTCAAAAAGATGTCCCCTTTTTAGGTGTTCGTGGTCGTAGTACTCAGCCTGTAATTTTATTAGAAATAATTTTAACGTACTGACACAAAAATATATGTGCTGATCAACGGTTGTTTTATTGTAATTAAATGAAGGTTGGTGTTGTAATTTGCTTACCAACAATGTCATGTAGTAACTCCGTGGATCTTCAGCTGTTCGACACTTGTCCATGAATTCTTTTTGCCCTGGTTTTGGTCTTCTTTCCAGGTCTTGGGGGTTGAAGAAGTTGGCCTGTAATTTGATTAGATATAACTTTAACTTATTGACACATATATATATATATATATATATATATATATATATATATATATATATATATATATATATATATATATATATATATATATATATATATATATATATATATATATATATATATATATATATATAGTAATTTGCTCACCACCAATGTCCTGTAGTGACATTCTGGATTTCCTGCTGTTATGCATTTGTCGATGAAATCTTTTTCCCATGGTTTTGGGGTTTTCCAGTTATTTCTTGGAATTCTGAACATGTTAACTTTCATGTAGAATCCCGGTTCTTCATATATGTGCTTGTACTTCTTGTTCCTGTCATTGTTGCAAGTCTTCATTAGTTGTCCGATTTATATGTAGAGTCAGTTATTACTAATTACCGCATATGAATAACATACGTGAGGAGTACGCTCCCGCAATCATGTACACAGTGAGTAGCAGCAATGAACATTATCTTGGTTTGAATGTCATCTGGTAATTGTGTGAATGATTCGAATTCAGATGTCTCTAGCGTTCTTTGTTTCTTCTGCGTCAGATAAAATTTGAAATTAGCATGTAACTGGTGATGTGTGCCACTAAACAATTTGCTTGGTTTAATGAGATTATTCAATATGAAAGTTTTAGTTGTGTAAAGGAAGTAAGATTAATTACCTTTATTCTTGTGCACCAAGTGTTTGAGGACCGAATTTGTAGCTTATAATTTTCGGCTTCTAGTCTACTGTTTAGGAGGTCCAATCGCTTTTTCATCCAGCGCCTTTGTTCTTTGATTCGTGCAATCTCTTCTTCTAGTTCCTCTTTTGACATGTCATCAACATTCTTCATTTTTCCCTGAATGAAAACTAAAATCTAAAGCAAGAAACTAAGATTAGTATCTAATTCGTCAATGACTACTGAGTGACTAATAACCAATAGTAAACTCAACAAATATATAATTTCAGGAACCAGTTATACGATTGAATAATATTAGATAATTTCATCTAGAACCACGTTTATTCATATGTGTATTAAAGAGAATAAAATGTAAGGAGTCCAATTTTAATTTAAAGGGATGGAACTTCATCCATATTTAAAATAATTGACTCCCTCTAGTCTCTCAAAGATTATTATCATTGATCATCAAGTCTCTTCAGGGATCGAACTTTATACAATACATGGTACTTTAGTGATAATAAGTTCATTTCTAAAATTGGAATCTTCCAAAGACTAAAATGAGAAATTGATACTCAGTAATTATGAAAATATTTAAGTGAAACATGTTTATCCGTGAATTTTAAATAAAAACCAAATGTGATGTGATCTCAATCCAAAGAGGTTCAGCAGATACGGTCGATGGAAGTATATTAGCCAAAAATAACAACCATACAAATAATCATCTTAGTATTAGCATGTAGTCATATATGTTCACAGCGAGCTCCAAAAGTTCACATCTGCAAATAATCCACACCACACAACACAAATATGCCACAAATAATCACAGAAACAACAAATAAACCAAAATTTTCACCATTACTTCTTTCACTTCATTCGACTAATCTAGTTAGGCATTCTCCAGCAAAGTATCAAATTGAATTTTAATGCCCATGAGGCTTTGTTGAAGGATTTATAAGGAGTAAAAATTTGATGCTCACCTTAAACATTTGAGGTGAGCATTACACCATTTGTTGCTCCTTTTATTATTATTTTTTATTTTCTTTTATTACTTGTTTTCATATTTTTCCTTTTGTTTATTTCATTTTACTTGTTTTTTTCTTAATGTTTTATTCTTTTTATTTTTCAATTTTGGATTTATCCCTTTTGTTAATTTCTAAGTTTGATATAATGTAAGTGTAATTAATTGATAATATTGAAAATGAAATTAATAATGAAGTTTAAAAAGAAAGCGAGAAAGAAAAGTAAAAAGGGGGATTAAGGGGATGAATTGTTGGAGTGTTGGGGTTGAACTTTAATGGAATGCTGATGTGACATATTTGAGGCTCAAATTGTGTATAAATTTTGCAAATATGCACCAAGTGGTCAAGGGAACCATGCAAGACCTAAATTGTTTTTAATTTACAAATATGCATTGAATGATCAGAGTCAGTCTAAACAAACCAAAGCTACTAATTGCGGGGACAAGGATCCGTGACGCAATACAAAACTTCACCAGTACGCATGGACTTTAGACTTGAATGCAGTTGGGTTGTCTCCAGTCCCTCCATTGGTGAAATCCCAGGCAATGAATATGATATACTTCTAGTAAACTCCATCATCAACTACAGTCTTCTTCACCTTATCAACTTCCACAACACCAAACAACTTGTTATGCAGTTTCAAAATAGTAAATTCCACAACACTTGAAAATGTTACTATAAGACATTTATCGGTAAAAGGAAGCATATGTTTCGACGGTTATAGGACCCAATGGCGTTCCTAGCAAGGTCCACTGTCCACGTATTTTTTATCATATGTGACTGTCACTCCACTGCGTTATGCAAACGCAGGTAGAAAGAAAGAATAATGAATCTTGGCCAAACCCAAAAATTCCCAACCAGTACCGTAATTGTTTTTTCAAGATTAATTAAAGACTCGGTTACGAGGTCAAATCCTGCAATCAACATTGGATGCGATTCATTGACTATCTCAAAATGCTCATTATATTCAGGTTTTTCATATAAGGTTTTGTAGGATTGTGTCGATAAAGGTCCAACATAATTCTCCATCATAGAATGTAGTAGGAATCTCTCTATTTTACATACAAGGGCAAGTGGAATTCTCTAAAACTTTATAGGTGTAGTAATAAAAAGAAAGGGTCTAAAAACCTTTCTAAACTTGTATATATAGGGTGGTGAGTTCATTTGGAACTCGATCAACCAAGCAGAGTGAGAGCAACTGTAGAGTGATAAATTCAAAGTGAGAAACTTAAGTATTGTGGTTATACAAGCTTGGCTTGGTAGGCTTGTGGTCACCTAGTAAAGCACCGCACTGATTCGAGTTATTTCAGTTGTTCAAGTTTCATCGTTGAACTCCATAAATTTGGCAGCGTTAACTTTCATCACTGAATTCGGCAATCTTAACCTTCATCGTTGACCTCCATAAATATCAGCTAATTTATAAATAAGATTAATATAAATTATATTGGAAGTGCAGCGTAAATCTTAATATTAAACATTATCTAGTTTTTGGATTTATCTTAGCTAGATATGGGTGATTAGATGCCTTAAAAAACACCATGGATCTGGAAGTGATTGAAAATGTGAATTAAATAAATCACGTCGTGCATCTATCAGTTATTACTATGACACGGTATACACGTATTTATCATATGTGATTGCCACTCCACTAGGGTATGCAAAAGCAGGTAGAAATAAAGAATAATGAATCTTGCCCAAACCTAGAAATCCCCTACCAGTACCGTAATTGTTTTTCACGATTAATTAAAGACTCGGTTACGAGGTCAAATCCTACAATTAACATTGTATGCGATTCATCGACTATCTCATAATGCTCATTCAGGCGCTTCATATAAGATTTTGTAGGATTGTGTCGATACAGATCCTACATAATTCTCCATCATATAATGTAGTAGTAAACTCTATATTTTACATACTACGACATGTAGAATTTTTTAGAACTGTAGTAATAATTAAAGAGAAATGATCTAAAAACCTTTCAAAACCTGTATATATAGCTAGGGTGGTGAGTTCATTTGGAACTCAACCAAGCAAAGTGAGAGTAACTGTAGAGTGATAAATTCAAAGTGAGAAACTTAGTATTGTGGTTATACAAGGTTGGCTTGGTAGGCCTGTGGTCACCTAGTAAAGCACCACACAGATTCGAGTTATTTCAATGGTTCAAGTTTCATCGTTGACCTCATAAATTTGGCAACCTTAACCTTCATCACTAAATGTTGTGGTATTTCATCTAATTTGTAAATAAGATTAATATAAATTATATTGGAAATGTAGCGTAAATCTTAATATTAAACCTTACCTAGTTTTTGAATTTATCTTATAGCTAGATATGGGTAATCAGATACCTTAAAAACACCATGGACCTGGAAGTGATTGAAAATGTGAATTGAATAAGTCACGTCATGCATCTATGAGTTATTGCTCTGACACGGTATACAACTTTCCGGTAGCCAAACCCAATGTTAGAATTCGTCAATCAGTCATGTGAGTTCGTTTTAACTTGTGAGCTGCTGAGAGCTTTTGTTGTAAAAGCGTATGTTTGAAAACACGTTCCTGTTAATTAAGAAACTCACTACAGGAGAGATGGTGACACGTGTTTGGATCAACAACTGATGTAGCTCATGATGACCATGTTAAACCCCATCCCACATCGCTTGAAATAGGACATCAATTCAACATATAAATGGGATAACCTTCTCCCCTTACAATGCCTTTTAAGGGGAAGATGACCCAATTTTAATATGATATTTCAAGCGATGTGGGATGGGCTTTAACAGATCAATACTAAATACTGCATCTCATTTAAATAGCATTGTAATTGCATTTGGGTGGTTTATCAAAGTTCAATCAATTCAAAAGTTGTTTTCATTCTATGGAGTAATAACTCCAAAAAAACAAATGGTTAGTCTAAACAATAGTACATAAAAGTAAAAGTAATAGTTTTAATTTTGTACTACAACAAAATTCAATTTATTCTACCATTGATAGATCATCTACGTACTCATCCGATCAACTCAACTGAAGGAGAAAAAAAAAAATAATAATAATTAATCCATTGGGCAACCCCACGTCCCACCTAAAGCTCTTCTCAAAATCGCCAATTTAGAACAGGGACTAGGAGTCCTTGCTCGGGTATACAAATTTCCGGTGGCCAAAGCCAAATATGCAGAAACTAGAGCCATATGGACTTATCAGAGCGATAGCCAAATCATTTTTTTTTTAGATCACAAAATATCATTAAGCAAATAGAGGAGTTACATTTGTGAGGTCGTCCCGGTACGCGACCGTACGGGGACACCACTTATTTAAATTCTGATGCAAATACACAAAAAACTATTCGGGACATAGATACCAGATACTAACAGAGTTTCTACATGGACTAGTTACTATCTGATTCGAAACTATGCCTGAATCTACCAACTAAGCACACCACTGCCTAACTTGGCCAAAATATCCGTAGTATTGTTGCATTCCCTATGTACAAAGGAGAGCTGCCATTCCTCTATTTGATCCAGAAGTGACTTAATCTGCTGCACCAGAGGCTGATGCCTCCGGTTCGGAACATCTTCCTGTTAACACAAGAAACAACATAAATAGAGTCAGATTGAAGTTCAAGTGAAGAAATACCTAGTTGCAAAGCTAACCTAACTCCATGTAATAAACCATACAGTTAACACAATTATTATCATTAAAACCCAAAGCAATAGAAAAGGCTTTAATAAATGTGCCATCATGAGTGCGTAGAATTCCTCCACAACCAGCTACACCCGGATTAGAATGAGCTGAACCGTCAAAGTTTAAAACATGTGTAAAGTAGTTGGTACCCATTTACACATAATAATAGTCTGAGTTGTAGAAGTAGTATGCAGAGGAAAGCAAACCTGACTTTGCTGATTTAATTGCATCAAACGAGCATACAGTCTATGAAAATTAAGTGCTTGTTGCCTAAAAATAAAATTATTGCGTGACTCCCAGACCACATATGCAAATAGAGCAAGCAGTATTTGCTGATGTGAATTAACTGACAGGGTAGTGAAAACATTGTGAAGAGTAGCATGTGACCACTCCCATCCTGTAGGTGTGATAACATTTCTTAAACTAGCAAAGGCCAAGCAAGATGAAAATAAATGATCAAAAGTTTCATCTTACTTGAGAACACAGCTGACACACAGAGGAAATAGGGACATTTTGAGCAGCAAGCCTAGAGGCCGTGGGGAGACGCCATGTAAAGCTTGCCAACAAAAAATCCTAACACGAGGTAACCCCTTAATCTTCCACACCTTGTTCCAAGCCCACACAGGCTGAATACTGTCCTTAGAAATTAAACACTCATAAGCAGATTTGATAGAAAACAAACCAGAAGGTTCTCACGGCCAAATTAAAGTATCTGGAACATTGGGAATTAAAGGAACATCAATAACATGAGCAACTATGTCAGGTGGTAAGACTGAAAGTAACTTAAAATATATTCCATGTCCCATTAATATGTAATCAACCACCCTTTCATGATTAGTATAGTTGAACAACAGTATTATTATGGAGCCAAACATCAGACCAAAACTTTATAGAAGAACCATCACCCACTTGCCAAATCATTGATCGTCAACACACTAGGGTATACAATTTTTATTTTCATTTTTATAATGGTTTAGATTTTTGTTGCTTGTTTAGGTACATACTTATTTTCTCATTTAACTTTTAACCTATCACCTATTTTAGTAACGTTATTTTAATAATGACATTCTTGAATATAGAGATATACAGAGTGAACCTTATTAGGTGTGACGTCATATTGGAGCCATTAATGTCTGGATATCGCTTGTTCAAATAAAATTCCCACACACACATTTAAATCAGATATGACAATCTCTTAATTGTGTATTTTCTACTCTTAATGGTGCATTTTCTACGAAAACTTTAAACTTTGAAGAGCCCCATTTGATTTTGTCGATATCTTTTTTTACATCCAATTAGATTTCAAATTAGTCATAGTTTATTGTGAAAAAAATAATTTTAAAAATTATAAAAATTATATCATGAAAATATATTTCTTATATTTTTGTATTTTAAGTTTTAATTTTTTTCTTAATAATGCATTATGATTAATTTGAGGTCGAACCAAACATAAAAAAATAAGTCAACAAAATCAAATGGATGAAGTTCTTTAAAGTTTTCACTTGCAATTTTATGGACCAAGTGAAAACACTATTCGATAAATATAAATTTGCTTTGTTAAAATGTATACTATAAATACATTTAATTGGGTCCAATTTAGATTTGTCACGGTGAAATTTATACTACTTAAATAATTTAATTCAGATTTTTTTAAACGGTTCAAATAGGACCAGAAATGATATGAAAATGTAAGTTCTGCGCATAGAGGATTTTTAATGTAGTTCAAACTTCAATGGGATGAAACTTTATCCATATTAATAAGGTGTGATGTTTAATCATAATAATTCATTATCCATAAAAACTCTAAGGTGAGGTCTGTTTATCAGCGATGTTTGGATGAGGACGAAGTGTTATGTGACAAAGTCGATTAGAAGGGTCAAGATGTTGCGTAAATAAAGAAAGAAAAGGATATTATTATCATTATTTGGTTATTAGAACAAAACATGAAACATGAAACATGAAACATTTAAAAGTGCACCCAAAGCATGCTTCGGCAATGGCATGCAGCATGCCTCTTATGATTGAGGCGGTGTGTACTTGGACACAGTTTAAAGTACGTAAAATCACATAGTAGTATACGTGGTAATATCTAAACATATCAAAATCCACCGAATGTGTTGTAATATCTGAGGATAAAATCGCATGCATGCTTCTCTCTTGTACAAATTAGCAGGTATTTCCACACACCATCCACATTCTAAGAACAAAAAAAAAAAAAAAGAAAAAAAGAAAAAAAAAAAAAGAAAAAAAGAGATTCATGGGAAAGCCTTTCACCTGAATGGACTTCTGTATTTGATTACGTTGAATGATCATCAACTTGATGACCTCTTGGCCTACAGATCTGTGGTCCAACTACACATTTAATCGTCGGTATCAAACTTCAATTACATTGTGTGCTCATCAACATTATGACCTCTTGCTTCTCAAAAAAAAAACATAGGACTGACCCCTTTGACATATCCAACAATATGCCCATCAACAGATTGGAATCTAAGATTCTTTTGTGAATTTACAAATCCCACTCTTCCTCAACAAGAGCTTATTTTTATAAGTTCAGCACAAATCAAAGGAGAAAGACTCACAGTAACCCTGCCCACAACTGATATGATTCAAGAATGTTATAACAAATGATCTAAGTACATTAACACAATCTAAACATACCTTGATTTTTAATCCGATCCATTTTCCACAGTGATCAATCCTTCAGCTTTCAACTTCTTACTTATTTCTGCAGCTCTAGCTGCAGCTAAATCTGTAGCAGGCTTCATAATTGCCGCTTGGTTAGCTGCCTGTGGAGCATTCAATGTTTGCTGCATCAAGAGTGCCTGCTGAAAATGCATTTGTTGCAGGGCAACAGCTTTGCTGCATAATAGCTGACGATGCCAAATTCAAGGTCTTTGGGGGAAGGGTTTTGGTCATTTCAACATTCAAGGGACAACCAGCAAGGTCCATATTATTCGACGCCAGAGCAGCAGTGGCTTCCTCAGGTTTTGAGTATTCGATGTAAGGAAAGTGTATCCTAAGTGAGTTAGCATTTGCTTCTTTCTTCGCTGAGAGTAATAGACGACAAAGCAAAACAAGTCAAAAATGTGTACACATGTTCAGCATGCCACCAAAAGAGCACAAGTATTATTAACCCGGTTTTGAGGAGGAATGTAGCATTAGGAAACAAGGATAAGACTGAACCGTCTGGGATGTTCTCCAGAAAAAAATGCAAATCATAAAGCACTTTACAGATAATGCAGAGGGACTGAAGGAATCGAATGCAAAACCAAAAGAAGATAATTACCAGCAGAACCTTTCTTGGGTTGAGATTTGGATTGGGCAAGAGAATGGGCTTGAAGGGTTTGAGCGACAATAGCTTGTGCAGCTGCCATTGCAGCAGCAGAAGGTGACACTTGATTGTAGGTTCCACCTGCTGTAGGAGTTGTAGATAAAGCAGACACGAGGAGATGGCGAGCGGGGTGACTGAACTTGCAATCAGTTGCAGCACACTGTCCATTAACATATTCTTGTCATATTTCTCCTAAAGCTGATCCTATTCCAGGCCAAAAAAAAAAAAAAAAAAAAAAGTGTGAAAGTAACACTAGAAATAGAGAAAAAAACATTGCAACTTTCGCCTAGTTTAAGGTCTCTTTAGTCATTACATTTGAGCTACTATACACTGCAGTAGTCATCATTTTCAATCCTGTAGCACGCAAGACTCCACTTTCTTTCCTCTAGTTTCACCACCCATATCAACCACGACATAAGATCGAAAGTTTTACGAGCAGTTAGATCACAACCTCGATCTAGAACATCAGTAGCAGTGAATGTCAGATGATAAGCAATGTCAGACAGAGAACCTGGAACATTCATCACTTTCTCAACCTTCTCAACCTGCTGAACCTCGAATCTCATGAGCTTCTGAAACAATCAGACATAGTTACAATACTAATTAGCATTAAGAATATCCTTAACAAAATCAGGAATGAAATTAACAAGGGAGAAGGAAGCGTACATTATCCTGGCTATAGGTCTCAATGGCTAACATTGCCAGATTCATATAATTCTTTTGTTTCAACGTGGCAAGCTTTGGACTATCAGCAGTATAACATGGCAAGAGCCACAGTGGATTTATGTCGGCAACGAATCCCTATTAAAGTCAAGTACATTAAGTTATAATTGCACCGAGTAATATTTGTAAAATGATCCAATATGAATAAGCAACATGGCAGGCAAGACCCAATAAGCAGGATGGTTAAGACAAGAAATATGCTAAATCATGTAACCTAGAAGCACCACGAATCTAGGTGTAAGCTTGCGTCAAAATAAATACAATAAATACTTATAAAAGATGTTTTGGATCCTATCATTTCAGTTTAGTAAGCAAGAAAATATCATGCGACTTTTAATCTAACAGAAGTTGAAATATTTCATCTAGCTAACTATGACATACCCCATCTCACAGAAAGCAGAGTACAAACCAGCAAGTATCCCTGGAGTTGGATGAATCCTAGCCTAAGACTCTCACCCTAAGGATAGTTACATTACCACGTAACCCAATGTGATTGAAGTTGGTAGAGGTTAAGGAGCTGCCTAGATTAAGAGAGGGGCAGGGGCGGTGGATTGACTGGATTCAACAACTTCACGACAGAGCAACCTACAAATTAAGTTTATACAATACTAGAATAGTATGAGCTCACATCACCACCCAACCCAAGCAACGTTAGTGTGTGTCAAGAAGTGTGGTAAAGTATCCAAACCAGATCAGCAGTCAAGTAATATACTCCCACCGTACCATTATTTACATACTTATTTATCGTCTGTTCTACTTAAGATTGTCTACATTTTATTTTTTGTAAAACTAAACTCACACCTTGGGTCCGTTCTAACACGAAAACAGACACCACAAATTTAACAAACCTGTTACAAAATAAAAACGTAAAGAATCTAAAAAATTACAGAGTGGATACTAAAAAGATCTAGAATGTAACGATAATAACAATACTATTAGCCAGTAAACGAATCGATCATCCACTCTGCATTTCGAGTGCCGTACCATTTCCTCCTGTAGTTTGGCCTCGGATCTACGAATCTTTGAGAGCTCGTTTTCATCCCGCGCCACCAAATTATCCAATTCTACATGTGGATTTTCCATAGATGCTATCCTAGCCTCCATAGCCGCTATCCTAGAGTCGATTCTCGTTGTTTAGCTTTTGATTTTCGACA
Source organism: Plantago ovata (assembly GCA_028274465.1). Lineage (NCBI taxonomy): Eukaryota > Viridiplantae > Streptophyta > Magnoliopsida > Lamiales > Plantaginaceae > Plantago > Plantago ovata. The sequence continues at coordinate 127,624,775 of CM051456.1, read as the reverse complement.
GATCAGAAGAGATACGGCTGCTGCTGCTATCATCCAATTCTACATGTTGATTTTGAATAGCCGCTATCCTAGAGTCGTTCGGGTGGGGAGAATTTCTTTAGGATTTTATAGGATGCAAATGTCGGCTTGAGAATAAATTACAAAGTCAACAAAATTTATAAAAAATATACTCCGTATTATCTAAAAGAATTCTTATCCATGTACTCCTACAATGATATAGCCAGATCAAAAAAGTTAAATGCCAGAGCTAGCTTGAGGGTAGGGTCCATTGCCTTCATTAACTCTTTAATATTTATGACTTACTTCTAATCTAATTACATTAGCTCCACAACAAATCAGTCATACGGCCATGTAATCTAATTACATGAGCTCCATAACAAGTTATTTCTTCAAAACGTCAAATATGAAATGATGAAAAGGTAATCTTGCACTGAAACTATCGCACCTGCCAAGCGAAAATTTGCTTGTAGGTTCTTCTGATCTAGATGAATAAAACTTTATCTTGCGCTGATAACTGATTCGTGCCATACGCGATCTGATTTTGGTGGGAAGATTGAGTCATTTTAGAGAGGGATAAGTATTGCAGATTCTCCCCTTCATAAACGTTGGTTGAATTAATTAAGCTTTTTTGCTGGAAAATATTATTTAAGGTAATAAATATTAAAGAGTTAATGAAATCAATGAGCACTACCCTCAATCTCAAGTTAGTTTTGGCATTAAATTTTCTGCTCTTGCTATATGCACGACCATGTTTATAGGATTTTTTATTATTGGGTCGAGTTCATACTGGCCTGAACGCCGATCTTCATTTCATTAGATGATTGATACATAGTATGGACACGATATCATATATACTTCCTCAGTTCCATAACAATTTCCTAAGCAGTTAATTTCACTCGGATTAAGAAATAATAATAAAATATTAATTTGTGTATTGTATTATATTGATAAAATTGTAAATATTTGATAAAGTAGCAGAGTTAAGGTATAAAATTATATAAATTGGGAAAGAGAGACATTAAATTATTGGTGAATAAGGTACATTTTTGGATTAAAAATATAAAAATGTTATACCCATACTCAATAATTTACAAATTTACAATACGTACTACAGTACCTTACAAAATCACTACTATTCCAAACAAAAGTTTTCACAACCCTCATTACATATCAAACAATATCAAGAAATCAACCCACCTTCTGATTTCTTAAACAACAGACATGTGACCTAACCTAACTAGTCAGGTCACTAGCTAGAACCATGAAATCAAATATGGAAAAAATGACATTTGTTTGAATTTAATATTTCGTATTTCCTCAACGTAGCATAGTGTCACGACCCGAATGTCGTGTCCGTGTAGACCATCAAAATGAGACGTGCCTTCTGGTTAGCTTGCCACAAGAGGGGTAAAGGGGGCGACTTCAGCATTAAGGCGTTGTCAAACCAAACGCATCAGTGTGGCCGAGTCAGGCATGCCGACCCGGTTTGGTCCGGAGAGCTTGTCGCTGGTCGAGGACTTGACTATGACGGAGCCGTTGCGAGTATGGGCACAACTGGTCGGGGGCTGTTGCCGTCTCCCTGATGAGCCCAAGGTAGGGCGAAACCAATTGGCATGCGTATGTGGGATAGGCTAGTCCCTGGGTGTGAGTGGCTTCGGACGCCATACGGGCTTCAGAACTCTCGTCCCGTGACAATAGGCAGTAGTTGTGAATTACATTTGGAGAATATCTCTTTATTTACGTAGACATGTGGCCTTTCATCATCTCGAAACAGGACAGGGGAGTGCATCTCTTGTGTCGTTTATGCGGTGAGGGAGGGATGTGATTGATAATTGATTCAAATATTTAATTCTATAAACATTGACTTTGACTCCAGGTTTACATGTGTTGTTAAGGCCCCATGTAGAATTGTACTGGCCATGGAAACTGAGTGTAGCCAACATCAAGAATGTAAGATATTGAAGAACTCGATGATATAATGTGAGTGCGAGTAAGATATAATTATTATTTGGTTATTAGATTTAGAGCAAAACATGAAACATTTAAAAGTGCGGCCAAAACATCCTTGAGCACAATGGCATGCAGCATGCCTCATGATTGAGGCGGTGTGTACCTGGACACAGTTTAAAGTGCGTAAAAGAACATGTGTGTTAATATCTAAACATATCAAAATCCACCGAATGTGTTGTAATATCTGAGGATAAAATCGTATGCCTGCTTCTCTCTCATACAAATTAGCAAGTACTTCCACACACAAAAAGAAAAAAAAGCAAAAGAGTAGACTCGTGAAAGCCTTTCACCTAAATGGACTTCTGTATTTGATTACATTGAATGATAAACTTGATGACCTCTTGGGCTACAGATCTGTGGTCCAACTACACACTAAATCGACGGCATAAAACTTCAATTACATTGTGTGCTCATCAACATTATGACCTCTTGCTTCTAAAAAAAAAAACATAGGGCTGACCTCTTCACATATCAACAATATGCCCATCAACAGATTGGAATCTAAGATTCTTTTGTGAATTTACAAATCAGTCTTTTTCAACAACAGCTCATTTTTATAAGTTGAACACAAATCATAGGAGAAAGACTCACAGTAGCCCTGCCCACGACTGATATATGATTCAAGAATGTATAACAAATGATCTGAGTATGTTCAGATCTCAATCCAAGTAGAATGCCATGTCTAGAAATGTATGTTACTACTTGAAAATTAAAGGCAACAAACTTTACTTGAACAAATAAGTGAATGTAACGTGACAATTGAGTTAATGAAACCTAACATAACTAGAGAAACTAAATAATAGTAGTAACATTTGGAATGGAAAATTAATATTGAAATTTTGTGTATTACATTTACTCACTATCCGTAATCGACAATAGGACAGAAAACAATTATCACTGTAGTTATAGACACTATTTTTATTTCCAACCTAACTTATTTTTTATTTTTTTAATCAATTTAAATAATTATTTATATATTATTATTATTATTTTAATAATAATGATAATTTTTATTATCACCCAACTTATTTGACTTGAATCCTCCCCATTTGATTTCATACTTTCTTTTACATTCTATTCTCATTTGGCAGCATTGTATTGGTTTATTGGCATAGTATTATGCCACCCAAGCTAGGCAGTTTGCCAGAGTACAATTTGAACCCTTATTGTCAAAGAACCGCACTGAATGAGTTACACAATCACCGGAAATTGCACATTGCACACTAGCTAAGTTTAAGGAGCAAAAATCTTACAACAGGCAGAACCTCAGGGTGAAAGGGGGGGGGGGGGGATGCTTTTTACCTTCAGAAGTTTTAAATCGTGACTCAGCAAAGTTTCTTAATTGCCATGTCAACAGAGAGTGCCAGAATAGGAGCAAAATTAACATCTTCTCTACCTAACACATTTTATAATTGTCCACGACTTGGCTCAAAAAATGTTTGAAATGCGAGCAGCTAAAACTAGCACTAGAAACAGAACAACAAGTAGAAAGATCATGTTGAGCTTAAGTTGGCTGCAAGAAGCAAAACACAGACAAGTTCACACCTATCTACATTGAAGTTGTACTGACAGCCTTCTCCGAAAATGCAACTACTGTTCTAGGAGCTAGAGTGTAGAAGGAACCAAAGTGCAGGGGAGAAGCTGTAAGTTTATAAACTAGCATCCAGAAGATATGAATGCTAAAGTACGAACATCAACATTGACAGGCAACTGACATTCCATATTTATTGCTCACAACCGACAGTAAGTACATTTAAACTGAAGTTACCTGTAAGAAATGATCAACTCACTTTGACCATGAAATAAACCAACTCGATAAGACTTGAGTTCAGCCATAAGGGTCCTGATTATGCAACTTCCAAGGAGAGAAGAAAGGAAAAGGGCAGGGAGAAAAAAGAAAAGGAAAAAAAAAAACCAAGATAAAAATGAAAAAGAAAACGATGAGAAAGGGAGCACAGTAGTTACAGTAAAAACAATACAGAAGAGCGCAAAAAGAATCATATTTTATTTTGGAAGGTTTCTTGAATTCAGTCAATGTTACTAATTCTTCAACAATAGATACTTCATGCTCAACACCAAACCTATCATTACAGCTCACCAGTATCAAGCTGCATACCTTTTGTATACAACCAGAAAATACAACAGCGTCAATCTGATGGAGCACCAAGAGATAGCAGCCAAAATACCTGCATCTTTTTGGAATGTAACGGGCTCGCAAAAGTAGATTTAAAGGAACTTCAAACATATTATTACACGTGTCAAATAAAAAGAATTCAATCCCAAGCTCATGAATCAGGAAATCATATGACTGAGCACCCCAGACAGCGGAACAAACCCATATAAACCAAACTAACGAGAAGTAGAGTTTTGCATTCAAAATGTTAAAGATGAGACGATTCAGAAATATTAAAGACTGCAAAACAAACAAAAAAAGAAATGGAACAGAAAGATGAGATGATCGAAAAACATATGAAGAGTTGGCATCTAAAGCAAATGTGTGGAAATCAAACATTCCCCAATGACGAACTCATAGAAGTAATTTTGTAGACAAACGACACAAAAACAAGAAACAAACTACGTACTGACAAAGAAGTTACAGTCCAGCATCTATCAAATTAGTACGTCGATAGAAAACTTTCACGGGCGGATCTGACATCAGAAACACTACTTGAACAGCTTCCTTAACCACTCAAGCATATCTTCAGGCTCCAATGTTTATCTGTCCAGGAAACCCACCTGCAAAAGAAGACACAGTACATTTACCATCTGTAGAAAGACTTTCTTCCAACGCATCCCTGTCAAACATGGATTAGTATAGGCACTGAAGAAGAAACATCTCAGCTTCATAGGTATTGGTTCATTCAAGCTGTCCAGGGGAATTATCCTCCAGTGCAACTGATCTCTCATTTGCTTGCTCTAATTCTTCAAGATTGCTTTCGGAATCATTTAGAGTGTGATCATGCTCTCCAGGGTTTGACCGAGAATGCTTCCCTCCTCCTGACTTCTGATCATCAGAATGTTGTGGAGAATCTGGAGATGTCTCCCTAGCTTTCAGTCGCTTTCCTTCAGTTGAACGTTTTCTGTCCCCGTATCTGGACTTGTCCTCCCTGCCCCTCTCCACTATATCACTTGGCTGAGTCCTTTTATCCAGAGATCTAGATCTAGAACGTCTTTTACGTCTCGATCTGCTTTCCTCTGTGACTCTACGTGGAGATTTTTTACCATGATTTCGATCCTCAGGTGAATGTGATCTTGATTTTCTCCCACTCCGGTTCTTGGACTTATCTCTGCTTCTTACATTTTTTTTGTCACTAGACTGATGCTTTACTTCAACAGAGCGAGACCTAAAACGCCTTCTATGTTGAGGTTTACTGTTGTCCTCTTCTGAAGATGGAGACCTTCTCTTATGATCCTCAGGTGAATGTGATCTTGATCTTCTCCCGTTTCGGTTCTTGGACCTCTCTTTGTCTCTGACGTCCTTTTTATCACTAGACTGATAGTTGACTTCACCAGATCGAGACCTAGAATGTCTTCTATGCTTAGATTTACTGTTATCATCTCCAGAAGATGGAGACCTTCTCTTATGAGGCCGTGGAGATTTTGAGTCAGTGCGAGCTGATCTCCTTGACCTCTCAGTTGGGCTTTCCCGGTGGCGCTTCGGTGAGATTGAATCATCTCGATTGGACTTCCTAGCTCTAGGGGATATACTCCTGCTCCTATTTCTCCGGGAAATAGGTGAACGCTTGTCATGTGACCTGCCAGAATCTCGCCTTCTGTTTCTGTAACTATCATCCTTGCTATCCCTGTAGTGTCTCCGCTCTTTTTCATAACCTGAGTAATGGCGATATCTCACAGGTGATCTAGATCTATAACCTCGCCCACGCCGAATAGGGGGTGAGAACGAGAGAGACCTCCGTCTCAATCGATAATTTATGGGAGATGCAGACTTGGATCTAGACCTAGATCTTGATTTTACACGAGTTGTAGATGGTGACCTGAAATTCATTCCAAGTTAGAATCCACTTGATATAGAAAACAATCAACAAACTCATGAAACACCAATGAACTAAAGAATCAACATGCCACGAATTTCAAGAATACTAAAACTGCAGGGATTTCCGAAAACATATTACATGAGCAACTTTTTATTCGCTCCAATTATTCATCCATTTTCTATATCAAACTTATTAGATTTAAAAAAGTGAATAATGATACTACTAAACTCTCCCATGCGAAATTGCATAAATAGATCGTACATTCGTACTTGCTCATAATATTAACAAAATTAACATGGGACTTCTCAAGAAATTACCTTCCATCATTTAAAATATTGACCTATCTTCAATTGGAATTAATAAGCGAATGACAGGAATATGTTAGCCTCCCACGTCAAATTGCAAAAATACAACAAAGCACACAGGAAAGCTCTAAATTCTAAGGAATGTGTGACTAGACTAACCAAGAGCGGCAAGTCTGTGACAGACTGCTACTTGCTAAACACTAAAATTGAAGTCTAATAGCATGAATCAAGTGTTGCATGTTTACTTTTTCGAGAAATTACATATCCCTTATCTCACCCAGACATTTGCATTGCTATGTCTACATTGTTGCTAAAGATGCATATCAACAAGAAACTGACGTCAATAGAATTAGTGAAACCCATTCTTAAACATTATTAAGAGCCGTGGTGCAATTAACACAATCTAAACATACCTTGATTTTTTATCCGACCCATTTTCCACAGTGATCAATCCTTCAGCTTTCAACTTCTTACTTATTTCTGCAGCTCTAGCTGCAGCTAAATCTGTAGCAGACTTCATAGTTGCCGCTCGGTTAGCTGCCTGTTGAGCAGTCAATGTTTGCTGCATCAAGAGCGCCTGCTGAAAATGCATTTGTTGCAGGGCAACAGCTTGCTGCATAATAGCTGCCGATGCCGAATTCAAGGTCTTTGGAGGAAGGGTTTTGGCCATTTCAACATTTAAGGGACGACCAGCAAGATCCATATTATTGGACGCCAGAGCAGCAGCGGCTTCCTCAGGTTTTGAGTATTCGATGTAAGCAAAGTGTTTAGAATCTGTAATGGTACATTCAACAACTGTACCATAAAAGCCAAATAGCTGTTTTAATTGATCAACTGTCAGGAGTGGACTGAGATTGCTCACTTGTACAGTTTTCCTAAGTGAGTCAGCAGTTGCTTCTTTCTCCGCTGAGTGCCACAGACGACAAAACAAAACAAGTCAAAAATGTGTACACATGTTCAGCATGCCACCAAAAGAGCACAAGTATTATTAGCCCGATTTTTGAAAAGGAGGAGTACAGCATTAGGAAACAGGGATAAGAATAAAGTACTTGACAGATAATGCAGAGGGACCGAAGGAAAAATGCAAAACCAAAAGAAGATAATTACCAGCAGAACCTTTCTTGGGTTGAGATTTGGATTGGGCAAGAGAATGGGTTTGAGCAGCGACAATAGCTTGTGCAGCTGCCATTGCAGCAGCAGAAGGTGACAGTTGATTGTAGGTTCCAACTGCTGTAGGAGTTGTAGATAAAGCAGACGCAAGGAGATGGTGAGCGGGGTGACTGAACTTGCAATCAGTTGCTGCACACCGTCCATTAACATATTCTCGGCATATTTCTCCTAAAGCTGATCCTCTTCCAGGTAAAACTACTCCACCTGAGGCGCCAGAAACAACACCTGGAATCCCACCGAGCAATCCAGGAAAAGCACCAGATACTGAGCCGGAATAGTTGGGCATATTTGGCATGGTCTGATTGACTAGGTTAGGATATGTTGCTACTGTTGGACCAATGCCAAGGACACCAGCAGGAGTTCCTGAATACCATAAGTACGAAGTCTTAAACTCTTCTCACAAGTAGAGAAAAAGAAGAAGTCTCGCATATAATTATGGGGAAATAAATTCATTCTGATCTGCTACACCTCTTCATATACTGGGAAATATAGCTTATAACAATGATGATGATCATGAAAGAAATTACATTTTCGCTAGCACAAAAAGCTATCCTTTAAACTCTCTAACGCATAATTAATAAATACGAAATAACATTGAATAAACGAGTTAAACCAATACCTGCACTGAAGAAAACAGGGAAAGGACTCCCCATTATAGGCCTCCCATTACACTCCACACTAACCATATAATTCCCTCTGGTCGGAACAACATAGGTAACACTATAGCTCCCATCTCCCAAATCCTTAACAATCCCATCCTGATCATTACCTCCCACCCCAACCCCAGGCGTAACCCTAACCCTCACATCCGCCCCTCCTCTATCCACCTTCTGCCCCTCAGAATCCTTAGCCACCACAGTAAACGTCGCGCCAACGCACGCAGTGCCACCGGCTATGCCCACTCCGTTCGCCGTGCACTTAGCAGGGTCCACCGGTCCCGCAGGGAGATTTTTCCTCGACGATTTGTGGTCGTCGTCGCCGGAGTCGGAGGAAGACGGTGAAGCAGCGGATTGGGTGAGGAGAGGCTGAGACTGCTGTGATGATGATTGGTTGAAGGTGGCTTCGAATGCGGCTTTTGCAGCGGCATCTTTCTCGGCGTCGCTTTTGAGCTTAGCTTCCTCGGCTTGCTTCACCCAAATCGGCTTCGGAGCGGTGGGCGGGGTTAGGGAGGGGTTGTTGCCGGTCGCGGCGGAGCTGTTGCGGTCAGCCATAGATGAATTGGATGGATGAATTGGGGTTGGAAAAAATTTACGAAACCCTAATTTATTCTAATTGGGGTAAATAGGGGATTTGGTGGGAATGGGATTTGGGGTTAGGATTCGGAGGATAAGCCAGCTAGTGGTAGGTGGTTAGCTACCTAGCTAGCTCATATCAGCTGAGCCTATGCCTCGTTTTAGCAAAACTCGCGGGTTTTGGCTCACGATTGGATATGACAATATCATAGAAAGGGAGAAATAGTTAATCCCAGTCCCGGTATAAATTTTACTTTTTAAACTTTTTGATCAATAAATTTCAATTTGGAACAATATTAAAATAAATAATTACAAATTGATGATACTTTTGGTAATTTCTATCAAATTAGTGTAACCTAAATATTTTATATTAAATTGGTGATTCTTCTAATTTTAGTACAATCAAGTTAACTATATACTCCTAAATTTTCTCCCATCTTAGTCAATATGTTAGTAAAACATACAACACAATAATAAAAACTTAAAAACGGACGCTCATGGATCAACTTATTCACTTATTTTTTAAGTCAATATTCATATCATCATCATCATTAATAAGAAATTAAGCACTGATGCCTCCAATCCAAGCATCATCATACATCATCTAATATTTCTTTAGTCTTTTATCATCAAACTAGTTCCCGAAGATTAAATCAGCATCTTGCCTAACATAACAATAATTCTCAGAGCAGGGCGATGCAATTTTCAACTCTATCAGGTGAAGAGATGCTTTTGTTTCAGGACATGAAATACTATTTCAATTTTTTCGTTTCTAATGCAAATAATTACTGGAATTTGATACATGCCGTAGGGAATTGATATCTGCCGAAATTACTTCCGTTGAACAATTTTAATAAACAAGAATCCACTGATGCATGCAAGGAGATGTTTACATGTTACTATCGCTTACGTAATTTTGGCGATGACGTGATGCTTCCTATTGGATGCTTGAAAATTGCGATATGATGAAGTAACTTGCACGTTGAATTTTGACTAATCCTTGTAGTTTATTTGGGATGCTTGGCATTTGAGATTCATGGATATGGAACGTTCTATAACTTAGGGAATTAACTAAATACATAATAGGAATATATCATTATATACTATATAGTAAATTGATATGTTTTTATAACTTAAGGCATTTGGGACTCATATCATCATCACTAATTTTAGTTAAAATTTGAATCTGGATGCATGGAAATTTCAAATGTAACAATGAATATATAATTATATATAGTAAATAAGTTCCTTAAATTGTGTAAGGTTAATTTAGTCATAACATATTTAGACACTAATTTGTTATAAATTTAACATGTATCACTAATTTGATAAAAAACTATTAGGGACATCACTGATTTATAATTAATCCATGTTAAAATTATAAGTTTAAATTATTACGATTTAAGGTGCTTTAATGTAATTTTCTACTAATTATTATAATCTAAACTTTTGAACCAATTCATTGGCCCGGTGTATTTTGTCAAATTGAGTTTATTATAATTTTTTATTATCCCAAGTCTCTTAACAAAGGAAACGAGCCCATTTTCTTATTGATGTTGCCCATGTATTTTAAACATATAATTCTTTATCACCCACCATGAACTCATGTTAGTTTTCTCCTCAGCCGCTGTTAATCTCCATGATCCGTTTTCTATTCTTCACATGTTCATCAACACAATAGAGAAAGAAATAAATGAGGATTGTTCAATGTTCGTGTTGTCTTGGTTGGTAGCTTAGGTAGCTTTTCCCCAGGCAAGCTCCCCTAATACTCTAAACGCGCAATATCATGAGTAGATGACTATATACTGTTGCTTGTGTGATTTCACAAATTACATTATTAACATGAATACTACTAAATGCTCTTATATTTTATGATTGATGTTTTTGTATGTTAGTGGTGTGAGTGCGATTGTGACTTATATATTTTGTGATATTTAAATAGTGCAACTATAGCAACCAATGGAAAATCACATGCATTTATTTAAATGATCAGAGTTGATTTCACAACCCTTAGAATTTCACGTTTTCAACTGTATATTAGTCATATTTAATAGGACGTCGTATATCAATACATAACAAATCAAGTAAATAGTGTGAGGACCAATTAATCTACAAAATTATTATTTTACTTCCATCTACTTGTGATTTTATTTGATTTGGTGATGCTTAATCCTTCAGAGGATCGCACTAGGCCAAGTTGCAATCCATTTTTTGTTGAATGTTTTAACCGTAGTAGGGTGTATATGTTACCATTCATGTCAAATACGTATATATACATTGTATAGGTATAATATATACATGAATGATTTGAAATCATATTATATTTGTGTGTTTGGCGTCACATATCAGTCGGCTTACAAGGTCATCTCACATCATTTGACCATATATTTTGTGAATGTCAATGACTGATTTGAGAATTTACTTTATATAGTTTTTATTAACAAAAAAAAAAAATAGTAATTGATCATCTACTAGTCAGCTTGACAACTATCGATCACCCTAAGTCAGTTTATTATTAGTTATTTTTGTCAAATAGATACTATGTGATTGATTCGCTACAAATTTACCTTATCGGCTTTCAATTATTCAGATCATTTTGGTCAAACAAAAATACACTTTATAATTGATTGAACCTTATTTTTATAAGCAAAAAGGTAGAGCACATGAAGAAGCTTCCGAAATTTAGCTGGAAGAAACAAAAACCAATCTGGCATAGCGAATTTGTCACCAAGTAGTCCTCCTCACGGATAGATATTAAAAATGAAAAAATGCGAAGCCAAGAGAAGAAAGGAGAATAACGCGGGATTCGCAGGAAATATACCATACTATATAATCCATCATCATAAATTTGTTGGGGGCCTTATATTGTAACGTTAACGGTCTCTTGCCCTTCCATATTATTCTCTCTCTCTCTCCTGTTATGTTACACAACCTGGCCAAGAAAAGAAAGAAAGAAAGAAGAAAGAGAGAGCAGCCCTTTATGTCATTGTTGCAAACACGATTTTGATTTTGTTGTCTATCTTCCTTTTATTTTCACAAGAAATCAATCAATCAGTTTATTGCTTCTTCTTTGTTGTTGTTGTTGTTAAGAAAGACCCTGAAAGAATCCTATTCCAATCAGTTTCTTTCTCCTAGCCTATACATAAACAAAAACAAACACCTCAAATCTCAAGCTCTTTTTCTCCAATAATATCGGAAAACAAAAGAAAATACAAAGACAACGAGATCTTGCGATATTCATTTCCATTCTTAAGGGGTTTTTTATTCTATAATAACATTTTTCATCTTTCGTCATGGGGTGATGGTTTTGGTTGTTCTTCTGAGAGCCATAAGCCCATCTAGCATTCATTGGAAAGCCATTAAGGTAGGTTGGATTTTTGTGCTCTTTTCTTTAGAATCTCAATGATTTTGCTTTTGTTTTTTTTGAATATATTGGGTGTTCTTTTGCTTTTTGTTGAAAACATTTGTGTTTATTTGCAGGTATTGGGCTTTGGAGAGAAAATTGTGTAACTTGAATTTTATTTTATTTTTTCCCTTGTGGGTGCCTGTTCTCTCCATTTGTGATAAATGGGGGGCGTATCAGATAATGTCAAGGGATTTATTTTGGCAATCTCTTCGAGTATATTCATTGGTTCTAGTTTTATTATCAAGAAGAAAGGCCTAAAGAAGGCTGGCAATGGTGGAACTCGAGCAAGTGAGTTTGTTTGTTTGTTTTGTTTCTCTTGTGTATTCATTGTTTGTTTGATAGTATAATATTTAATAAAGAATTGTACATTTACATAGCATTGACTTTGATCAGGTGATGGAGGCTACTCCTATCTAAAGGAGCCTTTATGGTGGGCTGGAATGATTACAAGTAACATGTTAAACTCTACTGTGATTTTACTTGCTTTATAAGGTTCTCTTGGGAACAATTTGTACAAGACATTGTAGCAGGAGTTTTCGTTTCGTTTACCATAACTATAGGCCTTACTTTATGCAGTGTTTGTTGGGGAGGCTGCAAACTTTGCGGCTTATGCTTATGCTCCAGCTATTCTCGTGACACCGTTGGGAGCTCTGAGTATCATTTTCAGGTATGGATGGCAAAGTGTAGCATCAGTGAGAAGCATCACAAGTAGACCTTTCTTTCAGACAAATGATATGATTATGAGCATATTTTATTACTATAATGCAGTGCAATATTGGCGCACTTTATCTTGAAAGAGTATTTACATATGTTTGGAGTGGTTGGTTGTATTCTTTGCCTGGTGGGTTCTGTCACCATCGTCTTGCACGCCCCTTTAGAGAGGCGTATCGATTCGGTAAAGCAAGTATGGGAATTGGCGACTGAGCCAGGTACTTGATGGTTTACTAAAAGTGCATTGTTAGATTTATAATGCTTCAATGTTTTCATCTGTTGTGATTATGTTCATTATTGCTGTCTGCCTGTGGGATATTAACAGCATGTTCTTGTTAATCTGAATAATTTTTATCAAGTGTACTGCTCACTGATTGAAGTCCATGTAATTTATTGAATCACAAGAACATGAATCTAAGTATGCATGTAACTAAAGTAGCTAGCTACCAACATGCTTATAGTTTCTTCTAATGTGCTTAGTCTTTATAAGCAACAAATGAGATTGCTTTTAAAAGCACTTATCTATTTTGAAATGGAGATACAACCTGAAACAAACTTGCCAAAATACTCCCATTGTGTCTGTTTTGTGAGTGTGCATGTGTATCTGTGTTTTAAGGCAAGATTAACCTTTCTATGTGATGATCCTAATGCAAGTTTATATTTCTTATTGACAGGTTTTCTCGTCTACAGTATTGTGGTTTTGATTGTCGTCGTGGTTCTAATTATTTTCTATGTGCCAAAGTATGGGCAAAAATATATGGTTGTGTACATTGGGATTTGTTCTCTCATGGGTTCTCTCACGGTTAGTCCATTCTCATCTGTGTTCTGAAATGTCCATTCGGCTTCTCAGCATGACTGGAAGAAATAGTTATTCTTGCCCTGTTTCTCATTCTTTACCTTTTCTGATGCAGGTTATGTCTGTCAAAGCAGTTGGAATTGCTTTGAAGCTATCTTTCGAAGGATCAAACCAGTTTATATATTTCGAGCCTTGGTTTTTTACAATATTGGTCATTGTTTTCTGTATCATGCAGTTGATATACCTAAACAAGGTATACTCTCTTCCAGTTCCATCTAATCAATCGACCACGTATACTGCAGTTCTTTTCCGTATGTCATGTTCACCTGTATACTGCAGTTCTTTTCCGTATGACATGATCAATTCTTGTTTAATACTACTCTTGTTCCTGTATTATCCACATGAGGTGTTTGTTACTAACATAACCCCTTTTCTCCACCTTCGCAGGCACTTGACATCTTTAATACTGCAGTGGTATCCCCTGTCTACTATGTCATGTTCACCACCCTCACTATCTTAGCCAGTATGATAATGTTTAAGGTAAGCCTTCCGTTGCATGTATTGATATTTATTCAAGCGTCAAGGAAGATTCAATGAGCGACAATTTTATGTACGAGGGTAAAATTGAAACTGTTTCTCATGAATACAGGAGTGGGATTCTCAAAGTGCATCACAGATTGTAACAGAGCTCTCTGGTTTCGTAACGATCCTGTGCGGAACTTTTCTACTTCACAAAACAAAAGACATGGGAAATGCATCCCAAAGAGGAGTAATGTTGCCTGTATTGCGTGAACCAAACGAAGAACCAAGCTCTGGGCGTGGTGAGCTTTGACATTCAGCAGCGGTGAAGTGATTCTGTGTTTCAGTCAGACGAAAAACCTCCATTTGGTTTTTCTGGTTTTCGCACCAGGCTAAGTACATGCCATGCGCAAGGAGAGAACAACACCACCCACCTAGTTCCAAACTATTAAGAGTCAATTGTAGATAGATAGGATGGATATACATGGTAGAAGATATAGTACTTTTCTGTTTTCCTTTTTACTAGTATTGTTTGGATTTCTGGGGGTGAATACTTTGCTGTACTTATAACAAGATGGCTATTCATGCGAAAATATTGATTAAGCGTGCTTGCGCAGTTAGCGCAATTAGTGCAACATGATTGCACTGTTCGATTTACTTGTGTAACACCTTTGTTTTTTAGGAGATGAAATTCTTCCGATTGACCTGACGATGACGGTAATAGCTGTTGAGCAAGGCGTGTGAAAGTCCTGATTTTCCTAACATAGAAAAACTTTGACAAGGTTTAGTGAAGTTCAAGCACATTGAAACCAAAAGGGCGTTGTACTTCACACGAATTGGTATATATACTTCGATCTATGAATAAAACAAGTAACAGATACAAATATGTTGCATTCAGCAAACCAGAATAAGTCAAGATTAGCCAAAAGCTAACTCTTTAACTGGGATCAGATCAAGGCTATCAATCGACTCATTCCTTTTTCCTGCTTTCGCACTCGAATCCGCCCACTAATTTTACAGAAATGACAAACTGTCTAAAGCCCGTATCAGTTTGGTACAGAGGGCAGAGGGTGCATGTATACAAGTCTTTAACTATTAAGATGTGATCATCTGACTACAGCTTGAGCTCTATCAAACAGGTCACTTTGCCTTTGCTGTGATACTGTCAGGTGGAATCCCACTGTCAGGTTGTGGTTCTGTTCGCACTTGTTGCGTGAGCAACTCCTCTATGCTATCTGTGAAGTCTTTAATTTTCTGACGTATGCGGGTGTTCAAGGAATTAGCCGATTCCTAATGAATCAAGATAACACACACAACTGGTTAGTGCATACAAATACAATATGCAGGTTACATATCTTACATTCATCCAGAACAAAAAAGAAGCAACAATCTTTGGATGCAAGAACATAAGAACACGGCCCACTTACCACAATATTGCAAGGGAAGCTTAATGAAACTTCTTTCGAGTGTTGACCTGTGCTCTTGAGAGATTTTAGCTCCATTGGCAAATCTGTCAACGGCCAACCTTGAGGAAGCTTTAGTAAAGCATCAACATCATCCACCATATGAGCTACTATTACGTCTTCTCTATCAATGTACTCTAGTGAGCACCTGAAAGAAAAGAGAAAAGGCTAACTACATTTACCCACATTACCCACAAACTGATCCTTATCCTACTCATGGGCAAATTCAATGTGACATAAGTTGCATAAGGCAATAGTGAATGCAGTAATAGGTGCAAGAGCAAGATATTTGCCATGCAGAGTGGAGCCTGAAGAAATCCACGATTATATATGATCTTTTATACACAGTTACAGCATTCAAAGCAATTCAAACAACAGCAGCTAACTGGTTATGATAAGTGATGATGGTAGGATTGGGCTAAAATGAGAATCATACTGGCTTGACAACACGGTTCCTTCTCGACTCATTCTTTTTATGAACATGTAGGTTGATTAGATTCCAATGATGCACTTGTTCATGTTCAATAGAGTTGATGTTATGGCTAGTGATCAAATGACACAAGCAGTTACTGAGCAAGAATCTATCTCAACAGGGGTTTTCTTATGAATAAACCTAAGACAAAAAAGTTCGGCAGGGAGACAAGCCAGGGAACAATTCAGAAATTGGAGGAAAGAGGAACAAGTATGCCCATGGCATGCAGTTTATTCACTTTAGATGGAAAGAAAAGCTATCTCAATCATTTTAGAGTTTGGTTCTGCTTATTAGTTGGGGATGATATTTCCATCACTGCTTGTTTAATGTTTTTAGTTTCCGATGGTAAACTTTTCGCAGCTTGTTGTTAGTGTTGCCAAGTAAAGTTAGAAATATCATAAAGTTCCCATCAGTACTATCGTTTTTATGAAAGTAAAGCTCACAAAAGTTGAAGAAAACAAGACAATGTGATGATATCATTGTTTAGCTTGTCTTCAACAATACATCAATATACTATTTATAGATACATCTGCACATAAAAAAAACATAACAATGCTCCTGATAAACCTAGTTAACGGCATGTAGCTACACGACTAAGCTATATTCTTGACACTTGGTGATGTACATTCATCTCAGCATCACCAAATCCCTTTCTACATCAATGCTCGAAGAGCTATGATACAGAATAGGAATGCACCGACTCAGGGGTAATGACTAATCTAGCTAAATGTTGAGGTGAATAGCCATCACTAAGTGTCAAGAATAATACTCAGTCATTTAGCCACGTGTCTTCACCAAGAGCATTGTCATGCTTCATTCAGAGTGCAAATGTATCTATCAGAAGCTTGTCTTCACTGTTTTGAGCTTTACTTTTATTAAAACTATTTAACATTCTGACCTAATAGCAATTTTACAAACTGTTCAGGCAGATATATCTTGCCATTACTCTTAAGGAAAAAAAACCACAGATCCAACTCAATGCCGGTCCATATCTCTCCCAACAGGCATCCCAACTCTATATCGCTGCGTTTGCAATCTAATTTTCCACTAGGTACACATAGTTGTTATACGTTAGTACGTTACATAAGACATTCCACCATATCAAGTTAGAAAATAACAAAATCAAGATGACAAAAGCATTCACATACAACTAGCCATTTCAAGCCACAAATATTATCTACATTTTGATGTCTAAATAAAATTCCCGTATCAATTTAGCTAGAATTCAAACAATGTATATTTAAAAGCTCGTACATTTGGTGCAAATTTTCAAAGAAATGAATTATATTCTTATATTTATATGCAAGCAAGTCCAAAAGTCTGTGGGTTATATGCTAACTAATGAGTAATGACCAGTTCTTGAGAACAGAAAAAATTAAAGCAACTAGCCATGGATACCTACTAAACTCACACAGGTTTACAAGTAAATTACTGACCTTAACCCATTAGCATTTTTAACCAACATTCGCCTAAGTGAGGAAAGAACTATTCTGTCTTGCACCTCTCTCACCAGCCTCTCAAAGAAGATCCTGGCTTGATGACTGAGGCCATAGGATAGAGCTGCCTAGTCACACCATGAGTTTACACAGAAGATTAGATTTTGCATGTGAAGCACGCACAAACTGGCATACCAATTATACAATAAATATGGATCAGATTAAATAATGAATTACTACATAAGAATGTCTTCAGCATGGTGTCTTCAAGACTTGTTCTATTCCGAAGAAACAAATGTCTAAGCTATTTAATATTTAAACACCTGAAATACTAGTAATAGGTCTCTTCTGTGTAGAACTCCACATAAGCCATGAAACTCTTACTAGGAATTGTTATCATCACTTCCGTTGTCTTGAGATCATGAAAACAAAAATCCTAATCCATTCTGAAGAATTAGATAAATATACCAGGGATGGTACACAGATGGTTAAAGCCTTATGGGGATTATGGCAATTACATTCGTCCTGTGACAACCATTCTACTTTACAGCCCATTGCAATAGCATAAGCAAGAAAAAAGAGATATTGAGAGAGTTTATGCACCTAAAAGATTTCGCTGCATCGACGAGTTCATCAATGTACACATCATTCGGGAATATCTGCATATACATAGGAAAGGCAGCCACTATTGGAATATGTTATTATGGATAACTCAAAGTGTATATATATTATATGAATATACATGTAGTTACATGCATGCATATATTGATACAAATGATATGTCTCTCAGTTCTGTATGTACAAGTTATCACAAAAGGTACTTGTAAAGTTGTAATAGCATGGCAATAATGCAAGAGTCTTCCAACTATCTTAAAGGATGTATAAGCAACCATCATCACAAAAGAAGCATGCTTAAGAAGAGCCATTAAACGTCTTTAATTTCTGAAGATTATAATGCATAGATGTTTAGGTGCCGAATTATGTAGCAGGTACAATGCAGATTCTTCCAAAAGACAATAACTTGTGCAATCAAACTAATGCTGGCCCATCAGCAGTCAGCAGGTTGTCTAGTTCGATTATCGTAAAATACTAAAATTTATGCTTCTTAAAAATTCACAAATAGAACAAAACTGATTTTGGTGAAAGGTACTTAAAAATATTGAATTCAAAGCAACCAAAAATAATATTTCCTAGCTGCTCTTCCAATAGCTTTAAGTTCAGAAAGAACTTACAATAATATTGTTTACTTCCAAGGTCCCCTCCACAGTTTCTATTATCACTTCATGATTCAGTTCCAATGGCTCAATAAATGCTTCTATACCTTGCTGATGCAATACACTTTCTAAATAGGGGATGTGCGTGTTCAAGGACAATCTCATAGAGCTTTCTTCAATTTCAATTATTTTAAGACCTGTCAATGCATCCTCAAATTTCTCAACAGCTTCAAACCTGACAACATAGAATGTTCTTGTTTTGACAATGTTTAACACAGAATAATTGTGTGCAAAGGAGTATATAAAAAGTTTATGAAAGAGCAGATACCTTTTGGAAATAGAGTTGAGATCTCTCAATGACATCAAAGTTGCCAGTTGCTTCTCAGTTTGATGGCTCAGTTCTAATGTCTAAACGAGAAACAAGAAAGACAATTAAGATTAATTAAAATCATGATTAATTTCCGATGAATAAAGAACCAAGTGAAATGAAGTGGCTGGAATGGTTTTCATGTGAGGGCAATGGCCTACATTTTTATACAACTGTGCCAACTACAGGTGCCTGAAACATACACAGATTTCTCTGCACCGTGCAGCTGATAAGAAAAGTTGCATCATCTAAAGCTACATGTAATTTAGCATCAAAAGATATAAAAGATAATGCATCCTTTTTTCACATATTAAGAGCAATAGATAAAGACCTTTTTCACAGTTAAAAGTTCATAAGGTTGAAGGAAACCACCAATACAAACATATTAAGCTGCATCTACTTACTTTAAATCTAGAGTCATATGTATTTAAGAAGTTTGTCTGATCCTCAGAACTGCAAGAAAGATTTATTTGCATATCATCTGTTGCTTTCTCAGTAGCCTGCAGCACAATGCGAAGTATGTAAGAAGCATAAACATAAGACTTTGAGAAATATAAGTTGGGCAGACGTTCTTTTACTCAACTATAGAACTTGGTTTCAAATGCAGATTATATTGGCAAGTAACTTCCTTCATCGGGGTTTTCAAAAGTTTAACTTGTCTAATACAAAACACAGCAACTGATCACATTTATAGAAGTTCAAAGCATTAAGCATCTACGCATCCAGTAAACTGTTTGCATTAAGACGTCACATTTCACACAAACATTGCCAAGCAACAAAACATGATTACACAAATGAGCTAAAATAGCTCCTTGACACTTATGAAATTAGCACTTTGTTATTCTCCCTTCGTGAAGCAAGGGCATTAATAAGTGGAACAATTAACATTGTTTGAATTTCAACGCGGGGATAAACCTGTGACTCAGTAAATCCTGACAAGCATCTCAAGCTCTCCAGCTCAACAGATTTAATACATTCTGTGAGTACGAAAAGATGTCAATTAGTTTGTAGAAGTAACAGTGAAACCAACTCCATCAAATTTCTATAACAGGTAACAAAGTACTAAACTTCCAAATGTCAATTTCACAAATATCCGTATTTGCGATTCTCACCATCAACACATCTCTTCGAAAGCTCCTCAGTTTCATGCGCAATGTTCCCATATTCACTCTCCAATTCACTCAGTTCTTTCTTTAGATGAACCAGAACTTCATCTATAGACACATAAACAAAATCTTTCTTAATATTCACTAAACAAAGCAACACACATTTGTGACCTACTAGTGACAATAAAATTGAAGTTCAATAATTTGTACCACCGTCTTCATGTATCAACGAGCTTGAACCCAGAAATAACTCCGAATAGAACTGATCAATATTTCTCTGCAAAAACAACAATAACAAAACAGTGCCCAATTTAAGCAAATTGAAACAGTACAAAATACACGTTTACACTTTTAACTAATTTTACCTCAAGCTCTTCCTCCACCTCGTTCAACAACCCCTCCGTTTCCAAATCATCGCCTAGATCCCTAAGCTCCCTGAATTGATTGTAATTTTACATTATGATTAACAAAAACCTAAACGGAAAATAGAAGCACAGATAATTCAAACGAAGATAATTGAAAATAAAGCAAATCTCAACCTGATGAGAGAATTCAGCTGAACAATTTGAGATTCGTCTGCCATTTTAGTTTCAGAGTTGAGCTACTTGTTTTTCAGTGTTTTCTGCAAATTTGAATTCTCCGCTAAAAAGAAGATGAAGATTTTGGGCTGTGGGCTTCATTTTTATCGGATAACTTTTAGGCCTGTTAAACCGGCCTGTAATTTCCCCTACTTTAGGGCCTTTTCATTCTAGAGCGGCCTTTGGTCCACAAATTAATTTTAAATTATAATGATAATATATTAAATAAAATTGTATTGTGAAATATTTTTTCATTATATTAATAATTTAATATCATAACCCCACGATACCATTTTTGTTCAAAATGTATTAATATATAAGGATACTGAAAGACTGGTGAAGAACTATTCGAACTATGTTCAGTGACAACTTCCGATTTGATAACATCTTCATTCAAACCGACTCCTTGTTTCTTGTGAATTGTTTTATAGGACCCAGGAGCCAGGCACGACGCACTAGAGGCTGATCAATGAGGTTTGGAGGCTAGCAGAACAAGTAGGAGTGGAACAACTAACTTTTGTTTATCGGGAAGCTAATCAAGCTGCTGATATCTTAGCAAAGGAAGCAATTCCTACGAACGTAGCAAGAATCTAGTGTCTTCCCTACCGTACAATGTAGTACGTAGTTTTTTTGTACAAGAGTGGGACTTTTGCCCATCTTGTATTCATCAAGCTGTAATTTCGGATATCACTAGATCTACAACTCGTGTGAAACTTGTACACATTGACATGGATATTGGCACCATCCCCCTAATAGAATGAATTTATTTTATCATAGAAAAAAACTTCCGATTTGATGGACATGTTGGGCAATGATGGGCGGGGGGGGGGGGGGGGGGGGGGGGGGGGCGTAATTACCACAATATCACTTTCAAAATACCCTATTTAAATGGTACATTAAGTTTCACACCCTCTTGGACCTGTCCGACCGAATCATTCCCTTTCGTTTTAATCCATTGCTTTATTAGACATTCTGTCTAGTGCACTGTTCATCTTAAAAATGAGATACATTTAACAACTTTTTAGGATGCATAGAATTACTTGAGCAATATTTGATAATAAAATGTAAAACTTCTGAAGGACAAAATGTTTAAAACACCCTCGAATTCCATGTTGATTTCATTTAGTAGCTAAGTTCTTTTCTTTTTAAAACGTATAGGATATTCCTACAAGCGGTATGGAATGAGGATCATATTTGCAACAAGAACAATAGCCATGCACTGCACATATCAACTTGGATTTACATATACGTAAAGAGAGTATTTTTCAGCATTTCACATATGACTTGTGAGGCTGCGAGGCTGTGATACCTCAATATATATATACTCCCAAAGATTTTGTAGAGTTGTTACACAATGCTTTATACTTCAGGTAGAAAACAGTCAGTGATTCCTTTGATATACATTTACATCCATCTAATGTGAAAAATGAAAATATCATGACAAATTTATGCTGTCCGTTACAGGCGACAAGAACAAGACCACGAATGACCCAACCGCGAGCAGTTCATCGTATCCCAATTGGGGAAGGCAAGAAAATATACTCCCACATCATGCAAGTACTGCTTCTTCCATAACTGCATTTACATTTACACTTTTACTTTTATTAACTAGGATACGAAATTAAAAAATATAGTGCCACATGAGCTTGTGTGGGGTTTCAGTGAGCAAGTGCATGTATAAGAGAGGGAGATAGAGGGGAGAGACCTTTCGTTCGTGATGAAACAGGAGATGGAGAATCATCAGCTGCCTCTGTAATGACTGGTGCTTTTGTTGGCACATCAGGTAGATCCAGCTTCTCTTCTTGCTGTTCGCTATCTGCTGTCGTCGAGGGGATCTCAGGCATATCTTGGAGCATTAACTGTACACCACAACAAAATCCATTACATTTTGATAAAATTGAAGTCCATTAACTTTATGTGCTAATCTGAAAGAGGTAATGTTATGCAGCTGCAGCCGCAGCCAAGTGCAGATGCATAAACATAGGAAAATGATAAAATTACCCCTTACTAGAATCTAAAAATAATACGAAGTGACCATATCATCCAAGTGTATACTTCATAATAATATTACACATACTATCCTAAGAATCTGTAGGCTGTTTGTTCCTTCGGAAAGTTCAAAAATAAAACACCCACCCACAAAGGGTACATGTATAAAATCATTATTATAGGGAACTATGTGCTTTGCAACAGTAAGGAGGTTACGTAGTACATTCAAACTTCAGTCGGCCTGTAAGACCTTTCCAGTTTGAAAGGGATAACAAGTAAAAGGGCCAAACTTCAGGGTCACTGACTCACTATAGACAACTTCACAACCAAAATTGCCAACCATGACATTACTACTTACTACAAAATCTGACATAAAGGTAAACGCACACAACACTAATGAAGAACCATAAGTCAGTAAAATGCTGCTTCTGCTATTTCTCAATTCTTGCATTTCACAATCCACACAAAAGGTTCCGAAAACTGGTGATCGTATTCTTATAAAAAGTGCATTTATTTCCAGGTAGGAGTCATCAGAACATGATGTTCCACAACATTGATTTATACTAATAAAAAATATCCAAAATACATGCCCAACCAAGAGCACAGCGCACATGGTTCCAGATAAGATTAACTAACAGCAAAAAATTCATTAAATGGCAAATGGAAAAGAACATTCCGAAGATGAGACAGTAAAATGCATCAAGCAGGAAGGGGGGAGAAAAGCCGAGAATGTAAAAGGCAAGTCTCCATCGTCAACATCTCTGTATGAAAAGGAAATAAACTGACCTGAGCCTCCAGATCCTCAAATTCTGCTAAAACCTCTTCTTCATCTTCAGATGAAAGCTTATCTCCCAGAATTGCATTAATTTCCTACAAAGATAGAACATCTGTTAGTCAAGAGAAATTGAAACCACTTAAAGGGCGCATATAATCCTTCCTCAATCAAGTTCAATCCAATTGGTGGATTATAATCTGTTTGTTGGTTCACTACTTAACAAACTTAGGGAACATCAGTATTTGTCATAGACTCACAATTGTTGAGATATTTAAACAATAAGGTGAAGAAAGAAGTGCTGGGCACCTAAAATAAAGGAATGGCGTGTATTTGGAGAAATAGGCTACTAGATGTGCTAAAAGATCTGAATTTCTTAAATTGATAAAGGTTCATAGTTCAAACGAACTCAGTATAGATTTTTGTTTGACCCATTCAAACTATATTAAACTTTTTGGTATTATGTCATAAGTCAAGGAGCAAGATGAAAAATGATGGGACACTCACATCTTGATAAGCCTTAGCTTCAGCAGTATCATCCATAAGTTTTTGAACATCATCCAGGCTGATCTCGTTTTGTATTGCTTCGACCGCTTTACTTCCAGCTTTTAAACTCTCGAATACTGCCTTTTGCTTGCTTGCCAGTTCAACATCTGCTAACTGAATGACATCGAATTCTCAGTTACAAACACAATTGACTGATATGTGAACAAGCATATACAAGGACGCAGAGTTTTTAGCTGCTTACTTGCTGCTCGACATTAATAAGCCAGCCATCGACTTGCTTCAATAGGTCTTCTTGGACCTTCTTCTTTTTGAGTGCTAGCAAGGCCCTCTCTTTCTTCTTTTCTCGGAGCAAGTCTTTTGCAGCTTGCTTTTCAGCATCGATGACAGCCTCTAGCTGAAGACAACAAGGGAAGAATTAATACAGAACACCAGAGCAGGAGGTTGCCGCTTAATGTAGGAGAGACCAGCAAGACTCTTGACATGGATACAATAGATTCTTAAAACTAAATTTATATAACTACTCCATCTGAACAGTAATATAAAACTTTCAATAACTAACTTGTGTAGTTCATAATCCACACTGTTATAAAGAGGGACTAGGCCTACATGAATCTACGCATATGATCCATCAGATGTATGCAAAATATACTAAGCAACTAGTTCATCACTCTTACGGAAAAATGCCCCCGTTTACAATTGCTAAGCAGAACACAACATATTCAAGCCATGACTAAATCCATGTGTATAACTCATGGAGCTGACGTCAATTCTCTAAAGACTTTCCCGTCACTAACTACAGTTATTCGTAACTAATATCTCGAGCGCTTCAGGGCAATAATTGTATACAATGCATGCGGAGTAGTAATCATGTCATATCTTGGATAACATCATCTTTTCTCCTTATGTCCTGAATTTATAGCAGAATGAATCATAACTAAAACCTAAAATCGTTCCAATCGGTTTCAATCAGGTATTAATATTTACTTTATTCGAATTCGATTTGGCCCTGCTTACATTATGCAAACATATTACCAACAAATGTGCTTGTTTACTATTGCTAAGCAGAACACAACGTATTCAAGCCCTGACTAAATCCATGTGTATAGCTCATGGACATGACGTGACGTCAATTCTCTTAAGACTTTCTGGTCACTAACTACATTTATTCGTAACTAATATCTCGAGAGGTTCAGGGCAATAATCGTATACAATGTGTGTGGAGTAATCATATCATGCCATATACTGGATCCTGAATTTATAGCAGAATGAATCATAACTAAATCTTAAAATCATTCCAATCGCTTTCAATCAGGCATTAACTTGTCCTTGATTCAAATTCGATGAGGCCCTGCTTACATTATGCAAACATATTCACATGAAATACATGTATGAAGAAGAGATCAACTCATTATCATCAAAAGACAAATTTGTTCCACTAAAACTCTCATATCATAACTACCAATCAACTAATCAACACAAAAGTTTGCTCAATTAGGTCAAATCATTACAATCAGAAAATTAGAAACATAGCAATTCCCAATTCCTCTCCCAGGAAAACTAAGATCATGCTTTAAGAAACTGATGATTATTATTATGAGATTGAAGTAGGTTAAGGGGGGTGACCTGACCTTTTGCTGATACTGAGCAAGTTTACGCCTTTGGGTCTTGAGGGAGAGAATGGCCTTGTCGACTTCGGTGATCTTAGGTTTCTTTACAAACACGTTTCCCATTTATTCCTCTCCGATGAAATCAATTGGAGTTTGCGACCAAGTTCACAGCAGAAATTGAAATCGAGATTGGGGGAGAAAGAAAGGAAAAAGGAGGGATTTTTATTTTTTTATTTTTTTCGATTGGGTTTTATTTTAGGAAGAAGAAGCACACAACACAATACTGAGCCGGAGACCACTTTGACCGCGGGTGTTTCCACAACAGCTTAAACATTATCGATTTCCTTATTTTAAATAGAAACAGCTTTTTGAATGTTTGCAATGCTGGATAATTTGAAGTTGACATGTATCTATTTCAACAACTTCTCCTTAAATTAAGTTGGATTTTAGTTGTTTTTTTCAAAAATTTAGGTTTGCAAACACTACTCCTATAATTTATCTAAATTTTAAGTAGTTTTTTTTGCAAACACTCATCTAATTCTCTAATAATCCAACTTTACCAACTTCTCCTTAATTAAGACACTTATTTTAAGTTGAAGCTATTGCAAACATCCCCTAAGACATTCGATCGGTTACCCTCGCCTTGTTAAGCAAAGTGTAAATATCATATGGTACCCGTAATGGAGCTTTCATCCATCACCCATTCACCCTCTTAGTCCCAGAATTACATCCAGGTCCGCGAGCATGTTTTCTAGTCGACCTAATAATAAGACACTATTCATTGTACTCAAGCCAAACATGGCCTTAACTTTTTTCTTTTATTTTTCTTCTTTTTCTTTTTTTCTTTTTCTTTTTTCATCTTCTTCATCTCCGGTACCAGAATTGTTCTGGTACCGGACTCCGGTTCTGGAGCATTGTAGCCCCATATCAGAGTCGTAAAGCTCCAGAGTCGGAGCTGTTAGCTCCGTTTGTAATTATCAAAAGTTAACAAAAATCAAAGACAAACAATTCAAGATAAACTAATGGGCTTAAAAATATAGACTAATAAGGAGGTAAACGAGCTTAACAAGTCGAGCCGAGCTTGGCTCGTTAACAAATCGAGCATAAATTTAAACTCGAGCTCGGTTCAAAAACCTTATCGAACGAGCCGAACTCGAATTTTAGCAAAATGAGTACTCAATAAGGTTCGACTCACATAATGCCGCTATGTTTAACTAAGTGAACTCACATTCCACCACTTGTATTAAGAGAGTAGCCTCACAACATCCATTCGTGTTAATTGCATTCTCTTAGTTTGTAACTATGAATGGAGTTGAAATATATTTAAATAGGATGAGATATCAACGTTAGTGTGTTTGGCGTGACCTTATAAGCTTCGCGTACTTCATTAGCTATTAACCATCACAGCATTTAGTTTTTCACAAACATACACATATATTCAACTCTCAACTTTACAATACTTGCTAACTTGGTCCCCATATTTACATGCCAATGGAGTATGTCAAGGGGAGTCAATATATATCAGTAGTTTTGCAGATTCAAACAAGAAATGCAGCCACTTTGAGCTGTGACAAACAATATAGTAAATGTCAAGATCCTTTCACAACATGCATGAACTAGCTTAGCTACTAATCCCAAGTACAGATAAGGTGACCAATCTGGGCCACTTTGGATAACACAAGACTACTAGCTACAACATGTGAACATTATTGATAATGGACCAGTACTAGAAGTAAAGAACAAACCAAACCACTCTCATCAATGGCTCACAAATTGTTAATTTCTGCTCAATCTGCAAAAGGATCATTCAAATGGAACTCCTTAAATGGTTCGAAGAGACCCTCTTAATATGATTCTGAAACTGCTTCGACGGCACTGTTTTCATCGAGTTCCATAATTTGTACGATTCAGGAACCGAGCAGCCAAGTGTAGGACGAGCACCCACTCCTAGACTTATAGAAAGAACTCTGTTTGCCTCTTGTGTCAAATGTATGCCGTCCCAGAACAGGTACTTGTTTGGATCTGCGCAGATTGGTACTCCTGGAGATCCGCAAAAGTTGTTCCTATCGTAGTTGTACTTCCCTCCAGTCCCGCAACATGTTTGCAATGTCAAGTTCCCGTTCTCACCTGTTATGTATAGTCTAAATGTCAGTACAACTAATCAGACTATGGTTTTGTTATCTTCGTCTGAAAAACTCCGAACTGAAGTGTTTTTTAGATGGAAAGGACATAGAGACTGTGGATCAATAATCCATATATGCATATATAGATTTTAAAGAACTTACTGTTATAGAATGTTTCGCGAATAAGAGATGTCATGGAACTGTAAAAGTCCGCGTAGAATATAAGTACATCAGGATATGCCTCGCGGAGATCTGCAATAGCTTGCTGGAGATCATCATTTTTCGACACGATGAAGTCATTGACTGTTTTCAAACATCCAACGTCGTCGTAAGCAGTTGTGTCATTGGTAGCCAGCTCGGTTAGGATATAGGGGTAGCATCCGATTGGAGCATTTCCTGGAAGTATAACTCGAGTTCCTCCTAACCTAATCACCTCCTATATCAAGTAAACCAGTCAATAAGGACAGTGACATTGCAAGACAAAACTGAGTTATGGACAAAGAAAATGTGTTCAGGTTATTACAATTGCAGCATTGATTTGGGCCGCGGTTATGTGTGCAACGTAGCTTTGTACTTCGTCAATGGATTTTCCATGGATGAGCGAAAAGGCTATGTCATTGGCCTCGACGTCACCAAACAGGAACAGAGAGTTTGCAAGCTTATCTGCACAATCTGGAAATTAAGCAACATGTTAGATACCAAAACAATTTCTCATGTTGGATGCGTATCATTAATTGCTAGTTTATTGTTAGAACCGCGGTAGATTTACATACCTTCGGGTGTTACGCATATAGTGGTTAGGTACTTTTTGAACCAACTCATTTGAACACTGAGAGGAGCAACATAAGGTGGGATCTTAATTCCCCTAGCTGTGAAAAATTGACGGTCAAGAACTGGACTTCTAGCCGCAGCAAACATTATCGCGTTAGCTGTAGTGGCGTTCCCTGACAAATAGGCTGTAATTTTCTCGAACCCAAGACCTTGCGCTGCAATTAAACATACACACACGTATGGTACATTTTAGTATACGTGATACATCATGAGTAGTAAAAGAAACAATTTTCTACGTGTAAATTAGGGGAATATATATATCATATAATGATCATATACCTCCGTAGTCTATGTCAAGAAGACCATCACACCAACGGCCATTAGGTGTACCGGGGTCAGTTTGACCATAGGGTAAATTTGCAGCAGGAAGCTGTAACCCATATGGCTGACTGCCCATCGCGTTGCCATTGTCGAAAACACCATCTCCCAAATGGAATAGGAGATCAAATGGGCATACTGGATTTTGGGATGAAACAGTACTAGATAGAACAAATACAACAAAGCACAAAGCTTTGATTGTTGATGAATAATAGCCCATATCTTGATTTCCTTGGTTTCTAATGAAGTATATAAGAATGATATTTGTTTTGTTTGTGATGTTGAACTCAAATTGTGCATAATATATAGGCAAACATATGAGATATGTAATACGAGTATGACATATGGGGCAAGAAACCAACAACCAAGGCACCAAGATGTTGCTTGGCAACTTCTCTTATTTAATCTGCACTAGGCCTTAAAAGGTTGAACATATTTAGTAATTCCATGCCCCACACCACAAGGATGGACAGTGGGAGAAACCACTAGCTAGCTAGTGACTAGTGAGGGTTATCATTCTTCAAAGATCCCCATTGGATATGCATCTGTTGGTCAAAGCATTATACCAATGTGAAAATGCAGCAAATTTTCAATTTTTATAAAAAAAAAATTATTAACGGCAAAACATATGTTTATTAACAAACTCAAATTTAATTATAAAGAGTATGAGAAATAATTTTAGATATACATCAACTTATAACCAAGTCCATCTCAAACCCCAATGCAATGCCAAATTACAAAGAAAAACCACATCACCAATTTTATGAATAGATAGTTAATTTGGATTTGGATTTTAAGATTTCATCTTTTATTTCGATGAAAGTTGGTTTTTATGTAAAAACTAAAAAGTTAAGATTTTGGATTGATTTTTTAACGAAAGTTTGATGACAAAACTGACATGTTGATTTTAGACGATAAAAATCAAAAATTATTTATGGGAGTCAACTTCCAAGCACCCGAAGGGGTTTATAAATTAAGCCAGTCTTTAGGTTTTGATGGTGTGAAACTAGCTCAGACTCAGTATACCATTTCTTTTAAACAAGTTAAAAACTGACCCGTTAAAAACCTTACAAGCAAGGATTACATTTGTTTGTTTACGCTATGTTTACCAAATCTGTTAAAAGCCTAACAAAATGTTTCATTTACCACTATTAACTCCCCACAGTCAACACAATTGTAAATCATGTACGTAAATCCCCTATCGTTTAGGCTGTGTTGTGTAAAAAATATTGTAGGTCAAAAATTAAGTTTTAAATTATATTGGAACCTTAAAGATGTCACTTTTCACGTTGCAATTGGAAAATAAATACATGTGTGGTATGTGGACCATTGGAAACCTACAAAGGTACGGTGCTCAGCACGCAGCAGCTGATATGGAACATCAAAGTCACCTATTTTCATCCATGGTGTATATGTATCGTCTAAAAAACATTCGATTTAGATAATTTCCGTTTAATTTATATTCGTTTAATTTATATTTATTTAGTTGTTTTTTAGATTACAAAAATAAGTTCAAGTCAATTCAAATATAATATTCATTTTGGTTCAATAATCTTAATTTACTTTCTATTTTTTTACGAGAAAAACATAAACTTAATTTGGCATTTAAATGATGTTTCATAAAAGGTTAAAATTGATCATGCTGTTAAGTATTGGAGAGTTGTATATAAAAAGCAAGATAGATTTGGCCCTCATACATGATCATGGATTCGAAAATTTAAAGGAGTGGAATTATTTATTTAATTATGACATGGAGCAGCCTTGACACGGTGCGGATCTTCTATCCCACTTTTTCATGTCCCATTTCATGTCCCACTCTTCTACATGTGACATGTGACATTTTAATTTTACTTATCTAAATTAATTACTTACTTAACTACATATATACATATATATATATATATATTTGCTTTTGGTTTTTCTTTGTTGTTTCATAATATAATTTCAAATATTGATTTTTCGCGGTACGATTTAGGTTTAATGTGGAGTCAAACATAGACTAAAAAAGTCAACAAAATCAAATTGAAAATTTTAGCAGAGACGGACCAAGTACTACCTACTCCTGGTTGCGCTCTGTTATGAACAAGTTTTTTTTTTCTTTCTAGTAACCGAACATTTT
Organism: Plantago ovata; assembly: GCA_028274465.1. NCBI lineage: Eukaryota > Viridiplantae > Streptophyta > Magnoliopsida > Lamiales > Plantaginaceae > Plantago > Plantago ovata. Next base: position 127,593,729 of record CM051456.1, on the reverse strand, counting down.
TTATGCTCTTTATTTTTTAATGAAATTTAACCGATTAAAAAAACAAAACAAAAAAAATATGTATAATTGATTCAATATTTAGTGCAATCGATTCTCTTTGCCAACTTGATGATGGAGATTAGAGAATGTAAATTTTGGAAAAAAATGTGAAGTAGAACGTGGAGAAATAATTGAGTAAACAATTTTCTAATTATTTATTAGGAGTGAGATGGTTTAGAAAATACTCAATTAGTACATAGTTAGAAAATAATGAAGTAAAATTTAAACGTAAAATTAATGAAGTAATAGGTTTTCCAATTATTTGGAGAAAGAGTTATGCTTTTTAGTTGGTAAATACTATTATCATAATTTAATTCATGTATATATGTATATATAGTTAAATAAAATATCATTGTAGTTAAATAAAATTGGGACATGAAATGGGACACAAATAAGTGGGATAGAAGATCCGCTCCCGCCTTGACATTTACTAGTACTATAATATTGCTGGACGGGGTTCAGCATTATTAGATCCACCGTGGAATATATGGCTCTCATGAGATAAGTCCTCTAGATTAATGATGATACTGCAAGACTATGCAACTCCACACTACATTGAATTATGCGATAGAAACGTGTTCTATTTGAAGAAAAACGAGGGAACATTACAGGAACCGGCCCCAGAGAGAACTTTGAGCAAGAAATTTAATTTACTACTGTATATCGTATTTGTATTTAAAGTTTAAAGTACGGATGGAACCTCTTTTATTTTAAAAAGGGTGAGTTGTCAAGCCGTAATATAATAAACTGATTGATTCAATCAATTGATTGACCTACCAATCAATTTTAATCCGTTGATTTTGTTTTTTCAATTTCATTTTGGTACATACATGTGTCATTATTTAATTAAAAGGTGTAGGGTTCGAATCCTGTTGACGTGATTTTTCTCCATTTTTTGTATTATTATTTTTATTGAAGGTGTTTGGTTCGAATATCATTATTTTAGTTGAAGGTGTTGGGTTCGAATCTTATTGACGTAATTTTTTTCTTTTTTATTTATTCTCTTCTTAAATTTTTATTTTTTAATATAAAGTTGTATGGTTGCACTATACTTAATTTAAAAATAACCATGATATGTTCTTATGAAAAAAAATACATACTTCCTCCGTCCAATAATAAATGTAACACTTGATTGTGTTGATTTTTTCGATGGTAATTTTGACCTTAAATTATTCTTAAATCATACGATAAAAATAATTAAAAACATCATATCATAAAATTAGAATGTTTATATTTTTCTAATATAATTTTTTAATTATTTTACTTGAATGATTTACAATTAATTTGAGGTCAACTAATTCTTGAAAAAGTCAATTATAAAACCAAATGTTACACTTATTATATATTGGACGGATGAAGTATTTTATTTACCAAACGTCAATTACTTTGTACTTGTACTTGTAATTCGAGCATTTCTTATGCTCTTTGAGTGCAATAAAATAATTAGCCGATTCAAAAAAAACATTTTTAGCTATGGTGATAGAGAACCTGAGGATACTAGCTAGGCCACTTGGAATTTGAATATCGTCCATATTGCGGCATCAACATAACAAAAGACATCGATAAAACAAAATGGCAAGAGATAATGACGCACATGACAATATATATTCAACTGGTGAAGAACACCAATTAACATGCGAAAGATGCATTGCAAATTTCGAAATTGAATGTTTCCAAAGCCTAGAGATGTATCTGATGGTTCTTAACTCATCGGAAGAATACTTTTTGTATGTCTAATATAGTTCAATTCAAAACTATTAATTGCATAACTACAAAAACTATATACATTTATAAGACACCATTAGTGTTGAGTTTAATTACTCAATTAGTTATTTTTTTATTACGTTTGAAGTCATTATGTGAAAATTATATATTTACTCCATTCATTTCAATATAATATATTATTTAATAAAATAATAATATTTTACAAGATTACGCTTCACACGCGTAGCGTGTAATGCGGTTTCTAGCTAGTACCAATTATTACCAATTGAGTTGTGCATCTGTATTCGAACATAGCTTATCTTTCTAATGATTTCACCGTCCAATATAATGCTGTCCAACATAAATGGTTCTCCCAGCTTGGACGGAGAAGATGTGTTCTAAGCCTTGACTCTCTGTTCTGTTCTCGAGGTGTGAACAACACATAATTGAACTCATTTGTAATGTGAAAACAATTAAATAAATACAAACTTGTAGTATAGAAAATAACTAATTAAACAAATTTTAAACTGAATTATTTAATGGTTTTCGGACAATACAACATAATCTAACTTCTATTTTAGTTTTAAATATGTAATCTATGAAAACTGATACCCTACCTTGGTGTTTCTTTTTTAAGGTAAACCCTATCTTATATAGTAGTTTGATGCTCACACTAACTAGGGACAACTTCCTACCCTACGTACCTAACATTAACTTAACTTAATTTGACCGTTTTAAGTTTAGATATCCTTGAATATAATTAAATAATAGACCAGTACAAACTATGACTTGGTAAATGCATTCACAATCACAGGTAACATGGTCTTGGATAAAGTTTAATTTTTAAATGTCGAGATGTAAATAATAATAATTAAATATAAAACGCCATTTAGTCTTCATGAATAGACAATTCAATCTCTAACAATTCTTGATCCACCACTAGCACTTTATTAATTAACTTCCAGACAAACATTCAACTTCAAGATGGCCATACACTGCACCTAATTGCCTTAAAGAACAGCATTATTACAGGGATAAACAATTGCATCCTAGTAGCTAATTATATATTTGTCTTTGCCCAAACTGTCATTACTAGGATAATATAGCTCCAGTTCAACTTAAATGGAGCTATGTAATCCGGTTTCGGACTCGGGTTTGATGGAATCGGTTCTGAGCACGGTTCGGGGGACGGTTTTGATAGAGTTCCTTAGTGTGTATGTCTCTGGTACAGTGCAACCAAGTGTAGGACGAGCACCTTGTCCTAGAGCAATTGAGAGAACCCTATTAGCCTCTTGGGTCAAATGTAAGCCGTCCCAGAAGAGGTACCTGGTCGGGTCGGAGCATACTGGTACATTTGGAGATCCGCAAAATGCACTACTGTTGTAGTTGTATTTACCACCAGTTCCGCAACATGCTTGAAGTGTATATGCTTTGTTTGTGCCTGTTATGCATTACCGCAATTATTAGTAATTTCGCTTCCTCTAACTATCAAATTATATATGTAGACCGAATACATTAGTTGAACATATTTAGTGTCTTACTGTTCAATGTATCACGAATCAGAGCGGTCATGGAGGTGTAAAAGTCTGCGTAGAATATCAATGTATCTGGAAATTCCTCACGTAGATCTTCAATAGCTTGTTGAAGATCGTTGTTCTTGTACACAATGAGATTATTGACAGATTTCAAGCAGCCAATGTCATCGTAAGCATTTGTTCTGTTGCTAGCCAACTCGGTTAGGATGTAGGGGTAGCATCCGATTGGTGAGCTTCCAGGAAGAATAACTCGAGTGGCACCCATCTTAATCGCCTCCTGCATTAATCAAAGCATTCACGATAATAATTTATGTTAAATAAATATTTGTATTAGACGAGATGCAAATTAGATCAATGCGTTTAACACTTATATATATAGTCAATATATGACATGATGTTAAGAAAACACCGTTTAACACTTATATATTTAGTCAACATATATATAACACGATGTCAAGAAAACACCGTTTATCACATATTTAGTCAACATACAACATGATATGTTAAGAAAATACCAATGTTTTTAAGAATTTCAGTAAAATTATTACCCTTGCAGCGTTGATTTGGGCGGCGGTTATATAGGCTACATAACCCCTTACTTCTCTGATGGTTTTTCCTTGGATCAAGGAAAGTGCGATGTCATTGGCTTCAACGTCACCGAACAAGAAGAGAGAATTTGAAAGCTTGTCGGCACACTCTAAAAGAACACGCGAAATGTCTTTTAGATAACAAATAAACAACATACAAGCACTCGATCCCCCGTTAGTTTAAATCCTAATGGGCCGGGAAATATTTTGAAATGAACATATTTGATCATAAGTATGTTATATAAAATGAATGGAGTAGGACCTATAACAGTTTCGAATGTCTTTTTGTACATGTTAACAAAACATACCTACGGTTGTGGTGCAAATGGTGCTGAGATACCTCTTAAACCAACTCATTTGAACGCTAAGGGGAGCAGCATAAGGCGGAATTTTAACACCCCTGGCTGTGAAAAATGAACGATCAAGAACTGGGCTTCTAGCTGCTGCAAACATTATTGCGTTAGCTGCGGTGGCATTTCCTGACAAATAAGCGGTGATTCTCTCGAATCCAAGACCTTGAGCTGCAAAACACATCAAGTGTAAAAGTTTATTAATTAATTAGCGTAATCTAAGACACTATCTAATACACAATGTACGAGAGTACCCCATTGACTTTAGTTCATGCATGTAATTTGACTTTGTATTCTAGTTGGGGAGGGGAGAATAAAAAGAAGAATTAATTGAAAGTCGTACGTACCACCGTAGTCTATGTCCAAGAGACCATCAGACCAACGTCCACTAGGGAAACCGGGATCACTTTCACCATAGGGCAAACTTGCTGCAGGAAGTCTAGACCCGTACGGTGGAGTGGCGATCGCATTGCCATTATCGAAAACTCCATCTCCCAAATGGAACAAGAGATCAAAAGGGCACACTGGATTTTGAGCGGAAGCCGTGCCAACAAGAACAAATACAAGGAAACACAAAGCCTTGAATGACCCCATGATTCCTCAAGTATTTTCTAATTTAGGTGTTTGTGAATTTGTGATATTGAACAAGTAAAAGTCTCATGCATATATATAGGCAAAGTCGCCATTAACTAATGAGATTTTCAACTTGTTGATTGGCAGGTTCTGGATATTTCTCATTACAAAATTGTCAATGACTTACGTATTCTAATTACATCCATAAACGACACACAGGACATTATCAACTAGCCATGTTTTGGAGCGAATTAATTATTTATTTAGTAATGTTTAGTATTAGATTTTATAGATAAATTAGTATTTAACATTTTTGTGATCTGTAAGTAATTATTCTCTGTAACTAATTAATCTGGTTGGGAAATTGAAGGTTATATTTTACTACCACTACTAGTATTCAGATCAGAACATAATTGAAGTTGTTAAATTAATTACATAAAGCCCAAAGTTAATTTTAAAGAGTTGAAGTTCATAAACAGATTTTTAATTTTGATAATCATATTTTTAGTGGTTGTGTAATTAATTTACTTTATCCTATGTGTAAACAATTTTGAGATGATGACCTTGGTGGCTCTGTGCATTTTCTGGAGGTTTTCTTGTGAAAAGTTCCTGTAGGCTAAACGGTTGGGTGCCTTGATTTGGCCTTCTTGTAAACGCTGATCCTTGGTTCTCCGGAGTATGCTACGTGAATTTTCCATGTAATTGTTTTGAGCATTTCTTATGCTCGATCAGTGCTTAATAAAAGTTTTTTGCCACTTCAAAAAAAAAAAAAGTTTGGTAGCCTCACTGGTTTTATTCTTGAATACTGTGGATTTAGGTGTTGGTGGTTTTTCTTTTTGTATTTGTAAAAGTATTTCTCATACAGTTTCATTATTAATAATTTTTTAGCCATTTCGAAAAACAAAATTGTACATATGAAACCGTACGAACTAGACTTGTGTCCGCTGCGCCGTTCGTTGACAGAATCACTTCTATTGACAAATTATATAGTTACGTTCATTTTTTTCTTTTTAAAAAAGGAAAAATAACGTACGTATGACATTTGCATGGCTATGCTTCGATTGACAAATTGCAAAATTCCCATCCTATAAAAGTTTCTCATGTCATGACTTCCCTTTTTGAACCGTCCGGGTACTAATGGGGAATGGGGAGTATATGTTAATTGCCGGATCATCACGAAGCAAACCCGAATCATTAATGTACGTAACGCAGCCCAAGTATTTTTATTATTACTTAGGAGATTATATTCTAATCTTAAAAATATCCGTTATGTTATAAAAGTCTACACCAATATACAAATCAGTTGTAAGCAAATAGAAAAAGGTCTACTACAAGGTTTATTAGTCTTTTTTCTTTCTTCTGTCTTTCCTTCAAATTAACATGACTGGAAAATAAGTTGTCTTACATTGTGACGAAGTAGTAGTACATACGTTATTGAAATATTCAAAACAGTATATAAAAACATAGTTGTTCTATCACGTTAATTAAGAATGTGTAGTTTGATTTTTTTATATCAACTTTAACCACATATTATTTAGGTATTATTTAGGGTCTATAATTTTTTAATACCCTCTTAACGTCTCTAATATCAAAATATACCCTACTAGATTAATAATTACATTCTAATTTACGAATTTGAGCAAGAGGTGAATTAATAAGGTGAATTAGGCACTGTTTCAAAATTGGATTTTGTCTAAACCAAACAACTTCATTTTTAATTTATTGCACAATGGACCTTAATATCTTCTATTTTATAAAATTGACACTAAATAAATTAAAATAAAGTCACATAATTCCTCCAAATTATAAATTCACCTAAAAATTATTATGAACCAATCCCAATAAAATTAATAATTCAAAATATGGCAAAAAATTAATTTTTTTATTCTTTTATGTTTTTTTATTCAAAATATGGCCTTACCTTTTTTTTAATTCTTTTATGTTTTTTTTTCCCTTTCTTCCTCATAGCTCTGGTCACCAGAATCATCTCTGGTGACCGGAGCTGTGCTCCTAAAAGCTCCCTAATCGGAGCTTTCAAGCTCCGATCAGAGAGCTTGCTGCTCCCAATCGGGAGCAGAGCTCCGATCTACCAGATCAGAGCTCCTTCTTCCAGATCGAAGAGCAGAGCCTCCGAGCTCCGACTAGGAAAAAGAAGAAAAAAAAAAAGAAAGAAGGAAAAGAAAAGAAAAAGGTGAGGCCATGTTTGTTTGGCAAATTTAAAGCCATCGCATTTGAGTAATTAAAGGCTAGTCAACCCACAAAATCAATTTTTTAGACTAGAATGTAATTGTTATTTGTTAGTCTAATAAGGTCTATTATGAATTTATGAGAACCTCCTTCCTAGTAGGGTAGTAATATTCTATGTGGGTAATAAACTCTATTATTTATAATTAAATTACATGGTGAAAAAAGTTTAACACAATTATATCAGGAAAATGGATATTATGGAATTTTATAATATAATTTTATTAAATATTTATTTTATAGAAGTAATTTGTAATTAAAGTCAGATTTTAAACCGTGAAACCGTGCCCTTATTAGCTGGACGTAGCGATTATACATATTGATTCTTTGATCTTTGAATGTATCTGTATTTGGTACGGAGTATATCTTTTAAGTCCACAAGTGCACGGACAAAATTTTAATGACTAATCCTGATTTTAAAAAATAAAATAAAATAACCTTGTTATGGATAATTATAGGAATGTAACAAGAGTTGACTGAGCTCTCTAGTTTGTTACGTGTATCTCTCTAGGTTGTTACTCTGCAGATAGAGTTTAGAGATATTTTCCTACTTGTATATATATACTCTCCATGTACTCTTATACTGATGACAAGAATATTATATTCTCTTTCCGTTATTATTCAACACGTTATCAGCACGACTCTACCGTTAATAAATTCTCCTTTCCTAAACCTTTTTCTCCGGCGCCTCCATTCTCGGCCTTTTCATTTCCTTCTGCCTTCAATTTGCTAATCTTTCTAGCTTCTTCAATGTATTACCAAAATTAATAGATCTTCCTACTGTTGCGGTGTTGTTTCTTTAATCTTCACTAATTGGCCATTAATCAACTGATGAATTGCTCCAGCCTTCTCCATATCTTCTCCGATCTCGGTGATTTGTTTTCAATCTTTCTCTTCATCGTGGATGCTCCGATCCAACAATCTACCTTCCTCTAATTTAGAGGATTTATTCACTCTGAACTTCTAGTCTTCTTGTACTTTAATTAGTATTACTTTTGTTGAGATGGTGTTTATTATGTTGAATGGGCTTTGCCTAGAAAGTTCTGTTTTGTTTCCAGGGCCGCTAAAGTCGGGTTCCTTGCCAATAACCAGTGGATCGTCACCAGTTTCTTTTCTTCATGTGGAGTTGTCTACTGCTTGGGTAGCTGGACTGTTGATCTCCCTAGGCGCTCTTGTATGGGACAGTGCATAATGGTGGCGGAGAGAAAAGGAGTCGATATGTTAATGGTGAGCTAAAAGAGTGCCTAATCATACAACCAAGTGCACATACACTTTTAATTGTGTTTTATACGGTATGGCCTTCTAATTTAATTATCGCTTAATCGATTGATTCTTGTAGTAGCTTAATTGTCTACTCCCTTCTATGCACCTTTTAAGCAACCTTAGTTTATGATCGATATATTGATGCATTAGACTTCTTCCATAATTTGAATTGATGAAATTTCTGCACACAAGGTGTTTGAAAATTTGCTTGAGTGAGTTGATCTTCTTAACTTCACATGTAGCAAGTTCCTTTAGGATTTGCGCACGAACAACAATGTTATTGGTCATGTCTTTATATGACAGTGTCACCACATATTATCCATCCTGAAGATGGTCTCTATTCAACTTTAAAGTTGAGAGCAGACTACATTAATCTTCCAAGCGAAGAATTTACTTGAACATGTCTCTATCAAATTGAGTAGCAGGATACTCCATTGCCAATATTGTATATTTGGTCCATTCTTTGAAATGAGACATTAGTGAAATAAATATATAGCACTAATGTTGCTATTTGAATGTTACTATGGCATATGGATGTGAAAAAGATATCATATGGATACAAATCAGGTTTCTCCAATTCTCGAAGTGATTGGATAGAACCATAAATGGGTTTGCAAAATATACAATTGATACTTTATAAATTTTGTCCATTTCTTAAAATGAATCATCAAATAAAGCTAGCACCTGAAGTTGCTATGCATGTGTATATATCACAAAAGATGTGTATCTCTGGAGCTTTAGCCCAGCTTATGTCAAGTTGATTTGACAAATCAGACTCCTGAAATGATTGGACATACATTACGAATGGTTGTGACTTGTGACCATCGAAAAGATTAGACACCAACCATGATTGATCATTTGGCAAATATGTACTTTATGTACAACGATGATTTTAAATGTACCTCATGTACATCAACGATTTTTTCAAATTGAGGCATCTGAATTGCTATTAGAGTTTATGCCAAAAGCCATGATCACTATATTATATCTCGAAAGAAAATGGTTGCTACATAGGACATTCCATGTACCATAAGTGATTTGAAAATATCATTGTGTTAATATGCACTTCATGTGATGAAGAAAATATTTTGTGATTAGCCCCTGGATTGCATCACTATGCGTAAACAATATTGCGAAGGCATGAAATATGATACCATGATGTGTGCACATCATAAACAATCTCGCCAACTTGAAGTTGGGAGAAAGTATTATTTTGGTGATACAACAAATCAATTGATGTGAGGCTACTTGAATATTGAGCATCTCTTATGAATGAAAATCCTTGAGTATCATATTCTCAAAATGAAAGAAAGATGACACACGTATATATACTCTCGATATTGAGAAAGGAATTCACATAGTTATCATATTGGTTGATATCAAATTTATCCAATCTCCATTCCCTGAAGTGAATGTGAGTTTTTAGATTTTATACATGGTGCAACAAGTAATTCACCAGTGTGATTGATGCTATTTTCACCTCAAGTGAAAGAGAAATCCATTAGTATACTGATTTCAATATTTCCAAAGTTTGAAAGTATCCACTCATTCCAATATTCTTGTGAGAATAATTAAAGGTTCCAGGGGAGTAATCGTTGTGAAGAGCACAATAAATTACTTGGAAAAATTGTGCCAAGAAGATCACAAATTAGACCCACTTCCTGAAGAAGTTGGATATTGTCTTGCCAATATGTCATAGACAATGACTCGTATAATGTCACATCATTATGGTCAAATTCAAACAAACATATATTGTGTACGAGGAATGTATTGAAATTAACCGTTTGCAAATTGGAGCAAACTATAAGTTGGGCATGCATGCACAAGCGACTATATCGCATATAAAGACATGAAAAATGACATAGATGTGACAAATATGGCCATCCGGGTACAAAATTACCCGTTTATGAGAAACTTGAAGTTTTCCTTGTGTGAAATGTGCTGAAAGCTTTCTCGTATTGTAATAATATTATCTGAATGGCAAGACACAATATCGAGATTAAGCATGCTAATGGAGATCAAAATGAGCAATGTTGCACTCATGCATTTATGAGAATGAATATATATGGCTAGACGTCCACTAAATAATTTGAGAATTGAGTATATTACTCAAATAATTTGATCTCTTATTTGGGGTAAATTTATGTTTCAGCACATCGAAAACCCAATTGCTAGAGTTATACACTCCCATATGCATCTCCTGAAGAGAACTCATACATGAAGCCTATTAGATACGAGTATGAGTATATTATTATCTAAGCTGGCATGATCAATATCCTTATGAGAGCCCCAATAATACTAATCCTTGAATTAGTTTTTCCCAGCTTAGGGGAGGGAGAACATGACAAGCTGATCAAAACAAATTCATCGTATGCATTTATCCCCACATATTTGAAAGTTCATATTTGAACTAAATTATAAAATGCATTCTTCAGCTTCATGTATCATTTCAAGATTTCAATCATGAAATTCTATGATTTGACTGTGGATACCGGGCTACAGATTGATTATAGATATAACATGAGTTGAGAATCGATATCTTGCCTATTGTAATTAATGCACCTGAAGTGCAATATGTATGTTGTGAATGGTTCCAGTATTACAAATAGAATGGCAAGATATGCAGTTGGTACTCTAGAAGAGTAAAGAAGGCACATCTTAATGATGCCACAATAGAATTGATATTTTATTTATAAATAGATGGCTTATATGAATGGAAAAGGTACCTCCATATAATATATTCAGATATCTATGATCAGTACTGAATCAAACAAGAATGATTTGATTATTATTGAAAAGCTATACCGGTATACATGGAACCGAGATAAGCATATGCAGATTTTCAATGGATGTATACTATTGTACATGTAAAGGGGATCTTACATGTAAATCCATTTATGTCGACACAATGATGATAGAAAATGAGCTCATGGACTTGATGTCCATTTTATTGATGAATTCGAAATTCCCTTCGGTACCGTTGCATTATCGAGTCAAATTTCATGTGCATCTAGATACTAAATCATGCATCATTCATATTATTGTTACATCATCTATGCTAGTTTTTAAGTTTCGTAATGCATGCATACATATTATTTATCATATGATCTTACTCTAAAGTGACCACCTTTGATTATTTGTGGTGCACATGAATTGTCATTTAATTGACACATTGAAATTTCTATATATATGATCTATGATGATCATTATCAATTGAGAACTCGTCCTAGAAGAGTCTAGAGTTATCATGTTATAAAACATGAATATATGATGATCAATATCAATTGAGAACTCGTCCTAGAAGAGACTAGAGTTATCATGTTATAAAACATGAATATTCATTGAATTGACAATGAGATTTATGTGTTCCAAGAACAATTATGAGAGATAATGATTTTACTCTCTACTGGAAATTAGTCCCGGAAGGACAAGTGGATAGAGATATCATGTTGACAAACATGAATCAATCGATGAGAAAAGTTCTTGAAGAACTCAATTTTGGTACTATTGAATCTCTATACTTATCTATCCATACATGGCATCACAAAATTGATAAGTATATTAAGTGTATTCACTATCAAGTGAAACAAGAGAATTATGGATAATATTCTCGAGATTCCTACAAATATTATTGCCTAAGGAAATGTAAACTCAACCTAATGTTTGAGTATGGCAAAGTATGAAAAACCATACATGAAGTTTGGTTATGTTATGAAAGAGATAAATGTTTTGACCTCCTGAAGAAGGTATATGAATGGAGATGATGATCAAGCAACAATGAGAATATTGCGCACCATACAAGTTGCTACACTCTTTTTCCCTTCGACTAGGTTTTTATCCCAATGGGTTTTTCCTAGCAAGGTTTTTAACGAGGTAGCATTATTAGCGCATATATGTGTATAACTATCTCCAAATCTCCATGGTGATAATATATTTGCAAAAGGGAAGTATTATATACCCTTGTTTGCTATTTTACAAATATGACGGAGATATATGAATATTGAACTCATTTCAATATTACGAGATTGTTATGTTGAATTGTCCAAGTGACATATTTTGTTGGATCAACATAAAAATACACATTGAAGAAATCAATGCTTCTAGTGTTCAAGAAGTTTTCACATGGAGTCAAAGCACATGTCATTGAAGTTTTCAGCTATGGGCTACAAGATGAAGGTTCCATCCAAGTACACCATATTCACTCTATTGAAGATTTTGCATACTTGTTCAGCATCATCAGTTTGGCGATTAATCGAGAAGATTGCACTATTTTTTTTAATAATCGAACCATTACAGAGCTAGTAATAAACTATAAATTATCTTGCACTTGACGAGAATTGAACCTATGACCTCTAGTGTCATGACACCTCAGTCTAACCAATTGAGCTAGACCTCATTGGTGAGAAGATTGCACTATGAAGATTCAAAGATTTGAAGTGATGTTACAATCAGGGGAGACGGATACGCACTGCACTCTTTTTCCCTTGACTAAGTTTTTATCCCACTGGGTTTTTCGTAGCAAGGTTTTTAATGAGACAGTACTCTCACAGCGTACCCGCGATCTTCAACTCATGTTTCATTCAAGGGGAGTGTTATGGATAATTATAGGAATGTAACAAGAGTTGACTGAGCTCTCTAGTTTGTTACGTGTATCTCTCTAGGTTGTTACTCTGCAGATAGAGTTTAGAGATATTTTCCTACTTGTATATATATACTCTCCATGTACTCTTATACTGATGACAAGAATATTATATTCTCTTCCCGTTATTATTCAACAAACCTAGCTTAATAGAGTGAAACTTTTGCCAATCTTTTCATTTTGTGTGGGATACTTCCCCTTTTTGGTTGAACAATTTACTGTTTTTAGACTTTTTTCATTCGGTTCGGTTTGTAACTTAAGTACTTTGAACTCCGCTTTATTTCTGTAATATATGACGACTTCTAAAAAAAAAAAAAGAGTGGTTGGGTTTTTAGGTTAGGTGTAGTAGTATATACTACTTGTCTCGCGTGCTTGTTGTATTCAAATTTTCAAAGTTTTTATTACGGATAGGAATCATAAATTAACCACGTCAATGAATAATGAATATTTATGAAATACCCCGAAACTTAATTATACCAATTAGCGTGATTAATTAATAATGTCTTAATTCGGGTAGAGTTTTAATTGTGTGGTTTCGGTGTTCTTGTATTTTTCTTAGGTGTATTTTTTAGTTGGGTCAATTCTTTGCAATTTGTAACACTTGTACTTTTGTATTTCGTGATTGGAATAAAATTTTGGTGTTTAAAAAAAAAAAAAAAATATATATATATATATATATATATATATATATATATATATATATATATATATATATATATATATATATATATATATATATTCCGAGTTTTTGTCTAAACTCTTGACCAAATACGGATTTACAGTATTACAGTATTACGTACCCATATATCATCCACCCATGTCAATGTTAAAACAGATTTTTAAAAAATCAACAAAATATATAAACCATAAACTTTGGAGAGGGTGGCTGTGCGCTTGCAACTTACCCGCGTGCATTATCTGGCGTTTCTGTTATTGTTATCTGTTCATCGGAAACGGAGTTTTAAAATATAAGTTACTACTTACTACTACTAATATCACGCTAATCACATCACATGCATGGTACGGTCCTTCATTTACTAAGTTGTAAGTTGTAGTATAAAAATAACCGAAGAAAATTTTAACTCAGTTGAATAAATTTAAACAGAATAAGTTTTTAAATGTTAAAAACAATACGTATGAAAAGTTTAGTTGATGAAACTCTACAAATTAAACTGAATTTTAGTTACTTTTATATAAAAAATAAATAAATTACAAACATTATTTATACAACACTATACTCGAGTACTAGCATACATATATTGAGATGGCTTTTCGAATTTTGTTACATTGGGTCAAGTAAGTACTAAAATCTTAGTCACTTTTGTTGGTTTGTGATATCGGAGTAGGTATTAGATTCGTGCTTATGATTTTTTTTTAATAAGGTCTCTGTATTTTGTCATTCTTTTATCACTATTAAATCTAACCTAACCTGATTCATGTGATATTCTGAAAATGCCAACGTGGTATATAATTAAACTAATTTAAACCTAATTATTCTTTATTTTTCTCTTTTGTTTTTTCTTAAAAAAAGTGCAATGACAAAGTGTCACTGTTCGAAAATTGGGTCCATTTTCAACAAATGACAAATTTGTATGAATTTTGCGTTAATTTTTCCAAACCCAAAAACGTGCACGTATATAATTAAAATCATAAAGTTGTGGAAGAAAGAGTTAAGTATCTCGATCGTTACGTGGGAACGCACAATAAAATCAATTCTTTTTTATTTTTATTTTTTACTTTTGTATACAGCTGTGAGTAGAATTTAATCATCACATAGTATGTTTGTTTGGATGAGTGAATACAGAGTTTTAAATAGTTTGACCATGAACTGAATGTATTTAAATTGGATAAAAAATTAATTTTCATACTGAGAGAACATAGGTTATATATAGTAATCCTGTCACTTTACTAGAGTTGACCACGATGGATTAAAAATGTAATAGATCAGGATAATAAGATTTTTATTAGAAGTATTAGGAACAATGTTTATAACGTTTAAATTTTTATTTAGTTTGATTAAAAAAAAATAAAAAATCCTGTCACTTTACATTGAGAAGAGAACCATGTGGAGACCCAGCTAATGCGGGTCAATCGAAAATGGTGAAATCACTGAAATGGAATACGGGGCAAATGGTACATATTGGTTTAATTTGTAGATTCAACGCTTAAAATATGACATTTTGGGTTCAAAATTAATTAACTTGACCAGAATGAATATATGATGATGATTGGTCTATGTGCGTTATGTAAAATGATGCCGTGGCCCGTGGGCAAACCGCAAATGATGCTTTCATTGAAAACTCCAATATGGTCAACCTTAATATTGGTGACTAACTTACAGACATCAACTTCTATTTGCTAATGTCTACAACGTACTACTCCAAATAACGGATAAAATTTTCGAGATGATTTTTTTTTTTTAACTGCAAAAATTATTAATTAATGCGATGATACAAGAAAATATTGTGGAAAAGGCAAAAGAAAACATTCTAGCCTGTTACCACATTGCCATCTGGAGTTGAAAGTTTAAGCACCAAAACTATCATTGCCTCATTGGTGACATCACCGGAATTATAAAATTGGCCGAGTAGTAAAGTTAATGGAGTAGCAAGGAAAAGTCAGGGTTTTAAATCCCAACAGAGTCATAAGGTAGTTCAGGAGTATCTGGGGTTATAAGGTGGTAAAAAAGATAGAATAAGACTAGAGTAGTAAGATTTAGCCGTTAAAAAAAAATCATTAGTGACATCGCCAGGGGTAGGGGTATTTTCGACTGTTTAACACTATATCATAAACAGGATTGAAGCCTCCAAACTTTTTAACACACTTATTGTACTTGAAAGCCAGCCCTATAATGTCAGTAGTAATATGATCATCTAACATATGAAATAGTTTTCACATAAGTACATAATTTACCAGCACCCCATTCTCACCTGATCTTAGCTAATTAGAATAGCACACTATCATTACAGAGGGGGACTCATAGCACTGTAAGGTTCTCCTCTCCATACTTGGCGCCGGCAGGTGAATCTGTCGACCCCAGGTGACATTCAAGGCCGTATCTTTCGCTGTTTCAATGAAGAAATTCAAGAATAGCGTTTCTTGCTAAACAGCATACATCCTCTTGTATCTTTCGCTGTACATTTCCAGATCAGATCCCGCAGACAAGGACAATGAACGTGAAAGCGAACCTTTTCTGATTTTCCTCCTCCTCGAATCTTCAATCCTATGCCGAACAACACAGTAGCACATGGATCCGATTGTGGCCAACATAATGGTACTACCAATCACAGTGGCACAAATGGCGAGCCACTTTTCATGAGCTCCGACTACAATGTAAGCGAGTGCAATAAAAGACACGGAAATGAAGAGGCACGCTAACCACATGAGCTTGTTTATCACAAACATGAGCTGTGTCTTTGCTTTTTGCTCTATCACGACCACAGATGTCTGAACCACGACCACGGCTAGGGAGATAAATAAGGCCATGCTGTCAAACAGAAAAAAGATTATGAAAGCCGGATTATCTGCCACGTTGGCTTGGCCCAATGACGTTCCTGGGGTTTCGTTCTCGACATATTGGCCTGGTACGGTGAAGATGGCGGCAAATGCAACAGTGGCAATAAGGACTGCAACAACTGTGGCAGAATTGATGGCGTTGTTAAGGCCCTCGATGTGAAGCTTCTTCACTTTTTTCGCAATCTTACGAACCCTGAAGCCTGTTTGACGGGTCTGTTGGAGTTGGGACTGTACATCATGTTTTATGTCACTAACCGTTTGTTTGAGCTGCTTTCCTGTGTTTTGGGGCTTCCCGTGATCTTTAGAATGAACAGCTCCTGCTTCTCGTAGAATAGCAACCATTTCTGGAGTTGCAAACTTCACTGCAATATCCAGAGGTGTCTCACCCGCACTATTGGTGGCATTTACATCACAACCCTCGGTTGATAATAAGCATTTTACAATCTGCGCATGGAAACCGGGACATATATCAAATTTCTACTTTCGTGCTAATTCCAACACAAGTAATCAAAGATAGGACTTGATAGTATTATGGTATACTAATGCTTACGATCACCTCGATGTATTTTCTAACATCAGGCACTTCACTACATGGGCAAATTATATCTAAACTGAAAAAAATCACTCGACATAGTTAACTTAATACTTCAGTCCTTGAAAGTTGAAACTATACCACCAAGACCTCTCTGGCACATTTCCACCAAACAAAAACAGTTGACTTGCATCCGTTTATAATTAGGGATGATGAATATATTCTCAACATCCAGATTAAAAATAAATATACTGAATTGCTTTATAAAAGCAATTTATACACTTGTTCATTGATGATCTTGAATAATTGATGCTTTGATCCAATAAATGGGGTGGGTAGTGATATAATTTGACAACTTTGAATTATTACATACTCGTATCATGTTGCCCTTGGAGTAATCATGAAAAGGAATACAGTGTGTGTATATATATATATATATATATATATATATATATATATATATATATGGAGAATAAAACCAACAACAGCGCTGAAGAGAAGCAAGAAACTTTATTAAACAAAGATCATTCTCATCATATGACTGTCTCATTCACTGACAGACTCGCCTTTTATCCATATTTATTTAACGAAAGATTTTCAATACTTTTAAGGTTCCTCCAAATCATATACACTATTCAGTATCTAGACCTTGCAACTCTGCAAAATCTACTTACAGAACAGTAACTATCCATTGTACGGAACAGACTACATAGCATTAGGTACGCAAAGAAAGAGTAAAGACTAACCTGAGCACGGCCTTTTTTAGTTGCAGTGTGGAGAGCAGTGTTCCCCTTGTTATCTTCCACACACAACACAGATGGATCAGGTTTCAAAAG
Source organism: Plantago ovata (assembly GCA_028274465.1). Taxonomy (NCBI): domain Eukaryota; kingdom Viridiplantae; phylum Streptophyta; class Magnoliopsida; order Lamiales; family Plantaginaceae; genus Plantago; species Plantago ovata. The sequence continues at coordinate 127,575,911 of CM051456.1, read as the reverse complement.
CTCCAGCACGATATCCACATTATGTGCCTTAACCGCCATATGCAATGCGGTCTGTCCTTTTCTATCAACCCTAAAACCAATAATTGGGTCCTTGTCTAAAAGAGACTTGACAACTACTAGGTGACCCATCCTAGCAGCAGTATGGAGCACTGTCTTGCCGTTGTTTCGAGCTATCTTAGCTAGGTTTGGATCGAAGTCTAGCAGAAGATTAACTATGGCAGCATGTCCTTGAGCAGCAGCTGTGTGTAACGCTGTAGAATTGGTTGCATCTGTGGTCAACACAAGACTGGGGAAATGTTGCAGCAGCTCATTTAGCAGCTCTGTAAGTTCACCAAAAAGAAAACACGATCACCATAAATACTAGGAATCAGTGGCCCCCTCACTAAAGACTACTTGAAATTAATAGAAACAAAAATAACAAAACATCATGGAGTATAAAAAGCACCATCCAGCAAACTCTTACACCAAACTTGAGTCAGTGAGTGAAGGTACCATAACTGGATTAAGCAATCAAACAGATCACAGGAATGCAGTGGCAATAAATAACCATGAATACATCGCAGTCTAATGATTCTCTTGCTCCCTGAATCAGATGATTAGTAGTTTCTTATATGTCAAACATCAGATACTTGGAGAAGAAAAAAAAAGGACTATTATAAACAGTGTTTTTCCCCAAAGGGCAAACAGGAGACTAGATGGCTTGATTGTCATTAACATCCAAAAAGGAAATCACATACGTATCTTGACATTTGATTGCTTGACTCGTTGAAGTCCACTTTAGCACACAAAACATCATTTTTATTTTTAAAGTAAAAGAGATTGAATTATTTGGTAAACCAGTTAGACCATTGGAGCTAGCTTGGTCTCAGGTCTCATCAAATGCATCGCATTAGTTCCATATTGTAATAAAAACCAACCTGTCTACTAAGTCAGAGCACTAATATTTATATGCAAAATGACTACTTCTAGTTCTAGTTTCAACTCTTTAGTTTCTACTACCACCATGAAAACTAGTATTTCAGCTATCAAATCTGTTGGCATCGCCCTCAAGTAGGAGCTGCAAGAAGAATTTGATGTCTAGTTGAAAAGGAGCTAGTGGAACAATAAGGTTCAATCTTTAATGATAACTATTCAGCGCACTACACTAATATATAATATCTCCTATTGTGATATTGTTAATAAATCTTGAATCACAAGGTCAGGACAATCCTTCAGCTCTGGCTGGCCGTCCCTGGGCCTCTAGAAATATCCAACAAAAGCAATTTGATTCACTGTTTACATGATAAAACATGTGTAACTTTCAATTCCTATACAAAAACACTCAACAAACGGGAGCCATTCAGAGTTTCAGATGAGAGTCTTCGCTGTGTGTATATATAAGTTCATTTATAAACATAGCTATGCCACACACAGCCGAATACCAGGTGAATATGGTCTTTCCATGAGGGGACTAGTTCAAATGAAACACAACTTAAATCTTAATTCTACAACAAATTAAGGATACGAAAGTAATCAAGAGTATGATAAAGAAAAGCTTGCTTACCAAGGTGCCCCTGCTTGGCAGCTACATGGAAGGGATCATAACCATTATTGGCAGCAATGGAGGCCGTCTCAACATCCGAATGATTCAACAACTCCACAACAACGAAAGTGTGCCCGTTTTCAGCAGCAACATACAAAGGAGTCTCGCCTTCTTGATTCTTCTTCGACAGCAAATCCTTCACTCCATCACTATTAGAACTCTCACACTTCTGAATAATTTCCTTCACCTTCCCCAAATTACCCGCCCGAGCTGCAAGATGAAGCGGAGAATCCCCACGCTTCCCGGGCGAATCCTTACTCTTTTTCCTCTCCCCACCAAAGCTCATCTGTCTCTCAAATGCTAGCCTAAAACTCTTCTGTTTCTCCATCAACCCCTTAAAGCTCTTCTGCTTCTCCATCCCCCCACTTCTAAAACTCTGCTGTTTTTCCACAACCGGGCTCCGAAAACTTATCTGCTTCTCCATCACCATCTGGACTGATTCTTTACCAATTCTAATTAATCCCAACAATTCTAGAAGAGTATAGCCCTATCAGTACAACACTCTCAAACCTATTCACTTGAACATATACATACATTTCCTCCACACACTAATCCACATCTACAACAACAAACTCCTTAAACAGATGCAATAATCCAACAAGATGTATTCTTTTCTGGATTTCCCAAAATCTTCCCTTGAGATAGATAAGCCCCAAAAAAAGCTAAATTAGGAAATTCACCAAACAATCTTAATCAAGATAAAGAGAGACCCTAATGTTCCCCAGTAAGCTTAAAGTGCACTAATTTGATGAATTGACACCACACCCAGAGAATTAATAAAGTGGACAATATTAAATTTCAAGCAAATAAAGGCATCATCAAGTATCAATGAATCAGTGTAAACTACTAGTAGCTGAAAGCTAAACCAGAAGGCAAAGGAAAAAAAAAAAACTTTTATTGACTCTGCAATTAAAAGATCATCAAACAAGAAATCTGAAAGCAAAGATTGAAATTTTCTTTTATTAAAGAATGTGGAGAATCTAACAGAAATTTAGGTAAACAGAATACAAGAAAACACAAGCCCACATGTGGCACAAGAATAGTCTGACTGATGTTGTATACTTGTATAGTATTTGAGTACATGCACACAATAATAATGGCACATAAAAACAACCTTTTGGAACAGAGTAACTTTTTTTGGTTTGGCTTGATTCTTTAATTTGGGAATAAACAGTAAAGGGATGATGGATAATAATGATAAATTCTTTTTTTTTCTTTTTGATGTGATAATTGAGGATGGTGATGATGAATTGAATTAAAAAAAGAGTATGTGGTTAGTGGTGATAATGGACTCCATTGATGTAACACTCTCGCAAGTGAACAAAAAACGGGCGGAAATGATAGCCGCCTTGCTTAAAGCATCGACCTGAAATGGGGGCCCATTCTGGAGGATGTATGTATATATTTCATTTTAATAATTGCTTCTCTAACAGAAAGAAAAAATAATGAGATTCATTACTTTACTTTATTTTTCTTTTTCGGTCTTATATATTCATTTAGTTATGCTTATAATTTAATTTATCCATTTTTTCCAACTGGTTTTTTACTTTAACTACAAAATATTACTCTTAACTATATTAATTATATGTAGTTTAAAAATAATTTATATTCTTTTTAGAATGAATCAATATATTAAAATTCAATCAGAAGATACATCGGGATTTTCAACTGGCGAACTACTATCACCATCCCAATCATAAATATCACGAGTAGCTAACAAATGAACTGCAAATAAATTAGCAAAAGTCATTTATATTCAATATTGAAATATGTTGATCAAACGGATAGGAGTATCTATTTTTAGTAATTTACCAGTACTTTCTAATGACTGATTTTTACCACTCAAACATAGACCTGGCAAACGGGTTGTTCGGATCGGGTGATTTCGGGTAAGTGAGCTTGTTTCGTGTGATTCGGATCATATCGATTCGGGTGTGTTCGGATTTCGGGTTTTTATCGGATTCAGGTGTCATTCGGATTATAAATTTCAAAACATTTTCGAAACGGGTCAATTTCGGGTCGGGTCAATTCAGATTCAGTGTTGATTTAATATTTAAATGCAAAATTACTTTTATAATGAAAATTTATGAAATATTACAACTTCAAAATCTTTATTATAAGTTAGTTATGTATGAAATACATATTTTAAATGAAAATAATTATGTATTCCCTAAATATTTAATTCGGGTCATTTCGGATTGAAAGAGTTCGGGTCACATTTTATTCGGATCGCGTGAATTTCAGATTGAATTTATTTGGGAGATTTCGGACTGTTTAATTCAGATAAAAAAATTTCAGGTGATTTTCGGATCGGATGAATTCAGATCGAATTTCGGGGCGAAGTTCGGATGTTTGACCATAAATTTTCGGGTGAGACTTCGGTTTCGGATCGGATCGGATTTTGGATTCGGATGGCTTTTGCCAATCTACTCAAACTACTATACCTCTATTTTGTTAGATTGTTTATGTATTCCTTTTTCATGTAAATGATGTTTTCTTCTTCTTACTTCTTAGTTCTTCTTTTCATATTTATTCCAAAATCGAACTCGTTTGATCCAAGTAAGTGAATCTCTAAGGCTATGTTTGATTCGCCTGAAAATTTATGAACTAAATTGAACTGAACTGAACTGAAAACTAAGCAAACTGAACTAAACTTAATTATTTTGAATTGAACTTATTTGAATTGACATTAAGGTGAAATGAATATAATCTAACTTATTTTCAGTGTTTTGTGCTCGAGATCGTACCATTACCTTAGCCAAATGTGTTCTCGTCTACTTCTCGACCAAGTCACTATATATAGGTATATGATCATGCATTGTGAAATATGAACCGATGCCTAAACGATCTCTCAAGTATCAAATGAGTCGAGCTATATACTCTGTCTTATAAGAGAATGAGCCCCAACATATCTGGAAAGTTGTTACCTAGACCAGGTCTAGAACTCATCCATAGACTTTGTGGCCAGCATTGATTCACAATACAAATTAATTAAGTGTGACCCACAATAATTGTTGATGTGAATCATTTCTAACCACATGGTCTACAACATTAAGTGTAGATCTGATATAGGTAAGTATTTCCGACATATCTTGCGGCTATTTCGATTAATTGACTTATCGGGTGAGGCGAATGGAAGATAATTAACACCACTACATTCTACAATATAGTGCATGATTATTACTTTCGGGCCCGACTTTATAACAAAATTACCAAAATTTGTAGTTTACTCATTTGAATAATTTTTCATAAACATTGGTATTGAGGGTTTATGAGATGCTAGACTTAGTCAATTACACCATCAAGACACCTACATGTGGGTCTCATATGTGTGGGGTCCACTATCATGTGTCTCGGTGGTATAGTAGATTAGTCTAGCATGAAATATAGCGATATGGAGTATATAAATACATTGGTCCCCGCATGTTTGTCATTTTTCAATTTTTCTATACAAGTGAATGAATTCATTTATATGCTGATCCAGGAAACATCCACACAGGTATATCTGTCAATTCTTTTCTATGTTTATTCGGTTCGTTTAAAATTTGATCACGTGTCTGTATGATTTTAAATGATTATTTATTAGTAGATTTTTTTTCTTCCAATTGTTACACCTAGTATATGATATTTAGAAATGAAAATGACAATCGAAAATTGAAGTTTGTTATTTGTTTATTTTGTACTATGATTTTTAATGAGATGGATAATTTATTTTTTCCCGACAAAAATGCAAGGGTGGACAAATGACATGATAATAGCTTTGTAGATGCATGCGCGCAGTACTTATATAGTTACGTACTCTTATGTTATTTTAAATTTAAAAAAAAAACATTCATTTCAAATCAATTCAATGGAATTAATTTGAAACATGATGATACTCCTAAACAAATGGAACTAATATAATGAGCTGACTAGTAAAACAAATACTGTATCTGAATGAATTGACATACACCTAAACAGTAATCTGGATAATACTGCACTAGATATATGGATCCTAGAAGTATCCAGAATTGCCATCTACTGGAACCATGATCAAAATTTCCACCATCTATTTGTCAAACATTCGTATGTGGTATCTGCTTAATTTACTTAAGGGGTACTAATCGGTCGCTGTGAGTTAAAATTTAAAAATTAATTCAAAACTAATAGTGTTAGCGTATTTGATCTAAATCAATAAAATATGTGTTGATATTTAAGATAACATCACATTCCAGTTTCGAGATTTCAGCCCATTAACACATGTGTTATATAATTTATAGGTCAACACCCCAAAATCAAATAACAACGTAGTTAACCGTGTTTGATTTGGAACAATAAAACACTTATTAGTCTTCGGGGCAAAACATATAATCCCACAAAACATCCAGAAATAACGGCGCTTGCCAAAAGGTAGGTCGGGAATAGGATCAATTAATAACCGGGACTAGAAGGACTATCATGTCAAATTACTAAACATGATCGTACCTTTTTCTACAAAAGATTTGCAAATTTCTTTCAATATTCGATACAGATTATGCATGGAAGATTAAATCTTCCTCTCTCAAAGTGTAAGATTACATTATAAATCAATGGAAGATAGATTGATTTAACCATCAAATCTTTCCTTATTTTAGTTACAAAGTGTCAAACTTTAGCTAGTTACGTGTGAATCAAAGATTATCTTCCATGTCTCTGAAAGTAATAATGGAAACGGGACCGATTGTGACAGGACAGTTGATTTGATTTGACACCTCCACTCCATTACTGAATTTCATATCCGCATATCCAAAACAACCAAGAAATTGTAGGAAAGTAAAACAACTCCATTTCTAATCCTTCCAATAATTCAGTAGTGAAATGGCGGAGGATCAAGTAGTAGTAGTACCAAACAAGCAGATCATACTTAAAGATTACGTCGAGGGTTTCCCTAAAGAATCAGATTTGTTGCTCAATACTTCGTCCACGATCAAACTCAAGCTTCCAGGTGACTGCAGCGGCGCCGTACTGGTCAAGAATCTCTACTTGTCTTGCGACCCTTACATGCGTAATCTCATGAACAGAACCAGCGCCATTGCTTACACACCTGGCTCTGTAAGTTCAGTTTGTCGCCTTTTAAAACACGGATTAAAATCTCGGTTTCGAAATTATGTTTTTAATTATTTAAGTATTTTGTTTTAGACATTTTGGAATTTTTTAATGAGGGAAGTACTAATGTAGGACATGATATTTAAACAGTATCGAATACCATGTTCATTTCATTTCTTGTCGGTGAGCTGAAAAGCTTAAAGATTCGGTACTTTTCGTTCTGTTTTTGTGGGAGTTTAAACCTTGGTCGTAAGTAGTTCGATTTCAGCCCTTAAAAGTGGAGCAAATTAGTTGAGAGGGTAGATAGATAAGAAAGAAAGGGGCAAGAGTACTAATAAGGACGTTTGCTAGCTTTAATTTGTCTTTTGGCAAGATTATAGTGATTGTTAGTAGTTTATTACTAAGGTTCTGTTCTATTCGTTTAAAAAATCTGAATTAAACTGGCATAGTATAAAACTTGAACTAACCTCATCTGAACTGAAGTGTTTTTCAGATGAAAATATCATGGCCTAAGGTAGTGTTACATAGCAAAGTGATGATTAACAGTACAATTCCTCAACAGTAGTGAATGAATTAAGAATCTTTTGACATTAGTATATGGTTAAACATCGAGACGGGAATGAGAATGTATTAAGAGAACGTAAGGATTGGAGTAGTATTTTGGTAACATCAATAATATAGTACTGTTTTAAAGGGCCATGTGATTTGTGATCATCAGAAGCCAATTCCTTGATGGTTGCACAAGGGAACGTTGGGTATTTAATGGTAGTATGGGTTTACGGGAGATGGACTTAGGGGTGGACTTAGGTTGGGGGCTTGGGGCAAATCTTAAAATAGCTCTGGGGGCAGAAGAATGCAATGGTTAGTCTTGAAGATGAACGCTGTAGTTAAGGGCAAAACCTGTATGCATCTAAGAATTGATAATTAGGAGGAGCAGTTAAGATCATATCATATGCCTTTTTATTAGCTCCAGGCTACCTTTTTTTTTTTTTTTTCCATTGCTTTCTCATCTCTTTATGTTTGCAGGCACTTAGGGGTTATGGAGTGTCTCGAGTGGTTGACTCATCACATCCCGATTTCAAGAAGGGTGACTTAATCTGGGGAACTACTGGCTGGGAGGAGTACAGCGTTATTACTGATCCTGTCAGTCTCTTTAAAATTAAGGATGATAATTTGCCTCTCTCCTACTATGCGGGACTTCTTGGTGAGGCTTGATTTCATACTAATGCACGTATCTGAAATGAAAACCTCCCGTTTACTTATGCAGAATTATTATCGATTCAGTTTTCTCACCGGTGCTTTTAAGAATTTTGTGTTCCTTTTCTAACTGCTTTATCGCGTAGGGATGCCCGGTATGACGGCTTATGCTGGTTTTCATGAGGTTTGTTCGCCAAAGAAGGGTGAAGCTGTGTATGTTTCTGCTGCCTCTGGAGCTGTTGGTCAGCTGGTCGGTCAGTTTGCAAAGTTGATGGGGTGTTACGTAGTTGGAAGTGCTGGGAGCAAAGACAAGGTCTGCATGTTATAGTATATTTGCTCGAGCTGCATTTTTTGCATTGTTATCTTGTCAAATTTCATCCAGTTTGTAAGATCATATATGTTGGCATCTTGTTACATGGTTTACGCTCCTTTACTGAATTTCTCCTGTTATTCTGAAGGTTGATCTGTTGAAGAACAAGTTTCAGTTTGACGATGCATTTAATTACAAAGAAGAGCAAGACCTAACTGCAGCTCTGAAGAGGTGAACTTAAACCCAAATGTTTGTGTTTCCAGTATTCCAGAATAGATTGTTTCATCCAAATACGAAGTATAAATTGATCTTGATGTTTAAAGGTGCTTCCCTGATGGCATTGACATCTACTTCGAGAATGTTGGAGGAAAGATGCTCGACGCAGTGCTTCTCAACATGAAGATCCACGGCCGCATTGCTGTGTGTGGTATGATCTCACAGTATAACCTCAACCAACCTGAAGGAGTTCACAACTTATTCTGTATCATATCAAAGCGGATACGCATGCAAGGATTTGTCGCTGGTGACTACTACCACATGTACTCGAAGTATTTGGAGATGGTCCTGCCTCTCATAAAGGACAGAAAAATAAATTACGTAGAAGACATAGCTGAAGGCCTGGAAAACGCGCCTGCTGCTCTTGTTGGCCTTTTCTCTGGTCGCAATGTCGGGAAACAAGTAGTGACAGTTGCTCCTGAGTAGCTAGGCTACCTAGTATCGTATGTGGGTGGGAGAACATACACTCACATATAGATTTATTTTCATTAAACCAAGTGAAGATAAAGGAATATTCAAAAACAAGTAGAGCCGTTTGTGAGCAAGCTCGGTTAACGCTTACCTTGAGCTCGAATTCACCTCCAATAAGTCACAAGCTCGACTCGAATCATTGCACCGGCCCTTGCCTGGAGTACATACCAGATACTGTGTCTGTAATGATCAAATGACAGATCTTTTCTGTTTGTTCTTTTGCTTTTAAAATATGTGTATGATGTTTGAGATGCTCATGATAAAATATGTCTACATTTACGTATCTCTTTGGACTTAAATTAGCCAGTGTCCTTATAACAAAATCTATGTAGAAAGTGATGTAATGACCAAAATTGTATGGACATGATAAGGCGCATGAGATAATGACAAAGACATGTCTGCCTCATAAAACATGCCTTCATTAACATACAGAGCATATAGATTACAGAAGATCTGAAAGAAAGAAATGGCAGAGGAAGTGAGCAACAAGCAGATAATACTGAAAAGTTATGCTGATGGTTTCCCAAAAGAATCTGATATGTTCTTAAACACTTCTTCCACTATCAAACTGAAGCTTCCAGATGACTCTAATGGCGCCGTATTGGTGAAGAATCTCTACTTGTCCTGCGACCCTTATATGCGTATCCGCATGAGCTTCCAAGCCGACTACTCCGTCCCTACTTTCACCATTGGCACTGTAAGTTCATGTCTTACAGTTTATGAACGGTAATGTGTGTAAAACAGTTTCGAATTTCCATTTTATTTCGGTGAGCTGAAAAATAGATACGTTCCTCCAGTGAAGTACAGTAATTTAATAAGACACTCACTACTAAAATTAACTAGATTGTCAGCTTGATAATCAACTGTGGACTAGTTTATCAGTTAGACTCTATTCTCTTCGTTTCGTCAGAAAACCCATGAAATTCAGTTCATTCATATCAGTTAAGTATAAAAGCTTAGTTGTCTTTTATCGTACAAATAAGTTAGGTTCAGTTCAGATCACTTCAGACGAAAAGAGCAGAGCCTTAGTTTTGCTAAACAGAGCCGAAATGGGATTTTGTCAACAAGGTGTTTCTGTTTCATCGATTTCAATGTCAGGTGAACTTTACAGTTTCCATCTTCTTTGATCAACTCTATTTTCAGCCACTTGTGGGATACGGGGTATCCCGAGTTATAGACTCTTCACATCCCGACTTCAAGGCGGGCGAACTGATCTGGGACATCACTGGTTTTGAGGAGTACAGCGTTATTACTGATCCCAGCCCGATCTCCAAGATCAAATACGAAGTTTTACCACTCTCCTACTACACGGGACTTCTTGGTGAGCCTCTTCTCCACCACGGTAGTAGAAGCATAAGAAGAATTCGGTCCTTCAAGTTCCTTTTCTAACAGCCAGTACTATAATGACAGGCATGCCTGGCATGACTGCTTATGTTGGTTTTTACGATGTTTGTTCCCCGAAAAAGGGAGAAACTGTGTTCGTCTCTGCTGCATCTGGAGCTGTTGGACAGCTTGTTGGCCAATTTGCAAAGTTACTGGGGTGTTATGTCATCGGGAGTGCAGGGAGCAAAGACAAGGTTAGCTAGTCTGTGAAAATGCATTTTCGTGTTCTTCGTGACATTTGTGAGATAAGATACACGATGCGTATCCATGCACAGGATTACACTCTTTTACTGATTTGTCCTGTTATTCTGAAGGTTGATCTCCTGAAGAATAAGTTTCAGTTCGATGATGCATTTAACTACAAAGAAGAGCCTGACCTGAGCGCAGCTTTGAAAAGGTTAGTTTCGACTGTTCCTTTATCTTCGACCTCAGGTACGATTAATGGTTGCTGGGTTGCTTTTTGAGGATGAATGATTCTCACAGTAACATTACAGTGTTAGACGACGATTTTAACATTTACTTTCGTGTGCGTATCCTTTACAGGTTCTCATTTGCCTCTTGTTGTTCATAGGTACTTCCCAGAAGGCATTGATATTTACTTCGAGAATGTGGGAGGAAAGATGCTCGACGCAGTCCTCCTGAACATGAAGAACCATGGCCGCATTGCTGTTTGTGGTATGATTTCACAGTATAACCTTGAGCAACCTGAAGGACTCAAGAACTCGATCTATCTCATATTTAAGCGGATACGTATGCAAGGATTCATTGTTAGTGACTATTACCATCTCTACCCGAAATATCTGGAGATGGTAGTTCCTCTTGTAAGGGAAGGAAGAATCAGTTACGTAGAAGACATAGCCGAAGGCCTTGAAAACGCTCCGGCTGCTCTTGTGGGACTTTTTCTGGTCGCAATGTCGGGAAGCAGGTTGTCGCGGTGTCTCCTGAGTAAGGAGGGGTATTAGTTATCTACTCCTTGAGAAGGTGAAGAATGGAACTGTCATAGATAGCATAATAATATTTGTGGATTTCTCCATGTTATTGTGTGGGTTGTTCCACTATCACAAAATTCTGGAATTATGGGTCAGTACAGATTTTTTCAGATGGAGAGAACATAACCTTACTCATATTATACATTTTCATATTGCAACCATTGAAAAAATATCAAATCAACTTGAAGGTTTTGAAAAAAAAAACAAATTAGCAAAGCCAACTGATTCTATTCGAGATTCTAAACAACTGGTTTCAACTGATTGTTTACTGATACAAGATGTTCTGTATAGTTCACTGACTAAACTCAGAACATAGAGCACTATCTAAAGACTCACAGCGACAAGCACGTGACCACACACAGGATGCAGCTTCCAGCAAGGTGAGAAAGGTGACGATGATGAGTCCCTGGAAACTTGAGGTCTGATTAGAACGAATAAGAGTATCCACGTAGGTATCTTGAATCAACACCTGACTCCCGTATTAGAGCCACTCTGCCAGTTCGTGCCACCTGCAGAAAGTATTATAAGAACTAAGTAAGCCGAGGTATGTAAGGTTTAGTGTTCATCATCTTTGGAAAAAGGTTGTGTGGAACTGCAGATGAAGTTACTAGTGTTCATCTCTCAGCTTTAAGAGTTTTTTGTCAAGAAGAGAGGTGCACAGACCATTTGATCATATGAAAAGGTATCGCATTTTGAATTCTTTGTAACACCCAAGTGCAAGACCATAGTGCTTCGAATGTAATAAAGAGAAACTAGCAATATTGTCTGATGGCACTGCAATATGCATCACTAGTTCTCATAAATTTTGGAACCCACAGGAATAAATAGGACTGTGCTTGGAACAGCTTAAGGACGTGCATATATGAGTGTTCATCAAGTATAATGCGCATATATTCATAAATAGGACTGTACCTCACAAATGCCATAAGGTTCCAACAATCTCTGCAAGGCAACCATCTTATCGTAATCTCCAGTTAGCTGAAAATTGACGCAATAAACAGAGAAATGAGATAAATATCACATCAAAAGTTACTTCTTGCGGTTTTCTATGCAAACAACAAAATATGCATCCAAGTTAAAATGATGGCGAACAAAATATTAACATTTGTAGCACCACACACTACAGCTACAGCACGTCGTTTATACACATTATTGTCCTTTCAGTAGAGCATCAAGCACATGTCCTAGTTATTCTGGGAAACATACGCTCATATTCTCAGCATGGTAGCCACCCAAATACATCAATGTGTTACTGGCCAAGATTAAAGTAGTTAAATCAACAAGCTCATGGGAAGTGTGGCGAAATTCAAATGAACTAAATGTTGAACTATCAAATGGTCAATAATGTCTGGCATTAAATACACAAAACATATTTACCCCCACCAGTTTTTTTAAGGGTCGTTCTACTAGTTTGATTACTGTTAATGGGTTATTCTCTCTACTGTCCCTATATTTACTACTATCAGAGATTTATTGATAGGCTTTTGAGAATATTTTACTATTAATAGGTTTATTATCCATCTTAACTGCCTAGAATAGTGGAAAATGTTTTCTCCTATAGTGAACATTGTAGAACGACACTAGAAAAAAAACTGGAGGGACCGGTGTTCCAACTTGACTCTAACTATAACTAAGTTCAATCTCAACACACACACACACACACACACACACACACACATGGACATGGAAGACCCATCATTAACCATAACTATCTGCATGTCAATACTTTACCTCAAGGGTTATTGTGTGGTCAGAAACATCAACAGCTTTGGCTCTGAATATACTAGCAATGTCGAGGACATTGCGTCGAGCAGTAGCATTCACAGCAATTTTTATCAGCATTAACTCTCGCTCAGCAAACGGCAAGTGTGTGAAGTCGTGTACCTGAACAGATACAATAAACTTGCCAGTCATTTACTTTCTTTCAAGTTTCAAGATTTAAACATCAAGCAAAGTTGCCAAAAATGCAAAGCAAGATGCAGTGCAAAGTTGCACATGTCATCTAGTATGTGGAAGAACATGAAACTATAACCTTATAATACATGCTACAAAATGCAGGCGAGCGGGCAAAGCTGCCAGTTGGAGTCTATAGCAGATATACCGAGCATGAAAATAAGTGGAGGTTTATTATTCAAGAAACAAAAGCAGTCAAACTTTCTTTAACTTTAGGTGAATTTGTGAGGGCAAATGTTATATCTCATTAGCAACCTGCAAGCTTCACAGGCAATGAAGAGAGCTCTCACCTCATGAAGATCTATCAATTTGTATAGTTGTTGTACCAACTTGCTAATTGATTCATCTGTACCAGGAACAACAGTTGTAATACGGGAGCGCCCCTCAACTTCAGCATGACCAACAGCTAAACTCTACAAGGATAACAAAAAAATTATCAACATGAAACTTTGAAGGATCTGATGTTACACTACACACTTAGAAATATCTGATGTTACACTACATACTTGAATGTTATATCCTCTGCGCGCAAAAATACCAGATACAAGATTAAGGACTCCAGGGGAATCATTAACAACCATTGAAAGAGTGTGTGAGCGAAGCCCACTAGTCTGCAAGCTTCAAAAACACAACATAAGCATGTGCAAGAACCAGAAAGTAAACTTCTTGGAAACTTATCTTAGTACTATTACTTAAGTAACCAACAATACCATCTTTTTTACTTCGTTTAGAAAGAAAAAAAGAGAACATATCAATTTATTTAATATTTAAATGGTTTGTATAGTAGTCACTTAATATCTGGAGAAGTTGTCAAAGTCATTCGTTTTGTTGAGACAAGACGGCATCTTTGTCATTTCCCCATTAGCTTTGTTGAGACAAGATGAGTGCAAGGCAATGTAAATACAAATCAACAGTTTCTTACGTCTTCATCATTCAGCACTCCCCAATGAGCATCAAGCACTTGGTTGAAAGATCCTCCATCAGCCATATCTACTGGGTAAACATCTCCCTTCATGGAATGAAATTGTCAATCAGTTAATGAAAGTACTTGTTCTACCCCATAGGAAAAATATACTGGAGGCTGAAGGAGCAAAAATTGCAGCATCTGAGGGTCAAGCATGTGCAGGAACATTATTTACTAGACTATCTAGCCAGGTGATCACTATTTGGCACAGTTTAATTAGTGAAACAATGTGGGTGACCATTAAGAGCAAGTCTAATAAGTAGTCTTCGAAAACACATTGAATTGCTGTTCCATACGATGATTAAATAATTTTCCTTTGAGACAAAATATTTACAAAGCGACTACATATGCATCAATTGAATCTAAAAGGCAAGATAACAATCCAAAACCAATGTAGTAGTAAAGCTGCGGTTCCAGCCTTAAAGTGAAAACAATTTTCAGGAACCAATTAGAGATCAATGACTACACCATTCAAATAAATCATAAAAATAAACCAATCAGTTTTAACTCAAACTCAACCCCAGAGCCCTTAGAAGACCAAATTTAAGCCAAAATGGAAGTGAAAAATAAACCAACAAAGTGAATGCTAAGGAAGAGTAGTGATACCCCAGCAGATGTATCAGGTTCTCCAATCCGAGCCTCCTTCTTGCTCTTTGACACAGCATCAACTGGGCGTGCTTCTTCCAGATCTGGATATGAAGCAGCTGAGAAACGCCAAAAGGGAGCAGATGTCCCCAACTTCTCCCTTCTCAAAGCAATCTAGTTGGACAATAAAAAATACATGAATAATTAAAATAAATAAATAAATAAGAGAGAAAAGATAAATAAATAAGAGAGAAAAACAAGGTAAAAGAACATTGTCTCTCATGTCATTTACCTTTCCTGTCCTAGCAATCTCTTTGATTCCAAATTTACTTAAATTCCTTTGAACAGCAACCATCTTCCCAGGATCTCCAGTTACCTATACATAAGAATGTAGATACCTCATCAGAAGGATCATTCTAAAACTACAATATCCACTCTTATCCCAAAATTTTGGAACCCCCCCCCCCCCCGGCTCATCTAAGTCTATAATCAGGTCTAAATGGGACACCAAAAGCTTGCCACAACATAGATCAAATTGCAGATACAATTTATAACATAACACTTACCTCCATAGTTAGCGAGTGATCAGATATGTCGACAATTTTGGCCCTAAAGATATCCACAAGCCACATGACCTGGAAATCAAATATATGAAATTTGTCAACTGCATGGCAAGGAAAGAACAAATTACCTAAAGCAAATGAATGGAGACTTAACATGTTACTGAAGTTACTAATAGTAATAGCAATTAGCAAGCATTACACTAGAGAAACTAGCATTACAAGTGCGAAGGGAAAAGAAAAATCAATTGGAAACATGAGTACCTCTGCTCGATGTTGTGGCTCTGCATTGATCTTAATGAGCATTAATTCGCGCTCCACTTGTGGATCTTTGGAGATGTCTTCAACCTGCTTATCAAGTTTATTATGAGTTTGGGATCAGCAACTTGAACGGAGTGATATAGCTATCACACAAGGTAGGAAAATATGAAAGAATCATTTTCGAAAATCCTCTTAAAAATGACATGCTAGTCATATCTGAGATGAACAAAAGCGGGGGAATATATAAGAATAGGAATATCACAGGGCTGCCAGATCTGGAATAAGGAAAACCACAGCCGAGTTCGACACATAGAGTTTCATGAAAAAAGGGTTGATACAGCTGTGCATTATAATTCAGGATAGAAAAAGCATAAGATCGAGGATAAATCATGACCTTCAGTACATTCACAAGCTTCTGGAGCTGTTCCACAACTTGTTGCAGCACCCTTTCGGTTCCAGATACAACAATTGTAAACAAAGCCTTATCCTTGTTGAGTCCCACAGCAAGGGACTCAATGTTATATCCTCTCCTAGCAAAAACTCCTGCAATTCGGTTGATCATTCCACTCTCATCACCAACAAACACTGAAATTGTGTGGCGTTGCACCCTGCATTTGCAGTCGCTAAAAGTTAGTAAAGAAACGAACATATGTCAAAGACACAACCTTGATAACAGATTTGGATATAAAGTAAAAATTAGAGAACTGAAGCTCTACGCCCGAGGAAAAAAAAGAGACAAAACATGCAAGAATTTGTGAATCAGGTCATTCGAAGTGTTCCTACTCAACCTTAAAAATCAGAAAGGTGGGCTCTTTGTCTCAATGAACTCAGTTAAGCTCATTTCATCAAAAGGATGTCAACAAAGCGTTAATCTTTTCAAACATATGATACTTCAAATAAACTCCATCATAGATACAGATACATCATGTCTCAAATTGATCATTCACAAAATTTCAGTGATAACATAAATTGAAACAACACCAGATAGATTTCCTTTCCTGATGTTCATTAAGAATACACATTCAGTTGAAACTCACAAACTAAGCTATGAGTTGTAATCCTGTCGAATCAAATAAAGGTATCATCATTTCACATTACATTGAGACAGGTCATTGAAAGTGTTCCTACTCAACCTTAAAAATCAGAAAGGCAGGTTCTTTGTCTCAATGAACTCAGTTAAGCTCAATTCAGCAACAGGGTGTCAACAAAGCATTAATCCTTTTCAAACTTATGACACACTTGAAATAAACTCTATCATAGATAACGAATACAGCACGTCTCGAATTGATCATCCGCAAGCAAGATTAGCCAACGGAAACTGTATCAACAACATACCTCATACACAAATCTCAGTAACACCATGAATGAAAACCTTCCCTACTGTCCATTAAGAATACACATTCAATTGAAACTCACAGAAAACAATACCAATTCTGTCGAATCGAATAACGGTATCAGCCATTCACATTACATTACATTCAATTAAGCTAATTCCAGTTCAATTGACCAATCAATGGAAAACAAGCTATTAAAAGGTGTCGGTAATCAAGATTTGAAAAACCCATGACCCACCTTGACCTGGGAGTGGGATTTTCAACCGTGGCGAGAGAAGATGCAGGGGCGGCGGCATCATTCGAATTAGCATTAGCACTTGCATAAACAGAGAGGTCTCTTTTGGAGCTGGATGGAAGTTTTACGAATCCTAAACTGGGATTGGTTCTGGTGGGAATGAGGAGGCTGTGAGAAAGGGGGGATTTGCGAAGCCCTGCAGATTGAGTGGACACAGCCGCCATTGGAGGAGGAAGAAGAAGCGGTAGTGGAGGAGGAGGAGAGAGTTTTTATGTGGCTTCACATTGTACGATTTACATGTGAGTCCTTAAAATATTGATTTTCTCACACACAGGTCCTTTTGTTTTTTTTCTTTTTTTTGGAATCTTAATTCTTTTACGATAAGCAAAAGGTTAGCTAGTAATAAACTATGAATAATCTCGCACTTGACGAAAATTGAACCTATGACCTCTAATGTCATGACACTGTCAGTCTAACCAATTGAGCTAGACCTCATTGGTTAATAATAATAAGAGACTTATTTGAAAGTGTTTTAAAAACCGGTTTAATCCGGACAGTCGGACCGGGAAAGCCGACCAAAAGCTGCCAAAGCCGGAAGTCGGTTGGGCCGGCGGCTTTTCCGTTTTTTGATCAAAATGCAATTAAAAAAAAGGAAAAAGAAAAAAAAATTCAAAAATCCCATCTATGCAAAAAAAATAAAAAATGATATATATAAAAAATTGACTATATTTCACATGAAATTTGAATGCTTTTATTTTTTAGTGTCATTTTAGTTGCAAATATGAATAATAATAATATACTATAAGTATATATACTAATATTATAATGGTATACCGACTCAACCCGACTTACGATTCGGTTGAACCGGTCCGACCTCCAAACAGAACCTTTTTTAGGGGTGACCGGCTTAACCTCCGGCTCCGGCTTTTAAAACATACTCAAACTCTTTTCCTATGCAGGTAGACAAGTTTTGATTCCGTCACTGACTAATGAATTGAAGTACCTTCATACTACATGTCAATAGTTAGAGTTCCATAACTTGCATGGGATTGACTAACTTTAGTACCATTCGCATTGTACTAATATTAGTACACCATTTAAAACTTGACACCTGACATGATTTTTAAATTAAATAATAATTAATAAATACAACAATTAGCGCCAAATGATAGTTATATCACTTCATGCTAAATATTAAATACTAATATTTTAATATTTAGTCATATATATCCCTACCCCCCCACTAGCAGTCCACCACCACCACCACTCCCGCCGTCCCCTCCGATGTCCTAGCCGTCATCCCTACAACACCCCCCCACCACTCCCGCCACCCCCCGCCGCCGTCCTAGCCACCACTACCGTCCTCCCAATTGAAATTATATAAAGATATACTCGATGAAAAGATGGGCTATGGAAAGCCCGACGATAAGATCGTGAGATATTTGACGAAATAAGCAATAATGCAGCATTGTATTAACACTGATGCAGCATCGAATGCGGCAATGTAAGTCAAAAGTAAGCATCAATGTTGCATTGTTGTAAATACATTGCAATAGCATTACAATAAGCATCAATGTTGTATTAATGTAAACACATTGCAATAACATTAGAAGTTGTGACGTAGACTAACTTAAAATCAGTGTATTAGTACGTAAGCAATGTTGCATCGTAATTATAATGTTGCTTGCATACGAAAGTATTTTTAGATTTACAGGTTGGTTTTCAGTGGTCGTCATAGATACTGGTAGTGGTCGCCGAATTAAGGTGGTGGTCAAATTTTGGAGATAGTTGTCGGTTTTCGGTGGTGGTCACCGGAATTTGGTGGCGGTTGCCGGATTCTGGTGGTGGTTGTCGGATTCTGGTGGTGGTGGTGGAGTTTTAAATACATTTTAGTATTTAATTTAATTTATTATATTGATATAAATTATAATTTTTTAACTATAATTTATATTAAATATTAATTTTTGCAATTATGTGACCACTTCGAAGTCATGTCGCATTAATAAATAATTTTTAATCTAATGATTGAGATGGTGTACTAAAATTAGTACAGTGCTCCGGTACTAAAGTTAGACGCTCCCAACTTGCATGGAAAAGATCGAAGAGATAAATAGGGTGGTAATGAAATGAAGATAAGAGGAAATTAAAGAGGAAAACCGAATGGTTACAAATTCGTAGATGTAAAGAACTGGGTGGTCTGCGAATCAGGAGTTTACATGTCCTGAGCCAAGCTTTGCTCAAGGATCTATGGAGAGTGCTGAGTAGTTCTAACTCTCTTTGGCATAGCTGACTACGAGGATAAGTATTTTATTAATACATTAATCATGGAGTTAGTTAGTAAAACCTCAACATAGTTTTTTTTTTTTTTTGACGAAGTAACTTTTTATTCCTACTTAGAGGCTGTACAAGGCTTGATCAGAGGTCGTTCCCACAAGTCGGGTGGTCACCCCGGATATATCCATTACAAAACAAGGTTCAAGCCATACTGGCAAAAGGTTCCAAGTCCATGAATTTACTAAGTGCTGATCAATCATAGACTGGTGAGTTACAACGTCATGCGTAAATCTACTACTAGCAATTCGAGAGAGGAGATCTGCGGCTGTATTCTTCTCTCTGTAGATGCTGTGAATGTAGATTGCCCCAAAATTCGATACAAGCTGGCGGATTTCAGTCACAAGTGTCCAGGCTGGTCGAGGAGGATCCAACTTCCTGGGGTTGTAGATGAGTCTGTGGATAGTTGTAAAGAGTAGTGGCAGTGAGGGAGCCTGGAATTCCTTGGAACCGGAGCTTGAAAGTAAAAGCCCGCTCCTCCTCCGAATCGGTGATGACCTCCACACGCCTTTCATTCCAAAGGAAGGCAAAACCTCCCACTTGCCCCCGGGCAGAAACCAGCTTTTTGTTTGGAAATTTAAATTCCTTAATGATCTTCTTCATTTCATCAGTAGATACTCGTGTATCAAAGATCGCAAAGAAAACCGGGTTGTATGTCCGGATAAATTCCCACATCTGGGATTTGAAAGCTGGCTTCTTCGCCCCTCTAGCATTCCAGACCAGAATTTTTGTCGACATTCGATCGATGAGAGGGTTCCATATCTCCTGGAACTGGGGATCCTTCCTCAACTCGCTGTCGCTTCGAATGGGTACGGGGTTCGGACACTTGGGGGCACCAATCCCGACTGGAGCTATAGTCAAGGAATGACAAGTCTCCCTCCCGTGAAACACGATCTCTTCTGCGAATTTGTAGCGGAATTTGACTTCCTGCAATTTGTAAGGCAGCTGGAATAGAAGAGGCTCGGCAAAGAACGGGTGCATCGTCCACCGATTTTGAGCCGGGCTTGAGCGTCGCAACCCTTCCAAGACCTGAATTGCTACCGGCGGATGTGAGGTGGAAGACTCTGGATCTGGGCTTGACGGATGCTGCGGCGGCGACATAGTTGTTTTGAAGGAATCTAGTTAAATTGAAAGATATTAAATTAAACGATATCTTTCTTAACGTAGGCTGACTAGCCAAGAAGCTAGTTCCAAATGTACTAGAAGAATGAGTTTAGTGACCTGATGTGCCTTGAGGAGTGCTTTATAGTTTATAGTTATATAGAAGTTGATTAGAAAATCAAGTCCTCTCAAAAGAGTGGCATGTGTCCAAATCCAATCATGCTACAATAGTTCGATGGATGTGACTTAATGGGCTAAGTTTTGAGATAAGTCATGTGGGCCTACCAAGGAGTTACCATGCCGTAGGCAAAACTACCTTACGTTGCTAGGGCAACATTAAGCCATGACCACATTACAAAGAGATCATTATGTTGCTTGGTCAAAGATATTTTGGTCTTCATTTTCAGTAGACTGGCCAGGCTTAATAGGATTTTGAGGTGGTCGGTATGTTAGGTAGTTGGTTAGTGCGCTTTCCGCTTTGCTTTTTCTTTAATTGTACGTACTATATATCGAGTATTCCTTATACTCTTTTTATTTTTGTTATTTTGGCCGTTTCGAAAAAACACGAAGACATACATGAATGAAGAAAGTAACGCAACTAATAGTGCATGCGTGAGATCTATCTCTCATCGACACTCATGGCACAGTGACCGAATACCCTTTCCGATTAAAAATCTCTTGGAAGTACATGAGTTCAAATTCTTCTGTGAATTTGGGTACGTTTGTACCAAAATTAAAGTTCTTAATTTTTTAACCGATGTTTCAAAATCAACCCTTTTAAAAGCTTCATATCATGTGAGATTAGTGGCCAGTCTACTTCTATACTTCTTTTATTAAATTCGTTCTTGAATGATATTGGATGCAGAGTGTTCGTAACGTTCTGAATTCCAGCCACTATTTAATCGATCAAAATCCGATCGCACACACTTCATAATTTGTCATGAATCAGTATATATCCCGTAAACATAATATTCAATTCCGTGAACAAACATATTTAATTTGTTGTTATGATATAAGATGGAAAAAAAAACGTTGAAGGGAAGGGACCACAATAGTGAGACCTTATCAAGAAGCAACCAATGGAGACTCTTTCTCCAATTCTATCGAGCAATGTAAGATACAAACACCATGTTGAAAGATTTCCCTAAAAAGAATACTATCCACAAAGCAAAGCTTTCAATCTGTATCACATGCATATGGACTTAATTAAAAGTTGTCAATCCACCAAACTTAATTGTTCAAACAAAACTAAATGGCCCATTCACTAGCACCACCGGTTGCAACCCCAACAATCACCAGGAAGCCAAAGCCTTTCCTCCTGCCTTCCCCAAGATCAACAATTAGGGTTTCGGCATCCGCTACGCGGTCTGATCAAGCCCCGTCGGAAGAACAAAATGTCTTGCGCAGGTGCGTTACGTGCATTATATGTGTAACTAGCTATAAAGTATCACGTACAATATACTTGTACGATCAATGTGTTAGTGTCACTATGACTTTGTTTAGAAAAAACTAATTGATCATCAATCGGCTAGTCGTTCAATTAACAATAACATGTATGCCTATTATATATGGTCAAATTATCTCATTTGTACTATAAGCTTGTTGATAAGGCCGAGTTAAACATATAGTATACGTGTACTAAGCTTCTTAATTCTTATGAAGTGTATGCACAAGTGTGAGTTTTGTTTGAACAAAGAGCAATGTAGTGACAAGTGATCCCAATAAACTAATTAATTAAGTTCGATCTATAGTGTAATATTAATATATTCTAAAAAAGAGTGAAAATGCAGAACTCTGATTGCATCGGGGTTGGCATTGCCAATGTTGGGATTGATGACCGGTTTTGGAAGCGGGGACGCATTGGCGGCTGGCAGGAGGCCGCCACCACCACCGCCACAAGAGAAAAAGGATCCTAATGTGAGCGGGACGTTGGCAAAGATTCTAGCGAGCAAAAAGAGGAAGGAGGCCATGAAAGATTCCGTTGCGAAGCTAAGGGAGAGAGGAAAGGCCATTGATGAAGCTAAACCTGCAGCACCTGCAGAATAATACGCAGTGTTGACATTTTGATTTAAATGCTACTAGGAAATTAGCACCTGTCAATGATGTATTAGAGAACTTGTAAATCAAGGAAGAATAATGTAAGAGTACATGGATTTATGATTTATTCTCTATTTTTGTACTGCTATTAGCAATGCCATGCTTTTTAACTTACAGTGAACATATATCAGAGGAATAGAAAAGATGTGATGAATTTTCCCAACAAAATGAACTTCAGTCTTCAGAGGAACTGGAAACTTATTAAACAGGACACACGAGATTTGCAAATTTTGAATTATTAAGGTGAATTCGACCCACCTATTCTAATTTTATTGAGACAAATGTATTTTTTAAAGGTGATCGAATTAGACCCGTCTTTTCTTAACCTTTTGAAAAATGGTATTTTTTTTCTTCTAAAAGATACCGAAGTATTATTATTTTTCATTTTCAAATCTCGAAAAGTTAATATCATTAGGTGAACAAAGAAAAGATGCTCCCCCTCCCCCAAAGTTTCAGTTATGTGCAAACTAGTTTGATTACACAGTTACGCCAATGGTTTTACCCACGAAATTTCAAATTCATGCATCTCGCCTCCATGAAGTTCATGCATAACTTTCATACCAAGGTTAGAACGGTTAATTATATCAGCGGGAGTAGTTTACCCTTTTCGGTTTCCATTCCACCTGAAATCTTGATTTTAATGTCATTTTAAGGCCTTCTTCACTTTGTCTAAACATAAGATAACTTATTCGTAGTATAAAAAAACTCATGGGTCAAATCTCACAAAAATCAAAACTCTAGACGGCGAATTGAATACATGAAAATTCAAAGGGGCACTTTGTGAAAATAACCAAACTTCTGAGTGAAAAATTGAAAATTAAAAAGACAAGTCTTGAAAAAGATTTATGGGGTTTTGGATTTCGGACCAGAAAAAACAGTTGCAGGGACCTAAATCCGGTGATCAAACGACGGCGAGTAGTTGAATGGATAGCCGGCGAGGAGGAGCGAGAAGAGGCACAACCCTTCTACCGCTCCGTTCCCGCACCAGGCACCATCCTCACTCTATTTCTTGCTGGTAAAATCCATCATTCAATCATCTAATTACTAATTTTAGCTTGTGTCAGTAAAAGTACCTAATTTAATTTGCTGAGATTGTGCTGTTGATATAGGTACTGCGATGTCAAATTTTTCTCCCTCAATGAACCCTTGTACCGTTTTGGCCGGAGATACTCTAGGTTTGATAAAAGTTCTCTCTTTGCCTTGAACAAAATTATCTTTTTGGTGCTGTTGTAGTTTTGTTTCAAAGCAAAATGTCATGATTGTAGGTACTTCCGTGTCTGGTTTTCGATGGGGATTGGATTCAGTTTGGCTGCTCTAGTTGGGGTTACACTGGTCAGACTTGATGCTCAATGAGTTGTTTTGTTTTCTTCTTATTTGATGGTTAATACTAGTACTACTTGTTAGCTGATTGTGATTCGTTTATTTATTCGACAGCTTATTCTATGTGAATTGTTCGGGGCATTGCTTGTTTATTCGGGGAATGGTTCGCCTAGCTATTCGTTATCCTGGTTGTCCTCTCTGGTTAGTATTCTTTGTGAATATGAGTTTTGCTTCCTGTTTATTTTATGGCCGATGAGATTAGGACTTTAGCAAGTACTTGATAAGATTAAGGCGTGTATGGTTAAGTGAATTGTCAGACAGGAGGCTAAGCTACCGGTTCTGTATGCAAGTCATCCCGTATAGAATAGGGAATGATAGACTTTGAGGAGATAGCAAAACATCCCGCAGCTTTCATAATCTTCCCTTCTCTTGCTCCATCCTGCTCCTTGGAGTTTGGGTGGACTTAGCCAAACTCTATGGCATAAGTGCATTCTTAAGTGGAACAAATTAAGTCCCCGTCCTAGGTCACTAAGTAAGGATTCGACCAGAAGCCTTCTTAATTTAAGCAACAGGCTCCTCCTTGAAAGGGCAACAAACTTCAGGAATAATGCATGAAAAAGACTATCTTTTCAGAGGCCCTGCCGGCAAGGGCGGATCCAGCTACGCCTGGGGTAGGCTGAAGCCTACCTAAATATTTGACAAATTAGTATTACCTATATATGTTTTGTCATAAGTTTTCCTTTGGTGAAGTGGTTTGCACACCAGTCTTTTAGCCACATGGTTTGAGGTTCGATTCTTATGATGTCCACTTTATTTATTCTTGTTAATTTCTTTTACTCTATATTTTCATGAAATTTGTCTCTTATACTCTAATCATATTTTCATAAATCTTATATGTTTTATCCCTTTATTTATATTTTGCAGTGATCTTTGAGTTGTAAAATCTAGAATAAGATAGTAATGAAAATCAAAAAATTGTATCAAATGAAGAAATTGTAAAAAAATGTGTGTAGCATATTAAAAAACACATGTCAATAAACATATAGGTATGGGGAGTACTTAATTAGCCTACCCAAAAATACATTCCTGGATCCGCCCTTGTCTGCCGGATAATTTAAGTCAAAAGCACTGTCATATGCTATTTCAATGCTTGGTCACTGTTGTTGTTGTTGTTTCTTATTTATTGTTGTGCAGCTAACTGGACCGGACTTCTCACTTGTCAGTATCGGGTACCTGTGCGTATCAACTGTCATCTGTGTGCTCGTGCATGAGTTTGGACATGCTCTTGCAGCTGCAAGGTTAGTATTCCCCATCTTCCTTCTATCACCGTTGGTGCCTAACAAGTTAAAAAGGGCATAATTTTGTATCTGGTACCCCACCCCTCATGATTCTATATGCTGGTCCATAGCTTCCTTTTCGAGCTTTCTCCTTAATATATGAGTAGTACATAAGTATCTTGATATCTTGAGTTTTCGTATGTGATATACATTGCAATAAATTCACCTTTCACCTTTCACCATAAATTCACCTTTTTTTATTTTTATTTTTTATTTTTGATCCAACTTCTCTGGGTTGCAGTGAGGGCATTCAAATGGAATACCTAGCCGTCTTTTTGGCAGTGTTGTTTCCGGGTGCCTTGGTGGCATTTGACAATGCATTATTACAGGCACTATCTCGGGTAGCTTCTCTTCGTATATACTGTGCTGGAGTTTGGCACAATGCAGCAGTATGTGTATTTATCATTTGCTCTTCGATACCTGTA
Organism: Plantago ovata; assembly: GCA_028274465.1. NCBI lineage: Eukaryota > Viridiplantae > Streptophyta > Magnoliopsida > Lamiales > Plantaginaceae > Plantago > Plantago ovata. The sequence continues at coordinate 127,550,136 of CM051456.1, read as the reverse complement.
TACATCATTCTGTTTTCCTGATGCATGAGTTGAAAGGGCATAATTGTTATCCGATGCAGTTTTGTGCAGTTTGCATCTTTGCTCTGTTGCTACTTCCCGTGATGTTGAATCCATTTTACATCTATGGTGAAAGCCCCATGGTACATTACTCACACTTCTTACTCGCTAGGAGTTTTTCAGTAATTTTTTAATAGTCATTCTAGAATACCTACTGCAGGTCCTGGATGTATCGTCATCATCACCTTTATCTGGTTATCTGTCACCTCGTGATGTAATCATGTCACTGGGAGACATTCCTATCCACTCCAAAGAAGATTGGAAAATGGCGATTGCTATGTTAACAGCGCAGACGCACACACTTACCCCTCACCAAGCTGATGGAATGTTAAATGCAAATAAAGGTTATTGTGTTCCCCATTCACTAATTGAAAGGAGCATTGCTGTAGACTTCATGGGGAATCAAACATCTTGCCCAAACGAACTTTCTGCATTTGCATCTGTGTCATGTGGGGATTCAAGCAACTATGATGGTGATGGTCGTGGAGACGGCAGTCAGAAACAACATATTCACTGCTTGGATGCTAAGGATATTGTGAAGCTTACAAGATGTGTTAACAGTAGTTTACAAGTTGCAACAAATGGAAGTGTTTGCCTTTGTTCAGAGGTAATAATTTAACTTTAACACCATCTTCAGCGTTTATTGAATTAAATATCCTGAACTTACGACATCTGTTCATTGCTGTCTAGGTTGAATCTTGTTTGATTCCACTCCAACTTCCTGGTCAAGGATGGGTTGAGATTAAATACTCAACACCAGACTGCCGAAGTTCACTTTCAAATTACAAGGATTCGAGTAACTTAGAGAGGAGCTGCTTTCAAACTTTTGTCTTTGTCGGTGATCTGATCTCTATGGGAAACTCAATACACTTGACTTCTTATCAACCACGCTGGTCTATCAATTTTGCTTCATATCTCCCGAGTCAATTGGAAAGCTTTTTGACATGTCTATTTCATGTCTCATTGGTCCTGGCTCTTTTAAACAGCTTGCCGGTATGTTCTAAAATCTTTAAACTCATTAATCTTCTGCTGACCTGCCCAACCTAGTACAATAGCTTTGTCACCGTTTTAAGTCACTCAGGGATTTTTGGAAAAATTTCCCTCCACCTTTAGATATACGATAATCTCTAATGAAAAGCCTCCCAGGCATCTTGTTTTCCAATGGATAGCATACTGGTATAGATGTATCTGACATGATTTGGCAGAACTCATTAATTAGAAATTAGAAAATGTGCCAAGTACTTGATTTATAACTAGTACAGACTAATCAGCACCTTTTTTTGCAAGTCTAGTTACACCGCCCTATTAAGAACCAGCTGCATGCTTCCCCACAGTTTGAAATACTGAAGTATCTCGTTATCTTGCCATATTCTGTGGTGGCATAATAATGAAATGCCAAATTGGTAACTTGCTAAAAGCTTTTATTCCACATTTCCACTGGGCAGGATTAGTGTGAAGTTGTTCTCTATTTGGTGCCAGAGTTCTGGTATTGATAATCTGTATTCTCATTTATGCTGTAACTATCACCAGGTATTTTGTCTTGACGGTGAATCCATTTTAGAAGCTACTATAGACTCTTTCAGTTCCATGAGCTCCAGGAAGAAGGGATTGGTTCTAAGGATTTGCCTACTTGGAGGGACCTTAATTTCTGTATGCTTTATCTTGCTGACACTTTTCCTCTCTGTAAGCTATAGCAATACCATATAATATATCATTTCATAATTTAATCTGATTAGCATAGAATCTGATATTTCAGTCCATGTATAGAAGTTCTTGTCTTTGATGGCACACATCACTTCATCAGTGAATCGAGAATTAGAGTAGAGTCGACTTTCTCCCTGCATAGTTACCCTCCCCTATCCATCATTTTGCACAGATATCTCATCAGATGGAAATTGCAGTTCGTAAAGCATTAGAGGGCTTAATATTGCACAAATCGCACATATGTTGGGGGTGCTTGACTACTCTGATGCAATTTTTAACCTCATCTATTCTCAACACTGCGACACACTCTATTAGTATGTGGGACCCGGGTTTCACACGTCTTACCCCTAGCATCAATAAAAAAGAATATTAATTCCAAATAAAAATGAAATTTTGAAGCTATTAATACGTACAAAAACAAAACATGAAATATGTGACAGGCACATTATTAGCCCACCAATTCTGATTCTTGAAACCGTTTCAACTTTCAAACAACAAACACGTTTAAAATATTCCAAATCTGGCACATAGCATTGATATAATAATACACGATGAAAGATTCATCCCTTAAACAATTAAAGAAATGTGATAGCTTGTCTGCTCTAAAGAATCTGGACTGAAAATGCTAGTTGGAGCTTTGAGCGTACAAGTACTGTGATAATAGAGAACCAAATAGTCAACGGTTGCAGAGAAGGCCAATGGAAGCTTTAGTTTGCAGAGAACTTGGCGACCCGAACACGGCCCTGACGCTCTCCCGAGACCACCCCATTCCTCAACTCGAGTCTCCAACTGATGTGCGGATCAGGGTCAAAGCCAACAGCTTGAACTTCTTGACTTACCTTCAGGTGCAGGGCAAATACCAAGAGAAGCCACCTCTGCCCTTCATCCCAGGCTCCGATTTCTCAGGCATTGTCGATGCTGTTGGCTCCCAAGTCACCAAGTTTAGGATCGGCGACCCTGTTATCTCCCATTCTGATGTCAGTTCTTTTGCTCAGTTCATCGTTACTGATGAATCCGATGTGTAAGTATTTCGTTTCACAATTTATGTTGGAGTGAATGGGTTTATATAAACTTGTTTTCGTTTGCTGCAGCTTTATGGTACCCGAAGGATGTGACTTGGTTGCTGCTTCTGCGCTTCCGATTGCGTATAGGACATCGCACCTTGCACTTATCCATAGAGCGCAGCTCCGTCTTGGTCAAGTAATGCAAACACACACATGAGTTTTGTACGTACATGGTTCTTTAGTACAAGGACTTGTGTTTTCTAATTACTTGTGATTCGAAAAAGTGTAGGTGTTGTTGGTTCTTGGCGCAGCTGGAGGAGTTGGAGTTTCTGCTGTGCAAATCGGGAAGCTCCGTGGTGCCATTGTCATTGCTGTTGCTAGGTAACCTGTAACACATTGACAATGTTGTCATCAAGTCTGTTTGCAAATGCTTCTGATTCTGTAAAACTGATTTAGAAAATGTCAGGAGTTGATTCTCCAAAACAACTTTTTTTGGGTTTTTTTACCCCAGTTAGTAGTAGATGTCAATACAAAGAACCAATAAGCAGTTTTAGAAGATTAGTTGCTAACAGTCACTAAGTCGCTGCACATATTATGGTCCTTGACACTTGTGTGATTTGTGGCAGGGGTAATGAGAAAGTTCAATTTCTCAAATCATTAAACGTGGATCATGTCGTCGACTTGGGCAAAGAGAACATCGGTGAAAGCGTGAAGGCATTTCTAAAGGCGAGAAATCTGAAAGGGATTGATGTCTTGTATGATCCAGTCGGAGGTAAGCTTACAAAAGAAAGCTTGAAATTATTGAACTGGGGCGCACAAATCTTGGTCATCGGCTTTGCAAGTGGTGAAGTACCTGTAATACCAGCGAATATTGCTCTTGTCAAGGTACTAATGCATTCTGCATTTCTTACTGTAACATTCCTGCTTTTGTTTTCGGTTATGGCTGTGTGTCAGTCATGCTAATTTAACATCAGTCAAGTGCTTGAAAACAACTTCTGAGCCTACTGATTGGGAGCCTCTGACATTTTCTGGTTTCAGAACTGGACAGTTCATGGACTGTACTTGGGAGGTTATAAAACAGTGGATCCGTGCGTTCTGGAAGATTCACTGAAAGAGTTGCTGTCCTGGTTAGCAAGTGGCTTCATCACTGTCCATGTATCTCATACTTTTAGCTTCTCAGAGGTAAGAAATCTGCAACTGTTTTCGAGTATCGTTCTCTTGTTAGTTCCTGGTTCGCTGTCTTTGAAGCTACGTGCATGGTTTGATTTGATAGATTCATTTGGCATTCGCCGCTCTCAAGGATAGGAAAGCGATTGGGAAGGTAGTGATTGTCCCTGATGATCAAAGATTTGCAAGGCCAATGCTTTAAGCCAAATGCCGCAAAATTCATAGTTTGTTCTGTGTAGAATGAGCTTTTAACTTCCAGAATTCACTGTGAAATCAAGATTTGGTTTAACAATACTTTTCACTAGCTATATTAGAAAATAATGCATCTTCGTTCTTTGCACAGTTGACAACAAATTAAGCCAAACAGTAACATAAACATCCATTAAAGTCCAGATGATATGCAGTAATAAACTGATCATATATATTGTCTCAAGTGATCCACAAAAACAAACTGCTAACTCAGATACTTATAACAATAATACTATAGAATATTGATAGACAAAACTCAGACCATCATACCAAAAGCGCAAAATGCAGAGATCATCAGCTACTGAACTACTTAATTCTTGGATTAATTACAAATTAGTGATGATCCTAATAGTTTCTATCAATTTAGTATTATATGAAAAACTTTTTACAAATTAGTGTCTATATATATGTTTGGACTAAATTAACCTTATCTAATTAGAGAAATTCAACTAATATATAAAGACTAATTTACTAATATTTAGTCAGTTTGTTGCATTGTTAGCTAGATTTTTACACGTATCTAAATATTTGATTTATCTATTAACTATTATTAGGCGTTCTTTCTTCTTAGACCCAATTTAGTTTCTTTCTTATCATACGTTTCTTTTGCTTCTATATTAAAGCTTCAGGATCACCAAAGGCAGTAGCTTATCTGTAGAATAAACACTAATCCAGACATAACTCCAAACCCCGGGAAGAAGGTTCATAACTCCGGAGAACAAGCTGCTGCTTATTCTATAAGCTACTGCCCTAATTTCGATATAACGGCCAGGAGCAGGAGCTTGATCTTCAAATGTAATCAACTTAGACCACTTGGTATCATTCTTCATAATCCAGACATCATTTTTTCCATCCTTACAACAACTCAGGAGTAAGTATCCAGGCACTGAATCTAAGTGACTTGCTCCCAAGGCAGCTGTGGGCAGTGCAAGTTTATGATAAGTTTCAGTACTAAGGTCAAGTGAAATTATATAATTTCCACCTCCGACATGGTCCCATGCTTTCCAATACAAAGCGCCATTGAAATAAGATCCACATTCACTTTCACGATAACAATTAGACAAATTATCAATCCTGTTCCACTGATTGGACTTAAGAGAGTAGATCAGAGTTTGATGTTCACCAACTCTAACAACCTTGTAGTCACCGGTAACAACATCATAGCCGAGCCCCACAGACTTAAAATTATAGGACCTCTTTTCAGTCAGGAAACTCTTAAAGAGCGGTATCTGAAACGATCCCTGGTTGTGGGATTCCATAATGCCCATTGCCATGAAAGTGAAGTATAAGTAATAAGGATTAGGCCATGGCATGAAGGAGCTGGAAACTCTAAACTCTGCGGCACACAGTACTTACCATTGACATTCATGATTTCAAAACAATCAACCGTTTTGCTGCCGCTTTCAGAATGGTTAATGGAGTTTAGCGACATGGAATAGAGCTTATGGTAGTAACCCTTAACCATGAGCATATATTCAGCACCAATGTGACGATAAAGGTGTGCTTTAATGAAAACAGGATGGTCAATGATACTTCGCCATTCCTTGGATATGCACCTGAACCGCAGGAGGGGCTCTGCAGGCAGCCGGTTGAGAATTTCCTGATACAACTCCGTCGGAATGTCTGACATTTTCTGAACTAACTTGTGTTACTGTGTGAGTAGTACTATAAGTGAAGAATGAACAAGAATATGCAGCATGCCACAGCTTTATATAATTGATGCAGTGGTTGCTTAATCTTCCATTTTTTAGGGAATAGGAGAAATTTTAATGAGACTTAGAGTACCAAAACACGAATTTATGGTTTCATTTTAACTGCCCAACAAACAGATTTAGATATAACAATAAATTGCATGGTATGTGCCCAAGAAATTAATTAATGAAGGCAGTTTAACAATTAAAAGATGCATCACATGAAGCGTCAGTTTGTTAACTTTGTGTATGCAATTTGTAAATTCTTTGGTTTAGTAAAATTAGGAATTTTCTATAAAAATAGATAAAAGTACGGAGTAGAAGCAATTAAATGGTTATTTCTTTCAAAGTGGTTAGAACATCATATCATCGGGCAGGCTACTTAAGCGATGTTCACAAATTACACTATCTACGAATACGATCCATTCGTGTTCTGTCCTCCAACACCGGGAATGATTTCGTGATAAGCCTAAAATTTTACAAAATCAAACTTTAGGCTCCCAATTGAGTCTTTCTATATAGCCCCAGTAACTTGGGTAAGAGAAGTTAAAATACTCAAATTTACGTACATTCATCATGATTCACTCCTCTGTAAGAACTGATCCAGTACACTACTACTACAGCTAAGATTACAGTGCGATTTCGTAGATCAATTAAAAAAAATTGTTGTTTCAAAAAACTTTTTAAAAAAAAAAAAAAAACAACCGATAGAAAAACATTTTTTCTATCACAACTTAAAATGTATACTCAACTAATTTTATTAAATCTTTGTTCTCCTGTATGAAAATGAAGATTCTAATTAAGTGCAGAAAACCATCTACAAACTAATAACACTAAATGAGATAAACTTCATAAATTTTTCTGTGTACTGAAAGCCTGAAAGTAATAAGTAGTCCTAGTTCACTAAAGAGTATCACAGGGGAAAACCAACAATTAAAGAAAATTAAAAAGAATAAAGTACGTTACAAGCGCAAAGCAACTCTCTGATATATACTACACTGTGATCGATAGGCCTGTACGAGGGCGGTTACGGACGGATTTTTACTAAAATTCTAACCAATCCGCATATGGCGGATAAGAAAATTCATTAACCGCGGTGGATGGAATTTTCTCCTATCCGCGGCGGATCGGGTGACTAATTAAGGCGGACGGATTGGCGGATTGAGACATAACGAAACTACGAAATAGACATTATAAATTGAATGACAATAATAAGATAAACATCGGTAGAATTCTAAGGTTTAATACAAATATTCTAAGTGCATAAATTCCAAATACAATTCTAAATAAGATTCCAAATATAAGAACTAAAATTACAATAGCCGACAAAAGAAGCAAAATAATGGGGGCTGCATGTTTTTGGGGATGAATACGAAATTAGATATGGTGAGTGGTGACGGCTGAAGTGATAAAAGAAAGCCAAAAAGCCTAGACTCATTTATTTATATATGCGACTAGTAGTGGTAATTTTTATTAAAAATAAAAGTAGTATATACTAATATATATAAAAATAAAAATTACATATATATATATATGCGGGCGGATTGGGCGGGTGGCGGATGACCAATCGCTCAACCGCCATCCAACCGCGTTTTTGCGGATGACAAAATTTTTAACCGCGGACGGTTTTTGACAAAAATGCTAATCGCCAATTGCGGATAAAACGCACGCGGTTGGGCGGATCGTGCGGGAGGATAATTTTTATGTACAGGCCTAGTGATCGAGTATGTCATATGCTAAAGTTAACATCAGTTAAATGCTTTAACACAACTTCTGAGCCTACTGATTGGCAGTGTCTTACATTTTTCTGGTTTCAGAACTGGACGGTTCACTAACTGTACTTGCCTACTTGGGAGGTTTTAAACAGTTGATCCGTGTGTTCTGGAAGATTCACTGAAAGTGTTGCTGTTCTGGTTAAAAAGGGGCTTTATCACTATCCATGTATCTCATACTTTTAGCTTAAGAAATCTGCAACTGTTTTCATATCATTCTCTAATATAGTTAGACCTTCTCCATCAGTAGGAGGTAAACGCGGTTAAACCGCATAAAACGCAGCTTAACCGCTTTTTTGGGCCACATCAGTGGCTCAAAAACGCGATTAAGCCGCGTTTTATGCGACTTAACCGCGGTCCAGTTTAGTGGCGCCATCCACTAGGCTGGCGCCACGTGGAGTCCACCTTAGTGGACTCCACCTTCTTTTTTTTTTTTTGTTTTTAAATTTTTTCAAACGGTCATAACTTTTAAAATAAAAATGCTAAAAATAAATAAAAATTACCAACGAATAGAACTTTTCGAGATCTATAAATAGACACCACTCTTGGATATGTTTGCTCACACCTTCTCCAACTCATTTTTCCCTTCTTAATTAAAATCAAAACACTCCCAACACTCCAAAATCCTTTCCATTCCATTTTTCTCATCCACCAAAATGAATCCCGAGCAACAACGCCGTTTGGAATCCTTGAGAATCAACGATCCTCAACGATACGAAAGTATCAAGGCTGAAATTCTTTACAACGAATCTTCCTTCTTCTTTACCTTAACTAAAAAAAAATTAAAAAAAAATTGAAAAAAAAATGACGTGACAGGCTTTAAAATGGCCTTAACCGCGTTTAAGTAGTGACTGATGCGGACGAAAACTGCTTAAACGCGGCTAAGTCCAGTTTAAGCCTTTAAACTGGTCTTAACCTTAAACCACTTATGCGGGTGGTCTTAGTTCCTGGTTTGCTGTCTTTGAAGCTAAGTGCATTGTTCGATTTGATAAAAATTCATCTGGCATTCGCCGATTGGGAAGGTAGTGATCGTGCCTGATAATCAGAGATTTGTAAGGCCTATGCTTTAAGCCATATGCAGCAAAATTCATAGTTTGTTCTGTGTAGAGTGAGCTTTTAACTTTAAAAAATCTACTGTGAAATCAATAATTGGCTTCACACAATACTTGTCACTAGCTATATAAGAAAACAATGCATCTTGGTTCAATGCATCAGAAACTATTCATGTATCTTTGTTGAGAACAAGGTGAGCCAAAAAGTTACATAAGCATCTATTAAAGTCCAGGTAATATGCAGCACAATTAACTGATCATATTGACTCAAATGATCAACAAAGACAAACTGCTAAGTCAGATACTAATAATAATAATAATAAGAATGCTATAGAATATAGATAGGTAAAACTCAAAACTCAGACCAACATACAGAAAGTGCAAACTGCAGAGATCATCAGCTTCTGAACTACTTTATCCCCGGTTCAAGCAAACATATCAGATATCAATGGATAATTAAACCAGCATTGCTACTGCAGGAAGCTTGGAACTCCACGTTCAAGTCCAGCTTGTCATTACCAGCTTTAGTCATCTTCCGTGTTCCTGTAGAAGTGTTATCGGCAATTTTATTAGGTCGAATAAGAGTTGAAGGAAAACAGGCCAAATTACGTGCCCCAAAATTTTCGAACTTCCCCTCAACATTAATTTTCTTTCCAGTTCTCTTCTCTAAGTCAAACCAGAAAAGCTCGTCACATTTACACGAACCCCGGGAAGAAGGTTCATAACTCCGGAGAACAAGTTGATGTTTATTCTTTAGATAAGCCACTGCCCTGATTTTGAGAGAACAACCGCGAACAGGAGCTTGATCTTCAAATGTAATCAACTTAGACCACCTTGTATCATCCTTCATAATCCAGACATCGTTTCTTCCATCATTATAACAACTCAGGAGTAAGTATCCCGACACTGAATCGAATCGATAGTCACTTCCTTCCAAGGCAGCTGAGGGCAGTGCAAGTTTGTGATAAGTTTCAGTGCTAAGGTCAAGTGATAACATATACTTTTCGGCTCTGTCATACCCCCATGCTTTCCAATACAATGCACCATTGAAATAAGATCCACAGTGTTCAAGATAACAGTCAAACAAATTATCAATCCTGTGCCACTGATTGGATTTAAGAGAGTAGATCAAAGTCATTAGCTCAGATCTACAAACTCTAACAACCTTGTAGTCACCGGTAGCAACATCATAGCCGAGCCCAGCCGGAGGCAACCAAGAGGACCAACAATTATAAGTCAAACGGAAACGCTTAAAAGACGGTATCTGAAGCCAATCCCCGGTTGTGGGATTCCATAATGCCCATTGCCTTGAATGTGATTGATAAGCAATAAGGATCAGGCCATGGCATGAAGGAGCTGGAAACTCTAAATTCCGCGGCACACCGTTACCAATGACATTCCTGATATCCAAACCATCAACCGTTTTGCTGCCGCTTTCCGAATGGTTAATGGAATTCAGAGACATGGAAAAGAGCTTAGTGCTGTAGTAACCTTTAACCATGATCATATCTTCAGCACCAGTCTGACGATCAAGGTGCGCTTTTATGAAATCAGGATGGTCGATGATACTTCGCCATTCCTTGGATACGCACCTGAACCGCAGGAGGGGCTCTGCAGGCAGCCGGGTAAGAATTTCCTGATACAACTCCGTCGGAAGGTCTGACATTTTCTGAAATAACTTGTGTGAGTAGTACTATAAGTGAAGAATGAACAAGAATATGCATTATGCCACAGATTTATATATAATTTATGCACTGGTTGTTTAATCTTCCATTTTTTAGGGAATATAGGAGAACTGTTAATGAGACTTAAGAGTACCAAAACACGAATTTAAATTATGTGTGCATTTTAAGTGCCCAACAAACAGAAATGAAGGCAGTTTAACAATTAAAAGATGCATGGTGATTCCAATACCAAATTGATCAGATTCATCACATGAAGAAGCGTCAATTTGTTACTTTGTGTATGCAATTTGTAAATTAGGAATTTTCTTTCTATAAAAATACATAATCGTCCGAAGTAGAAGAAACCAAATGGTTATTTCTTTCAAAGTGGCAACAGAAATATAATCTATTTTCAGGGACTAAGGTTTAATCACTGAGTTTAAAAATAAAAAAAAAACTCTTGGCATAAACTGCATTTCATTTCAATTTCAAACAACAAAATACCAATAAAGTGAATAAACCCTAGTCCCTAAATTCTAGAATATTTAACAATTATTATAAAATTGGAGACTGGAAATTAGATTCAGAATTACCTGTTGGCTGCTGTGTCAATGGTTCAAGTGAGAGTAAGAAACGTTGATCAGTCCGTGAGAGCAGAAAATTTTATCGGCATAGACCCAGAGTTGAAGTAAAGAGGAGAGAAAAGGTAAATTTGGAGGAGACTCTGACTAGAGAGAGAGTGTAGACACTAGAGTAGTAGTGTGGTACTATTACTTGCTCTCACGTGCTAAACTTTTGAATTTAGTATCTAATTCCCAACAAATATAAATATTTTAATTTTATAATATAATATTTTTAATTATTTTTATTATATGATTCGATAATAATTTCAGGTTAAAATGACCATAAAAAAATCAACAAAATAAAATGTTTTATTTGTTATGAGACCGAGGAAGAACTCTAAATAATATACAAGAAAAATGAAGCTCGTGCATATAATTTTAACATTTCCTAAAATATCATTCAAAAAAACCTTATTTATTTTATACTATGTATATTTAAGGACCATTTAATTTTATAGTACCGAATTAGCATTTTTAATAACGAAATAAATCATCTTATTAGAGAAACTACATTTTAATGCAAAGTTAACACCAAAACACTATTCCAAAATTTGTACCATGAATTAATTATTGCTTACTAACAGGCGGTCGTACATTCATGGAGCAACAAGTGTGAAGCCTAGTTGGCTACTTGAGTGCGCTCGGCCTCTATGTACTTTCTCAGCGGCTCTACTGTCAAATCGAAAACCTTATTTTGACCCAAGAAGTGACCGAGTCCTTGTATTGGCTTCTCCAAGTTTTGGCCCACATTTATGGTCGCTTCCAGTTCCCCCTATGAGTATACCCGTGAAAGATGATCTTAGATGGGTTGTGGTGTTTGGTTGTTGTTTACTTGAAGGACATGTCCTGCCTTGCCTACAAGTTGTCCAGCTGTATCTGGTTGAACCACATGCAAGAATGTTGAAGCCGGAAGGAGCTGGCAGTATTTGTTGAGTAAATTAAATACAAGAGGAAGGGTTATTGACAGTTGTGCTAAACTAAGGAAGCTATGGGAAGAGAACCAATGTGAGTTATATGATGAAATTCGAGCTTGGTTCCAGAAACCATTCCAAACCCATTTTCCGGATCTCTGGGAGGAAATGCAACGTCAAGTTCTTTTAGAACCCAAAGAAAGAAAGCTTCTCCAAAAGACTCAAAAGAGGAAACAGGTGATTTAGCCTCTACTAAGTAGTATTTGATGCTATGTACTGTAACAATTTTGCTTTCGTTTTCTGAAACTATTATTGTATTTGTAATGAATCATAATTAATTTGGATAAATAGCTTAAAACCCTTCTCAATTATCGTTAAGTAGCAAAAATTCCCCCCCCCCCCCTCCATTATCTGAATTGCACCAAACCCTCTCATTTTATATTAAATCGTGCATATATGCCCATTTTCATCCAATTTAATAGAGAGTGGCATACACTTGCTACGTGTGAGACTGAGCAATGATAATAGTAGTATAATTTATTTGTTATCCATTATTAGACTTGGGCGGTTCTAGGAACCGGCGGTTCTGGACTCCAGAACCGCCGGTTTCATTTGGAAAATATGCTGGAACCGGAATCATCGGTTCGGTTCCAGGAACCGTCAGTTCTTGGTTCAGAACCGAGAACCGCCGATTACGAAAAGAAGGGGCTTATACACTTGGTAAAAAGTTTAATTTAAACTTTAAATTAAACTTTTTACCAAGTTTAAAGTTAAAAACCGAGAACCGACATTAGTACAACTAGGAGTAGCATTAGTACCACTCTCGAACGTATTTAGAAACTCATCAACCCCTTCCAAATTGATAGGATTTGATGCCATAATAAATAAGTGTTAAGAGAATTAGACTAGCTATTAGAGATTGAGAAGGATAAGAGTCTAGAGAATTAGAGATTAAAAGGATGAGATAATAGAGAAAGAGAGGAAGTTGACATGAGAAAAGAAATGGTTTTAGAAGTGTGGTATTTATAGGCAAGAATTATAAATTAGGACATTAAAAAAAAGGAAAAAAAATTGCGGCTGTTGCCGCAAACGGCTAATTAGCCGTTGCACTAACATCATGCAATTAGACCACTAGCAATAGAGGGCTTATTTTGGGCTCATTTGGGACTCCATCCCCAAATAAGCTCCAAATAAGCCACAATGGGGGCTCTTTTGGGGCTCCATTATTGGAGCCCATGCTAGAGGGCTACCATTTGGTAGCCCCCAAAAGAATCCCAAATATTATTATTTTATTTTATTTTATTTCTCTTTCATCGATTGTGTAGTGCATGTGGATTGTATGTGTCATGTGGAACCCACAAAAGAGCCCATAATAATCCTAAACCATTGTAACAAGAAATGAAATGGGCTTATTTGGGGCTTAAACCCCAAATAAGCCCCAAATTTAGAGCCAACCATTGTTAGTGCTCTTAGCATGCTGTTAGCTTGCAGCAGCATCACGTGGCCTGTGGGAAATGTGTGTCCCACAGGCCACGTTTAATTATTTAAATACTACTATACTACTAGTACATGTAGTATAGTAGTATAATACCGCTATGTTCTTGGCGGTTCTACGGTTCCAAATTTTTTGGAACCGAAACCGTACAATACGGTTTCGGTTCTAGAATTGGCGGTTTCGGTTCTAGAACCAAATGGTATTTTACGGTTCGGTTTCAATTTGGTTCTCGGTTTGCGGTTCCGTTTTGGTCGGGTCTATCCGTTTTCGTTCGGTTTCAGTACCTTATTTATTTTACAATTTGATTTTTATAAACATGGTTGAAAAGTACAATTTTCATTTCTTGTTTAGCTTATTCATAAACTCATTTTATTATTATTATTTTTAAATATGATTGAAATATATCATAGTACCATATAGTATTATATGCTTAAATAGTGGAACCCATTGTAAAATAGCAAAAACAATTAGTTAAAAAATTATAAACAAATATGAGCGGAACGGATTTAGAGTATTTAAAAAAAAACAGATATAAGCTAGTTTTTTACATTACTTTTTTATCATAAATTATTCCTATACTTCATTAGAAAAATATAGAATAAGGTTGTATAGAAATCTATAATTTATTTCTTAACATATTATTATATTATATTATATATTATTAATGAAATATTTGATTAGTTTTCATTATTTAAGTTATTCATTTATTTATTTTTCAAATTGTTTACAAGTTCATTTTTAATTTAAATATTATTGAAAGTTCTTTTGTTTTTTTCCATTTTATTTTTTAAATTCTTTTAATTATCATGAACATTTCACTTTTTCTTTTTTCTTATATTATCCATGTATTATGCGAGTATAAGAAAATTTTCAAATCGTAATGTTATAATGGTGTTTAACGTTAGCGGTGTTATGTTTATCTTAACGGAGGGTGTGTGGTGCAGGGTTTTATATAAATTGAGTGGGTTTGGCGCAATTTAGATAATTGTGGGGGATTTGCGCTATTAAGTGATAATTGATGGGGTTTTAAGCTATTTAGTCTGATTAATTTGAGGTCAAATCGAACATAAAACACCAACACAACAAATTGAGACTTTTTAAAATTTACGGAGGAATTACAATTCACTTCAACAGAGGGACTATGAAATTCGATAGTTATTTTAGGCCATTGATATATGAATTTAGTAGTGCAATAGTTTAAAATTTAATTACTAATAAACAACACCAAGTAACATAAGAGAACGTAAAAATTCAGTGCCAATTTTTCTTCACAATTTCTTTAAGTGGACTTCACCTCAGTGGTCAAACCTAACATTGACAACCTCTACCTTGTTTTGTGTTAATTTGTTCAAAAAGCGATTGGCAAGTTTTGGCTCCAAAGCAATATTACAAAAATACTTCACAAATTACATTTATTTACAAAAACACTAAGTGTTTTGTCTGTTTTGTAAATAAATGTACTAAGTATTTTGTAGTACTACTCCCATTAAACTCACAAATGTTTTTGTTATGACCCATTGACACTCATATATATTTGAAAAATAAAATGGCTTAGTTTAATCCCTAAAAGTCTAAATTAAAAAGTGTACCATAAAATAAAATATGGTGAAATTATCTTGTAAATTCATATACTAGTAGATTTTAGTGGACCTTATGACTTGAAATTCACCATATGATGATGATGTAGTTATACTTGGCTCGCCGACCTTCAAATATACGATCGTTTCCAATCCTTATTAAAAGGTGTACGGAATTAAATTATTTTGTTCAAATTTACTTAGGGAATCTCTTATAGTATATTATAAAAAAATTACGTTTCAAATCAAATAATTTAATTTAGATAAGTTTAATACTCCATTTATTAGACAACCGTTTGTTGGGCTTTTAGCCAAAAATGATTGCACATCAAACCTAGCACGTAGCCACGAAGTGTAGGTAGAAATAGAATAATTGTGGAGTTTCCATTTTCTAACAATGGCGTACAATAATTAATAACAAGGCAAAAAATGGAAATAAAATAGTTGAGCCTGCAACAAATTTTGAAGTCTCCTCCATTTATGACTACGTAGTGCGGTGGGCCCCACCCCCATGACAGTAATACATAGTAGGCCAAGTATTAATGACTTCATCGTCTCCACCTTTTCGCCAAAA
Organism: Plantago ovata; assembly: GCA_028274465.1. NCBI lineage: Eukaryota > Viridiplantae > Streptophyta > Magnoliopsida > Lamiales > Plantaginaceae > Plantago > Plantago ovata. The sequence continues at coordinate 127,534,596 of CM051456.1, read as the reverse complement.
AAATTGATTTCCATTTCAAACACTATACACTAATACAGCTAGCTTACACGCTAGATACAAGCTTCAAAACAGAGAGAGAGAGAATATATCTATAATCTATCCGTTCCATCATCAATGGAGAGAATAGTTGTAGTTGTGGAAGACGTTGAAGTGGCCAAAACAGCCCTCCAATGGGCGCTCCACAACGTCCTCCGCCACGGCGACATAATCACTCTCCTACACGTCTACTCGCCGTCGTCATTCTGCAACAGTAATACAACAACTCAGAAGAAGAGCAAGAAGCTCAACCGACGGCTCAGGTTGAGGGGGTTCCAGCTTGCTTTGGCTTTCAGAGACATCTGTACTAACGCTGGTTTCTCCGATGTATGTCAATTTTGGTTCAGCCATTTTGTCCAACAGTTGGTTGTTGTTGAATAATTGTGATTGATTGAATGATTGGTTGAAACATTGCAGACGAAGACGGAGATAGTGGTGACAGAAAGTGGCGGCGAGGAAGATGGCGGGAGAATTGCGGCGGTTGTTAGAGAGATCGGCGCCTCCACTCTGGTTCTCGGCCTCCATGATCAAAGCTTTCTCTACAAGTAAGTATTTAGTATTCGATCAATCGAATTAAAATCAACGAGATTATCGGCTTTTATCGTATACAGCTGCTTTATACTTATAATCTGCTAGATTATTAAAAATCAACTAGTTTGTGAGCAGTAATTACTAATTAGTAAAAATCCGTTAGCTTATCCGTTCCTTTAGCATATTTTGCATAAAGTAACATACTAAATTCATGGTGCAATTTAGAGTTTAGAACACAGTTTAATTTAGGGATATAATACAGTACTAGTAATACTTTAGGTGCTGAAGTTTTGATATGCCGATGTTTTTTTGTATGAAAATTTATTTAGTTGTTTGTTATACGATTCACTAGCTAGCAGCATTGGCAAAATAGTACTAGAAGAGATGGTTAGTTAATTAAGGCTTAAAAGTGAAACTAAAACAAATTGGTCAACAGAGGTATGCCGACCAAACCCCACTAAGCTCCCTTATCTGGGCGTCTCTGTGTTATTAAAAGTTTCATTGATTGGTAGAATAATAATGCATGGCCACCACTAGACGTGTGTGGCACTATGCAACATTATCAGTATGATCTCATTACTTATATATTTTATTTTCATTTAATAAAGGATGATTTTATTCTAATCTTATACTATTTGCATATAGAGAGAGATAATTAAGCCCCATTGCCTGTACAAATGCTGATAAGGAGCAGTATGTCAAAAGTCAAGTGTATAAGTATAGTATTCTTTACATTTGAAAGGAGAGTTTCTTTAGAGTTTTCCCAACTGCAAAGGGTGTCCATGCAAGAAGCAAACTAACACGTTACCATTTTCTTTAATGCAAGAAGTAAGGTGAGAAAATGGGATATAAGTTTCTTATCTTAGTAATATACATTTACTGGTCTTACTTCTCTGAAATGGAGATAGATTAGGACAGAGACTTTTTTGTTTTTACAGGGTTTAGAAAAGAATAAAAAAAAGGAATCTAAAAAGTGTTTCAAAACAAGATATGGATCATTCATTATGTAGGAAAATGTAACAAGTTAAGGACATAAAAGGACCCTTTTTGCGTGTAGTGTTATCTGACGTTCTCCTTTTGTTTCTTTCTCTGTGTATATATGTAGCTCTAAATTATTATTCCTTCTCAAATTAAAATACTTTAGTTTAGATTGATAATCAATCGCTTTTAGTTATCAATGGAGTATTTAATTGAGTGATTAATATTGTAATTAGAACACATTACATCAGTGAGTGCACGCTTCAAACTCTCAGTTCCATGCCTAAACCAGGGGCGAACCCACCCGCAGGGCTGTCTACGCTCTTAAAAAAATGGAAGAAGATGAAGAAGAATAAACAATTTGTAGTGTAATTCCGATTTCTATGCATATCCCATGCTCAAAGATAAATTTTGTCATATGGTTTGTGTTATCTGAAACTAGCGCGGGGTAACATAATTTTCTCGGTCGCCCCTTCTCAATGGTTAACTCTTTCAATGGACTTGTTGTTTCCTGTATACATGGTAATTGATCGTGGCCGCTGTTATCGCCAAAGCTACCTTTTTTTTTAAAAATAACTTTTCCAAGTACTGTTTTAGATGTTGAGTTGGTTCATCTTATTTTATTTACTCCATAGCATTAATTTCAAGACCAACAATGTACCTTATCTTATCTTATGGTTAAGCTTAGGTTTTGTCTAATATATGTGTCATTGGCAGGTTGGCTATGCCCAGAAATAACATAAGTAGGAATTTTCACTGTAAGGTACTTGCCATCAAGGAACCTACAACAGCAGCATTATCACCCAGAACCATTTCAATTGGCAGCTCAACTAACATGGACTTTTCTCAAATTGAGATAGCTACATTAAGGTAAGATAACTTTATCTTCTTTCTTACAGGATTGTTTATTACAGCATTGGATGATCCATGTCTGTGTTTGTAACTTATCTCTTAGACTAACATAAGTACTTCATATGATGTCAGAGTCCCTGAAGTTCAACCACAGAAAATTCCATACCAAATCTGCCCAGACCCAAACGCTATTATTTGGAGATCGTCAAGGTCAGCAAGTATGAGGAAAACTTCGTCAATGTAGGTTAGCTTCATACTGGAGTAAAAGGGGAGAGAACATTTGTTTGCTGCATATCATGAAACAAGCCATACTTTTTTTTTTTTTTTTTTTTTGGGGATAAATGTTATGAACTGAAGAAGAAATATATATAGCTCATGCAGCTTAATTGTGCCTTTGTTCATTCCAAATTTACATACTTAGGAGCAAAATGGAGCTCATTCAACTATACTAAATGCCATTAAATAGAAAGGATTGCTTGTGTACATAGTGAATGGATAAAAACACACTTTCTTTATGACTCATCTCCTTGTTAGCTCATCTAACCACATTGAATGGCACAGTTGCTTGTTTATATGCCACTGAAGTTAACCTGCTGCTATACTAGCTCTTGGTGCTTTAAAAGTTGTACCATAGTGTTACTATCTTAGCATAAACGAGTCAAACTGTTTACTGATAATTGATACCATTTTATGATCAATTGCTTTAAACTATCTTCTGGTTAATTAACACAGTTGACTCAGTTACCAGTAAAGTTGAGATCTTTGAAAGAGAAGTAAATGACCCTTTTATTATACTATGGGCTAAACATTGCAGCTTGCTTATTCTGAAATACCTGCCCAAAGCTAAGAGTTCTGAGATTCATTTCTGGAATATATGCTATTAACACTTAACCCCATCTGATTATGACCTGCTAAAACATTGGGCATACTCAGTGGTCCATATATATGCACAATCCTTGTACAGTTGCTATCTGGTCACTCATCAGATACTTGACCTCTGGCTCTGGGATGCGAAGAGTTTCTGGGCATTCTTCGCTGCCATAACTTTGCTGGCCAATAGCTTCCACTTCAACCCCTCCTTCTTCGTCTCACGCTGCATTTTCACCTTGAAATGCCTGAAGTCCATCAACAAGAAACGCATGCTTGGATTAAATACATGGACCAACACTTTTTAACAACGTCTGTAATTTTTGTGATATATTCTTCACATACCTACACAGGGGCACTTTGCAGTAGTCTGGCTCACCACACATGCGAGAATGTAGTTCGAGAAGCTGCCACATGCGTTTACAATGTACACATCCACCAGGAACTCTGGTCTTACATCCTGAGAAATGACGTATCAGCGTTTCAAGTCCCTTGCAAGCTGGGAAGTTGCAGGAGACTTGGCTTCCCTTCAACACTTTATCACGAGGCCCAATTGTCCTACATCCATCCCTGCAAATGTGCACAAGAGCTTCCATCGCCTCGTGTAGTTGCAGATATACTTTCCTCTCTTCGTTTTTCTTCTGTCTCTCTTCTTTCCTCTAAAACCACCAAATATTAAGATACTTGTTCCCAGTAATTATGGAAAGAACAGAGTTCATTAACTGTTTCACAGATAATTCTACATTCTAAACAAGATATCTCATTTCAAAAGAGATGCAGGTTCGATAAACTCACCGAATCTGCTTCAACAACCAACTCCAATAGCTCCTGTTCTAGTAGGGGATTAGCACGCTTCATGACTTTCCACCCTTCGGTAGTTGATATGCATTTGAAGTCTTTCACTACCATGCGTAGGCAAACCATTGCAAGCCGTGGTGCATCACAGTTTCTAGCTAATTGCATTACATCCACCACGTTTTCTTTGTTCAACCAATTATGTTCAATATAATGTTCGCAGAATCTCTTTAAGGATGGCACGATGTAGGAATGTGATAACACCAATAGATGGAGAACATACTTCTTCATCTCCTCGTCTTCATAGCTGTGATGAAATAATTAAGTAGTACGACTTCAGAAAACAGAACAAGACTGGCAAAACGAAATCATGCAAATACTGTCTTTATATGATTTGCAAGACTTAATCAGCAAAGTAACAACAAAATCAACATTTAGAAGAAAAGAATCTGAATGTTAAAGGCCACTGGCCTGTGACATGGCGTACCATGATGAATAAAGGAAGCGAACAAATGCATAGATAGCATCATACGGCACTCCAGGCATGTTTATGTATCGTATGCCATTGTTGCCTTTTGACTGTAGCAGGAGGTTCTCCATCACAGATGATGCTGCACTCTGCATGCCATGTGAAAAGAAACACCAATAAAGCAAACACAGCAACGAAAAGATGACAGCAAAGATTTAACCGAACTATGTTAAGGAGGGAATTTCTTGCTCACCAGAACACTTCGATGGGCTAAAATAATTGACCCATCCTGGGTGATAATATGCACATCTGCTCCATATGCCTGCTTGAATAGTTTGTCCCACATGTCTTTTGTTTCCTTTGGAACAGAACAAGAATTTTCAGGCTCTCTATTCATCTGCAAACACGTTTTATTCGGGGGTGGAGGAGGTCCAGGAACACTATGATTGGAATCAACACAAGACTTTGTATTTTCAACCAAACCAGAATCAGATGAATTCATTTCTTCTATCTGTATATTGAAAGATTCATCGTCTAAAGATTCGACTGTCCATGTTACATCAACATCTGATATGTCCATCATGAAACCTCTCCAAGACCTGCATAATCAGAAACTTTATAAGCAAGTGAACAATACTAAACTACAGCAATGAAACAAAACCAATAACAAAGCAACACAAAAAAATTCCAATCAGAACACAACAAGCCCAGCAAAGAATCAGAATTTAACTTGTTATATGAAGCAATGAAGTCACTTCAACCTTGGAATTCCTCTATGTGAAGCTAGCTATCCAACAGTAAATGTAAACTTAATTTATAAGCCTAAGTATAAAATCAGTACTAAGTTAGGTATTCCCACAAAAGCAGAAATTCACTATGCTAATTTGGTAATATGATGAATATTTGAAGTCATGATAAGGCAATTCCATCATTTCATTAATAACTTCTTAAATTTTAATTTTTACTATAAATTATCACACACAAATTATTACTAAATTCTACGGGATAATATAAAATGAAATTATACTTCATTACTTTCATAATATAATTTTATTAATTAATTATCTCATATAATTTAAACATAATTTATAATCAAAATTGGTCAAAATTGATACTTAATAATAAGTTATTAATGAAATGAAGTAATTAGTATTCCATATACTTAAGTTGTTTGCATGCGACCCATAATATATTAGTGAGAATAAGTGGAGAAAAAAAGGAAAGGTAAATAAATAAATGTACTGACAAAAGAGGAAAATGTAAATAAATGAGTGAGACAAAGTGACTAATGAAGGATAGAAAAGGAAAAGAAAAATAAATGATCAGCAAAAGTAAGTATAACACGCTCATTAAAATACGGTACAGAACGCAAACGTAGTATATTTACTGGGGGGTAGGGCGGAGTAAGTAACTAGAACCTTGCAATATGTGCAAAAATTGTTTAAGATGGTCAAAGATAACATTTCAGTGACTACAATTCCTCTTCATATATCCCACCATGCATGCTCAATCATCAAACAGAACAACCCAGAAATCAACTCAAATCTTGTTTATGGAAACAAACAATACAGAGCCCAAAATCAATCAAAAACAGAGATTCAAAACTCACCAAACAAACTGCAAGTAAAACAAAAAAATCTTGCAACTTTGATCAAATTCCAGGACAAAGTCAGTCAATTCACCTGCAAAAAGCAAACACATGGTGAGCATACAACTCCATTCGTGCATCAAATGAAACATCAAGATTGAACCATTTTGAAGGTAACCTGATTAGGAGGAAAAAGAAGTAGGTGTTGGAGTAGCAGAAGGAAAATATTGTTCTTGGTACTAACAAGGACAATTGTTGGGGGGGGGGAGGAGTAATTAATGGAAGAGAAGAAAAAAGGTGATGAATAGGTACAAATTAAACATTGTCATTGTTGATTTGAGTTTTTCCTGTAATTGCAGAGTAGTATAGTATAATAGTAATGGACGGTGTGGAATTCTGTGGGATACTGCTGTCTGTGTAAGGCAAGGCCTTCTTTTGTTTTCTTCTGTTCCTTTCTCTCACAACTTGTGCTCTCTGCTTTTTACTTGCCTTTTCCAAACTATCACATGTAATACATGACATACATTTAGGCTGCTCATCTATAATAGATGAACAATATTTCGGTTCATGTTACGGTGAATTGGTTTATTTTAGTTCATGAATTAATTTTTTAATTTTTAATCTTTTAATTTAAATTATAGTTTGTATTTTTATGGTAATTAATATTTTAAGGAGAAAAATGATTTTGAAGTAGATAGATATTTTAAATTTAGTTCAGAAAAAAAAGTAGAGAATGAGAAGGGATAGTTGGCAAATAGTCAGTCTATTTATATAGAAAAACAAATATGAATTATTGATAATTTTTTCAAAAAATATTTTTTTTAATGTATTTTTATGTAAAATAGTGAAGACATCTTAAAAAAAGAAAAAAAAATCAGCTGGTCCACCACTTTCACAGTGAACAACACGCCACTGTGAAATGGACAAATGGGTTTGGTGAAATTGCTGATGAACTGCCACAACGGAAGAAATCTTGTCCACAAGCCTGTGAACTAAGTTGTGAACTGGTGGTGAACAACACCATAGTAACTTCATTTTACCTCTTCGTGTGCTAAGGCTCAATTCATGTTGTAACTTGATTGATCGGGGGAAAATATGATATGGAATATTATTATATTACTATTCAGTTATTCAGTTGGTCTATACTTCTATTTAGGCTCTGTTTTTTTCATCTGAAAATTAATTATTTTAAATTCAATTCATATCAGTTCAGTTCAGACTTGGTTAATAGTATTTTGTACTACAAATAAGTTCAGTTCAGTTCAAATCAATTCAATTCAGACTTTTCCAGACAAAGAGAACAGAGCCTTAGACAATATATTATTGTTGAACAAGGTATCTAGATTCCCAAAATCAATAAAGAAAAGTTATGACTACTATATAAACTCCACCACCAGTATATTTATAAGAAATTCACGAGTTGATGAATATAGTTGATTTTTGTATGATGATGACTTTCCCCTTTTTATGATGAGCGTGATAGTTAATCTTTCTCTTAACAATCTAGTCTATATTTTCGTTGTGTGGATGTATCCGCTGGAGGTAACCCGCGGTATAATGCGGGTTAGTAATTACTTAATTCATTGTGTTTTCATTATTAGTTTAAGTGAGATCTCGTCAGTTACGTGTAAACGTTTGATAGTTGATCAATAAATTAATTTGATATAGGCTACTAAACAAATTTATAAACTACTTAATTTGTTTGTAAGCATCATGGGCACTGATCTATCGATACCAAATAACCGTTTAAATTGACACAGTTGCTAACCGCACAAATCAACACATGACATTCTCATCGTACTTTGAATGCACTCATGCGCATATTAGTATACTTTTAGTGGGCCACATGCCATAAGATTGATGAAGAATGACTGAAACTCGATTAAGAATGGAGTTCTATAGTCGATGGATTTTCAGAAACAATGTTAATCTTTTCGGTAAGTCACAATTTAACAATATTGATCCACTCGGCCCTTAAATTGTTGCAAACTTACACGTCCATTACAATCAGTTAGTTTATAAGCTCCCAATTTTAACCATTTAATCTACAATCAAATATTAGTAATATAGTTATGGTACTTGTCAGTTTATAGCTAGTTTTTCTACATATAAATCTGTATATTTAACCACAGCCCATCAAAATATATAAAGTCATCCCATTTGTATTGTTTTTGTCAAGAACTGAAGATAATGAGACGTTTGATTTAATCGTGGAGCTGTGATACAATTATTTATTCATGAGGAATATTCAGCATATGTACAAGAGTAATTAATCTTTATTCAATATGCAATTCTTTAAATACTTGTGGTGCAAAATGTTCGATCTTTTCTTCCCCAATTTAATGGTCCCGATCGTTATATACAAAGATCTGTAGCCTGTAGTTGCATGGCCAAAGTATATTTAAAAATTGAACAGCAATATTATTTAATTTATTTATGGAATATTATGTGGAGTAATTAAAATTGTTGGATCGGATCCGATCAAATCTAATCAGACGCAGGTTGTTTCAAAATCACAGTCACTCACCAGGCCAGCCCAAGTGGAGCCCACGTTGTATCATGGCCGGTAAAAAGCCCAAGCCTGCAATCTGACACGTGGCTGGTTGGGTTGGCAAAGGCTGTTCTATTTTTGTCCCTAAAAATTGGGTGGGCAAACAAGGCAAAGCACATATTTTTGTCTTATTAAATCTCAATAATGCTGGTAACATCAATTTCATTTCGGGCCGTTTGGTTCTGTAGTAAAATAAAAAAAATTGGGTAAAAATCACCACATTTCCTTGTTTTGTTGGTAGGAAATCGGGAAAATAAATATGTCAATACAGTCAGACCGACTTTTCCACAAACCCAAATCGGAAAAGAGTTTGTGCAAATTTTGTGCACAAGATGTTGGAAGATTTCCTGGGAAGGGCAGAAAATCTGTTTTGGAAATCTATCATTTAAAATGGCATTCCATATTTACCTTCGAAATCATAAATCTTTTCACCAAAATACCCAATCATATGCCATCATATTACATCCCATCCTTATTCCCCAATATAATCAAAATCGACAGAGAGAGATCGACAAAATTGATGCAGCTGTTCCGAAAGTTGACGAAAATGGAAAAGGATGCAATTCCCGGCGTGTTGCCCGACGTCTCAACCGTCTTCCAAGTCAAACAGTGCAGCTCACTCTTCGAATCCAAGTCTCTGTTTCTCTCCAGAAGAGTAAGCTTTCACTTTCACCATTAGATTGATTTATACACGGAAATGCTTTTGTATCGTAGATTTGGTTGTTTCGAATTTCGATTGCTGTTAGGTAAGTTGATTGTTGTATTCCGTCTAGGATTTGAGGTAATTTTTTGCTCCATTTCTATATTTTTGATTTCTATAGAATATGGGGTTTTAATTGTTGATTCGTATGCAACTTCTTCTTCTCTTTTTTTCCTGCCATTTAACTCTGGTACAAGCATCAATCTCGTGTATAACTTTGATTCGTTGATTAATCTCGGACTATATGGATAGTATGATTCCTTGGCACCATTAACTTTGATTAATTGGTATCACTTGATCTGAACAATTCATTAGTTTGATAGATGGAAAGGATCGATTGATTATGAAAGTGGAAGGTTCTCTTAGATTAATTCTATTTTGGAAGTATTTGTGTGGCTGTTTAAATGAAGTACCCAGATCTTAATTATGACTTGAGGTAGGATGGTTTGTCACTGAGGGGTGAAATTGTAAAGGGATTTTGAGGATTGGTTGGCTTCTGTGTGTTGTATTTCTTAAACTCAATTTTTGATCCGGAGCTTGTTCCGTGTATCTCCGTTGTAAGTAATTTTCTGGAGCATTTCTTATGCTCTCCGTTCTAAGTAATTTTCTTGTGTTTCTTTGTTTTTATGGAGTTGTAGGGCTTGTTCTTCCATAATTGCAATATAGATTACAGTATAAGTTTATGAAAGTTGAACCTGGTACCAAAAGAATTATAGCAAAATTTTCAACTGTCCGTGACTTGGGAGAGTGTAGCAAAATCCCTTTATTGCATCTTTTATCTTGCTCTTAGTTTTGTATGGTATTTCTATTCAATCGATTATCTTGCTCTTAGTTTTGTACGGTATTTCTGTTATTTATTTTCAGTATCAGTGCTCTACCCGTAGCACTAAGATTGTGTTTCTTACATACCTGTATTGGAACCTTGTAGGATGGGCATGATGGAGATAATGCTAAGCAGAGCCCTGCTGACATGACTGCATTTGTAAATCCTATCTCTCTTATTTCCTATGTTAATGAATATTGAGTGCTATTATATTATATCACTAGCATAAACAATTCTGGTAATAATTTCATATGGTTCAAACTTGTTTCAGTGGCTACAAGTCGTGGTTTTTATATGCCATCATATTCTCCTGATCATAAACTCACATTATTGTTCTCATTTGTTGCTACTAGACATAAATAATTAAAAAAAAAAAAAAGAGAGAGAGAGAGAGAGAGAGACATTGTGTTTACAAATTCAATCAAATGGTGCTTTTGTTATGATATTGCTGTAAATGTGATTTGAAGTCAATGAATTTTCAGCTAATGCTTGATCAACATATGGCCTGTTTGAATGTTTTATAATATTCCTGAAATGTTTCTCTATATTTCTGAAGCGTTCTTTTAGACACTTTGGGAATATAAGAACCTGAAACAGAGATTTTGAACCTTCTTTGTAATTGTTACTTGAGTTATTCCATTTCACTTTTCGCTTCGATGGAAATTATTAATTGTACTGATTCATTTGCAAATGAGTCCAGGAGCAACAGGATGGAAAAGAGTATCCGAACTACAAAAGGAAAAGAGTAAGGCTTCTAGGCCGCGTTTCTACTTCAAACCCATCCGCATCTTCTGCAAGTAACTGCTGATCAGAAGCTTGAGGAGCTCCAGAGCGAGAGGGATGCCAATAGAAAGACTACTGCTCCATCATCGCTGGATCTAATCCTATTGATTGGTTTCCTCCTTAAATCGACATCCCAGCCTTCTTCCCCCATATAATCTTTGATGCAGCTGTTCCGAAAGTCGACGAAATGGGGAATCGTTGCTGTGGCAAGGGACAATACTGGCTATGTACTGGCTTGGAAAAGAGTAAGGCTCCTAGGGTGCGTTTCTGTGGAGTGTGCAGAGGCCATGGCAGCAAAACTGGCTGCTAAACTGGCCCAAGAACTAAGCTACAACCAGGTGGTTATTGAAGGGGATTCGAAGACGGTTATACAAGCTCTGGAGTCTGACGGAAACTCGAGATCTGAAGCTGGGGGCATTTATGCAGAGATTAATTAAGATAATATGTAGCAGCTTCACACAAGTGAATTTTAGTTTTGTCCGTAGACATGCTAATTCATTAGTAGACAGACTTTGTCATGGCTTTGGTTGTAACTCAACTGGTTATGGTGTTCTCCCTTTCGACTTTGAGGAGCCCATGTAATTTGTTATGTTTGCTTGATTAATGAAATCATCATTTTCATCTAAAAAAAAGTAAATTGTCGCCAACACAATCTCAAATCAACTACTACTAGTTGATTCCTGCGAACCTTCTTTTATTGCTCTAGCTCAGTGAAATAGATGGAGTAAGAGTGATTTGCATTGCTTATTACTTTATGCAATTCAGTGTACTTGTATCTCACATAAATAAAGTCTACTATCATAGTGGCCGCATCAAAACCTTCAAATTTTATCGTTTCTAAGTAACCTGAATCATTTGACAGATTTAAACAAAAATTAAGTCCTAATCAGGTTAGTTCTCAATTTATCAACTTGCAGTACTTTAGTTATATCTTATTGTGGTGTTTACAAAAGTAATACGGTATCGTGCAATTACAACACAGATGGGTATTTGAGGAAAAACAAATATCCAAACATGAGTTTTAGCTGAACCAAACAATAAAAAGGAAATGTGGTTCGAACCAGATTTCCTATTTCCATTTAAGGAACCAATCAAGGAAATGTCCAACATTTACTACTCCTTTTCCTACTTCTCAAGTTGAACAAGATTTTCTAGGAAATTTGGTTTTCCCTTTTCCTAATTAGAACCAAACGGGCTCTTCATTCCCAAACGAAATGAAATCGAATAATATGCGGTTTTTCTATATTACCTCACGTGTCACACAATTGTGCCTCTTAATCTCGTAAAGTGTTGTATGAATATAGACTATAGTGTTTTATGTTTACACTACAAATATATTGCAGAGACTTAAAATATTGGAGTTGTCATTTTCTATAAGAAAATATCATTATAAGTATGTTAAGAGTAAGGATCAAAACATGCGATAGGAAATCTAACACGTAAATCTAACTTCATTATTAACCAGGTATATATGAGAATATCATAGTCGAGAGTGTTCTACAATAAAACATTAAAAATTAATTCTAGTGAAAGAGAATAACGTAGTGTTTGGAAGTTCATAACCATCGACGCTCTTAAAGTTTGTAAATATGAGAGACGGCTAATGCAAACAAAACGCAAATTTAAGACGTTTCATGCGTATTCAGATTATTATTCATTGTGGTACTAGAGCCCGATCAAACTCAACTTAACTCGTTTGCAAAATGAGCCACTAGCTAAGTTTGAACTTGGCTTGATCACCTTATTTATTGAACAAGTCAAGTCGAGTACTCATAGAGAATATACCCACATAACACGTTATAATAAAAGTTAATAATAATATTTGATCTCTTGTAATTAAAATCTCATTCTATATGACTAGGAGTCACAAGAAGGGTAAAATCATCTTCACCACATAAATGTTGGTTTTCCAAACATGATACCGAACAATCATCATAGTGTTTTTGACGTCACATTGTCGTGAACTTATAAGATGATTTCACTTTATTTGACCATTTGATCATAATTAGTTTATTATAAATGCAAAAAATGTGACTTGTAAGATGGTTAATTTGAGAAGTTACTCTATTCAACTTATTAAAAATTAAATAAGATAAATGATCAATCACCATTTATTTTATCAATTACCATTAACCTTATCAGTTTATTTTACAAACCAGACCTAACATTTCTATCTCTGAGTCACAATAAATAATTATGTTTGAGCTCGGGATAATATGTACTTGCCTTAACCAATTTTTATTATGAACATAACCTAAATGAGTTTTAAATTAAACCATTTACATAAGAATATAAGAATATAGTAATTCGCATTTAATCATGCCAAGATAAAATCATGCTTCCAATGCACAAATAAACTTGTCAATATTCATAGTTGAGGTTCCACCTTCACTCACAGCTTCCTTAGCCAAACGACTCCAATTACGAGCCATCTTCTTCATTTCTTCCCCTTCACCTCCTTCCATCACTACCCTTATACATCTCTCCACCTCTTCCCTCCCACAATCCCATTCTCGTCGACCCTAACCCTTACACCGGTCCTCCAGACATCCTGCACCAACTTAGCATTTGTCGTTTGATCTGTCCACTGTGGCATCACAATCATTGGCACTCCCAAACTCAATGCCTCAAATGTTGAATTCCATCCAGCATGTGAGAAAAAGCAACCAACAGCCTTGTGTGACAACACTTTTAACTGAGGACTCCAATTGACGAAAATACCCTTGTCCGTAATGTCATATACAAAATCTTTTGGCAACTTCTCCATATCAAGTGTCTTAACCACCCATAAGAAACGGAAATTAGAGTTTCTTAAGCCCCACGCGAGCTCTTCCATTTGTGATTTTGGTAGATTAGTCAAGCTACCAAATGCGATGTAGACAATCGAGCCTTGTGGCTGTTTGTCTAGCCAGTTGAGGCTGGTCGTCGGATCTAAGTGGAATAAGTTGAGTCCGTAATCCGAGTCGTCCTGGACCCGATTATCCAGATAGACTGAAGGGACTGTTGGTCCGATTGTCAGCAATGGACAAACTTGTGTCATGCTGTCCACAACCTATCAATCAACCATTAAGTCCCTTATGAAACTTTATGATGAAAATGTCAGTAGTTAATTCTACTATGATGAATCATGATAGCTAAGTATTGATTAACACAAAAGGCAAAGACAAAACCAGAGGTATCTTAATACTTACCTGCTCAAATGTTACATACTGGCTCAAACTGTAAGGTTCTTAAAAGTTAAAACACATTTAATTTTTAATAATAGTACACGAATATTGATGGATATAGAATGTACTTTAACCATGTAGTACATCATGTTTTAAGGTCACATCACATGCTATATAGTACGTTGTTAAGGTTCAAACACACCTTTGTGCCTTGTTTATGTTCACACGTTTCAATTTAGCATCACAATTTTAACTTCAAATAAAAAAAATATAATAAAAAACTACTTACTTGGTTCTCTAGCTCGTAGTATGTGTTGACAAGTACGAAATCAGCCCTATCCACATTAGAGAACTGATTCAACACAAGCTCAAAGTAATCCGGATATGAGCCATGAACATATATAAACGAGGGCATATCCGGCAATTCAAGAGGGGGCAATCCTGGTATTTCAACCGGCAATTCATTAACAGGAAGTTTTACCATGCCACACTGCACGTAGTAATAAATATAATTAACCGCACAAGGTTGAGTAAAAAAAGCTGCTCCCTTAATGTTGAGCTTCTTAGCCACATCCAAAGCCCATGGTAAAAAAGCATCATACACTATGCAATCAACAGGCTCATTTTTGGCTAGGCAACCTAGTACGAGCTCTTCTAGAGTTTTCGACCCTGTGATTTCCATTCTACGGAGGTAGTCTGCCACGTCAACGGCTTCCACGAAACGGCCCTTGTCGCAACCATCGGAAAATGTGGCGATTTGGACCGTATCTGATGTCGGGCACATGGTCTTGAAGATGTACTTGGTAATGGCAAGAGTGGACTTGGCACCTTTTGAGGCTAAGCGTTTGCAGAATTGGAGCAAAGGGTTGATATGGCCTTGGGTTGGATATGAAACACATAAGATGTGGACTCTTTTAGGCTCACTTTCTAAATCCATCATTTGTGAAGAAATTCACTTATGAGTGGTGAAGTTCTACTAGGGAAGTAGTGACATTATAATGTCGTTGATTGATGTTAGGGCATGTGACTTTACGTACCTGGTCCACCAGTACTGTTAGGTCACATGTCTCACATTGGGTTGTTATCATTGTTCACGAAAAAAATTCACCGGACAATGAATTTTAGTTTGTTATGGACCTATAGTGGTTCACGAAACAAAAATAAGTTCACTGGCAAATTTCACAACAAAAACACGCCGCACTGCGGCGTGTTGTTCATGAAATTGGGGTGGGGCCTTGACAGGAGCCTTTTTTTTTTTAATATGGGCGTGTGCTGACTGTCACCGCCCAGTAATTTATGATTTTCAATATCCTGTTTTTGCTATTTTAGCAAAAAAGACATTAAACAAAATTCAAATATTTTTTTAAAAAATACCAATATTCATATTTTTTATTTCTCTATAAATTAATATTATTATTTTTCAACTATCATTTATCAATCTCCATTTTTTCTCTTAACTAAATTTAAAATACCTCTCTACTTCAAAATCATTTTTAGGGTAGTTGGTTTTGGAAAATTCTATTGAAGTTAAAAGAAGAATTTAAAGATCAATTAGGAGTGAGTATTGCTCCTGGCAATAACACTTATTTTTGGTATGATAAATGGGTAAATAATAAGGTGTTACATAATTATGTGAACACAGAGACAGATTTGGAAATAAAAGTGAGTCAGATGATCATCAACAATAAATGGGATCTGACTCAGTTAGAAACTTAATTCCCCATGATTTAGTTCTGAAAATCATGGGAATTCCTATAAGGAAAAATGATAATATTGATAAGTTGATTTGGTTTGAGGGACTAAAGGAAGTTTTACAGTTAAATAGGCAATTACAATAGAATAATAAGGCAAAATGAGCCTCCTGGGGTGAACTGGAAGCTTATATGGAAACTGAAAGTCCCCCCAATAGTAAATTTTTTGTTTGGTTATGTTTACATGATAGACTTCCCACGGCTGTAAGACTTGCTAAATTCTTAGTAGTTGTTACCACTTCAAAGTGTAGCTTGTGTAAAGTTGATGATGAGAACCTTATCCACCTGTTTATTCATTGCTCTTACTTTAATAATGTGAGAAGATGGGTGATGTTAAGAAATGGTCTGCCTTTATTCAATTCCTTCTCTGAGTTGTTGTTTGGTAGCAAAGTCTTTGAGGATGAGAAAGCTAAATGTGTTATGTTTTGCTAGTTGGTTTGGAAACAAAGAAATGAGTTTATTTTTATCGTAACTGCGCTTGATTTCTATAAATTCAATAGTGTGCTGTTTGATTTGGTAAAAGACTATCATGTCTCTCAAAATCCGCAAGTTAAAAACCTGATGCCGATTCCTTGCTTGTGGTCCCCCCGGTTGGTTTTCTGTGTCTTAACGTGGATGGTTCAGCTGATCCAGTTAAAGGAGGTGTTGGAGCAGGCTGTGTCATTAGGAATGAACGGGGGAGTTTTGTGAGAGCAAGCGCTACTTATTTGAGAAATCTTATCATAATATGGCCGAGTAATTCATGGCTCTGCTGCTGGAATAAAACTTGTTTTACCGCTTAATGCTAAAAATCTTATAATTCAAACGGATTCTAAACTCGTAATTTCGCTCTTGACAGGAAGGAAGTAGCTGGAGTGCACTTGCAAACTGTTTTGGAGGAAACGCTTGAGTTGATGCAGCAGTTGGAGAAAGTTGAAGTCCGTTTTGTTTATAAGGAATGCAACAATGCAGCTGATCACATTGCTAATGAAGCTAGGAAGCTAACTTTTGAAAGTAGCCCGATGGACAACACATACCATTTTGTTAGAAATTTGTGCCCTCAGTGGCTTTCTGTTATTTTACTTTCAGACTCTCATCCTTCTATTCGGCTTGTAAAACCTAACGTTATTTAAATTTATGCATCTGATTTGAATTTTCAAAAAAACAAAACATTTTTTCTCCTTAAAATATTAAATACCAAGAAAATACAAACTAAAATTTAAATAAATAATTAAAAAAAATAAAAATAAAATTAATTTGTGAACCAATGAACCAATTCAGCATAAAAATCAGTTCACCAGCCGTATTTCATAAAAAATGGCATGTAAACTGCATGAAATGCAGTTCATGATAATCAACAACCTTAGTAATCACTCGTCCCATTTTGGATGCTGCTACTTTGTTAGGTGTTCTGATATCAGAAAATATAGTTGATGTGAACTTATAAAGACTTGGCAAAATGGGAAATATATCAACCCCAAGGGGAAACTCAACTTGGCGAAATATATAGACCGTAGAGGGACGAAGGGAGTATTCTCTACCGTAAAGGGACGGAGGGAATATTCTATGAAAAAGGAACAAGTCTTGTCAAATATTGTTTTTTTTTAAGTATATAAAAATCAACACTTCATTTGTATAAGTTAGGGGAGTATGCCCAATAACACTTGAGTAGAATAAGATGTGATTTTTCTAATGCATGTTCATGAATTTCTTTTTGACTTTTAAGAATTTCACATGAAAAAGAAAAAAGGTTCAAAGAAAAAAAAAAAAAGAACGATGATAGATGTCTATTCTAACTTGAAAAGAACGAATTGATATTGGAATGAAAAACCCTCATGTGTTAAACAAAATTATCAAGGTTTGAGCTATAAACATTTAAATTCTCGTCTTTCAACATGAACAATTAATTAATTTATAACAAAATGTATTGTTTATGTTTATAAAAACACCTATATTTTAAATTAACACTTCCTGATAAAACCCTTAAAATTTGTATAAACTAAATTGTATTGAATTTAGTGAAACTAAAACTAAGAATTTATTTTATATTATTAAAAAACTATCAAATAAATTAAACTAAACTGAATTTAATTTGATAAATTTCAACTTAACTACATACTTTACTTTTTCAAAGTTAACAACATGACCAAACACGTACACATTTAAAAACATTCCCAATAACTCAATAAGTATAAAATCAACAATAGGACACAAGTGAGGAGTTCATCAAGTGGCTCATCCTTCCAATGCAGAAATGAACTTGTCAATATTCACATCTGAGGTTCCACCTTCACTCACAGCTTCCTTAGCCAAATGACTCCAATTACAAGCCATCTTCTTCATTTCTTTCCCTTCATCTCCTTCCATCACTACCCTTATACATCTCTCAACCTCTCCCCTCCCAACAATCCCATTTTCATCGACCCTAACCCTCACACCGGTCCTCCAAACATCTTGCAAGAGCTTAGCATTCGTCGTTTGGTCAGTCCACTGTGGCATCACAATCACCGGCACTCCCAAACTCAACGACTCAAACGTTGAATTCCATCCGGCATGTGAGAAAAAGCAACCAACAGACTTGTGTGACAAGACTTTCAACTGAGGACTCCAATTGACAAAAATACCCTTATCCGTGTTATTACATAAGAAATCTTTTGGCAACTTTTCCATATCTGGCGTCTTAACCACCCACAAGAAGCTGAAATTGGAGTTTCTTAAGCCCCACGCGAGCTCTTCCATTTGCGATTTTGATAGATTACCCATGCTCCCAAACGCAACATAGACAACTGAGCCTTGCAGCTGTTTGTCTAGCCAGTCCAGGCTTGTTGAGGGGTCTAAGTGGAATAGGTTGAGTCCGTAATCCGAGTCATTTTGGACCCTATTGTCCAGGTAGCTTGAAGGGATTGTTGGTCCAATTGTCAACAATGGACAAATTTGTGTCATGCTATCCACAACCTATAGTATATATAAGAGGATATAATTATTATCAAATCTAATTAGTATTTTATAAATAATGATGTTTAATAAAATATCATGATAGCTAGGTATCGATAAGGCAGAGACAAAATTAGAGGTATTTTAAATACTCCAGTGTTGAAATTTTGGTTAAAATAAGTAGTGAAAACGAAAGTGATGAAGAAAATTTTGTTAATAAGTTATAATATGTCACGATAAAGGGATATGAGCAAAAAGAGATGTAGCTTTCGTTCATATTCATGACGAAAAATGATTCCTCGTAAAATATTTGTTCTTCCTATGATATTATATAAAAAGGACAAATTTATAAATCGGACAGGCAATTCATTTCTCCTGCAATATCTCGGTTGAGGAGGTATTAATCGGTAGTTCTCTCAAATTGTTACGTTTACGGACAAGTATTCTATGTGATTTACTACAAAAATTTCGGTTTAGTTTAGCGAATTGATATATAATTCATAGACGGTCGGGAAGTTAACGAACGACTAAAATTTTGATTTCGATTACTTTTACCAAAGTTGCCATTTCGTATACATTTTCTAGCTAGTGAAATATTGTCCAAGTTTTACGTGTTCGCAAAAGTCATAGTAGTACATACAAAATATTAATTTAGACCATGATAATCGTTGAACTGATTCGTTGATCAAATGGGATAACATAAATAAATAGTACGGTTGATTTGGAAATCCCACTATAATTCTTTATCATGTTAATTACCACTCAAGTTTCAGAAATTCCACGAATTTTATCATAAACAAAGAATTCAAAGATAAAAATATAAATAGAGTGAACGCTTATTTGATTACGGCCAAGATTAAGATTGTGTTATTTCATAAAAAAATTAAAAAAATGAATTGAATTGATTTATAGTATAGAAACGGCTAATTAAACATATATGATGTGAACTAAATTGAATTAAGGGCCCTTGAATTAATGAATTTGAAGTAAACTGGATTGAAGTTAATAAATTTGATTTGAATCAATTGTTTTTTCAAATGGAAAAAAAAAGCTTTGTTCTTTAACTTTTTCTATGAAATCGATTAAAATCATACCGATATGTTTTAGATTTACTTTGATTTTTATATTACAAATAAATGCAGTTCAATTCAGTTAATTCAGTTAAGATGAAGATAATATCATACTTCCTCCGTTTCATTACAAACTTCCTAACGGGACTATTCATCGCGACCTTTGACCACGTATAGTTTTTAAATGAAACTGCATCAATATAAATTAAAAGTTGATTATGAAAATAAACTCCATTTAATTTCATAATATAATTTTATTATATTTTTCTCTGATGTAATTTAAGAATTATACGTGGTCAAAGGTCGTGATAAATAGTACCCTTAGGAAATTCTTAATAAAAGGGAGGAGGTATATACTTAGTTATGTCCAATTAAAGCTCGGACAACTAGTGTAGCAATATATAAAACATCACCACAAATTAAATGAACTTAATAGATTGCAAAAGGCCACTTACTTCGTTCTCCAGCTCATAGTACGTGTTGACAAGTACGAAATCAGCCCTATCCACATTACAGAACTGATTCAACACCAGCTCAAAGTAAGCTGGATATGAGCCATGGAGATAGATAAACGAGGGCATATCCGACAATGCAAGCGGGGGCAATCCCGGTATTTCAACCGGCAATTCATCAACCGGAAGTTTTACCATGCCATGATGCGCATAGTAATATACATAATTAACCCCACAAGCCTGAGTAAAAAAGCAGCCCCCTTGATGTTAAACTTCTTAGCCACGTCCAAAGCCCATGGTAAAAAAGCATCATACACTATGCAATCAATAGGCTCATTTTTGGCTATGTAACTTTGTATGAGCTCTTCTAGAGTTATCGACCCCGCGATTTCCATTCGACGGAGGTAGTCTGCCACGTCATCGGCTTCCATGAAACCACCCTCGTCGCAACCATCGGAAATCGTGTCGATTTGGACCGTGTCGGATTTTGGGCACATGGTCTTGGAGATGTAGTTGGTGATGGCAAAGGTGGATTTGGCTCCCTTGGAGACCAAACGTTTGCAGAACTGGAGCAAAGGGTTGACATGGCCTTGGCTTGGGTATGGAACGCTCAAGATGTGGGCTCTTTCTGGCTCACTTTGTTTATCCATCACTTGGTTGGTCAAGTTCTCTAATACTCTACCAGTACTATTTATAATAGCAGGATATTTGAGGCACAGACTCTAGATTATGCTTTGGAACGAATAAGCATCGTGTCGTGTTAGTTTTTGCTACGTCGACATTAAGCAGTATTTAATAGATTGTTTATTTTTTTGAGAATTTCAATCTGATTTAATAGATTGTTTATTTTTTTTAAATAATTTTTTATTTAAATATTTCATTTTGCGTACTATTACAGTATCACTGAACTAAACATCATTCACATTATATAAAAAAAATAAAAAAAAATAACATTTTAAAATTAAACGTAAACTATGTTTAAAAAGTAGAGAGAGGATTCAGAAACTTGGTCTTCACGCGCAAGCTTCCATTTTCCATTTATTTATAGTACATCCAAAACTTATCATTTTATTATTAACCAAACATTTCATGGGGTTATGCGATAATAAAAAGAGAAATAAAAGGGTAGCAACAGTTGGAGGCTTTGGAAATTAAAATAAATTAGTGAAATACTAATTTGACATCGTTAAATCCGGGAGATTAACGGTTGGAGATGGCGAAAGGCATAATCAATGTACATAGTTAGATGATAGATAATGTTGATATGAAAATATGTCTAATTCGTACGGTGCGTCTCTCTACGAACTATGAAGCTTTCTAGCTATAAAAGATAGAGCTCATCCGCGGCTCACGGGGTTCCGCACCTTGATTTATACGAACTTGGGAGGCATTTTTACAAATATGCCCAGTTTATTAAAATAAGACACTAGAGAGACACGGACAGTTCAGAGGTCCGGAACAATTGACATACGGACAAAGGGCCTCGTCCAGAACCAGATCAGGTTAGGCAGTACGAGTTTTGTTTATCACGAACCTTAAATACTTGGTCTATTTTGTTGTATGATTGAACCAGGATGAGATTCACACTAAAGACATGAAGGGAGAAAGCCACAGAAGAAGATAAAAGCTTTTGGAGGACACTAGAAGATACACCTAAGTGGGCCTGGGCCAAACCCATGAAGGTCAATGTTGGGCCTACTCAATACATGTGGAAGAAGGAGGAGACGACATATGGAAGCATATGAGATTGGACCGACTTAAGGGTGACCAATACTTATAAAAGGGCTCCAATTCCAAGATCAAGGTATGGGGTATTAACTATTCACATTTATTACATTAAGACAAGGAGAATTAACAACCTCCTTCAAGTAAAGTCTCTCACCGGTTGACCATAGGCAAGCCGGGTTAATCACACATCCACACATGCATTTGTCAATATCAGGTACTTAGAGTGACATCGAGAAGAACTGAGGATTGAGTTGTGCACCTGGAGAAGATTGATTCAAGAATTTGATTTGAGACTATAGTGACATAGGGAGTATTTAGTTCCTAGTGTATTGTAACGAACTTAATTCATATAGAACGTCGTACGATTTACTAGAATTTTACCTTTACATATAATTATAATTAGCATACCGACAAAGTTAGGCTACATGGCGTAATCAATCTTCACAAAGAAAGTCACATGTACTATGTATACTATGTATCATCACCATCTAGCCTCGTACTACTTAGTACTTACTCATCAACAATAATTGAAGCAATATTTGGTGTTGGTCGTGGGAACTGGGAAGGATTGTGGAATGGCTTGTTGATTGGTTTTGGTAGTACTGCTATGTTTGGTTCTCATCATATGCATGCATATTGGATTATTGGTTTACGGTACGGTTTCTTCGCGGTTGGCTTTTTTTGGGTCGATCTTAAAAGCAAGGTCCTGGTGTTTAGTGATTGATGTTGATCTTGGCACGTTTGTTTCCGGTTGCAAGTCTTATGTCGTTGTATTTTTAAGAATATTTTTCATAATCTTTATATTTTGTAACTTATCGTTAGAAATAATAATTTTTTTATATTTCAAAAAAGAAACAAAACAATGAGCTCAGTCTTATTAACTAACCCAACAACTTAACAGAATTAAGTTCATCATCACCTCATCATGCCATCATCATATCGATCATCAATATACACAACTTAACACATTATCATCTCATCTCATCTCTATCTCATCTGATCAGATTTAATTCTCAATACCGCCTAAAACGATCTCCAACGGGAAGAATACACTTGTGAACCCAAGTGGTCGCCTTCATTTTTTTTAAAAAAAAAAAGGCTAAATTTTTATTAATAACTGAGCATAAGAAATGTTCCTCCAACAAATACAACTGAATACACGGAATATGCTCCGGAGTCAAACACATACATTCTCGATCTAACTTAATCCAAACACGGCAAGATGGAGCCACAAACACAAAGGCCAAAACAAACTACCTTAAGTCAACAAAGATGTATCCTAACTAAATCACACCAAACCAAAACTAGCCATATCAAAACAGCCCGCTTAGTAGCACCAACAGTAAGGAAACATCAACCTCAAGAGTCCATGGCAACAACCCGCTCGGGGTATGAGGAGATGAAGGTGAATGTTAGTCAAGAGTTGAAGAAGCTGGCTGCATTTTTGGGGTATCCTTTTAGCTTGGAAGAGGAGGAAGATGGTTTGGTTGAGGATATAGCAATGTTGTGTAGCTTTGAGAACATGAAAGAGTTGGAAGTGAACAAGAAGTTGGGGAAAGGTGCCATTGTTGATTTTGAGAACAAGACATTGTTTAGGAAAGGTGAGGTTGGAGATTGGGTCAACTATTTCACTCGTTCAATGGTGGAGAAATTGGAGTTATAAGGTGGTCCAGTGGAATTGAGAGCTGGGTTGGTGAAGGGAGAGGTGCAGGGTTCGATCCCCAGCTGGAGATATAAGGTGGTTTAGGCGTGGAGATATAAGGTACTATAGGATGTAGTGTAATAATAGTTGTAATATTTGCCGTTTCAAAAAAAAAAATGGTGGAGAGATTGACCAACAACTTACATTTAGTACCGGGTAGAGCGAGTAAGTTCGGCCCCATTCTATCACTAACCTTTTCGCCGTGACTCTACTCCGAAGTCTTCGACTTAAGACTTTTGGAACAAAATACCTGAGTCACACACACTAGAGAGATGCAATGCTAGTACTCCATACTCCTAGCAAGGGTGGAGAAATAGAACCTGGCATCTGGGGAATGTTATTCTTGGTTGTCCGAACAAGAATGCTTCCTCTCCTCAAAGGTCCTTTCCAGATCGCTCTATTTCTAATTTCATCTCCCATTCGAAACTCCTATTTTTCCCTTGAAAGGATCTTGGTTCCCTCCACTTGGCAATGGGATTCTATGGGATGGTTGGTGATTTTGAATGTGTTTTCTGACCCAACTTTTTCTATTGCTGAGAACATGGAAAATATCGATGAACGTAAATTTATCATGAAATCTTCATAAATCTACCTTTTGATGCCAAATCTAACATCTATCACCAATAAATTTCGACCCGGACACATATTTACATAAATCTAAATGCAAACAACTACAACAATATTGATTTTAACATAAATCTATCACAAACAAACATCTATCACCAAATATTCAAACACATATTCACCATATTCTTATCATATTATTCACTCTAGAAGCTATTAAACACGTAATCAGATATAGAGAATGAGCATATTGAATCATTACCTATATATTGAGCAACAACAATGTAAAATCTGTAAATGATGATGAACAGATTGATCCATGATGATGATGATGATTAGCTTTTGATGATCGATATGATGATGATGATGAGCACCTTGATCGATGATGATGATGATGAACAAGAAAGAAGAGAGAGAAAAGAAGAAACGATATATGTCAATCGATTATCAGAAAGAAAAATAAAAAGACGGAAGAAGAAAGAAGGGGATTTTGCAAAAATGACCCATTGTTTATATTTTTTACACTTTGAACCCAAAAATTTTGTAGCTTTTTTGTTGGGGTAGTTTTATAATTTTTATAAATTAGTATCTAAGGATCTCTCTTAAAGACCGTCTTTGAGGAGACGCACTCATTTATAATTATAGTATAGATTTTATTTTGTTGGCCAAACTCCATTGTCCGAATTTTTAATATTGAGAATATCTATTCACTGGACTAATAAACTATTTTGGCACAAATAAATATAAATTATACTCCTTCCGTTCTCTCAGAAACTTGCTAATTTGACTTTTTTTGGTTACCATTTTCAATTTTGACTCCCGATTACTCCTAACCGATAATGATAAAGTATTTACCGAAATTATATTATGAAAATATAGAACCAAAGTTTTCATAATATAATTTCGTTATATACTTTATCATTATAGTTTAAGAGTAATCGTGAGTCAAAGTTGAAAAATGTTGACCGAAAAAATCCAAACTAGGAATGGAGGGAGTATTATTTTATTCATGTCATTTTTCAACTTTTAATGACTTTTTTCATGTGTCGGTGAATAGTATATGGTGTGCAATTTGTATTTAATTTTACTATTTAAGCATATGTGACACACTATTATAGTCGTATATGCACCAGTCTTGGATGCTAAAAACGTTGCCTTTGCTTCACTCTGCCTAGCTCCACCAAAAACAATTACTATGCATAATTAGTTTCACAAAAAGTCCTGCTAGACTGGTAGTAAACCAAACTTTTGAAAATTAACGGAAGGCCTTAATTATGTACAGTAACATTTCTATCATATACGTATATATGGAGTATAAACCAATTGCCAGGCCTTATTATCCACACTCCCATGTTACATAAAAGTAATTTTTTTTTAAACGGTAAAAAATTTGTTTTTTATTAATTAAAAAGAGCATAAGTGATGCTCGGAAACGATACAAATACTTGCTTTACCAACACCTTTACCACATACAATAACATTTCTATCATATACGTATGGAGTACTAATTACCCCCTTGATCCAAAATAAGATTTCAGTTGCAATATTTTCATATTATAAGTTAAAAATACTTTTTTTTCAGTGTAATATAATTTAATTGAGGTTGAATAGAGTTTAAGAAATTGTAGGGATTTTAGGCATAATGTTCACCTTATGGTCCAAATCCAATCCTATATTGTGAAAGTAGCACTAAGATTGATTAAGATATACTCTACTCCCCCATTTAAATTAATTGACATTTTAGAAAAAAATCGATTTGACTAATAAATGTAGTTTTAGAGTTTTTTACTATTATTGGCTTGTCCCTATACTGATTAATTAGGCTTACCAAAATGACTTTATCTATTAATAGGGTTTTTGTTTCTTAAGTTATATTAATAGGTATGTAGATTACTAGTATCATTCTTACTCGATCATGGATGTGTAAATTAGAAATCATTTACGGTGAAAGTTCGAAAAAAAATTAACTTTAAAATCTTTAAATGAAATGGATGGAGTATCTTTCTAAATTCTAAAATATATGTAGCTTAGGGACTGATAAGGCAGAACCAATAATATTATCTGACTTTTTCTTCTATTGTTATTAAGCTATGTTTGATTCGTCTGAAAAACTCTGAAATGAATGTAACTTATCTCAACTCTCATGTAGCAATTAATGTGCTTCATACCCCCAACAAGTAGTAGTAGCAATTAATGTGATTCTTACTCTAACATGTACTCCCTCCGTTTTTTATTATAAGTACTTTTAGGTGTTTTCACATATATTAAGAAAATGATTGATTTTCACTATTTTATTCTTTCACTTATTAATGCAATTGACTGTCAGTCGGGAGGTCTAAAGCCGATTTGGGAAGGACTTTTCGTCTTTTTGTCGAGAGCTATCATTAGGCCCCCTAACAACCGCACGTGCGAGTTCCCACTAAGGAAAGAAGGCAAGGGAGGACCCTCTACCAATTACGAAGGGACCCTAAACTAAATTATAAAATCTATGTAAGTTTTCTTGTTTTAATAAGAAAGAGATAGAGAGAACAAGGAAGAGATGCATTTTTCATACTACTAAAAGTGAGTAAAAGTACAAGGGAAAGAGTAAAATAATTTAAGAAAATCTAAAACTACTTATATTTAAAGTAAAGAAGAGTTTAAAATGCTAAAAGTATTTATAAATAAAAATGGAGGGAGTAGTAGTAGTAGTTCCAATAATGTATTTCATATTGTAGTTTATGTCCATTTATTTTAATCAAGCGAACGGATCAAATGAACCATGCTTATAAATAGACATACTAATAAGGTACCAATCTTTTCAAGCATCAACTACTAAAAAGAAGAGAGGAGAAAGAAAAAAGAAAAAATAAAAAAATAATGGCCATCACCAAAGTGACAGAGAGTGACCAATCCTTGGGATGTGAGGACGTGAGCCAAGAATGCAATGAATTGCTGGCTTCACTTCCCAAAGAGAAAGATTTATCAACACAGAATATCTACTTTTACCAAGGATTTTGGTGCCAAGCAAAACAAATCCAAGCTATAATCTCCTTCCAAAACAACTTCAAACCACAAGACACTGATATCTTACTAGTAACAATCCCAAAATCAGGCACAACTTGGCTTAAGGCACTATCTTTTGCCATTGTCAATAGACACAATCACAATGTCAAAAGCCTCAATCACCCTTTGCTCACTTCCAACCCTCATGAACTTGTCCCTTTCCTTGAGTACAAACTCTACGCAAACAACGGGATTCCCGACATGTCTGCGCATCCGACCCCACACCTCGTTGCCACGCACGTACCACTAGGCGGGTTGCCCCGTTCAGTCATGGAATCAGGGTGCAAAATAGTGTACGTTGTCCGTAATCCATTTGACACGTTCGTGTCAATGTACCATTTCCTTGTCAAGATCAGGTCGGAGTCCCTAGGCGGATTTCCGATGGAGGAGGTATTCGACATGTACTGCGGGGGAGTCATCTGGTACGGTCCGTATTGGGATCACATGTTGGGGTACTAGAATGAGAGCTTGAAGTGTCTTGACAAGGTGTTGTTCTTGAGGTATGAGGAGATGAAGGTGAATGTTAATCAAGAGTTGAAGAAGTTGGCTGAATTTTTGGGGTATCCTTTTAGTTTGGAGGAGGAGGAAGATGGTGTGGTTGAGGATATAGCAATGTTGTGTAGCTTTGAGAACATGAAAGAGTTGGAAGTGAACAAGAAGGGGAAAGGTGCCATTGTTGATTTTGATAATAAGGCATTGTTTAGGAAAGGTGAGGTTGGTGATTGGGTCAACTATTTCACTCCTTCAATGGTGGAGAGATTGACCAAGCTCATGGAGGAAAAACTAGCTGGCTCCGGTTTGGTCTTCAATGTGGTTTGATAACAAATTAACAATTATTAAACTTATATTTACTCCGTTCCGCGGCGTGATAAACTTATACTTACACTTTTACTTTTGTTGACCCCTATTTGACATCGATTTACTCCTAAATCATATCGAAAAATTAATTTTGGAGGTTATATTATGAAAATAAAATCTTTTTTACTTTCATAATATAAGTTCAATGATTAGTTTTCCGATGCGATCTAAGAATAATTTTAGGTCAAACATAGTCTCGAATAATTCAACAAAATAAACGGAAAATTTTTTACGGAGCGGGGGAAATATACAATAGTATATGGGAACACTTACTATAAGAAAGTTATTATGGTCTTATGCGTATATCTTGGCATAACTACGTCCTCGTTATAGTAACTTGTGACTATTATATCTGACGTAAAAATATAAATATTAATTTGATACTGACATGCATCATACATCACAAACCCAGCCTAATCTAATATGAGGTGTATCGGGTTTGAGGGCGTAGTCAAACTCAAGGGCGGAACCTGGGGCCGGTGCGGGCCTCCGCCACCCAATTTATTTTTTTTTAGCTGAATTTATGATTTTTAAAAATTTTTAAAAGTAAATTTTTTATGTTTTTAAACTTTTGACCCCCAAACTTTAAAAAAATGATGTATATGTAGGTTACCTCCATAACTTTAATTCCTAGTTCCGTCCCTACTCGAACCTCAATACATTGACTTCCACATGATTGACTGAGGGAGTACGCCTCTACTTGTGGAAGCCCCAAATCTAGTCGCGTGTCAGTGTCTCATCATGCAATATACGTCCGATAGATCCATGATTTTTTTGCAACGAGTACACTTCCATCCACATTAAATTTTATCAACACCTGAATTTAGTTGAGTTTTGAGCCTCTTGTAATTATATATATTTCCAGGGTCTAACTGTAAATACAACATTTACTAGGGGTGGATCATGTAATTAGTGAAAAGATGAAGTAGTACAAAAAATAATAATAAATAAATAAATAAATTACTAAAATAAAAAGACACCTAACTTTCTGCAAATTGGATAAAATCGCAAAGCATGTTGATCAGTTTCCTCCCTTGTCTGATCATAATCGGATTAATCGCCATTATCATCTTCACCAAAAAATGGCACCACCACTTCACCACCAACCCCACTCCAAAACCCAAGAAAAATCCACCACCGTCCCCGCCCAAGCTCCCAATCATCGGAAACCTCCACCAGCTCGGTTCACACCCTTACAAAGCCCTCCACTCCCTCGCCCAACGCCACGGCCCAGTAATGCTCCTCCACCTCGGCAACGTACCTCTCCTCGTCGTCTCTTCAGCTCACTCAGCCAAGCAAATCTTGAAGACCCACGACCCCATTTTCTCCAACCGGCCCAAGTCCATCGTCGCCGACAACATTTACAGCTGCAAGGACATCGCCTTTTCGCCTTACGGCGAGTATTGGCGCCAAGTGAAGGGCATTTGTGTCAATCAGCTGCTAAGCAATAGGAAGGTCCAGTCGTTTCGAAGAATTCGAGAAGAGGAAGTTAAGATCATGATCGAGAAGGTTAGGAGTGGAGGTGATAATTTGGTTAATATGAGTGAGATGTTTGCGTGTTTAGCGAATGATCTGATATGTAGGGTGGCTTTAGGGAGGAAGTATGGGGATGGGGAAGGGAGGAGGTTTAAGGATGTGTTGGAGAGGCTTGGGGTGTTGTTGGGGTCTTTCAATGTTGGGGAATATGTTCCTTTGTTGAGATGGGTTGAGTGGGCTAATGGGCTTAGAGGGAAGATTAGGGGGATTGAGCAAGAGATTGATGGTGTTTTGGATGAGGTGGTGAAGGAACATTTGGATCAAGTGAGGCGTAATGGGAGTGATTTTGTGGATGTGTTGCTTGGGATCCAGAGGGATGGTGAGGGTGGGTTCGTTCTTGATCAAGTTTCCATTAAAGCTCTCATCTTGGTGAGCACAATTCGTATGAAAAACCATTGAGTTCGATTCAGTTTAGTTCAGATTTACTTAATTGTTTTTATGCTATAAATAAGTTCAATTTTGTTCGGTTATGTTAAGAGAACATAGATTTAGTCTCATTTTAGCCTTAGAACTATCTTATAGTTATGTTGAGACGAAGAGAAACATGGTATTAGTCTCATTTTAGCCTTAGAACTTCTTATACTATTTTACTGATATTGGTTATGTGTAGGACATGTTTGCTGCTGGGACGGATACGACATTTACGCTCATGGAGTGGACGTTATCCGAGCTCATAAAGAACGAGAATGTGATGGAAAAACTGAAGGTTGAGCTAGAAAGTGTTGCTGGATCACGTTTGTTTATAGCGGAAGAGGCTCTAGGTAAGTGTTGTTACCTGAAAGCTGTTGTCAAGGAGACTCTACGGATGCATCCTCCACTGCCATTACTCGTTCCCCACGAGTCGATGGAAGACGTTGAAGTATTAGGCTACGACATAAGTGCAGGCACACGGGTGTTGGTGAACGTGTGGGCGATAGGAAGAGATCCATCGGTGTGGGAAGATCCTGAGAAGTTCTTGCCAGAAAGGTTTTTAGACAGTTGTATGGATGTAAAAGGGCATCACTTCGAATTGGTCCCGTTCGGTGCTGGGAGAAGGGGATGCCCTGGTGCTGCTTTCGCATTGGAGATAGTCGAACTTGCAATAGCCAATGTGGTACTGAGCTTTGAGTTCTTGCTGCCGGATGGTGGGAGTAGAGTGGATTTGGACATGAGTGAAGGTGATGGATTGACTATTCACAGGAAGTTCCCTCTTTCAGTTCTTGTTAGCTAGGTTAGTATTTCAGCTCACAATGTGACTTCGGCTCTGGTTTTTTCAGCTTAATTCACCTTATATTCGGTTCCATTTACTTCAGTTCAGATGCTTATAAATAGTTTAGCTCGGTTCAGATTTTTTCAAGTGAAACAGTACCTTTAATGTAATGCTATAAGTTCAATCAGTGCAACTAATCAAAGCATGCACTTTGATATATGCAAAGACAAGCAACCCCATGATATAATAGAGTATAAAAGTTATTCCACACCACCAAAGGAACAAAATTCCCAGCAAAAACACAAGTAGACTATGTAAGTTATACTAGACCGAAGGTTTCAACATATTCTGTAGTAAGTGGTAAACTCAAGTACCCCTCTCATTCATCCTGGCTGCTGCCGCAACGGCATGCGCCACCCCACCAGTATAACCTTTCAAATCAGGATCATTTCGCAGCTCCGCGTTGACAACCCCCTGTGCATCCTCTCGAGTTGCCACCTTATCGGCGGGCAGTCTAGTTGTAGCAGCCTGAATTTTAATATCATATGTTACTGTAAATCACATGCAACTAGCAATGAGTCCTTAAATTCTCTTAGGATATTGTTGCGGATTCGGGCCCGTGAAAATAAATGTTCTTTTTTTAAATCTATATCAAATCCATAGCTTCGTTCCTGTTGAAGTAATAGTGGATAGCGAACATAGCATAGAAAGTTAAGTATTTCTGATAAGTATGTAGTGAAACTTACTGATAAAACATCAGCAAGCTTGACTTTGCCATCATCTCCTTGAACACTCTGGTTGTAGGCTGCAGCAGATTGAGCTTTAGCCGCGGGACCACCAGGAGTAATGAGGCTGGAACCCGTCGCCCTGGCTTCCGCAGCCTGAATCGCAGCAGCATCACTGAACTCAACCGGTTTGTCGCCTGCTATACGACCAGAGACTTCAAGAGCTTCTCCTATGGTTATGGCAGCTGCAGATTGAGTATCTCCTCCTGTTTGATCCGTTTTCAAAATTGGAGTCGGTTGCGAATACTGTCCAACAACCTGCCGTTTATCCAAAAATTAACCCGTTCGAACTTTTAGTTGAGATGAAATTATTTATGCCAACGCGAGACGAAAATAAGGTACATGTATATACGCTACTTGTTATTTTATTTTAGATTATTTATGTATTCATTTTTAGTCCGTGTCAATAAATTCTTCATTTTTCTCGTGAACTTTACATTATTATAAACCGCATGAAAGCCACTCCAAAGCAAGCAAACGTAAACAATATAAAATAAAAAGACTAGCGAATACTATACTAGAACACGGAAGAACCTGTCCAGCGAGTGATTCGGTGATTATACGGGTACCGGGAATATCGGTTTCCATGACAGTGACACCTTTCTCAGCAGCATCTGTTGAGCGATCATCATGGCCCACGAATCCCCTCCTCTCATTCATGGTTGCTGCAGCCTGCATCACGGCAGCAGGACCGCCTTTCTGCGTCTGGCCGAAGATGGAGTTTTCGGCAGCCTGCATCATGGCAGCGTCTTTTGGCGAAACAGGCTTCTTCGCCAGCTCTCC
The DNA here is from genome assembly GCA_028274465.1 of Plantago ovata. Taxonomy (NCBI): domain Eukaryota; kingdom Viridiplantae; phylum Streptophyta; class Magnoliopsida; order Lamiales; family Plantaginaceae; genus Plantago; species Plantago ovata. The sequence continues at coordinate 127,502,080 of CM051456.1, read as the reverse complement.
AGACACTGCGAAGACGTCACCGTATTTGATGGGTTCTTGTTGTTCATGGTGCTCTAATGGCCTTGTTGTTTGTTCTTGACTCATTGTGATTACTCAGTTTATCCGTTGAGACTGTTACTGCAAATTTGTTATGTTATTTTGGGCTTTGGTTCTTGTTTGGAAGATGAAGGCGGACTTGGTTACACGTGGCAGTTCTGTATTAACAGCGTGGCATGGAAATACAGGTGGCTCAAGATTGTTTGACGATCAACCGATCGAAGCGGTGGACCGTGGACACCAATTTTCCGGACCGTGCGTGGATGAATATACCAGTCTACTCTGTTTCCCAGTTTTAAATCTCGGCGGATATACCCGAGTTATTCGGAAATGAGCAAATCTTGGAAAAAAATTAGAATCATAATATTTTAAAAATAAAATGATAAATTTAAAGCTATCAATAAATTCGGAGCAATTATTATTGATGCATATACTGCAGAATTTGTTCCTGTTACTCAAATTTCTAGTACCCTTATAAATTTGTTCCTGTTACTCAGACTCCAGCACGAGGCGACAGAGAATTCAAAGTTTTGTCTTGGACAATTTGCTGCATACCTTTGATATCCAATCTGACAAAGTATTGAAATACTTTTGGAATTATATTTGGTGGCAGAAAACTATTGAACATTTTGATTTGTTATAGGATATTCAGTGAGTAGTGACTAGCTAGTGAGGGGGAATCAGACTTTCGAATGAGTCTGTCTAACTGTACCAATAGACTTTAGCATTTTCTGTACTTCTTATGCATGTGTATAATTCAATGTGTGTGTTGTTATTTGCTACCTTGAATTGATTTTCCTGTTGACTAGATCACAGAGCTGCACGTAGATTCGGTTGAAAAATTTCATTTCTTCGGTTTATTTATTTAATGCTAGAGCTAGACTAGTAGTACTCTAATTGTAAAACAAGGATACCATTTCTTCATTGCTTTCTTTTTCTTTTACCCTTATATATATACTCCATTACTCAGTCCACTAAGAAGAACTAAAGTACTATTCCCCAAAACTTAGAAATCAAGTTACCAAAATATTCGGATCTGTTAGAATTTAAAACCCTTCATTTAGTGTAGATGCGGGGAAACAGAGCTTTCGTTCTTTGGTTTCTGTTGCCGTTTTGTGGAATAGGAGGTATTAATAAATCTGTATTTATAGTTCTATTTCTTTCATTTGTTATTTACTTCCTGGACTTTTTAAGAGAATTCTTTTGAGGATTGAAAGTTTGTGTTTTATGTATATTTACAGGAATCGGCAATAAGTATGGTATGGATTTCAATGGTTTTTCCGAACATTGCTAGCTCCGATGTGGTGGCGGATTGCCGAGTGGTTTTCTCAGCTGGATTGAGGTTGCTGGTTATGAGTTTCGAATCCTCTCAAATATGCTCCTAGATTCGCCAATGCAGACTTTCCAAAACCTTCTGTGTATAGTTATATTGTTATTTGGATATATTAAATATAGAATTTTAAGTTTGGAGCTTTTTTTATTAAGGCAGTCTCAAAAATGCAGCCAATATACTAACAGTTTTTAAGATATCTAAGTAAGCATCATCACCAGCTACAAAGGAAAATTGAAACTGAATCATGGCGATTTGAATCAGAAATTATCTGTCAATCACACACTTCAAAAATCACACGTCTTAATATAGTGGCTACGAAATCAGAATATCATGATGGACCGACTACACAATCCACTTCTCTGGAATCAATTTTTGCCCTGTTCCTGTTGACTGACTTCTTACTGATTGATGTTTGCGCGTCGACTCCCTAATGAATAACGATTCGATCTGTTCAACTAAATGCCTGGACTTGTCCTATGAGTTAGATGCATGTCCTACTTCGAATCTCAAATTGCAGACTCCACACTAACGAGTCTAATATGTATTACTTCAAGTTTAAGGGATTTCAGGTGTTCTAACTGTGCCAATCATCTATCTTTCATAAAATTTATTTAAAAAAAAGAGAAGATATGTATAATTAATCACCATGCTTTTCATAGTACTACTATTGCCCAAATTAATATTCAAAAGGTTTTTCATGATCAGGGATGAGAAATCTGGAACCAGGCATTATTTACCCATAAACTTGAATATCCCGTATATAATTTCGACCCCGAACGTTAAATTATGGTCCAGGTATGTACACTACAATTGTATGAATAATACCCGGAACTTTAAACTCCAATATGCCCTGCTGGTCATACATGCATCTAAATTGTACCATGTACCGGCAAATCCATATTTCCTTTGTGCTTGAATGAGGGCCAATTCTGTTGTACTTACAACTACCATTCAAATATTCAATCATTCTCTGTGTGTGTATTTTCAATCATTCAGTGTGTGTGTGTATGTAATCTTGTAACTGCAAATCTGAAAGTGATTTTCTTGTTGACTACTACTAGATCTTAGAGCCGTAGATTCAGTTCAAATTCTATCATTTCTAAATTGATTTCTTTTTCTTATACACTCATGCACTTCTACCCTATATATACTCCATTACTGATTCCTCACTCCCCTAAGAAGAAGTAAAGACTTAGAATTCAAGTCACCATAATGTGCTGTTAGAATTGAAAATACAGAGAAACAGAGCTTCCACTCTTGGTCTTGTAGAATAGGAGGTAATTTATATATAATTCATCTTCATTTGTATTTCTAATTCTATTTCTTTCTTTTATTTACTGCACTCTAAAGACGATTCCTCGAGTGTTTAAAATTAGAATCTAATGATGTCTATTTACAGGAATCGGCAAAAAGTACAGTCTAGTGTTCAATGACGAACCCAGGGACTAGATGCAATTTTGAAGAAGCCATACGGGAGATTCTAATGGCAATAATGGAACCTCACGATCATATCAGGTTTAGGACTCGAATCTCGTCGACAAGGTTTCCAATATTATATTTTGTGCCAATTCTAGGCAAGCTACCTACAATTGACATCTTCTTTGTACCCATAGAACTAGGTAACCCTGGTTAAGGTTCAATATTAAACACGATATATAATCATAATCATGCATGCTTTTCTTCAACAAAGTACTACTATTGCCATGAAGGTACTATCGGAGATGCACCACTAAAATATTCACCAGCTACAAAAGAAAATCGAAATCAAACCGTGGCACCCCGAGTCGATGATATTACACGTCGATGATCACACACACTTTTCCAAGTCACACGTCCTAACATATATATTTAAGAAGCATTAGTAGTCCGTTCATTAGCCCTGGCTGCTGCCGCCAGTGCATCAGCCACTCCACCAGGATGCCCCGTAAAATTCGGATCATAGTGCAGCTCCGCAGTCATAACACCCTCCGCATCTTCCCGCGTCACTGCCTTATCCACGGGTAGCCTCGCGGTAACACCCTACACAACAATTCAATAACACATTCAAGAAATATACAAAAACATAATCAGGATTCGTTATAGTTTAATATTTCGCCCTCTTTCAATCCTGGCTCCACAGCTGTCTAAATAATTACACCAACATTCCACAACACAGAACAGAGTTTATAGTAGTGTCTTACTGTTAAGACATCACCAATCTTGACTTTATCTTCATCCCTTTGGATCGCCTGATTGTAAGCTGCCGCTGCTTGAGCAGTGGCAGCTGGCCCACCAGGCGTAATCAGAGTGGTGCCAGTTGCTCTGTTTTCGGCTGCCTGTATAGCCGCAGCATCGCTGTACTCCACCGGTTTGCTCCCTGCTGATCGAGCCGAGGCTTCAAGTGCTTGTCCGATCGTTATCCCAGTCTGACCCGCCTCCCCTGGAGTGCTTGCCGGTTGCACAAATTGCCCGATAACCTGTTTCACATCATAATTCGAATAACCGTAACGTAATTTCAAGATTTAAGACCCTGCAATTGAAATTAACTGACCTGTCCACCAATAGATTCGGTAATGATACGGCCACCACGAATATCAGTACCGGTTACATTAATTCCTTCTTTCTGTACAACATCAGTAGCATCTGTTTGGTTAACGACACCAGCCATCTCGTTTATGGTTGCGGCTGCCTGCATGATGGCGGCTGGACCGCCCACCTGAGTCTGGCCAAACACTCTGTTTTCGGCATCCTCCATAGTGGCAGCATCTCTTGGTGCTATAGGCTTGCTTGCTAGCTCTCCGGAAACTGGGAAGACGTCGCCGTACTTGATTGGATCCTGCTGCTGGTCCAGCTGGTTTCCGGACTCGGAGGGCTTCTGAGGTTGTTCTTGGCTCATTTTGTTGTTGTGTTCTTTCTTGACGAGTTAAATATGGTGATGAGGACTTGTTAAATAGTTGGAAAAATTGGAATGTCAAATTAAGTGTTGTCATGATTTGGCGGGGACTGGGACAGGTGGCAGGTGGATAAGCTAACACGGTGGAATTGGCTTTGCAACGTAGCTGGATCTAGTTCAGGTAACGGTGGACGAGTCTCGAGAACGTATTACGTAGTGCTTATCTGCTACACCATGCAAAATCCAAATCCAAATCTAAATTCATAGTTTTATTTTCATTGGTTATTCGTTTTAAGTTTTTTACGAACCGAAAGGAATTTATCCGAGGCAGGTTTTGAGTTGTGTGTTTATCGGTTTATCCCAATCTGAAGAGTACTACTGTAATAGTATGTGTTTATTTGGACTTTTAAGATGGTAGTACTAAATGGTAGTACTAAGAAAGAGTTTGTTGCTCATAACTAAGTAAATTCTAAATTGAACCGAATTAAGAACTAAACTGAATCGATTTGAAATGATTGTTTCTCATATGAAAAGATAAGCCTAACACACATTACATAAACATAGAAAAAGTGCCCATAAAACAGAATTTCGATACTAGAACTCACTTTCATATATGCACGCACACACACATACATATATAACAACTTACTGATACACCACGGCAGTTCACAAACGGAACTCTGGGCATTTTATTCAAGCACAACATATTACACCTGTTACTACAGTTATACTATATGATATACCTCACGGGTTGTCTGTTGAAAAGAAAGAGACAAATTATGGTGGACTCTGGCTCGAAACCTCCAATCCGTTCCCTGCATTGCAACGCATTTGGGTGACTTGTGGCGTAAAATTAAAAACAAGAGTACGCAGATGAGATGCTGAATGGTGATGTTAGATGCATATGGATATGTTACTTCCAATACAACCAAATCTTTTCCAACACTAAGCCAAGTGAAGACAGTAGGCTTCATCAAGTTCCAAACCAAACCTTCAACACTCACTTTTTGTTGTCTCAGGAAAAAAAACTGCATTGACTTATAGAATTGAAGAGTTTAGTGGATGTGTCTGGACAACTCACCATCTGGATCAAAGAAGAAAACTTGCTTGGTCTTCCCATTTGGTTGGGTCCTCTCAGCTACCTCGATTCCTTTATCCTGATCAAAGGAATACACAAATTAATTACAGGTGAAAGCCACAGTTTAGGAATACAGAGAAATCACATTAAACTGGCCATACTAATATACTATAGTGTACGGCTATGCATGAAGAACATTGTTTGATTTTCGGAAGAACTAGATATGTAGCTAAGGCAACCATTTCAAATTCGTGAATTGTGTCACATGACAGGACATATAATGGAGTCAGTTAACTTGGATTCAAGAACTGATTATACTAGAAGCCAAGAAGGCTGCTGATCTGCATAGCTAATCTGGTTGCCTTGTAAATATTTAAAGAGAGAGAAGACTGAAACGCCGATGCAGTGACAAACTTCCAGTCCAGGTACAGGAATGTTAGGAAAGGCATGAAAAGTAAAAACCAAGGGCCAAAACACTTTCTAACACAGTGAAAAGATCCACTTGTTAGTATATCACTCAATACATCGTATGGCAAACTACAGAAACATCAGTTCTTTATTTCCGGAATGGAATAACTGCGACTTTCTGTCAGGCTTTCGATCATATCTAGATTTCCCAACAAAATCATGAATTCCAGCTATCTTCCAGTCTAACAAACCTTCTTACACTTGAATCCCAGACAATCAAACTCTTTGCTCATTAAAATTGGAGATCGTAACACCCTGAACCTTACACTATTTCTATGATTTCCAAGAAGTAAACATACAATCATACAAACAAGCACAAAACTAGATAGGAAAGCGTACAAAAACAGAGAAACACCATAAATACAGACCTTAAGACTCTGCAAGACAGAACAGGACATCATCATTTTAGGTAGTGCGACAGAACAGGACATATAAATGGAATCACTTAACTTGCATACCAGAACTGATTATACTATAAGCCAAGAAGGCTGATCTACACAGCTAATCTGGTTGTCTTGTAACACATAAAGAGAGAGAAGCTCGAAACGGCAACACAATGACAAAACTTCCAGGTCCATGAATGTCAGAAAATGCATGAAAAGTACTACTCAAACCAAGGGCCAAACCAGTTTCTAACACAGCGAGAAGCTCCACTTACTATATCACTCAATACATCACATGGCTAATTATATTTAGAAGCATCAGTTCTTTCGTTCTGGTAAACGATCCTACCAAGATTTCCCAACAAAATGATGACTTCCAGGCTCCAGCTACTTTATACAAAGGCATGCTGGATGTATTTTAGTTTAGTCTTTAATTATCGTTCGGCCTAACGAACCATCTTACACTAGAATCCCAGAAAATCAATCTCTTTGCACATTAAAATCGGGGAGATCGTAATCCCCTGAACTTTACGCTAATTCTACGATTTCCTAGAAATTAACATACAAACAAGCTAGAAAATGCACAAAAACAGAGAAACACCATAAATAAAGACCTTAAGGCTCTGAAGGAAAGAGTCGAAATCGGGCACAGAGAAGCAGACATGGTGACCTCTGAAGAGGCAATTAGGGTCTGCCACCGCTGACGTGGCACTCCACGGGCCTTCTGGCAGCCTATTATTGGGGTCCCTTTCTATGAGATGCAGATACAGTGATGAACCTAATTTCAACCATATCACCTCAAAATCGAATTTCGGGCTCTCAATTTGCTCAAAACCAAATACCTGTGATCAAAACCCTAAATCAAAATCAACAGATTCTCAATTCTTCGCTCAATTCAAACGCAATTGAATAATAATTTCAGATTGAATTCCATTTCTGATAGAAAGAGACATAACCTCTATGTAGAACTGGGCGAGACGCTTGATATCAGTGGATTCTCTGGAAATATGATTCAGCCAAGCTCCTTTTGCTGCTGCCATGTCTTCTCCAGTTCTTCTGAGTTATCAGTATTATTAGTTTCCAAATTATTACTCGTATTTAAGATTAGAGTAGGCAAACGGGGTAGTTTTAGGATCAGATAATTTCGGGTTGTGCTTTTGTTTCGGATAATTTTGGATTGGACATTTGTCGGAATGTCGGGTGAGTGAGGCTTGGAAATTTGAATCGAACCGGGTTGATTCAGGTTCGGATGGACTTGGCCATGTCTAATTACTATTTACTAGTGTCTAATTACTATTTACTAGTAATCTGATTTTTTTTATGACAGAAAAAAAAAAAAAAAAGTAAAAGAGAAGAAGATAAGTATATGAATACGTATATAATATGAAAGTCAAAATATATGTAAAAAATCATTGTTTTTTTTTTTTTGAAAATAAAATAATGATTATTATTTTTTTTGTGAAAAAGAAAATAATTAATGTTTGATTGATTGATTCTTAAGTTTAATCCGAAGCAAATAGATCTGATTGTATTTCCCTAATATTTTGAGATTCAATATTATTAATAGCAATAAAAATAATTAATGTTAATTTTTTTAAACAGAAAATAATTAATGGTTAATTCTTATGTTTAATCCAAAGCAACGAGATATAATTGTATTTCCCTAATATTTTGAGATGCAATCATTATTAAAAGCAAATGTAAGGAAATAATTAGAGCAATGTAAGAAAATAATTAGATGGAAAATTCACAACTGCAATTATGTATAATTGATATAAATGTGATTTGCTAAGTAATCTCATGTTTTTGTTATAAAAGCCATGTCTTGTTTAGTGGTTTCAACAACTGTTTGTATCACAGAGAAAAAGAAAAGAATCAGAATTAAGATGTCGCAAGGAAGTGCTCTTTTGTTGTTCCTTGGAGTCTTGGTCCTTGCCGCTCCATCCTTCTCTCAGAGCGCAGAAGACTACTCTGTATTCGAGTATGATAAGGGAACTTATGAAACGGTTAATGATAACCAGCTGCCGGATTATCTGCCGGGTGAAGGTATCTTTGTTGTGCCACATCATGCCCCCCCTCCCCATCAGCACCAACATGCTCCTCCGCCAAAGCATCACCAACCTGCTCATCCACCACAACATCACCACCACCAGCATGCTTATCCACCGCATCACCACCACCACCATGCTTATCCACCGCATCACCACCACCACCATGAGATCTCTGTTGCTCCAGCTCCATCAACTTATGAAGATGAATAAATTTAATTATTCACAAAATGATACTGTATCCCTATTTATATGATTGATGAAAAGTGTCATTTAATAAAATATTCTCTATTTTTACTTTACTATTCTTAAGCATTTTGCTCCCTTTAAAACTCGATGTTGGGTAAAAGTTACTCGCCTGACAAATAGATTAGTTTTATTCGATTCAAATGATTAACATATCATGATCCATTTCGAACTATTTATTTATTTACGGATTCAAAATTGTGAAAAATCTTTGAAAATTGACACATCTGTTTGGATCTGGCCCGATCATATCATAGTCTTGGATCTGTTAGATTAAGGGGCTGTAAAACACCCAATAAGTTATAGCAATTTTGTGAAGTGAACACTTTTTTAACATATTACGTTAATAACCCCACAACTTGAGACTTTGGAATATGACTCCAAAACTCTAAATAGTGGTAGCAAAACGCTTCAAAAGATTCTAAGCATATATCTATTAGAGAAATTTAATTTTTAGTGACATCTAATGGCCCTTTCTCAGAAAAGTGTTTCATATGTACACAATTACATTTTAGTCAAAAGTCAACACAAATTCATTATTTCAAAATTTAATTTTGATGAATCCAAACAATCCTTAGTGTTTTAAAATAAAAAAAGGGAAATTTTTCCCAACTCTTATTTTATACTTTTCTTTTTCTTTTTTTGCATTTTCCTTTTACTTTTTCTTCGCAAAATAAATAACCTTCTTAAAAAGAAGAAACCGTAAGATTGTGTGCAATATCAATGAACAGTGCATCCCATGAGAGGAACTCATAATCCCTTATCTCTTTCATGTTCAAATGTTGTTGGTTTGTTGTATAACTCCATAAATTGACAATGAGTTGTGACTCCTATACTGTTGAAAAAAAGTCAGAGGATTCTCTTGCAGTGAGAGGTTTAGGGACCTCAGCTTTCATCAATTAGGCTAGGCTTCATTGACTACGACAGTAAATAACATGGGTCATTCGCGAACATATCAGAAGAGCAAACATCTCTTTGTGAAAGGTTCATAAATAAACTACGAACAGAGAAGCAATATCTACACTGTGTTGGTTTCTTTGTAGACCAACTTGAACTCTAAATCTACGAATGTACCAACTAGTCCTCTAATGTCCAAAAGAAGATGCTGTTGGCCCTAGCTGGATTATATGTGAGAATGAGACAAGAAATATTATTTATTTTTCCATCAATTTTTTAAAATTGTCAAGATGGTCCATCTTTCACAATGAGTCAATGACTAGCTTGCAAAATAGAATCTTTCTGGCTTTTGCCTCCTCTGCAAGTATTAGGATTGGGCATCAAGTCATGCATGTAATTTAAAATTAATGAAAAAGAATTTTAGAACCGTGAAATCAATCATTAAAAAAAAAATAATAATAATAATAAATAAATAAATAACAGGTAATTAAGGCCATGAAACTACCTTTACAATCATGGAGCCTATATATACATGGAACTCTTTGCTTCTGTTAATCATCTTGCTTTACACACTCCAAAGATACAGTTTAGTCAAACAAACAGTCACAAAAAATGTCTATCTGCAAGCCTCATGCTATGATGATAGCACTCCCATTCCAAGGCCACATTAACCCAACAGTCAATCTGGCCTTGAAGCTTGCTTCCAAGGGCGTTACCGTCACTTTCGCTCACTTCGAATTCGTTCACCACATGTTATCTGAAGGCAAAAGTGACGCAGATCCTTTCTCCGAGGCAAAAGCTTCAGGCCTTGACATACGCTACACAACAATCGGTGATGGTCTTCCTCTGGAATTCGACCGGTCTGTTAACTGGGAAGAGTACTGGCTGCACTTGTACAAAGTGTTGCCAGCTCTTGCTGATGAATTCGTAGCGAAGAGCATTGAAACAAGTGACCCATCCTTGGTTCCTTTCATCGTTGCTGATACTAGTTGTGCCTGGCTTGCAAGTGTTGCTAACAAGTACAACCTTGTCAGTGTTTCGTTCTGGACAACATCCGCGCTAGTGTTCTCCTTAAGTTACCATGCGGAACCACTCCTGAAAGAACACGGTCACTTTCCCTGCAAAGGTACGCCCAACTTTCAAATCAGGTTCTTGATCATATGCACGTTAGACATTCACATAACAGACTAATTGCGTTCATATAGTCGAATAAGCTCAAATAAAATCAATTTCTGATATATATATGCATGCATTTGTTGAACATCAGATGAAACTGAGGAGGATATAAACTACATTCCAGGAGTTGAGTCGATGAATACGAAGGACTTGATGCCGTATTTCAAGGAATCACAACATGGAGGTATTGTATGTGAAACTCTCTTAATGGCCTATAAAGAAGTTAAAAAGGTCGACTTCATCTTGCACAACATGGTCCAAGAACTGGAACCAGGAACATTGACAGCCATAAACGATCTCCTGCCTTCATACGCCATTGGCCCTATTAACTTTTCCAACAATCTTGAAATCACCAAAAGCATACGTTCAGCATCAGATTGTACTCAATGGCTCAGTTCCAAGCCCCCCGGCTCAGTTCTGTACGTCTCGTTTGGGAGCAGTGTTCAGACAAATAGAGAGTTGATTCAAATGAAAGTAAATGATTACCACATAATCGAGATGGTTGTCCGTTGAAGAAACCTCGTCCCTAATATGGAGCAACGCATCGGCGGCAGCAATAAAGCCACAGTAGTTGCCTACAGCCACCTCCTGCATTTGCTGCCAAATTCTCCCTGCATCTACTCTCAACAGTTCGAGTTCCTTAACAAACAAAAAGCACGATTATCAGTCATAACTTGTAAAGCGAACAAAATTACTGATAGGAGGTTTAAATTGAACTGGAATTGCATACCTTGTGTAAATGATCTATGGTGAAGGAGAGGAGTTCGAAAATGTACAAGCTGTTGCGCAGCAGAGGCGAGCGGAAGAAGATTTGACATGGCTATTCATCTGCATCTCCTTTATTTACTTGAGAGATCATATGGGTTTGCGAATCCCAGTTACCCCATTCGTGTTACTGTTTCTTCACTGAATCTGACAAAATTAATAGGAGACTATACATAAAATCAAACAGAAGCAAATTCACCAAGTTCTCTAAGTTGTGCCCTGTAAGACAATCTACAACAATCTTCTTCCTACAAACAATATTTATATCTTTAACAAGCATACGGGTTTTTATAACTTAAACATTAAGATAAACGGAAGTGCTATCAGACAGAATTAAATTCACCAAGTTCTGTAAGTTAAAGGACATTGAGATTGGGAACGGAAAGGTCAAGCTAACTACCAATAAATTACATTAGTATAACCACCAAACAGAACACTCTGGAAAGTACCCAAACTATTCCATCATCATTTCTCCAGTTCAATAAAAACGAGGCAAGGCAAAAACTACATAATAACATCGATCACTTTAAATACACCCAAAGTTAACATACAAAATAGAAGCCCCAAGACCAGTCCTAGCTTCAAAGAAACTATCAACTCCTCATCCCGATCCTACTCAAAAATTGAAGTTGCTGCTACTTATTTAAACAATCATCAGGGGAGATGAATCAAGATGCCAGTCCATATGATTTATCCAACAACATTTTTGTTCCTAACAAAGTGCCATAAACTTATCTTGCAAGTTGAATACCTCTTCAGCTTTGAGCTTTAGATTCTTAGCTAATCCAGTATCACATCATAATGAACCAAGGCTACTCAAATTGACCAAAGCAAAAAAACCACCAATCGGATAAGCTAGAACTGTAACCACGGAGTACTGAGAGTTTCCAATAGAAACTGTAATAATTAAATGAAATATTTTTCCCACATTGTAACTGCATCGTATCAAGTTTTACATATCGACTGACGACAGTGAATCAAATACTTGGCTTATAATGGCATACAGTGACTTTATATTTTCCAAAAAGATGGCATATATTAATTAAAAAAAAAAAAGAGAAATCCTTCTCGTTCTAACAGCAAAATCAAAGTCAAGAAGCAAACTAATGAACTATTCTCGTCCATAAAACGACAATCAAAAAATATTCATATTGGTTCATAATCAATTTTCGAAGATGACTTTTGCGTTCAGTTGATCAATGAAATCTGCAATTTTGCCACTTGTGAGTGCACCAATCATAGCTCCAACAGTGTGTAGACACTTAAATTGTGTAAATTCTGGTGTTTTACTATGTTAGAATATCTTTGTAATTAGAGATAATTATCACAAAATATATATGATGATAATTATAGGATTAGGAGAATATTTTTATCATATCCCTTAACATATGGTTTAGCTTCCTCCCTAAATCACCACTCACCTATATATATCTATATATATGAGATGGTGATTAGAACTAGATAGTTAGAGATGGAGTCACAAACGACTTCATCAAACTCCCTACGACCAAAGTATAGGTAAACTCCCAAATCCAAACCCTTACTACAAAATTGTAGAGGTTATAAAAATCCATGGTTAACACAGTGATTATTGTCTATTGAGCCAAACACCGATCGAGTACTGTACAAACATGCATGCATGTACAAGATCGATTTTGTTTTTAAATATCAAATTTAACAAAAAGGAGGCTATATATATTAATTAATTATATACCTCATCATCAATTTGGGAGAAACGTAATTGAAGATAAAACTAATCCATCCACCGAAGAAGAAGATCTTCCTGAATCTTATAACTCTGCCACTAATTGGCTCTCCGGATCAAAATTGGTGTGTTTGTCACCAATCGATCGAAGGGAACAGAGATAGCCTACGTTGAAATTGAATACGAGATGAGGAAAACCGCGCGCAGACTTGATAAAGCTAGAAGACGAATTCCAGAGGGGCACAAGTGCAAAACTTAATTAAGCGTCGATGAAAAATAAAAAAGAAACTAAAACGATAAAAATCATCAAGTCAAGTCCCAATCGAATTCGAATTAGGATAGTAACTAGTCATATATATATATATATATATATATATATATATATATATATATATATATATATATATATATAAATACTTCCTTGCTTGCTCCTCTTTAATCTTTTAATTAATCTCTTAATTGATCGATCAAGTATCATGGCGCCTATAAGGTCATTACCAGGATTATAGGATTATGAAACTTGGCTCCTGTAATTATAACTATAACATTCTACTTCTTCTCTTGCTTCCATATTAGGAAGCCATGAACAGTACCAGTGTTGTTTTGAACTTCAAAATCAGTACGGAAAGCTCGTTCCAAATCCAGAGGCGGCTGGACTATAATTCGATAAAAAAGTATCGCATCACCTTCGAATTTTGCTCGTATCGAACAATAGTGCATGACGAATCAATTTCTCAATTTACTTTTGATCTCGTTCACCACCTTAGAAAAGAAGACATGAATCCTGGAACAACAAGTATGCTCAGGGCTATTGAAACACATCTTAATATCCGGTCCTTACCTTTACTCGAACATGTACCAACGATAATTAACCGAACAATGACCATGTTCAGATCTTCCAGTCATACACGGCATAACAATTTCATTTTTACATTACATACGACCAGTTTCTCTGTCTCAGTTCGGATCAGGCGTTAAGAGTACGCGCGTATTATGACATCGATGCAACTCCTTATGTTCCTCCAACCCATGAATCGGTTATCAAAACATTGGAGCTCAAGGTTGTGATCCCGTCGACAGATCATGAGGATTGTGCGATTTGTTTGGACGAGGTTCCTGCGGGTTGTGAGTTGGTTAGCCTGCCATGCTCGCACACGTTTCATGGTCATTGTATTGAAAAGTGGCTCAACACGAGGCTTTACTGCCCTCTTTGCCGATTTAAGATACCGGCAGCCAGGGCGACTCCAACAAATTTAGTTAGAGGGGACAAATTTTTTTATCTAACCATTAATTAGAAAAAACACAAAATAAAAGGCCCTGGAAAGAATTTAATTTGATATTTAAATCTTTAAGGTAAAAAACAAACAGATTTCATGCCTAAATATTAGTGAGTATTTTAAGAACAGGCTTGAGAAAACACCATTTTTAAACTAAATAAGAAATTCTTCTAATCAAGGACTTATGATGAATTTATAGGTTGAATTTTACATAAATTTTAGGACGATTTCGGTTGAGATGGAGGGAGACTTTATAATGGTATAAACTTATAAGAAAATTGAGAATTTCTTTTATTTATAGTAATACTGTCAGACAAAATTTGGAGTATTTTAGAAAAGTAGAGACAAAATAAACAATTTTAGAAAATTAGAGATAAAATAATAGAAAATTTTGTACTCAACTTACCAAAATAATTAAGTTTTTTACTATCTTTTGGAGTATTTTAAGATCTAACGACTTAATTTGAAAATAAAATAATAATAATTATTTTTTTTGGGAAAAAGAAAATAATTAATGTTTGATTGATTGATTCTTAAGTTTAATCCAAAGCAAATAGATCTGATTGTATTTTCCTAATATTTTGAGATTCAATATTTATTAATAGCAATATAAAATAATTAATGTTAATTTTTTAAACAGAAAATAATTAATGGTTAATTCTTAAGTTTAATCCAAAGCAAAGAGATATAATTGTATTTCCCTAATATTTTGAGATGCAATCATTATTAATAGAAAATGTAAGGAAATAATTAGAGCAATATAAGAAAATAATTAGATGGAAAATTCACAAATGCAATTATGTATAATTGATATAAATGTGATTTGCTAAGTAATCTCATGTTTTGTTATAAAAGCCATGTCTTGTTTAGTGGTTTCAACAACTGTTTGTATCACATAGAAAAAGAAAAGAATCAGAATTAAGATGTCGCAAGGAAGTGCTCTTTTGTTGTTCCTTGGAGTCTTGGTCCTTGCCGCTCTATCCTTCTCTCAGAGCGCAGAAGACTACTCTGTATTCGAGTATGATAAGGGAACTTATGAAACGGTTAATGATAACCAGTTGCTGCCGGATTATCTGTCGGGTGAAGGTATCTTTGTTGTGCCACATCATGCCCTCCCTCCCAGTGAGCACCAACATGCTCCTCCGCCAAAGCATCACCAACATGCTCATCCACCACAACACCACCACCATGCTTATCCACCACATCACCACCACCATGCTTATCCACCGCATCACCACCACCATGAGATCTCTGTTGCTCCAGCTCCATCAACTTATGAAGATGAATAAATTTAATTATTCACAAAATGATATTGTATCCCTATTTATATGATTGATGAAAAGTGTCATTTAATAAAATATTCTATGTTTTTACTTTACTGTTCTTAAGCATTTTGCTCCCTTTAAAACTTGATGTTGGGTAAAAGTTACTCGCCTGGCAAATAGATCAGTTTTATCCGGTTCAAATGCTTAACATATCATGATCCATTTCGAACTATTTATTTATTTACGGATTCAAAATTGTGAAAAATCTTTGAAAATTGACACATCTGTTTGGATCTAGCCCGATCCTATCATAGTCTCGAATCTGTTAGATTTAGGGGGTGTAAAACACCCAATAAGTTATAGCAATTTTGTGAAGTGGACACTTTTTTAACATATTACGTTAATAACCCCACAACTTGAGACTCTGGAAATGACTCCAAAACTCTAAATAGTGGTAGCAAAACGACTTCAAAAACTTCTAAGCATATATCTATTCGAGAAATTTGATTTTTAGTGACAACTAATGGCTCTTTCTCAAAAACGTGTTCCATATGCACACAATTACATTTTAGTCCAAAGTCAACACAAATTCATTATTTCAAAATTTATAATTTTGATGAATCCAAACAACCCTTAGTGTTTTAAAATAAAAAAAGAGAAATTTTCCCAACTCTCATTTTATACTTTTATTTTTCTTTTTTTGCATTTTCCTTTACTTTTTCTTTTCCTTTTTACCTTTTTTTTTTCACTCTTCTTCTTCACAAACTCCGGCACCGGAATCCGGTGCCGGAGTATTCAAATCTGGAGTTTCGAAACTCCATATCGGAGCAAACATGCTTCGATCTGGAGCATTGAATCTCCAGATCGGAGCATGTTGACGCTCCAAATCGGATGCTCCGAAAGGAGCACACATGCTCCGGTCTGGAGCTTCAATGCTCCAGATCGGAGCAAACATGCTCTGATCGGAGCAAACGTGACTGGACCGGAGCTTTCTCCGGTACCGGAGCAAGCTCCGATCTGGAGCTTGCTCCGGTTGCCGGAGCAAACTTCGGTACCGGAGACGAAGAAGAACTGAAAAAGAAAGAGAAAAGGAAAAGAAAAGAGAAAAAGGAAAAAAGATAAAGAGAAAAGGAAAAAATAAATATTTTTGTCCTTTTTTTATTTTAAAACACTAAGGGTTGTTTGGATTCATCAAATCTAATTTGGAATAATGAATTGTGTTGACTTTGGATTAAAATGTAAATGTGTGCACAAGGAGGTTCTTTTGTTATTAGGGTCACTAGTAGAGTATTAAAAATCAATGAATAATTATAAATTAGTGACACTTTCAATTCTTTATGTCAAATTAGTGTGACCTAATTTCTTTATTACAAATTAGTGAAGGATAGTGATATTGCCAGAGCTAAAATTACTAATGACAGAGTAATTTGTGCACTTTTAGGAATGATTAGTGTTTATAAAAGGTAAATTACTCTGGCATTAATAATTTTAATTAGCTCTGGCTATATCACTAGCCATTAGTGAATACTTGTTTAGAAATCAATGATTCTTCCAATTTTAGTATAAATTTGTAAACTAAGACTCCTATATTTTCTCAAATAAATCCCCCTACTCTCACGTACAAGCACCACCTACAAAAACTTCTCACTTCCTTATTATCATTTATCATATCTTTTTATCGTTTTTTTTTTTTCACATCATTCATAATCATCAGTACTACATCAACTATGTTATTAGTTGATGTTAATCTTCTCATTTGGACTTCTATCCCTTTCTCAGATTTCATTTTTACTTTTCCAAGCATTGTTTGCTATTCTTAATTCTTAAACTCATTCTACAAGTAGCAATGATGTTCTGATCATGAACATTATTATTCTGCTTGTAACTTTTACATTCAAAATAATGTTCTTCTATTTCTCTATGTGATCTCTTTATTATACTTGTCTCACTCTTCCTCGTTTTTAGTTGCTTACTTTCCTTGCAATACAATAAAAACTCAACATTCCACCCCGCAAATGAATAAGCATTCAGCCAGAAAATATGCAAAAATATCTACCATGCATTTTAGATCTATGTTCCAACCTATAGTATCACAAACATCACCAAGTAATTAAAAGCACCATGTCAAATGTACCTTGCAGCATGTATCATCATGATCCATGCAACATGGTTTTCACTCTAGTATCTCAATCAATACAGTGAATCTCAAGCATCATTGTAATGGCTAGTGATATAGCTAGAGCTAAAATTACTAATGCCAGAGCAATTCTCTCTGGCATTAGTAATTTTAGCTCTGGCTATATCACTAGCCCATTGTAATAACCTCACTTAAACATATCACAAGCCCCAACATAAGCTAAAAGCACCAGCCTAACAAGTATCAAAATCTATAATCCAAGTAACACAAACCAAGTATCAAAATCTATACGTAATATCTCAAGCAACAAAGTCATGACTCAGCAAGCAGCTACTGGAAAAGATTACAATTTGATAACAAAAATAACATGTCCATCAAAATGAGCAAGAATGAAGAGTCCAAAATCTGCAGGAAAGAGTAATTCACAAATCTTTCATTACTTCTGAAACTAAATGCCGGATATTGTGGAATTTGACAAATGCTTGAGCTCGAAAAATAAAGTTAAATAAATATATAACATTAAACAAAAGGGAGATGCATGTCAACAAATCAAGGCGGGATCAAAAACTTTCCGAAATTTAAAACACGAGATTAAAAAGTTGAATAAACAGGAGATGCTTCCCTGAAAAGTCCCAATGCTTTTGTATTGGATGCTTCCACGCGCTGCCAACATATGTTTGTGAATCCTTGCTCAGCTCTAACAAACATCCGTGTCTTGGATAATTGATAGAAAGAAGCATCTGAATTTGATTGTCTAACTCTTTAGGATGCTTAAGTAATTTTCGGCCAAGTTTAAATCAATTTCATATTTGTCAATTTCATAAATTCATGTGGAGACTAAATTTGGTAAAGAAGGGAAAGAATGATGCCTTTTTTTAAATAAAGATATAAAGAGAAAATTAGTATTATATTATTAGTTATTAGATTAGTTGCTAAAATCTAGTAAGACCATCTCCAACCATGAGTCTTATTAAGACCCTCATAAGACTCATAGTTGGAGATGGTAAAAAGTGGGTCTTATCATCTTATGCAAAAGATGAGTCTTCCCACATAAGATGAGTCTTATGCAATATTTTATTATTATCTTATTCTTTTTGCCTTTTTCTTTTTCTTCCACTTTATTATCTTAGTCTTATGCAATAATGTTAATGAAAAAATAAAGAATAAAAAATGTATAGTTGAGTCTTATGGTTAGAGATGGAGAGGAGTTTGAGTCTTATGGTATTATGAAGGAAATAATAAAAAATTGAGTCTTGAGTCTTATGGCTGGAGATGGTCTAAGGTTAGTATAAACAATAACTATTTAAGCAATATCTTGTAATAAAGAAAGATAATAAAATTACCATGTAACACTAATTCGTAATAAACTATTAGGAAGATCAATGATTTGTAATTAACCAAAAAATCAATAGACCCTATCTACCAAGCAAATATTTACAATTAGTTATTAGTCACATTAGTTAGTTGGGGTCTCCCACTACTTTTTTTCTTTTTGAAATTAATTAATTTAATTTGATGGCAAGATCATATGTAATAAAATAACAGTTTTAAACAATATATTTCGATAAATACACATATGTATATGTGTAGTAATAAAATTTAAAATTATCCTTAATACTCGTTTTGACCATTCTCAACAACTTCGAAAGAAACTCTCCATATTGACAAATTCTAGATATCAAGGTTATTTTTCACATGTGAATTGTGTAATTTTTTTATTTACATAAACTCTTAGGTTTCTTTTTTTTTTTTCATTCATATGTGTATGAGTGTAAAACTGATTAGTTGGGTGCTTAAGTGACCTAATTGGTCGCTTATATACTTCAGGCGAAATATCAGTTTTACACTAAGTTAAGTTAGTGTAAAACCAATTTTTCTTAATAATTTATGATATTTTAAACATAATTTTCTCTTTTATACAGTCCTAATTCATACAAAATAATGAAACTATGATTAATTAAACATGTATTAGTCAAAATTAGTCAGTGACTTACCACTGCAAAGTTATAATTAAAACACACCATATGGTTTAACCATAAATCCATAATCTTATTAAGAAAATTCTCATTATTAATTTTTTATCCAACTGTCAAAAAATAAATGGGCCAGCTCTGGGCAGGGAATGTTTGCAAAAATGATTTCTATGCATTTATTAACATGCAAAATTAAAGTTCGTGTATATTTTAAATTTTAGCTCTTCAATTTATAAAGTTGAAGTATTATACGTATAAAAGTTTTAACCATTTAATTTATTTGTATCAAAACTTATAAAGTCCTGTGATTTAAATGAAATATTCCCTCAATATAAACTTTCTCACTCACATTATTTTATAAATATACAAGTTCACGAGCTTCTTAGGCTGTGTATATATCCTGCGTTATACTTCAGCAACTAAGCTCCTCGTCTGAAACCTTTCGGATTGGTTCTTGAAGATATGAGCGGAATGCTTAGTGTAAATCGACTGTTTGTGATCGTGGCGTTGATGTCCAACATTTGTTTCAGTGACAGTGTTGTATCTGCAGCTCCACAGACAAAAACAGTCAACAACGATTCATTCGTGCAGCAACCTCGAATGAAAGTTCTCCAAAACCGTCTTGGCCTTACTCCTCCGATGGGGTAAAAACTCTGAATTTATGTATCCTGTTTTCTTGTTTTACTACTATCTGTTAGATGTGAAAGATGTATGTATATGAAACTGCAAGTTTTTGTACATTCAGATGGAACAGCTGGAATCATTTCCAGTGCAACATTAACGAGCAGTTGATTCGTGAAACAGGCGAGTACTATTGCTTCAAGCCTTACTTATAATGTCTACATATCTCTCTTTTGATCGGATCTGACTGTTAATTCGATTTGTTGATAGCTGATGCGATTGTGTCAACTGGACTTGCTGCCCTTGGCTATCAATACATCAACATTGGTACGTATGTAGCATGTTTCTTTAGCATTCGTTTCCTAACTCATTCGGTTTAATAACTTATTCGGTGTTCTCAGATGATTGTTGGGCAGAACAAGGTAGAGATCCCCAGGTATTATATATCCTCAATCACGCTGTCAATTTTTCATATTATAACCATATCTAAAGAGAGTGAATGTATATGCAGGGGAATTTGGTGGCGAATCATGGTAGATTTCCTTCTGGAATCAAAGCCCTGGCGGATTATGTTCACGGAAAGGGACTAAAACTTGGAATTTACTCTGATGCTGGGTATATTTCGGTGACCTCATCTTTTGATCAGAGTCGAGATATATGTGGTTTAGCCAAACGATATGATTTATTCTTTGCACTTTCTTTGTAATTTACAGAACTCTGACATGTACCGGAACAATGCCTGGATCCCTAGGACATGAAGATCAAGATGCGAAAACTTTTGCTTCTTGGGTACGTACATAAATAATGGACTAATTCATCTAGCTATATGCCTATATACTTAGCTGCTATTGTACATGTATGCATTATGAACTAGTTTGATTCCTCTGCTCATCATCAGCTTATGTTCTACAACAGGGAATCGATTACTTGAAGTACGATAACTGTAACAACACTGGCATTAGTGCTAAGATAAGGTATATATGTTTACTAGTTCCATATGCGTTCAATTCTTTGTTTCAGTTGTGATGCTTAAATAGCTGTTTCACTGCTTCTGAACTAGGTACCCTCCCATGTCAAGGGCTTTACTGAGATCCGGGAGGCCTATTTTCTTCTCAATCTGCGAATGGTAAATCATTTCCGCAAATTAAACTGCCCTTAATTGTTTGTTTTAGTTCAGCTAGTACTATTACTTGAACATGATGGATGTCACAAATTGCAGGGGGGAAGAAGATACTGCAACGTGGGCTCCTGCCATCGGGAACAGTTGGAGAACGACTGGAGATATAACCGATTACTGGGATAGGTGAACACAAGAACACTTATCAACAAAGTTTAAAAAAAAAAAAACTTCACATGTATTACAGTACGCACTTTTTGTCTATCTGATTCTGTGTATGTACCTTGCCAGCATGACTTCCCGGGCAGATGAAAATGACAAATGGGCCTCCTTTGCTAAGCCAGGAGGGTGGAACGGTAAGCATCAACGTGCTCTATGGCTCCATTTGTACTATCATGAGCTTTGTAGTTTGAGCTTAAATTTTTTCGTGATCTGGTGGACCCTGAATGCTCGGTAGCCCGTCATTCAGTTTCCAGTGTTTACATTCAACCCTTTCTCATGATTTTGGTAGATCCTGACATGTTGGAAGTCGGAAATGGGAAGATGTCCTTCTTCGAATATAAATCACATTTTTTCATATGGGCATTAATGAAAGTATGTGAACTATATAGTTTATGTTTATCAGTTGAAGTTTGATCATCTTATACACTGCTTTGACATGTCCATATTGTTTTGTTTGGTGGGATTAAATAGGCACCTCTTCTCATCGGATGCGATGTTAGGTCACTTGATGCTCAAACTCTTTCATTGCTTCAGAACAAAGAGGTTATCGCGATTAACCAGGGTAAGTCCAATTCAAAAACCTGTAAACCTTTTCCCACGAGTCGACACAGGAAGATGACTGACTTCACATTTGTGTATGCTTGCTGTCGAGTGATAGTCTTGGCATTCAAGGGAAAAAGATCAAAGGCGGAGACGGGCAGGTAAGATCAGTCGTAAGACCGACTAAATGTATATAGGCAGGCCTACAGCTGTCATAACACGCATTATATGAATCCTGCTGCTGCAGGTTTGGGGAGGACCGCTTAGTGGGAACAGATACGTTGTTGCATTATGGAACAGAGGACCTAGAGTTGCTACCATTACTGCTACCTGGGAAGATCTAGGGCTCAAGCTCAAGTCACCAGTTGTTACTGTACATGACATATGGACGGTAAGAAAATGTTAATCTCATGTGCTGTTTCTCTCTGTACTGCGCACGTGTTCTCAGATGTTACGCCTTTCAATCTGCAGGGTGCGAGTGTAGGCGCAAGAGGACGAATCTGGGCTTCAGTATATTCCCATGACTGCCATATGCTTGTTATAACTCCAAGATATGGATAAGTTCATTCTGTTGTAATGAATTGTATGAATAAAAGGACAAACTGATCCTTGAGAGGAACTCATAATCCCTTATCTCTTTCATGTTCAAATGTTGTTGGTTTGTTGTATAACTCCATAAATTGACAATGAGTTGTGACTCCTATACTGTTGAAAAAAAGTCAGAGGATTCTCTTGCAGTGAGAGGTTTAGGGACCTCAGCTTTCATCAATTAGACTAGGCTTCATTGACTACGACAGTAAATAACATGGGTCATTCGCGAACATATCAGAAGAGCAAACATCTCTTTGTGAAAGGTTCATAAATAAACTACGAACAGAGAAGCAATATCTACACTGTGTTGGTTTCTTTGTAGACCAACTTCAACTCTAAATCTACGAATGTACCAACTAGTCCTCTAATGTCCAGAAGAAGATGCTGATGGCCCTAGCTGGATTATATGTGAGAATGAGACAAGAAATATTATTTATTTTTCCATCAATTTTTTTAAATTGTCAAGATGGTCCATCTTTCACAATGAGTCAATGACTAGCTTGCAAAATAGAATCTTTCTGGCTTTTGCCTCCTCTGCAAGTATTAGGATTGGGCATCAAGTCATGTAATTTAAAAATTAATGAAAAAGAATTTTAGAACCGTGAAATCAATCATTAAAAAATAATAATAATAAATAAATAAATAAATAACAGGTAATTAAGGCCATGAAACTACCTTTACAATCATGGAGCCTATATATACATGGAACTCTTTGCTTCTGTTAATCATCTTGCTTTACACACTCCAAAGATACAGTTTAGTCAAAGAAACAGTCACAAAAAATGTCTATCTGCAAGCCTCATGCTATGATGATAGCACTCCCATTCCAAGGCCACATTAACCCAACAGTCAATCTGGCCTTGAAGCTTGCTTCCAAGGGCGTTACCGTCACTTTCGCTCACTTTGAATTCGTTCACCACATGTTATCTGAAGGCAAAAGTGACGCAGATCCTTTCTCCGATGCAAAAGCTTCAGGCCTTGACATACGCTACACAACAATCGGTGATGGTCTTCCTCTGGAATTCGACCGGTCTGTCAACTGGGAAGAGTACTGGCTGCACTTGTACAAAGTGTTGCCAGCTCTTGCTGATGAATTCGTAGCGAAGAGCATTGAAACAAGTGACCCGTCCTTGGTTCCTTTCATCGTTGCTGATACTAGTTGTGCCTGGCTTGCAAGTGTTGCTAACAAGTACAACCTTGTCAGTGTTTCGTTCTGGACAACATCCGCGCTAGTGTTCTCCTTAAGTTACCATGCGGAACCACTCCTCAAAGAACACGGTCACTTTCCCTGCAAAGGTACGCCCAACTTTCAAATCAGGTTCTTGATCAACGTTAGACATGCACGGTCATATAGTCGAATAAGTTAATATAGCTGATAAGCTCAAATAACATCGATTTCTGATCTATAAGCATACATTTGTTGAACATCAGATGACACTGAGGAGGATATAAGATACATTCCAGGAGTCGAGTCGATGAATACAAGGGACTTGATGCCCTATTTCAAGGAATCACAACATGGAGGTATTGCATGTGAAACTCTCTTAATGGCCTATAAGGAAGTTAAAAAGGTCGACTTCATCTTGCACAACACGGTACAAGAACTGGAACCAGGAACATTGACAGCCATAAACGATCTCCTGCCTTCATACGCCATTGGCCCTATTAACTTTTCCAACAATCTTGAAATCACCAAAAGCATACGTTCAGCATCAGATTGTACTCAGTGGCTCAGTTCCAAGCCCCCCGGCTCAGTTTTGTACATCTCGTTTGGGAGCAGTGTTCAGACAAATAGAGAGTTGATTCAAGAAGTAGCCAGTGGACTTGTTCTGAGTGGAGTAAACTTTATCTGGGTGATCCGTTCGGATCTTGTGACCTCTGAGGAGAGAAATCTGTTACCTGATGGATTCGAGGATGAGATAAATGACAGAGGGCTGATCGTTCCATGGTGTGATCAGATCCGCGTTCTGTCAGATCCAGGTGTTGGGGGATTTTTGACTCATTGTGGATGGAATTCGGTATCGGAGAGCATTTGGTGTGGGGTTCCTATGATTTGTTATCCATTTGCCTATGATCAACCTACTAACAGGAAGCTAGTAGTTGACGACTGGAAAATCGGTGTTAATCTTTGCGATGGAAAATCATTTCGAAAGGAAGAGTTAGCAGAGAATATCAGAAGCTTTATGTCTAAGACTAGCTCAGAGAACATGAAGCAAGAGATCAGGAAAGTACAGGCTATGTTTCGCGGTGCAGTGGATACTGGAGGATCATCGGAGCGTAATTTGGATCAGTTTATCATCGATTTGAAGGCGAAAATAGATGCTTATAGTATATGTTCACGTTAACATGTAAACGGTGTATTTGTATTACCTATATTTTTATAATATAATTTCGTTAAATATTTTATTATTTATAATTTGAAGTCTTGTTTGTCGTAATTTGAAAATGAAATTAACAAAAACAAGAAGAAGAAATAAGTACGTAGCAGAAACAAACAGTCGAGATTTAGCGCAAAACGAATCAAACGATTCACAAGCATATACTCAATATATCACTTACATTTTTTGTTTTCCTGGCTGTTAGTATCGCTTACTAGCGGCGAATCGCTTCATCAGGCCGCGCCGGTGAATCCGGTGGAGACTACGGAGAAGAGTAGGCAATTGAATCGATTGCGCCTTCATATTTGCGATATCAGATTATAATGCGACTTTACTTATCGCACTAATGCGACATATATATCATAAATTGAGAGTTTAATTTCTTAAAATTATAAAAGTTGGTTGACTTCATTGTCAAAACCGCGATCATTAAACGAAATCATCATGGGATATTCTTAAATCGTGAAAAAAATTAAAACCATAAACACGTGACAAGCCACGTGAGTAGTCAAGGAAAATAGAAATTAATCGTTGAATAGATGATAAAAGTTACTACTATTTTATAAATTATACTTGTTCTTTTGTATTCGAAGGTATTATTAAAGTAATGGATATTTAATAAAATTATGTACACTACTCGAATGATATGTTTTAACGGCCCAATCATAAAGTTGAGCTCGAACCTTAATGAGTCGAGTTGAGTACTCGATAAGGCTCATGTTCGGCCCACACAACAATATATTCATATATTCATGGCCATCTCTTTTTCCTCTAAACAAGATCCCTACCAATCATTTCATTCATATCTTAAATCCCTTACTAGGCTTCGCTTTGTATTTTTTCTCTTTTTTGGGCTTTTTACATATAAATTCTCGCGGCGAGCATTGTACGAATGGAAAACACAAAATGATGGCAAGCGGCGCCGCCCAACGTGGTGAATTCTAGCCAATCGTAGACACCTCTCAACCTCTTCACCACCGACGAGATTCAGAAGGTAAACATTCTCAATTAAGCTTTTATTTACAAATGTTTCTCCGATTGATATCCAATTTGAATTTCATTCCATCGATGATATACCTAAATAGTTGTGCCTAGGTGCTTTAATGAGTTGTACATCGACCAGTGTACAACTGATAAAAGCAGAGGTAGGTCACAACTCACAACTACATCAACAAGTTGATATGTCAAATGTTTCTCCGTTCCCAAATGTGTGATTTTGTTGATGTAAGTTGTAAATTTTTCCTTGGAACTGTGTTTCAACTTGACAAACTAGCAGCAAGCCCGATGTTCAAAAAAATAAGCAACTTTCTTTTGAAACAGTTTGTCACCGATGCCATACAAGGGAAAGCTCGCGAGAAAGTTAGTTACTTCCCATAACAAGGTTCAATTTCAGTATTTTAATTATACCTTTTTACATAGAACGAATAAATAAATAAATCTCATGTTTGACCAAGTTTCTATATCTTTGAGAAGTAAAATATGCTACTAAGGTATAACATTGCGATAGGTCCAATTTTTGCGATAGGTACACAATTTTTGTTACTCTTATAAGTACTTGAGCTTAATTTTTTGTTAGACTCCTATCAAACCAAATTGTTATTTTGTAGATATTTTTAAAGTGTTATGTGTAACTATGAAAACATTAAAATCGTCGCCAAGTGAGTAATAAAGGAAAATGGGAGGAGAAGTGTGATGTTAAAGCTGGCAAGAAACAGAACAATTCTCAAAGTGGCCTTACAACAAAGGTTGAAAGTGACAAACCCGTGGTGTTGTGTTGTATAAGACTAACAGAAAGAGCTGGCGCTGTCAAAGTGAAGCCCCCTGAGAGTAGTGCAATGTGTTTGCATCACTTAATCTGGCTGAGGAGGAAGAGTTTTACGTACAATAAGAGAAAGAGAGCCCGAAAACCTGTCAAACCAAGGTCGCTTAACTCCATCGTTATACTGCGGAATCACGCAACGCGTGCTAATGTGTGTTGTTTCAGGTACTATTATTTCCGTTTAACAATCTGGTTTCCGAATATCTCGATTTTTTCAAAAAACAATGCTCATGTGTACATGTTTTGCCATGTTTCTAGAATTGCGATAGGAAAATTCTAACATTGCGATAGGTAATGCGATATAACATTTGTTATAATTAGTTAATTAAAAATAGTACAGAACAGCTTAACAATGAGGGTCACTATAAATCCTTAAATTGTTAGGAGTTAATGAACTAGTATTAGTACTAACCTGAACTTGTTTTATATTTGATACTTACACCAACCACAAGATACACTTCTTGCAATCTCACTGCATGTATAAGTACTTGAGCTTAATTCTTGATCATAACAAGAAATATATACTGCAAGTATGTGTGATTTAAAGGGACTTTAATGATTTTAATGTTCTGCATTTGGTTCAATGGCTGTGTTATATCTGCTCGACAGACAGAAAACATTAGATGATGATTCATTCGTGAAGGGAGCACAACAAATACAATACAATGGTGACTAACATATATATATCGCCCAATTTTAGTGGCTAACGTACCACTAATATTGTCCTAAAATTTATTAATACAATGGTGACTAATGTATCACCCGAGTTTAGTGGCTAACATACCACTCATGTCAGAATAATGAATAACACAACAAGCTAATAATCAATATGAATGGTAAACATATACATCGAATGCATGAATGCCTTGTGACTGCTTGTAAATGAAGTTTTTTCCAGCAAAATATAGAGCAAGTATAGAGCAAAATAGCTTGTTCTATACTTACATGGTTTTTGTTGAAAACGGTGAAAAAGGGTTGAAAAATGTCAAAGATTGAAGAAAAGGGATTAAGAAGATAAAAAAGAGTGCACTTGGACAAGATTAAGAGTAAAAGACCAATCAAAGTCCAAGAAAGAGCCCAAGTCAAAGAAGTCAAGATCCTGAAGAAAACTCGCAGTCAATCGCCACCCAAAAAAGCAATTGATCATCGCCTAGCATTCCACCGGCCTATCCATGCGATCGTCAGTAAAATACCAATCGATCGTCTCCAAGTTTAATTCAGATTCCGAATAGGAATCATAATTCCTCGATCTTTGTGCTTGCTATAAAAAGAGGTGTTTAGGAGACTCCTAGCATATCTTTCACCTCTTCAACCTAAAGGGGGGGGGGGGGAGGGGGGGAGTAGCGCTCTCTAGACCAAAAAAAAAAAAACCTCTCAAAATCACCTACCAATTCATTTCCCTCATATCCCAAAAATCCCTTAACAGGATTTGGTTTGTTTAATTTTTTCCTTTTCTTTTTCTAGGGTTTTTTATGTATAAATTCTCGCGACGAGCATTATACGAAAGGAGAAAACACAAAATGTTCAGCAAGCGCCGCCCAACGCGATGAATTCCAGCCAATCGTCGTCACCTCCCAACCTCGTCACCACCGACGAGATTACATTCTCATTTAAGCTTTTATTTACATATGTTTCTCCGATTGATATCCAATTTTAGTTCATTTCATCAGCGCTATCCAAGTAGGGGTGGCTAGGTGCTTTAGTGTGTTGTACATCGATTGGTGTACAATTGATAAAAGCAAAGGTACAATCACAACTAAAATAGGTAGGTCACGACTGCATCAACAAATTGTTATGGCATGTGATTCGTGCAAAATCACTGTGCATCAACAAACTTTTATCATTTTATGCACAAAAAATAATGGATGAATATTTGGATCTTAAATTTAGAGGAGGCATGTGTAAATTCTCTGTTTCCAAATGTGTAGATTTTGCCTTGGAAGAATTTCACTTTTCAATCTGTGCTTACACTTTATATCACTTTTATATCACTAGAACTTGTTACTTTGGAATAGAAATTCAATTCTGCTAAAAATTATAACTTATGAGAATGTAGTTATTTATATTAAATCTTTAATATAAACATCGTTTTAGCTTATGATCGAGTGAAATTGGAATTCTAATTGTTCTTGTAACATGATCGATGCAGGAAGACAACAAAAAAAGTGATAATGGCAATAATGCGATACAACCGAACTGGTCATGTTCTCAGAAGCTAGCTGCCAAGTAAGACCCTTATTTCTTCAAGTTCTTTTGAGTATTTTGTATCTAATCATTTTGTTCATCATCTTGATCTATTTCCTGGAAATTAAAAAATCACATTTAGAGATAAGTTTTCACTCATATAATTCTATCGAACCCAATACTGTGTGTGCGGACTAAAGGCTCGAATACCATGATAGAATTCTTTCTCATCTAAAAGTTCGAACTTGTGGAGAGTTATGGGATCACTCATCTATCTTTTTCACAATTTCAATCATCTTCGATTTTATTTCATGAGAAGAACAAAGTAACACGATTATCCGAAGCAATGCATAAGTCATGACTAAAGAGTTTCAATATGTGTGAAGGGTTGATTGTTCCATTATGAGTGAACTGTATATATACAATTACAGTGAGTGAGTGATACTACAAGATCAAGAAGAATATTCTAGTTACAGATTTACAACCACAACAATACTAATCAAATCCCACTAATCATGATTTAGAGATGTCCGGAGGATTTTCATCCTTAATAGGTGTGCTTTCCTTAATACGCCCCGGCAAAATAGACGTGCCATCGGCCACGGAAATTTTGGACCGCAATGATAAAAACCGAGTACGAGCCAACGGCTTAGTAAGGACGTCGGCTAGTTGATCCAGAGTGTTAACATAGGCCACTGAAAAAATTCCTTTTGAAGATAGGTCACGTACAAAATGCAAATCCAAGGTGATGTGCTTCATACGAGAGTGCATGACCGGATGAAGTGCAAGTCGAGTGGCACCAAGATTGTCGCAAAGTAACCGAGGGGGAATGGTCAATGTTAACCCAAGTTCACTGAATAGGTGAAGAATCCAACATACCTTGGCAGCGGTGGAAGCTAGAGCCCGATACTCAGCCTCCGTGGAGGAGCGTGCCACACCGGTTTGTTTGCGAGACCGCCAAGAAATGGGACTGGAACCCAAGAAAATAATGTATGCAGAAGTAGACTTACCGTCACTCAAGTCACCGCCAAAGTCCGAATCTGAATAGGCTGTGAGAGTGAGGTTGGGTGGTCGTCGAAGTAATAAGCCATGATGAAGAGAGCCCTTAAGGTAGCGAAGAAGGCGCTTGACTGACAACCAATCACGAAGAGTCGGAGAAGACATGGATTGTGCCAAGCGATTGACGGTGAAGGAGATATCCGGTCGCGTCAAGGTCAAGTACTGTAAACTCCCAATAGCACTCCGATATTCTGATGGATCAACAGAACCGGACACGGCAAGTGGCGAAGATGTAACCATGGGAGTACGTACGGCTTTAGAACCATCCATGTGATGACGGCGGAGAAGATCAACAGTATACTTATGCTGAGAGAGAAACAATCCTTCTCGACAACGAGCTACTTCGACACCCAGAAAGTATGACAAGGGGCCCAAATCCTTGACTGCAAAATGACGTTGGAGATGTTGAATGAGTGTAGTAAGGAGTACTGAACTTGATCCAGTGAGTATGATGTCATCAACATATATGAGAACCAACATATGATCCACACCACGACGAAAGATAAAGAGTGAAGTATCAGCCTTAGATTGAGAGAACCCAAAGTCAACAAGTGTCGAGCTAAGAGCATGATACCAGGCCCTAGGTGCTTGACGTAGACCGTATAGTGACTTGCGAAGTAAGCAGACATGTGATGGTTGTGACTTGTCAACGAACCCCAGTGGTTGAACCATGTACACTGGTTCTGAGAGAGAACCATGAAGAAAAGCGTTGCTGATGTCAAGTTGACGAAGCTCCCATCCATAAAATAAGGCCATGTGAAGGACTGTTCGGATAGTTACAGGTTTGATAACAGGGCTAAAAGTCTCATGATAGTCCAAACCAGGGCGTTGATGAAATCCCTTAGCGACAAGTCGAGCTTTAAATCGATCAACAGTACCGTCAGGCTTACGTTTGATGGTGAACACCCATTTACAACCAATAATGTTGCAATTTGGAGGAGCACGAACAAGAGTCCAAGTTCCATGCTTTGTAAGTGCTGTAAACTCGTCTGCCATAGCCATACGCCATTTAGGATCTGTTAATGCTTGGGACACAGTGGTAGGTACAACATCATCAGGCAACGGATGTTTTGTCGTCATATTTGCCTTAGGTTGAGAGATTGATGGAGGCAAGTCTGTGACAAAATTAGTGAGGCGAGATGAGAGTTGGCGAGATCGAGTGCTGCGGCGTAGATTATCTTCTACATTGTCAACAGGCTGATGTCTTGGAGATAGAGTATGTGACCGAGGACAAGGCCCAGTAGATGGAGAGGGCATACAGGATATAGGAGAAGGGCCAACAGATGGACTCCCGAGTGCGGCAGGAGAGTGGGTACTTGTTATAGGTGGTGAAGGTGATGATATTGTAGGGCCAATAAGAGGTAATATTAGTGTGCTGGAATCTGGTGAAGTAGAGGCTTTTTGGTCATGTTGTGAGACAAACTCAGCAAAGGCATCTTCTCGAAAACGCACATGTCGAGAAATATACATCCGTCCACTGTTGGGATCGAGACATTTATACGCGCTTTGAGTAGTCGAATACCCAAGAAAAATACACGGGCGAGAGCTAGGCTGAAGTTTATGCGAGTTGTACGGCCGTAACCAAGGATAGCAAATGCAACCAAATGTGCGTAATTTAGCATAATTTGGCGACTGATGAAATAATACCTCAAATGGACTACTGTTATTCAGAATGGGAGTCGGCATCCGATTAATGAGGTAAATAGCAGTTTGAAACGCATAAGTCCAGAAATGAGAAGATAGTTTCGAATAGTGTAGTAAAGCCTTTCCTGTTTCGACAACATGACGGTGACGACGCTCCACTAAGCCATTTTGTTCAGGAGTATATGGAGCCGTAGTCAGCCAGTTGATTCCGCGAGCTGCAAAGTAATGTCGCAATGCAACAAATTCGCCCCCATTATCACTGTAAAAATTCTTAATAGAGTGCCCAAATTGCTTTTCAACCAGAGGACAAAATTTTTCGAATATAGCCTTCACCTGTGACTTACTTTCCAAGGGAAAGAACCAACAATATTTGCTGAATGAATCAACCAAAAGTAAATAAAATCGACAACCATCATATGAAGGCAAAGTGGGTCCCCAGACATCAGCAAATATGAAGTGTAAAGGATGCAAAGCAATCAGTGATGAATCAGAAAATGGCAATTTATGTGTCTTACAGCACAAACATGAATCACAAACCGCATCCGACAGACCAGAGTTTGAAAGCGGCAATTTATTATGCGAAATAATCAAAGAGCTTACGCGGCGAGAGGGATGTCCCAACCGCGCATGCCAAGTCGTAAAGGAGGTGCGCAGACCCAAAGTATTAAAATGTGCTGTAGATTTTAAATAAAATGCCGGAACTTGCAAATGATAAATGCCTTTATCACACTTTCCTTGAGCCAGAGGCGCCCCCGTAACTCGATCCTTCACAACAAAACAGGTTGGAAAGAATTCAACGGATACATTATTAGATTTCGTGAATTGGTGAACTGACAATAGGTTCTGTTGAGCCCGAGGTACGCATAGAACATTAGATAAATTAAATGTACGACGAGGAAAATGCAAGTGAGATGTACCAGTATGTGAGATTGGCATGGATGAGCCATCTGTGAGCTGAACTTCCTCAGTCCCATCATATTCAGAGTGAACAGAGAGGTTTCCAAGATCAGATGTCAGATTATGTGAGGCCCCTTAGTCCATTAACCAAGAGTTGGGAGGTACAGCTTGAGGAGAGCGGGCTAGATGTGCAGATGCATTGAGTTTAGCCTGAAGTGTCCGACACTTCAATGCACCATGTCCATACTTCTGGCACCATTGACAGAACAAAGAACTAGATTCGTTAGAAGGACCTAGGTTCTTATTACGATAATTCGGCTTACCTCTGTGATAATTTCCTTGAGTCTGTTGCTGTGGAAAACGTGATTTAGAAGGCCTAGCAAAATTAGCAGAGACAGCCAACTCCTTGGAGGAGTCATCCAGAGTATCAACGAATCGCTCTTGGGCATTGAGAAGATCCAGAAGTTGAGGGAATGAGACAGATGAGGGCAAGGAGCGTATGGAGGCAGCAATATCACGGAACTTGTGCCCAAGCCCATTGAGAACATACAATGTGAAATCATCATCAGAGACAGGTGCATCAATCAAAGCCAATTCATCAGCTTTGGCTTTGAGTTCGTGCAGAAAGTCAGCAACGGGAGCAGAACCAATCTTCGCACGGGCTAAATCAGACTTCAATTGCATTACGCGAGCCCTGGATTTGCTAGCAAAAATCTGGTGAAGCCCATTCCAAGCATCCACCGAGGAAGTGTATGAGGAGGCGTACGGAGTCACCTCGTCAGTCAAGGAGCCCTGAATTGCGGCAAGAACCAACTGATCTTGCCTGAACCAAGGTTTGTAATCTGCAGAAGTTGATGGTGGGGCTTTGACAGAGCCGTCCACATATCCCTGCAAATCGTGCCCATTCAGGATCGCAAGTAATAGCGATCGCCACTGAGGAAAGTTCTTGCGATGAAGTTTGTGTGATGTAGGAAATGGGGTAGTGATGGTGACAATTGGTGCAGGGGCTGAGGGATTGGTGATGGGAATGGAATCAGTGTTAATGGAGTCAGCGGAATTTTCGAGTTCGGACATGGTGGGGATTAGATTTTGCAGCGGCAGGGAAGAATAAAAAAAAAAGTGAATGGAGATCACTTAGGTCAATAATAGCGTGTTAGGAACGGAAAGGAATTGGATGATACCATAAAGAGTTTCAATATGTGTGAAGGGTTGATTGTTCCATTATGAGTGAACTGTATATATACAATTACAGTGAGTGAGTGATACTACAAGATCAAGAAGAATATTCTAGTTACAGATTTACAACCACAACAATACTAATCAAATCCCACTAATCATGATTTAGAGATGTCCGGAGGATTTTCATCCTTAATAGGTGTGCTTTCCTTAATAATGACAGCATGTGTGTGGTGTCATTAATCGATCAATGGTGCAGATTGCAAACTGTGCTGCAGAAGAACTTAACGTACTTGGTGGCTATTGCTGAGGCTCAGGATCAGGATCCTTCTGTCTCGTCACAGGCAAGTCTTTTTCTTCAAATACATTTTCGACACTTACGCAGACTTGTGTTCTAACCAGCTACTTCCATCCCTAATTAAGCTTTGAGAAGTTTACTTGCGCAGTCTTTTTCTTTTCATGTATCATCAGAAAATGTACTCTATAAAATTTAGACTTTGAGAAGTTTCCATTTTACTTAGTTTTGTTTAGTAAAATGCGATTCACTTATCGCAGAAATGCGACATATCATCTCATATACTGGAGTTTTCTTAAAACTATAAAAATCCACATGTTTTGCCAAGTTTCTAGAATTGCGATAGGAACATTCCAACATTGCGATAGGTAACAATAATCCTTAAATTATTAGGAGTTGATGAACTAGTATTAGAACTACTATATACTACTTCCTTCCAGGGTAAATGGCCAGGGTTTTTCCCCTAAGAATGTTACAGAATCAATATTCTATGTACAACTTGTAATAAGTGTTTTATATGTTATATCTTTATGAACAAAATTTCATGTCATCAATGGCGGATTCTTCTAGACAATTCAGATCTAGCAGCAAGCCCGATGTTAAATAAAAATAAGCAACTTTCTTTAAACAGTTTGCCAAACAGTTTGCCACCAATGAAAGACCAGGGGAAGCTGGCGAGAAAATTAATTATTTTCCATAACAAGGTACAATTTAAATATTTTAATTATACCTTTGTAGATAGAAAGCATAAATAAATAAATCTCATGGTTTTCCAATTTACTAAATCTTTGAGAAATAAAATATAGAGTACTATTTAGTTTGACATTGCGCAACGTACAACTTTTGCAATAGATACACAATTTTTGTTAGACTCCTAAGTACTTGAGTTCTTTTTTTGTTTGTTTTGTTTTGTTTTTTTAGTAGTACTCCTTTCAAACAAAATCCCTGTTTCGTAGAGTTTTGTTGAAGTGTCATGTCTAAATCGTGAAAACATTAAAATCCTTTCATAGAGTTTTGTTAATAGTACATCTCATGTTTTGCCAAGTTTCTAAATCTTTGAGAAATAAAATATGATACTTAGGAAACATTGCGATAGGTCCAATTTTTGCGATAGGTACACAAATTTTGTTAGACTCTTATGTATAAGTACTTGAGCTTAATTTTTTGTTAGATTCCTATCAAATCAAATCCTTGTTTATTAGATTTTTTTTTTAAGTGGTATGTCTCTAAATCGTGAAAACATTAAAATTGTCACCAAGTGAGTAATAAAGGAAATGGGAGGAGCGGGAGGAGAAGTGTGATCTTAAAGCTGGCAAGAAACAGAACAATTCTGAAAGTGGCCTTACAACAAAGGTTGAAATTGACAAACCCATTGTGTTGTGTTGTAAAACTGACAAAAAGAGTCGGCGCTGTC
The DNA here is from genome assembly GCA_028274465.1 of Plantago ovata. Taxonomy (NCBI): domain Eukaryota; kingdom Viridiplantae; phylum Streptophyta; class Magnoliopsida; order Lamiales; family Plantaginaceae; genus Plantago; species Plantago ovata. The sequence continues at coordinate 127,466,464 of CM051456.1, read as the reverse complement.
AAAGTGAAGCCGCTGAGAGTAGTGCAATGTGTGTGCATCACTACCTGGCTGAGGAGGAGGAAGAGTTAGGGAATCACGTAACGCGTGTTAATGTGTGTTGTTTCACGTACGGTAGTAGTTCCATTTAACAATCCCGAATATCTCGATTTTTTTTCAAAAATGTTTTTTAAAAAAAAAACTCATGTTTTGCAATATGTTTTTAAAATTGCGATAGGATTCTTCTACCATTGCGATAGGAACCTTCTAACATTGCGATAGGTAATTAACAATGCGATATAACAGTTGTTATAATTAGTTAATTAAAATTATTAGGAGTTGATGAACTAGTATTAGAACTAACCTGAACGTGCAGAGTGTATTGTGGAATGACTTAATTTTATATTTGATAGTTACACCAACCATAAGATACACTTTTTGCAATCTCACTGCATCTATAAGTACTTGAGCTTAATTCTTGATCATAACAAGAAAGTATATACTGCAAGTATGTATAATTTGAAGGGATTGTTAGTGATTTTAATGTTCTGCATCTGGTTCAATGGCTGTGTTATATCTGCTCGACAGACTAAAACATTTGATGATGATTCATTCGTGCAACATGCTCGAAAGAAACTTCTTGAAAATGGACTTGGCGGCACTCCTCAGATGGGGTAAGATTTCGAGTTTATGTTTCCTGTTTCGTTCTTTGATGTCAAAACGGTTTGCAGAAAAAAGTACTCCAGGATATACAAAAAGTTTACACGAATTCGCTTGTGTGAGTTTATAATCAGATGGAACAGCTGGAATCATTTCAACTGCAGCATTGATGAGAAGTTGATTAGGGACACAGGTGATTATTGACTGATTGTCTGACTTTAATGTTTCTCCTAATTAAAGATAACTAACTAACTATCTTGGATTTTTATTGACAGCTGATGCACTTGTGTCAACTGGACTAGCTGCTCTTGGATACGAGTACGTAAACATTGGTAAGTTTTTCGAAGCTCAGATTGGTTCGTATTGTATACAGTAGATTGATGAGTTGAAAAGTTTTCGTTTTTGTCTGAATCTCAGATGATTGTTGGGGAGCACAAGACAGAGACTCTAATGTATGTCCTTACACTTACTCTCCATCTGTACCGTATGTGTTATCTACATGTTGTCTTATTTACGAACATGTAATAAATGCAGGGAAGTCTGGTTGCGAATAACGTTACATTTCCTTCTGGAATCAAAGCCTTGGCTGATTATGTTCATGGAAAAGGACTGAAGCTTGGAATTTACTCTGATGCCGGGTAATTCTTGTTAACCTCCTCATATGTTCTATTCATCCCAAGCGAACGATTAAGACTTCCATGCAAATAAATCGGGATAAGGTCAATGGAAGATCAACCGGTTTCTGAAAATGTACATATGTCTATATCTGCCATATGCAGAAACCTGACATGTAGTGGACTAATGCCTGGATCGCTAGGACATGAAGATCAAGATGCGAAAACTTTTGCTTCCTGGGTATGTACGCTTGCTTATCTAGTGATGTCATGTGCATACTAGCTCTTGCCTATCGGTTTACTTATGATCATTATGTCCGATGCAGGGAGTAGATTATCTGAAGTATGATAACTGTAATAACGACGGCACCAGCCCTAAGATAAGGTACCCTCCTATGTCAACGGCTCTGCTGAATTCAGGGAGGTCAATCTTCTTCTCCCTCTGTGAATGGTGAGCCATTCTTCTTCAGTAATGTTAAACACAGGGCACATAGAACTGTTGATTTGCTATCATGTATTAGAGAGGTCTAATGCTGATGGTACAAAATGATTACAGGGGAAATGAAGATCCTGCGACTTGGGCGCCTGCTATTGGGAACAGTTGGAGAACAACTGGGGATATACGTGATAACTGGGACATGTAAACTTCAAATTCTATTTCATGTTGAATCTGTCCAAAGATAGAAAAAGACATTCATTAGCTATATATAAGCCTTTGGTTTGTCTGATTCTGCCAGCATGACTACTCTAGCAGATCTAAATGATCAATGGGCATCTTCTGCTGGTCCGGGTGGATGGAACGGTAAGCTTCAACATTGCTCGATCAACAAATACATATGGTTCTATCTATCTACTTACGATTCACGTTTGGTAGATCCCGACATGTTGGAAGTTGGAAACGGTAACATGACATTCCAAGAATATCGGTCACACATCAGCATATGGGCACTAATGAAAGTAAGTGAATGCATAAGGTCTTTTTTATCAGTTGTAGTCAGATCAGCTGCAGTGCTTTGACAAGTATTGTTCTGTTTCTGGGATTAGGCGCCTCTTATCATCGGATGCGATGTTAGATCAATGGACAATGCGACTCTGACATTACTTAGCAACAGCGAGGTTATCGCAGTCAACCAGGGTGAGTAATGTAAAACCTGCACAGCTTTTCTCTATAAACAGTGGAAGTACAAAGTATAATAACTACATTGCTTTGGAGAACAGATACACTTGGTGTTCAAGGAAAAAAGTTGAAAGAAAGATGGAGATTTAGAGGTTTGGGGAGGACAGCTTAGTGGAAATCGATTTGCTCTTGTGTTATGGAACAGAGGATCTTCGGACGCTAACATTACTGCTACCTGGTCAGACATCGGGCTTAACTCTACAGCAACCTCTTTCGATGCAAGAGACGTATGGGAGGTAATCAAAGACTATTCAGTCAGGATCTTTCTCTCTTTTTTTTCCCTCGGTATGTTCTTGTTACCTGACATCATGTTTGCTCCTTGCGACATGCAGCATTCGAATCAAACAGTTAACGGACAAATCTCTGCTAGTGTGGCGTCCCATGACTGCAACATGTATGTACTGACTCCACTATCATGAGGATGTCGAAGCTAAACTGCTCTATCCATAGCTTCATTCAATAAATTTAGTTCACTTGTACTTGATTGTATAAGAGCATCCTCCATGAATTACAGCTTACAATGGAGAAGCATTGGTTATATGTATCATTACATCATTCAGTGTGTTATAAACTGATCAAAGTTGAGACTCTTGCTTAAAATCTCCAACCCTGCAAGGGACTGATAAACACACTTCTAGGCAGCTCCGACTATCAAAACTTCGACTGCTAGCCCAGATCTCAGTCAAGCCTCATTACAAGTTCAAAAGTGAAATGAACAGCATCTAGTAGTTTAACTAATGCTCTTCTCGACTGTTTAAGCAAACCTAAATAATCTAAATCTACAACATTTACAACTATACTCATCAGCTATTATTCCTAAATGCTCACCAAGTTATCAAAATGTGTATGGCGATGATCAAACATTCAGTTGGATTTCATTTCTATGTCATCACTCTCTTTAGAATCAATGGTAGCAGTATCTTGTGGAAGGAGACCAAGAAGCGGCAAAGGTAATAATGAACTGAGATTGCAAAGTATTATCAGAATCGCCAAATTATCAAACTTATCTCTTGTGACACCAAAGAGCTGAGTTAGTCCCGCTCCTATTAAGCCTCCAAGTACACTCCCACCATTTGATATGGACATTAGGGTTGCAAATAGGGTTGCTTCCATCCCTTCTGGGCATATTTTTGCAGCCAATACGAGAACCGGCATGAATGAGGCCTGCAGGGGAACACAGTATTAAACTGACAATAAGAAAACACAGAATGGCTAAATAATTCGTAGATATTCAGGCAATTAGTGTACATCATATTCGCATTCTATTTATATTTTATTCAACACCGCCGCCACCCCCAACCGTCCACCAAAAAAAAAAAAGTGCCTGCAGGGAAGGTAAATGAGGAATACCTGTCCAAGAACTGTTATGATCAACGAGTCACCAATAGCAAACCACTCGTCACTTATCCCAAGCTGCCGATTCAATCCAGAAACAAGCAAAACCTAGAAGGTTGTGTGGATATTACATTATATAAGACATGTTAGGGAAAGAGAGAGACAAATGATGAAACGAAAAGATCACTTGATTCATACTTGAGTCATTCCAAGAGCAGAACCAAAAATAGTAGTCGCCAAGAATATTTTCCGCAGAGGGACCTTTTTCAAGAAACCATTGTAAATTCCAACTCCAAGTAGGGATGCAACTGAAGTCACAAGTTTCACACGGCCAAGAAATTCTGGAGTAAAACCAAGTTTATTCGTACTGAAAACAGAAAATTGATGAATTTAGTCTTGAACAAGGAGAAAGCACGAGGAAATAAACTATATTCTGTAATCTGTTCTGAAACATTAGAATTGACATACGTGAAATAAAACATGGCGGAATCAGACTGTGGTGTTGCCTGCCATAGGAAAATGAATAATGTGGGGAGCAATACATTGCGTTGCTTTACAGCACCCCACAACTGTGATATGCTGTACTTGGAACTTTCTAGAAATCCAGGACCGGTGAGTTGACTATTCTGTACTCTTGGTAGGCCACGCACTGGCTGTTCTTTTACAAGGACAGCAACTGCAGATGTTATTAATGGAAGCAGCGCTGTTAATCCAAATACAAACCTGCAAGTATTTGGAACTTCATGAGCATGTCAAATAGTATAAATATTAATGATAATAAGTAAGCATACCTCACGCCATAAGTACCAACCAGTGACCCGCTGAAGTATGAGCTTACGATGCCTCCAAAAGCTGATGAACCCCAACATAAAGACTGAAGAGATCCTGACATGCTTTGAGATTCGCCACGAGCCCTCTCCACAACCATAGAGTCTACAACCTGCGGATGTGTGATCTTACAAACTAGCCAGTACAGAAATAACAGATGAGCGTTAAAAATAAGATCGTGTAGCCAAATTGGTCCGGTCCGAATCTAATGAAGGCTGCAGTGTAGGACATTTGATGATATAAGATGAGCAAGAGCAGAAGGAAAACAAGTACTCAAGCAATTGTTTCATCAAGCTAAACACATGAACTGACCATCTTATAGCCGGCACCACATCAAAAGACCAATATTTAGCAAGAAAAATAATTAATAGAGTAGGTAGTGATCTAAATGTTTGATTTTTACTTTGATAGCACACTAAAGCTCATAAGTGAATTTGGCAAAGCCCACAATAGAGTAGGCCGTGAGATACATTATGTTTCATATGCAGACATTAATAGACCAAAGAATATATTTCGTTCTACTAAGAAAAGTATAGATGTGGTGGATTCCACTATTGACTTATTCTAAGTTTGAACTATCCACATAACTAGACTCAAGATGCACTCTGCTCATGAACTGGATAATTCTTTTCTTTTGGGGTAGAGGTGCACAACAATTGAAGTGCTGAGTTACTTAGAAATCTGAAAGAAAAATTGTTACAAAAAAATTCAGGAACCAAAAAACCAAGTACTTACTACATCTGAAAATGCTACTGAAAGAGATCCAAGAAATATGCAGAAGGCCACTCCGTATTTACTCTCAACAATGGTAGCCATCAAACTCCACGAAAAAGCTCCAAGAAGTCCTGACAAAACCAAGTATGACCTTCTTCGATAGCCAAAGAGAGGAAATGAATCACTGCAAAATTAAGTTAAGGTTATAGTGGCAGTGCAAAAATTAGGAAGCAAAAATGAAATAATATATCATTACTATAGTTTGCACCTGATGAACCCATAGAGGGGCTTAACAAGCCAAGGCAATGCTGACATACCAGATATGACAGCTGTCTAGTCAACAAGAAAGAAATGTTAGTACTTAATTTATTTTATTCCATGTCATGAAATTCAATTCCAATAGTAAAACTAGTGCATACAACATTTGAAACAAAAATAATGAACTATCAGGTTGTCTCCTTAACCCCCAACTAAGTGCAGTGTACTAATTTCATTAAATTGATCTTGTGCCCTGATATGAGCACATATGATGTATACATGATCATATCAGGGGCACCAGAACAATATAATGAAATTCATAGAATACATCCAACCTAGAAATTCATGATTGTTTTGACCAGTCTAGTATACAATAGTTCGGAGTTCAGACAAAATACTGAAATAGTCTCTCCGTTCAAATTTAACCAATTCATATATATTTGTTCATATCAGGGGCAACAGAACAATATGATAAAATTCATAAGATATATTCAACCTAGAAACTCATGATTATTTTGACCAGCCTAGTAAACAATAGTTTGGACAAAACACTGATATAGTCTCTCTGTTCATCTTTAACCAATTCATATACTTTATTACCTCCGCTGGGTCTAGATGCAGATCATCTTTCATGTAGAAACTGACTGCAAGCCTGGAAAGGGCCAAAACACCTTGCACAAAATATACCATAGCAACTGCAATGTTATCTGGAGTTAAATCCACTCCAAAACATGTGATGGAGTCCATAGAGTATCTTTTCTTGCGCAATGAAGTTTTATTGGTTGAGATAGTATCTCGATCTACGCTGGTTGTTGACACGTCCCCTTTACCTGAAGCATGATGGAACGTAAAAATCACAAAAGGACAGGAAAAGAAAAAAGAAAAAGTAAGACAGAGAGGGATGACAAAAGTTATACCACAGAGGTACATGATGCATCCTAAGGTTTCAATCCACAATCAACTGAGACACATGTATTCAGATGATATTCCAGTAACATGAGTTAAATGCCTGTACTTATACTACTAGCATCAGACAGAAAGGCCATTACATTTATCTTTCATCATTGAAATGGCCTAATTAGATTTTATATGTGTTCTTGGATGTTTGTAAACCAGGACAAGAAACATTGAATGGAAATGATAAATAGTTTTCAGAAACAATTGAGCCTACACATGACATGAAATCTTCCAAAAAAGACACATTTTTGTGATATGGTTGACACGCTCCAACCTACTACTATCGAGTCAATTATACTTAGCATCCAGGTTTAATTTTGGAAAGTATAATACAGTATTGATAAGAAACTCGTGTCACAAGCTACGTGGGGTTCTAAAAAAACACATAATAACAGTTACAGATTATCAAGCTATAATGGCCCAAAGTTTCGCCAAAAATACATTCTCTCAACTCAATTCCAACACAATTTCCAACAGCTTCTAGATTGGAAGGAGACTACAAGTACATCTCAGTAAATGCTCATCCAATTGCTTCTTAGGATACCTCATTACCTCAAACCATCTCAATTTACAAAACATAATTATACTCCAAATGCATCGCCATTAGCTAACTACTTAAGAATTAGTTTCTGTAAATAGCTAACACCACCACAATTACTTAAGGAGATAAGATAAAATGATCATCAATTCATCACCATTAATCTTCATACAGAACACTTATTAAATACAACAAATCATAGAGAATTTAAGCTGTAATAACTTGAATGGAATCAAAATTAGGCAACAGAGCTAGCTACTTACTATATCTGGAATCCAGAAACGGATCCGACTCGGGATCTCGTCGGGATTCGAGAGATGAATTAGACATGCCGGAGCGCCGAGGAGATACTCGTCTCGATGTACGGCGAGCGGCGGTGGAAGGGATTTTCCGGCGGAGGTGAGGGAGATAAGTAGTGGAGTAGGAGAGAAATGGGAAATTGGAGGGTAAGATTGGGAATGGCCTTGGCGTTAATGTCGTTGTCATTGGATAAGATGCTTTCATTATTTTATTTTTGTTTTGGATCTAAAACTAGGAAGTGGTTATTAGGTAACCCAAATGGCGAAACTACCCTTTCTGGTGTTTGCGGAGTACCAGAGCCAGTGTAGCCACTTTGGGGAGTAGTTGAGGAAGAAAAAATGTAATTACTCATTTTACAAGCCATTCATTTTGCTCTTTTTTTGTTTTTTTGTTTTTTTCGTTTTAAAGGTTAATTTTTGGCCATACAAAATGCAAATTTGTGATTAACTGCAAATGCTACTTGACAGCCAATTACTTGGCAACTACCTAGCTGACTTCAACTTTATAGCTTTATAAGTTTTTATTTGTTTGTATTTTAATATATTTAAAGGAACCACTCAAATAATCAAGTAAGCACTGTCGAGCCCTTTTAAAAAGAACGGTTTCACTTCTTCCAGCATTATTTATTTACAATTACATTGTATTAAGAGTTTATATCACTCTATACATCTTCTATACATGAAAATGTTGGGATGTTGAGCACTTGAGTTATTCGTACAAAATACGGATCTTTAGGATATACTACTATTAGGCATGTAAATGGATAATTTGGTTTGATCCACTGTGGATCGAGTCGCCCGCCAAGTTGTTATGTGTTGACCACAATCATATTCATATTCAATCCTAATTCAAACCTAGACTGACAATTTGGGGAGAAAATGCGATTGTGTATGTTTAAAAATGGGATGGGTCGATTCATTACAAAAGAAAAGGATGCCGAGATAGATTGAGTTAATTGTTAGTCATGAGTTCCCTCCATGTGAGCAAAACTGTTTGGAACTAATTTGAGAGGGTTAATTTAGGGAGGAAAGTGAGATGTGAATAGTGATTAATTTAGAGGGAGGAGGATGAATGGTTAAAGTGGAAAGATAGATAATTAAAATTAGGAGATGAAATAGTGAGTAAGATGAAAAAGGCTTACTAAATTAATTAGTACCTAATGTAACATCTAATTTAGAGACGGACTGAGAGGTATGTAAATGAGATCGAAACACTGTGTAGGTGTTCTTCCATCTCATGGCCCTACCGGGGACCCATCATGAACTGTGAAGGGTAAGAGCATACGATCTTCGTCCGTCACTAGTTGGTGCACGGCTGCAGTTACCTCTAACATCGAATTTCCCCAGTTTTCGAGCTGTATGGTTTACCAGAATGTATGCAGCCAGCTTGTGTTGACTGGTCCAAGCAACCTCTTATCAACTGTTTACAAAACCAAAAATTGGACCAGCTTTCAATCCAGTACACCACAATGGGAATTGAAAGTATTTTGACCCATTTTATGTCACTTTCCACTAGTCATGACCAAGAACTCAAGTGGAAACATACTCATAAATTCCACCCAAAAAAATCCTCTTATAAAACTGATGATAGTATCAAAATCAATTTATTATTAACCATATAACAAATACTAGAGCTCAATTACTTAGATGGAATCCAATCACAGTACTACCGAGATATCACTCCGGCCGGTCGATTTATCCGACGCTGGCGATTTTATGAAATGGTACGTTTAAAATTCGATGTTTTTATCTATCTTTCGGTTCCGCCCGTATTATTTTCAAACTTAAATTTTACTACTATATAATTTGTGAAGTGATCAATCAACAGGTACAACGATGAAAAGGTCAGCAAGTACTGTTCCTGGGATCATTTCCCCTCCAGGGAAGCCGTGGTCGATTTCATGGCCGAAAGAGTCATGAACCACCCCTGGCACAAGGCCATCTGCCTGTCAGGCCGCCCCGTGGGATCCGTATCCGTTACCCCGTCTCATGGAAACGACAGGTGTCGTGCTGAGATTGGGTACGTGGTGGCATCTCCTTATTGGGGGAAAGGGGTCGCCACGCGGGCTGTGATGATGGCGGCAGAGGCCATATTCGCAGAGTGGGAGCACCTGGAACGGCTGCAGGCGATTGTGGACGTTGAAAATGTAGGATCTCAGAGGGTGTTGGAGAAGGCCGGATTCGAGAAGGAAGGGCTTTTGAGGAGGTATTATCTTTTGAAGAGGGGTGGACCGAGAGATGCTTTTATGTATAGCCTCTTGTCCAAAGAAAAGCGTCTCGGTTGAGGAAAATCATTTTGTACGTGTACCCGAACTTTGTCCTGCTTTATAAGCGGACTAGAATAATATGTCAATCTAAATGTATGTTAATCGGAGTTTTTGGTATCGTACATGAACGCAACATGTATAGAATATTGGGGTAACAAATTTATTGTGGTTTAATTTACTTATATAAAATTTAATGAGCAAAATGTTTGTTGTGATTGTGAATGTTTTTTTTGAGTTGAACTCTAGAAAATCTTGTATTAGGTTTTACTATCTTCGTATGAATAGAACTGAATTGATTTAAACTGAACTAAAATTAAGTGATTTTGGATAATATCATACGAGTAGTCGTCCACGACAACAAGGATATGAGAATTAGATCATCTTGCACTAGTTTGTTTGTTTATTTAGTGGAGAAAAATGGTAACAACATAGGTGTATTAATGAAGAAAATTCAATTTGGTGGTCACCTAAATCCTCCAGTGTTAGTTAAGGTAGTTAAACTTCAAATGTAATTCAATCCCACATGTCAACTCCTTGACTATTTACTTTCTAAATCCAGGTAAATTACATCTTCTATAAGTACTCTTCACAACCAATCAGTAAGTGTAAAATATTCTACTTTACAACCACAGCTCATAATTAACAGGATTGTTCATACATGGAACAACACAGAAACTTCCTTAGTGTATGGGTAGTATTCGCTGTATCGATAACTATACTTTCTCCGATTAATGCTCAATCAACTACGAGCTGCACGGGAGCGATGATGCGTAGCTTGAGTCCATGTGTAGGCTTTCTCTATGGTGGCTCTGATGGATCTTCACCTACTTCAGACTGCTGTGGGGCGCTCAGAAGCCTGATGAGCACTGGACAAGATTGCTTGTGCCTTTTCGTGACTGGTGGCACGCCCTTTCAAGTTCCTGTAAACAATAATATTGCTATGTCTCTTCCACGTGCGTGTAAGATGTCCGGTGTACCCATCGAGTGCAAAGGTACATGTATCATCTGTACTGTATTAAGTGTCTGTTTGCTACAGAGCCTTTAAATTACTACTCATTTTCGCTTCTGCTGATACGAACTTTTTTGTTCATGAACACAGCTGCTGCTAGCCCCGTTCCATCTCCAGGTACATCTTTTAACTTATAACAGGCCCCGAATGCTCAAAATGTTATTACGCTGTTTTAAAGTCAACAATAATATTTAAGAAACTGATTGCTCATGGTGTTTTGAGTTGCCAGTTGCACAGAATCCAGGACAGGGCGGATCGAATTTAAATTCACCACCTAGATTATCTCCTCCAAGTCCTTCAGGTACAAATGGTTCTCATCTGATAGAAATTTTGGCAATCTGAAAGAATTTGCTTGTCAATAACTCTACTAGTACAAATCAACACAAAACGGGATCCTGACGAATGTTGTATGATTTTGCAGCTCCATTTATGCCAGAGTCGCCTCCAGAAACGAACATAAATACCCCTCCAGCACCAGATGATCTAATACCAACTCTGACACCACCAGGAATGCGGCCAACTCTGACTCTATCAACAGCTACGCACCCATGCCACGTTACTTACTTGCCTTCTCTTTTACTAGCTCTCTTTGGAACCATTTTCTTGAACAGCTAGTTATCGAAATAACAAGTTATTTGATTGATTGATCTGTATTGGACAAAAAGATAGATTCTTTTGTATATTTACTTTCAGAATTTTTATGTAAAGGCATGAAAACTTGGATCTGTTTATGAGCCGCATTTGATGAGTTGAGCGATTCTTTCTTTATTCTATTCGCTAACAAACGATTGGCTTGGTTCGCGTTGTTGAATGAGTCTACTGCTTCTGGCAGATTGATTCCCAATCATATGATTTTTGTCCTTTCCTCTCATCAGTTATCATCTTGTAAACCATGGCCTGCACCAGTTCAGAAGTACTTTGTACTGTCGATAAGATTAGTACACGGAATATGCAGCTAAGATGTCTGTGTTGATTAAGAAGTATCTTTTACTGTTGATAAGAATTAGTACGCAGAACATGCAGCTAAGATGTCTGTGTCAATTCAGGAGTATCTTTGTACTGTTGATGAGCGGCATGTCTGTATCAATTCAACAAAACTATTACTGTGCGCATTAATTAGTTTCTTGTGTACGTAATGAGAGAGACAACTATTCTGCAGTAACCAATTAAGAGAATAGTTTTGAACTCCATCAGTTGAGTTCCATGGACAGCTTCCTTACTTAAGTCAACTTCTCTCAACTAGCTCGTAATGAAACGGTGTCCACAGTAGAGAAAACGTAATATTAAATTATTAATCTAAAATTTGGAATCTGAAATTTCTGAGTCCTCTATGTCACAAGTTTGTATCTTATAGAAAGTTGGCTTTGTTTGAGAGTTAACTAGATTTTCTAGGTGTAATAAAATAGGCCACCAAAAGTCAAATGGAATTTTTACTTGAAGTATCTGAGATCCTCACATGGCAAAGAACCTGGTGCAGGCTCTATATATGCGTTCCTTAAGCTCATATCCATTCAATAGTCACCAAAAAGTCGAATTATCATCAGCGTGCAGCTCTGGAAAGTAATATCCTCATCTCAAGTGTTCATAATATTACTTCACCAAAAGGTATGTGACCAGATAGATTATCATTACTTCTCGTTTTGTTTCTCGGCCAATCTGTTCTGTTTCTCTTCACTAGTAAAAGTACATTCAAAGAACTTCAAAACCACCAGATTAATTGCTGTGTTAGGATTGGAATTTGGAAACTCCTCTATTCATAAACCGAAATGGAATTACCATAGGACGAGCAAACTCTCACGCTCAACTATTACAAAAACTCTATCCATAAACTCACTGTCACTCTTTTGTCTATTCTTCTTTCTCTGTCTGTTTTTGTGTGATTGATACAAGAAACAAACTTCTACTTATAGTTAATACTACCAAACTGCATATACTGGTTGTTGGAGAATGGTAGAGGTGACTTGTGGCTAGATATATCTAACATGCTGCAGAATAGTGTTCTATGGTCTTTTTTAACATTACGTACATGCCCTTCTTCGTTTGATAATTTAATTTAGTGGCCAAAGGCATTTCCTTTGCTGCAGAGTACTGATACTTGGTCTGTTTCTCTTCTACTTGTTTGTTTCTTGCATGTGAATAATTTTTTGTTTATGTATGTGTATGCCTTGTAAGTCCACTTTGCAGTTCTGGAATGAGCTGTCCCTAAGGCAGGCTTAACAACTTTTTCATTTAAGGCTAAATATTTATTTTGGACCTTAATTTCTTCTACTGTGGTGCAGATCATAGCTAGGCAACACGATGATGTTCGTGTTGATGGTATTCCTACTTGTCTTGTTTCTGTTAAGGCATTTCCTACGCGGAGTGTCACAGCTTCCGCCGGGACCTTACACGTGGCAAGTTCTGGCAAACCTCTCATCATTTGTGAACAAACCACATGTTGCTTTGGCCAAACTGGCTAAGATCTATGGCCCTCTGATCTCGTTTCGGGTTGGAACACAAGTTGTCGTTGTGGCATCATCACCATCGACTGCAAAGGAAATCTTGAAGAACCAGTTATTTACAGGAAGGTTCTTTCCAACAGTATTTTACAATATCCCCGGATCAAGCCATGCATCGATACTCTTGTCCCCAGAATGTGACCATGTGTGGAAATTCCTACGTCGCATGGAGAAAAGTCATGTCCTTTCCCCAAGGGCGGTTGAGTCTAATGTTTTCATAAGGAGCACCAAAGTAATGGAGATGCTGAAGTATCTTCGGGCTAATCAAGGCCAAGTCATGAATGTTGACGATGTTGTGTTTCAGACGTTTCTTAACAGTGTTAGCAATGTTTTCGCTTCAAGAAACTTGATCGGCTTTGATGTGATGGGAAAAGTTGATAGAAGAGTTTTATGTTTTATAGACAAGGTGTGTGATGAGGTTAGCAGGATTGGTTTATCAGATATCTACCCTGTTCTGAAGCATGTAGACTTTTGGAGTAAACAACGTGCCATGGTTATTATCGATCATATAAAGCTCATTTGGGGAGAAATCATCAAGGAGAAAAAAAATCAGAAGACTCCCAATTCATCAGCTCAAGATTTCTTGGATGTTTTGCTACTCGAAAACACATTCACAGATGATCAGATTGGTGTTCTCCTTACGGTATATATGAGCTTTTGAAAGTAGCATTTGAATACGTCTACTGCAACTTTTTCGAACATTTTCCTGTACTTGCAAGTCTCTGCGGTTCTGTCTTACCAAGATTTTTATTAATGCAGGAGTTACTGATTGCATCAACTGATTCTACAACTGGAGTGACTCTATGGTTAGTCATAGAGTTAGTGAAGAATCAAGAAATGTTACACCGAGTTCGGGAAGAAATCGCAGCTCATGCAGTTGAAGGAAATTCCCTGAACGAGTCTCGCTTATCCGAGTGCCAATACTTCAACGCCTGCATAAAAGAAGCTCTAAGGATTCACAATCCAGGTCCGTTTGGAATACCTCGTCGAGCAACTGAGACTTGTAAATTGGATAATTACACCATCCCGAAAAACAGTGTCGTGGTTGTGAACTTTTGGGCTATCCACTTCGACCAGAATACTTGGGACGATCCCACGAGATTCAGGCCCGAGAGGTTTCTTGTCAATACAAAAGCTAATGTTTGGGGCACCCAGTTCGAGTACTTACCCTTCAGTTCAGGACAAAGAATGTGCCCGGGGTTAAATGTTGCCATGAAGAACATCCAAGTGATGGTTGCGTCATTGGTGTACTTTTTCGACTGGAGTCCTCCAGAAGGTGTCTGTCTCAGTGACCTTGGTGCGAAGGTCAAATACGATACACTAATATTCAAGAAGGAAGATCCGTTGTATTTGGTTCCCACTGAAAGGCAACATTTCGAAATATGATATGATAGACTGATAGTAGTTTATTGCTGTAATATATGCATTGCAGAAAAACAATAATAAAAGTGTGTTTATAATCTCCTGAAAGGATCTCAAATTAGAACATATGAATTATGATCTTACTGTTCTTACATATGAAAACAAAGCTTTCTTCCATGGCCATGGGACTCTGATAATCATGAAGCATGTCCAAATGGGTAACTGCAGTAGGATAAAAGTAGCAAATTGTATAAAACAGGCCTAATAAATTCGAATCAGATATATAGTAACTACCTCACAGTTCTAAGCAGAGCCTAAACGGTGTCGTCCTGGCCTTGGGTCTTTAATTGGACTTGGTCAGATTCAGAATAGGGCTGGTTTGATTTGGGGCCGTCTTGTAATAACTTGGGACTGAACTGATCTTTCTCCAGGTCGCGAACTATCGTATTCAATCTATCATTCTCTGAACATAAGGTCGTAGCGTCTTCACTCATCCCCAATTTAGCAGGTTTTAGGGTTCTTCTGCAAGTATTGGTGAAAGGATGGAAACGAACGGTGGAGACAGAGATGTCTCCGTTCACCATGGAGCACCAATTCACCACACTCTATACATAGATACATATAGTCTAAATCACCGTCCGGTCCAGCCATCAGAATCAGGTATCCATCCGTCCACCTTTCTCTGCTTCATTTTTCTATACGTCATTTTAAATTCTTCATCTCGACATCTTTTACTGCAAAATTCCTCAATAAGCATTTACATACCTTACAATTTTGGAATTCTACTATGTCTCCAATTCGATCCTTCCGCTTTGTCATTTTGGGGAAGTGTTAGGGGACCGAATTTAAGTTATTTGTAAACTTGGACTAGTTGTTGACGACAACGCCAGAATCAGAAAGGGAAATCTAGAAAAATTCTTCAATTAATGTTTGCTAGTTGAACAAGTCAGTAGGTTAGGATATGCAATTGAATGTCCATGTGCGTGTCGCATCCCAAATGAATAGTATAATCATCGTCTAATAACTATACCTGAAATGTATATCATATCAGTCTTATGCCCTATAACCCAGTTATGCTAGCTAGATACAATGTACTGCTAATCTTTAAGAGAAAAATGCACGCCGTCATAAAGTGTTGTAGAATTTAGTCCCAGTAATAATAATCAGAGAAAAGCTCTTGCCTGGCAGCCAAATCCATAGTTTTTGTTTCCTAAGTGAGCATAGAGCAAGAGCATGTTACATTTCCTATTGACTGAAGTACATGCTTGTAGAATTAGCTGATGAATATGAGTTCTTTTTCCTTCCTTTTTTGCTATTTGAGAAGAAGTATACTTGCTGAAATTATAAGATACACATAGTGAATAATCCATATTAAAAGAGTCTCTGCAGAAATAAGTAGGTGGAATGGTGGATTGACAAGGAGAAAGGAAAACATCTTTTAGCTTTCCATCCTATGGCCTGTCATTTCTGTGAAAGAAAATCTCAGAACGTAAGATATGCAATTCAAGTTGGAATGTTGCAATATAATGCATTTTGATATTGTTGTTTAGGAAGAAACCTGAGAAGAGTAGGATTAATATTGTTCTGGTGGTCAGAGGTGTTTCTTTGATAGAAAATATAGACGATTTAAGCATTTTTTTCTTTTCTTTCCCAGCTAGTAGATAGATTGATCATTTAAACTGTGTTCAAACTTCAAAGCCTATATGGTAAAGCCCACTGCGGGTTGGTGACGCAACTTGCTCCATCTACTATGTTAATGACCCAAACTGGATCGCACGGTTCGTTCACAAACCTTTATGCCCATTGGGCTTGTGCACCTTCTCCATTGTGCCCAAACATGTTATGAGAAAATATAAATAACCCTGTGTGTGCCACATCTCAAACCCCTTAACCCTAGATCTTTTTCATTTCTCCCCGCCGCAACCTCAGCAGAGTCGTCAATCACCACACTGTTTCATTCTCCTAATCATCATGAATAACAGAACATGGCGATCTATACCAATTGATCCGGACAATGATATCTGGAATCAACAAGCCGGGCCATCTGTACCACCATCTATACCTGAAGGTAATTCCAACCCCCCTTCCTTCACGACATTATCTATACCAATACCACCACCAAGCTATACCAGCATGAATTTCTTCAAACAACAATCCGGGCGATCTCTACCACCTCGTATACCGCAAGGTAATTCCAACCCCCTTTCCTTCAGGACATTAACACAAACAAGTTTTCCCGGCATGCTCTTGAATTCACAACCCGGGCCATCTGTACCGCCTTCTATACCACAAGGTAATTCCAAGCCCCTTTCCTTCAGGACATGGTTCTTCCTCTATTCTGTTTGTTGTCTTCCTTAGTGAATCTCATATCTCAACGTCAACCTTATCACAGATATCAACTGTAGCTATGGAAACTCATCTCAACTATTGGGGCTCATAACTGGTATTTTTTATTACCGGTATTTGTACTTTTGATCAGTATTTCTTTCTCCCATATCTCATTTCCGAGCTGGTAAATGGTTATGATGTGTGGTAAATTTTGTTTTCATTATCACTGATTACATGCTCGCCTCATTTTGGAGTGTTCTATGTCTATTGAATTTGATCGTCTGTAATTGGTAGAGAAGTAAATAGGGAATTGCAGTCTACAGATTTTTATAGTAGTATTTAGGAAAGAAAGATATAATCTTATGCCCTTATAGATCTACAATTAATCATTACTTAAGGTTTCAAAAGGTTTACAGACAGAATCGTTGGAAGCTGCTAGAAATGCATTGTTCATTGCCAATCATTTCTCTCCAATCCATGTAGAGCTTTAGTTGCAGTTTTGGGATTACCATGTTGGTATGGTCTAGTAAATTTTTTCTACAGAATTCAAAAGCTTTGGGTAGTCCCTTGAAACTTGAATAGTTTTGTTATGTTTATGTTGTTATATCCGGAGCAAGTTTAAACTTTTTTCCATTCGTGAACTATCTCAGTATGATTTCTTCAATTCACCACCATGTCTTCTAACGTTTATCCACCAACCACATGTCACATTGACTAGGGATCTGGTCTTGGATTGATTTCTCTGTTTGTATTTGTTCCATGGATCTTTAACTTTCACTCAAGGATGCTTTTCTCTGCGAACAGTAAAAGTCTCTATGCTTCTCTTGCTGCTAGCATGTTAAATCACAGCCACATCCTGGAAATTTTCCTTTCTATTTTATTTGTACCTAGTTTCATGGTGTGGATCATTTGGTTGATAGTGGGCTCACTACTGGCTTTATAGCCTAGTAAGGTCTTTCATGAGTTATGATGGCATAAAACCTTTTACAAATTTATTGCCATCCTGCAGCTCTATAGTCTAAATATCCAATTTCTAACATATCACTTGGACTTGCTTGGCCGTTCCCTATGTGATGGTGCATCCATGATGCTTTTGTTTAGTTATTTATTATTTGATTATTTTTATATTTCAAATTCTGGTATATTTTCCTACCAGTCTAATTGATATTAAATTGGGTATAGAACAACCCAATTTAATATCATTTTTGTTCCTAGTCATGCATTTCCATCCTTATCTTGGTTTATAAAAAATTGAAACTGTATTGTGTTATTAGACATGCAGATGCCATCTATCCCGGTTGATATTTCATCAGACGGTTCATCTTCCAATGGTGACGTAAAGCCTGCACTCAACCAACTCAAGGATGAACTGCTCAAGGAACTGATGGAACCTCTCAACCAACTAATGGATAAACCTCCCCCAGAGTTATCTGAAGAAGGTATGGGGATTTTCGCGTGTATGCCGTAGTTTTTGCAGCCTACTGGACTATCTGAATTAAAATCTTTTGCATTGTAAATTTGTAATCGTAATATTTTTCTTGAGTATTTATGTCTAGTAGGCTGCATATAGACATGGGGGTTCTTTAGAGAGTTCCCAATTTTTTACCAAGACACTTTGTTTCTACCCAGTAGAGGGAAGAAAATTCAATTATTCTTCGGCTTTTATTAGTCTACTGATACATTTGAGGATGCATTTGGTTATCTATGCTTATGTGTCCAAGCATTGCCATCTCAAGTCAGATTTCACATCATGTCTGAATTCTATATCCATTCAAGCCTTATTATAGTAGAGTAGTAGACAAGTGTGTTTGCATTTTAATCTTCACTTGAGTTCTGTTATGAGTTGGGAAAACACTCTTTATGCAGCCTCTTACGTGGGTCGATTCCTAAGTTTTGATGTAGTAATTGTTCAAATTATTGGCTGTTAAGTTTTATTCTCCTTTTTCATTGGACAGATATGGATATTTGTGATCATAAATTAGTAATTTTATTTTTTATTTTTTTAATCATGAACTGTCTACCTGGCCGATCATTAGAAACCTTAACTGTGGTATGCAGGGTGGTTGTTGAGGATGGCAAAGAGTTACCAGGACATCATGAAGCTCATCCCGATTCCAACTGACCGCAACAACGTTATCCCATACATGACATGGGAGGGACTGGCCTGCTCCATGAAGGTGATATACAAGCAGCCGCTTCACTACCTGACTAACCGTCAGCTGAAGATGTGGGACAAAGTGAGGCGTGAAGCTGAGGATGAGGGGATTGAGCTAAATATTCTCATTCCGTCAGCCCAAGCAGAGACCACTATATGGTTAACAGAAGAGATCCACCGCCGCCTTCCATCTCCAAAGGTGCTAATGGAGTGTTGGAAGAATGATCCTGCATACCTTGAGCACATCGATGGTATTCTCCCATCAACCTAACAAGATTCTGTTATCTTGTTACGAATATTTTGTTTTTTGTTTTTGGATTTACTTGCCTGAAACTACAGTTTCTGTGTTTTGAAGGGCTAGCTTCGAACTTTGTTGGCCAAGTGAAAACATTACTCTCTTGTTGGCTAGTCATATATCATGTGGAAATATTTTTATGTTACTCTCAACAGATATGATCTTGATAGCAACGATATGCAATTGCAGAAACCCGAGAGTGATCGGTGTTTTGACATTAATTATCATCCTATCTTACATGTGTTTGTGTTGCTTGCCATATTCATATGTTGCATATATATGAACATGATCTTATTAAAGTTAGTAGAAATGAAACAGTTTATAAACAACCAATGCTTGTGAAATTGCTACTCAACTTATCTATGACTAGTTGGGGATGAGTCTAATGAGATCCGTCAATATGAATATAATGGTAATCCAATCCTCTCCATTTGGCAATCAGCTCATAGTGTGGGCTCATGAAACCACTAATTATATGCAGCCCTACATGCTAAGACCATTTAGAGTTGGAACTTGGAACTCCGATTGGGAAGTGCAATTAAACTTTGATACTGAAACAGGGGATGCCAACAGGCAACAGGTACAGTACTACAAATGGATAGAAGAGAAACCTAAACAAGAGAAGATACCATCTTATACTACACTGTAGACTTTAGTTTTATCAACGGCAAGCTTAGATGTCTCGCTTGCCGGTTTTTTCATCTGTGGCACCATTTCCTCTGTCAAGAGTTATTTCATCTTCTTTATTTCCACCGTCATGAGGTTTGACATCTTCTTCGCTTCGCTTCCTGTCAACAATGAAAGCCATGAAGCTCCATGTCAGAGACACATCGTCCTCCTGTTGCTCATCAGAAAACGAGCGTAAAAGAGACCGTGTATCCAGATTTTCCCACAGCTAACAATGCTAATCCTGTATAGAAAAGAAGTTTTTGCGTGTAACCAACATAATCGGGCATGTATAATTTACATGTCCCAGTAAAATTGGCTAACACTGGCGGTGTTGACATTGCAATCAATGCAATACCCTGCAAATTAAAGAGCGGTCGATCGATGGATGTAAGTGAGTGAATTGGATTGCAAAGTTTTGGTATATATAACACACAAAATTAAGCTAAAGAAAGATCGGCCGGACAACCCACCAAACAATATGCAATGGTGGACAGTATGGTCATGAGAAAATGGCCTAAAAATTGGCGAACAAGGTAGAGAAGAAGACAGGTAACATCAAACAAATTCCGGACCAAACATTGATCGAGAAGTGCAGCTGCATCTGTAAAGCGCAGTCCCCAGACGTCTGTTAAATAATTTTGCATCGAAAAGAAGGCGTATGTATGTCACCAATTTGTCACCACATAATAGCGCTGCTCGCAATAAGATGAAAAAAATAAAATCATTTACAAAATGATCATCCAAGAATAGAAAAATATATTCCGTTTTTGCAATAAGGACTGAATTTAGCCAGTCCAGTGACTTACAAGTTATTGCAAAGACAGTCAGACACTTGCAGGAAAATATGCTAGCTGCGCTTCGGAGAAAGAAGCGATCTGTTATATATTATTATCTCAAGAAACAGACAGATATTGATCAGGAATGTTTTGACATGAAATCAAATAGGGAGGGAGATAAAACTTTTGAAGTCTTTTTTTGTTTTTCTTCTTCAGACCAATTCCAAGTCTTTCGCATTGAGACAATGGTGAAGAATAGCTTGCATGGACTAATGACTCTTGCAAGCATATGCATATTTTGGTTATCGAAGGTATCTGTTAAAGTGAATGATTTTTGAAGTGTTTAGTTCATGGCTCAAGTGTATGCTTTGAGGATTGACTTTCTTTAAATTCAATTCTACAATTTTATGAAAGTCTATATTATGGATGTAATAAAGTTGGAGGCGAGTGGCTTTTATGTTAAAACTTCAGACATTTAATCTATTGCGGGGCGTGACATGTGTGTATAGTCCCAGATCCTATTTTGCATTTTAATTGTAACAAAGTATGTATTGTGACTAAGTTCAAAGTGAAAATAGGCTCCTCTGATAATTTGTTACTAAATCTGCTGTACGGGGTCACAGCAGCCTTTAGATGAAGGCGACATGAACGGTGGAGACTAGATCCTGCAAATTAATTTATACGATGTCGTCTGGGCCTTGGGTGTTTAATTGGACTTGGTCAGAAATAATAGGGCCGGTTTAATTTGGGGCCGCCTTGTTATCACTTGGGACTGAACTGAACTTCTTCCGGGTCGCGAACTATTTTTCTCGCTCTATCATTCTATGAACATAAGGTCGTGAGCGTCTTCCCCAATTTAGCAGCTTAGGGTTTTTCAGTTTTGTAAGGTGGTGAAAGGAAGGAGTTATGGCGGAGGAGAGAAGCTCCGTTGCCCAAACGAACGGTGGTAATAGGGCATAGCCAAGGAAACAGAGAGATGTTTTCATTCACCAATCCACCAAATATGCAGTCTAAGATGGGAATCAGAGTCAGGTATCCACCTTTCACTGCTACATGTCACATTGTTACTTTACAGTTTACTTACTACTAGGACTTACTACATTCTTCAATTGGACACTGTTTACTGCAAAATTCCTAAGTTAGCATTTGCATACCTTACAATTTTGGAATTCTAGGATATCTCCATGTTGTTTCAATTTTGAAATTTTGGGGAAGCTATTGGAGTGAATTTCAGTTATTTGTAAAACTTGGACTAGTTGTTGACAATCAGAAAGGGAAATCTAGCTAAATTGGGAATTACTAGTGTTTACTATCGAACGAGGGAATAGGTCAGGATATGCAATTGAATGTCCACGTGCGTATCTCATCGCAAATGAATCGTATAATCATCATCTAATAATGAAGCCATGGAGTAAGTAATAACCTGTATCTGAATTGTAATCATATCCGTCTTACTCCTGTAGCCCAAGTGTGCTAGCTGGATACAAATGTAGTGCTAATCTTTGTTTCCATAAGCATTTTGAGAAATAGAATGCATGCCGTCATAAAGTGTTGTACCCAGTAATCAGCGAAAAGCTCTTCACGGGCAGCCAAATTCAAAGGTTCCTTAGTGAGCATAGAGCATTTTACATTTCCTTATGCTTGAAGAACATGCTGGTAGAAATTAGCTGATAAATTTGTTTTTTTTTTTGTTTTTTTACTTCCTTTTTTATTAGTTTGAGAAGAACTATACTTTCTGAAATTATAACATATGCATAGGTGGAGTGGTGGACTGACAAGGAGAAAGGAAAACATCTTTTAGCTTTTCATCCTATGGCCTGGCATTTCTGTGAGAGAAAATCTCAAAACGTAAGATATGCAATACAAGTTGGAATTTTGCAATATAATGCATTTTGATATTACTGTTTGAATAGGAAGAAACTGAGAAGAGTAGGATTAATATTGTTCTGATGGTCAGAGGTGTTTCTTTGATAGAAAATATATTCTGCACATCATTTTTTTCTCTTCTTTCACAGCTAGTAGATATATTGATCATTTAAAACGTGTTCAAACTTCAAAGCCTATATGGTAAAGCCCACTGCGGGTTGGTGGCGCAACTTGCTCCATATACTATGTTAATGACCCAAAGTGGATCGCGTGGCTCGTTCAAAAACCTTTATGCCCATTGGGCTTGAGGACCTTCTCCATTGTGCCCAAACATTTATGAGAAAAAAAAAAAAAAAAAAAATATATATATATATATATATATATATATATATATATATATATATATATATATATATATATATATATATATATATATATATATATAACCCTGTGTGTGCCACATCTCATTATCTCAAACCCCTTAACCCTAGATCTTTTTCATTTCTCCCCGCCGCAACCTCAATGGAGTTGTCAATCACCACAGCCACTTTTTCATTCACCTTGAATATCAGATCATAGCTATCTATACCACCACCAAGTTATCCCGGCATGGATGACTTGAATCAAGTACCTGGGCCATCTGTACCGCCTTCTACACCGCAAGGGTGATTCCAACCCCATTTCCTTCATGACATTATCTATACCACCACCAAGTTATCCTGGCATGGAACCATGGATATCTTGAATCAATAACCCGGGCCATTTGTACCGCCTTCTATTTCGCAAGGTAATTCCAACCCCCTTTCTTTCAGGACATGGTTCGATCTTCCTCTATTCTGTTTGTTGTCTTCCTTAGCGAATCTCGTATCTCAACTGTAGCTATGAAAACTCATCTTTAACTATGGAAGCTCATAATTGGTATTTTTTGTTACCTGTATTTGTACTTCTGATCAGCATTTCTTTCTCTCATATCTCATTCCCGATCTGGTAATGATGTATGGTACAATTTGTTTTCATTATCATTGATTACATGCTTGCCTCATTATTATAAAATTTGTTTTATAATGATGAATTTGAGTGTCTGCAATTGGTAGAGAAGTGAATAGGGAATTGCAGTCTACAGATTTTGCTTAGTACTTCAGTATTTTGTGAAAGAAAGATATAACCTATAACCTTATAGATCTACGGTTAATCATTGCTTCAGGTTTTAAAGGTTTACAGACAGAATCGTCTGATCTAAAAAGCAGAAATGTGTTAATATTGACAACATAAGCCAGCCTTGAACCTGTTGATCTTTGGGATAGAGGAATGTGTCTAATCATGGTTAAAGTTACCAGTTTTATGCTTCTATTTCTTTTTTTTATTTTTTTATTTTTACCTGCTAATAAGACCTTTACAGTGATTGCAAATAGCCTTCTGCTTGTTTTTATATTAGCATAATAAGATGAACTGTGTCTACCTGGCTGATCATCATAAACCTTAACTGTGGTATGCAGAGTGGTCGTTGAGGATGGCAGAGAGTTAGCAAGACTTCATGAAGCTCAACCCAATTCCAGCTGACGGCAATACAAGACATGGTAGGGACTGGCCTGCTCCATGAAGCTGATATACAAGCAGCCGCTTTACTACCTGACAAACTTTCGGCTGAAAAAGTGGGACAAAGAGAGGGGTGAAGCTGAGTATGAGTGGCTCAGCTAAATATTCTCATTCTGTCTGTCCAAGCGGTTAATGGAAGAGGTCCACCGCCACCTTACATCTCCAAAGGTGCTTATGAAATTCTGGAAGGATGATCCTGCTTACCTTAAGCACATCGATGGTATTCATCCAAACCTCGAACCATGAACCTAACAAGATTATCTAAAATTATCTATCTTGTTATGAAAAACTTTGCTTCTGTTTTTCTTTTTTTAACATAAAAACATTTCCACATGATAACTAATAGTATGAGTGTATGACTTGCCAACAAGAGTAAAATTTCAGTTAGCCAGCAAAGTTAGTAGCCATGCTTTCAAAAGACGGAATGTAGTTTCCGGCAAGTAGATTCAAAGATATTTCAGTTTACTGACATTTAACTAGTATAGTTTTTCATAACAAAGATACTACCAGATAATCTTGTTAGGTTCATGATTGGGGCTTTGGATGAATATCATCATCGATGTGCCTATGATAGTCAGGATCATCCTTCCAGTATTTCATAAGCGCAGCTGGAGATGTAATCCGGCGGTGGCCCTCTTCCATTAACCATATAAGGATCTCTGCTTTGACTGGATGCATGAAAATATCCAGCTGAATCCACTCATCCTCATCTTCATGCCTCTCCTGATCCATCTTCTTCAGCTTAAGGTTTGTCAGGTAATGAAGCAGCTGCCGGTATATCTGCTTCATGGACCAGGCCAGTCCCTCCCATGTCTTGTATGGGATGACATTCTTCATGGAGTCTTGGTAACTCTTTGACGCTTCACTACCTGACAAACGTCCAGCTGAAGAAGTCGGACGAACAGAGGCTTGAAGCTCAGGATGAGTGGATTCAGCTGTATATTCTCATTCCTTCAGTCCAAGCAGAGACCACTAAATGGTTAATAGAAGAGGTCCACTGCCGCCTTTTACATCTCCAAAGGCGCTTCTGAAATGTTGGAACAATGATCCTGCTTATCGATCACATCGATGGTGGTATTGTTTCATCAGCCTACCAAGATTATATGTTATCTTGTTATGAAAAACTTTGCTATTTAGATGGCAGTAAACTGAAATATTTTTGGATTTACATGCCGGAAACTACATTCTGTATTTGAAGGGCCTTTGTCGGCCAAGTTCAAACGTTACTCTCTTGTTGGCAAGTCATATTAATTATCATGTGGAAATCTTTTTATGTTACTCTCAACAGATATAATCTCGATAGCAGGAGATATGTGACTGCAGAAGCCCGACAGTGATCGGTATTTCGAATTATCGTCCTCTGTTACATGTGTTTGTTTTGCTTGCTTTCAACTTTACACTTCTACTCCCAGTCTTTGTAATGAATGAAACTATAACATAAGGCTCTGTCTAGTGTGGAAATGAAATTATAAGCTAAGTGAACAACCAATGCTTGTGAAAATGCTACTCAACTTATCTATGACCAGTTGAGGATCAGTATAATGAGATCCATCAATATGGATAGAATGGTAATCTAATCCTCTCCATTTGGCAATCAGCTCATAGTGTGGCCTCATGAAATCACTTGCAAGTATCTCCAGAACAACTGTTCCAGGCATGGCAGCAATTATATGAGTTAGGCCTGCACCATGAGCGCCAACTATCACAGCAGCATCTTTGACAGCTTGCATCTGTTCTCTCATAGTCATATGCCCGAAGAATCCATTCACGATGTTCAGTTCACAACCTGAAAGAGTAGATCCAGCAGCCCATTCCTTGATATAGTCGAACAGCTGTTGTTCATTGCTGATCCTCGATACTATTGTACCCTGTTGACGCGGATGTGACAGGTAATCCTCACGCCTCACAAAGAGGATGTTATGACGACCTGATAGTGCTCGTTCTTCCTGCTGATGATCTGATTGAAATCCAAATGATGCTCTGATCATCTCCCCAAACTCAGATAACCGAGCAGTTTTTTCATCGTCAGGTATCTGTGACAAATCATTATCGATCATTATCTGGTGAGGGAATCCCACGGCAGTTTATGTTTTGGGAGAGTCCCTGGAATAGAGCAGTTTCATATCCTCGTGGTGCGAAAATAGCATGGCGAAAGCAAACTTATGAAGTACTGAAGTTCTTGGCGTAAGTGACGCTTGAAAACAAAGCCCTCCACATTTCTTCCATGGGACTCTGATCAAAGACATGTATAAATGGTTACTGCAGTGGCAAAGAAAATACTAACAGATATTGCTCAAAAACAGGCCTAATAAATACCATGTTGAGATTGTGTAGTACAGCAGTAGCAGTAGTACCTCACAGTGACCGTCTAGAAAAATCAGATGAGGCCGGTTAGGCAAGCCGATGACACGGGAAGAAACATACGCATTGTACAACTCTGTAACTGTGTGATACAGGTTTGCATATTCGAACCGAGTCACAAACACAGTCGGCTCTTCAATCCACTGTATTAGAAGGAAGGCGAACATTATCAGATGCAAGTACATTGCTGTCACAATTCTTCAGAACATCAGAGAAGAGAGATCAAGAACATCAAGAAAACGTTAGGGAAGAAACTGTAACCTGGGAACAAGTTGGTGAACTTCTCTACATCAACTAATCGAATCGAATAGATCAAGTCACGCACAGGATGCCTCCCATCTCCGTTAACATTTACATACTTATCCAAGAACTCCTCTTCCACAAGCTTCTTCCCAACTCTTGATCCATAATCATTGCTCAGCCCAATTTCAAAAGCCCCATCTTCGAAATCCGGAAGTTCTTCCTCCTCACTCCTCCCAATGACAGTTTCCATCTTCTCGCCTCCTCGCGACATTTTAATCTTCTCTGGTATCATCCTGATCCCACTGCCTTCACATACTGAGCTCCCCAACCTCTCACTATAAAAGCACCTGAACCAACCATTCTCCGCGGACTTAGGACTACTTCTCGCCCTGAGAGGTTCCACGCGTTGAGTAAACCCGTTACCAAAATATGCTTCGCATGTATGGACAGCTGATAAGTTGACTGATAAGTTCAGGTCGGGCAACCAAGGCACGTAGGAGGGTAATGTGGGCCAGGGCTTGAGGGAGATGCCGCACCAGGAAGTTGAACAGTCTGTGGAGGAGTGATGATCATGTAGGAAATAACAGTAGTACTGGGAGATGAGGAAGCTAAGTGCCCAGATAGAGAAGAGGGATTTTCAGAGTTTTTCTGGCCATTCTCTCCCTGTTAATTAGTGTTAATTAATTGTTCTTGTTATGTTAACATGTTGTTGATGATGACCATTAAAGTCATTTTCAGCTATGTTGATGTTGCTAGAACGTGCTTACAAGTCGGCTCAATCCAACTAATACTTACTTGAGCAGTTGAGCAGCTCAATTTTATTATTAATATAACACAGAGTTGAATTTTGAAAATTATTCACAAAGCAGAATTGAAAATAGGAATTATTAATGCCACATGATTCATTCGGATCACCAGCTAATCTACCTAATCAAAATTACATATAATCTAGGTTGCATTGATATAGATACAGATACGGCGATGTGTATCCGATACGATATAGGTACGGGATATGATTAAGTAAGAATACGATACGGAGTGGATATGACTATTTTTTTAAATATTGTATTTCATTTTATGCATTAAATGTACAACAAATTAACTCAATTCTAAAACCTTTCTTTTTTTTTTAAATATTAAATCCATTGAAGTCCATTTTTGTACATGAGTAATGAGTAATAGGGGCATACCCCACTCATGCTACACGTTCTAGCATTATTCTCAAACAAATTGAAAGAGCCTATAGTAGTCAGAGTAACTACCTGTGAGACATAAAGGGAACAAGTCCGTTGAATCCTATACAAACTCATCTATTAGAACTTTCAAGTGTCTATCTATCAACAAAAGTGGCATGTGGACTCCAGTAAAAAATTGTGATCCATATGCGTATCTATCATGTACCAGATACTACATTAAAAAATGATGTATTTGTGCAACCTAGGATATAATTATATTAAAAAAATGACATATAAGAGCTAGTCTAGTGTGTGGCATAACATATAAGGACACTGCGGTAAAACATTTCAAAAAATAGATTTAGTGGTATTTTTTTATATTTAACTATTTTTTACATATAACCAACCAATTAAACTCCTAATTAATTACTAACTAATCATATTTATATATTTTGATTTCACCAAACACTAATTAAACTAACATTAAAACTAATATTCATCATTAAAATTAACGCTAATGTCGATAATAATGTTGGTTTTAAGTGAAATGAATGAAATCAACACTGTTGACGTTGAAACTAACTTTTGAAACTATACCCTTGACGTTGAAAACTAGGTGAAATTGTGAAACCAATGAAATCCCATGAAACTAAATTTTGAGACTAATGAAGAAAAAACTTATCTTGGATTTTATTTTAGCTATTCCTCAACTTTTTTTAAAAAAATGTTTGAACATCATTATGTCAATTACGCATGAATATTTATAAGAAAACGCGAATACACATATTGCGTGCCTCGTAAATGCTAATCAAATAATAATCGTTAGGGAGTCCGTGAAATAGACAATTATTACTTGACAAGTTCACATGTCCTTCAACAATAGCACCAATTTATTTTGTTGGCTTGTTAACGATTTACTTCAGTACTAATACTCAAGGTATAGAAAATTATTTACTTACCCGATTTATAAGATAGTCGGGATATTCGGGTCACTCACCCACACCCATCTGTCACCAGACCAGGATCCGACTATCTTATAAATCGGTTTGAAAGGATCCGTTTTATAGCCCAGTACCGGTTAGTACTGTATATAATGAAAATCATTTTCTCCTAATTTGAGAAAGGCAGCAGGCCAGTCAATCATTTTCATTTCTCCAAAAGCCCTAAACCCTAGCAAAAGAGACCGGAGCGATCGAGCAGAGCTGTTCCCCGGCGTCACTTTCCGGCCATCCACCAGAGTCAGGTATCCATCCTTCCACCTTTCTCTGCTTCATTTCGCTGTACGTCATTTTACATTCTTCATCTGGACAGCTTTTACTGCAAAATTCCTAAATTAGCATTTGCATACCTTCAGTTGTGGAATTCTACTATATCTCCGTGTTGTTTCAAACTCGATCCTTCAGATTTGTTGTGTTTGGAATTGTGTGATATCTGTATGTTGTTTCAAATACGATCCTTCAGCTTTGTTGTTTTGGGGGAGCTAATGGAAGTGTTAAGAGGAGTGAATCACATTTGTAAACCTGGACTAGTTGTAGACAGTGCCAGAATTGGAAAGGGAAATGTAGAAAAACTGACTAATTTAGTGTTTGCTAGTCGAATGAGTGAGTAGGTTAGGGTATGCAATTGAATGTCCACGTGCATGTTGCATCGCTAATTGATTGTATAATCATCACCTAATAAGGAAGCCATGGAAGTATTTGAGTCTTAGCCTTTCATCCTATGGCCTGTCATTTCTGTAAAAGAAAATTTCAAAAGGTAGGATATACAATTCAAGTTGGAATTTTGCAATATAATGCATTTTGATATTGTTGTTTGATTGGAAAGAAACCTGAGATGAGTAGAAGAGTAGGATTGTATTTGTCTGACTGATGGGCAGAGGTGTTTATTGATAGAACAAAAATATAGATGATATTCATCTCCTTCAGAACTATTCTTAGACTGCACATCATTTTTTTTCTTCTTCCCCAGCTACTAGAGAGATTGTTCATTTATCTGTGTTCAAACTTCAAAGCCTATATGGTAAAGCCCACTGCGGGTATCATGCCGCGACTTGTTATATCAAGTATGTTAATGACCCAGAGAAGGTCGCACGGCTCGTTCACAAACTCTTACGCCCATTGGGCTTGGGGACCTCCTTTATGCCCAAACATATTATGAGAAAATATAAATAACCCTGTGTGCGCTACATCTCAAAACCCTTAACCCTAGATCTTTTCATTTCTTTCCGCCGCAACCTCAACGGAGTCATCAATCACCATAGCCACTGTTTCATTCACTTAGTCATCATGAATAACAGATCATGGGTATCTATACCACCACCAGGTCCAGGCATGGCTATCTTGAATCAGCGATCAGGGCTATCTATACTGCAAGGAAAATCCAACCATCTTTTCCTTCAGGACATTGTTCTTCCTCCATTCTGTTTGTTGTCTTCCTTAGCGAATCTCATATCTCACCGTCAACTTAATCACAAATCTCAACTGTAGCTATGAAAACTCATCTCAACTATGGGAGCTCATAACTTTTTTTTCTTATTTAATTTCTTTCCCCCATATCTCATTCCCGATCTGGTAAATGATAATGATGTGTGGTAAAATTTGTTTTCATTATCATTGATTACATTCTGCCTCATTTTAGAGTGTTCTATGTCTATAATTGGTCGAGAAGTAAATAGCGAATTGCAGTCTACAGATTTTGTATAGTAATGCTTCAGAGAGAAAGATATAATCTATAACCTTATAGATCTATACTTGATCTTTACTTCAGGTTTTAAAGGTATATAGACGGAATCGTCTTCTCTAAAAAGCAGAAGACAATTTCTAACATCTTGCGTAAGACTTGCTTGGCATGCCATTGTTATTAATTTGTTATTTGATTATTTTTTAATTTCAAATTTTGGTTTATTTTCCGACCAGTCTAATTGATTGTTCATGTTCAAGAGCGTTTATAGAACATCCCAATTTAATATTAGTTTCGTTCCCAGTTATGCATTTCCATCCATATCTTGGTTTTTAATAAATTGTAACTGTATTGTATTATCAGACATGCAGAGGCCCACCATGGAGCAGGTTGATATTTCATCGGATGATTCATCTTCCGATGGAGACGTAACGCCTCTGACACTCAATCAGCCAAAGGATGAACCTCTCAACCTACTAGAGGGTGAACCTCTCCCAGAGTTATCTGAAGAAGGTATGGAGACTAAGACTTTCGTGAGTGTGGCGTTGTTTTTCTCTCTGCATCTTTCCAGAAATTGTTTCTTTTTTTTGCAATTACAGGAGTGTGCAATGCATAGTAACTATAAAATGAGAAATAGGGAAAGGTTTGTTGTGGTCTATTTAGCCTACTGGACTATCTGATTTAAAATCTTTTGTATTGTAATCTTAATTTTTTTTCCTCAAGTATTTGTGTCCAGTATGCTACATATAGACATGGTCATTTATTTGCCAATTTCTCAGCCGGGAAGGGAATTCTTAAGAGAGTTCTCAATTTTTTATCAAGAGACTTGGTTTCTACTCAATAGAGGGAACAAATTTGAATTATTCTTTGGCCTTTATAGTCTATTGATGCATTTGAGGATGCATTTGGTTGTTAATGCTCTCAATTCAGATTTCACATCATGTCTGAATTCTATATCCATTCAAGCCTTATTATAGTAGACACGT
Organism: Plantago ovata; assembly: GCA_028274465.1. Classification (NCBI taxonomy): domain Eukaryota; kingdom Viridiplantae; phylum Streptophyta; class Magnoliopsida; order Lamiales; family Plantaginaceae; genus Plantago; species Plantago ovata. Next base: position 127,434,843 of record CM051456.1, on the reverse strand, counting down.
GTGTTTGCAACTTTGCGTTTTAATCATTCTGTACGAGTTGGGAATCACCCTTTATGTTAGGCTTCAGTAAATATAAACAGCCTCTTATGTGGGTCGATTCCTAAGTTTTGATGTAGTTACTGTGCAAACTTTTGGCTGTTAATTTATATTCTTCTTTTTCATTCGACACCTATGGATATTTGTGATCATAAATTAATAAGTATTTTTTCACGAACTGTCTACCTGGGTGATCATCACAAACATCAACTGTTGTTTGCAGAGTGGTTGTTGAGGAGGGCAAAGAGTTATCAAGACTCTATGAAAGTCATCCCAATTCCGGTTGACCGTGATAATGTGGTCCCATACAAGACATGGGAGGGACTCGCCTGGTCCATAAAACAGATATACAAGCAGCCGCTACACTACCTGACAAACCTTAAGCTGGAGAAAATGGATCAGGAGAGGCATGAAGCTGAGGATGAGTTCATTCAGCTGGATATTCTAATGCATCCAGTCAAAGCGGAGACCCTTATATGGTTAATGGAAGAGGGCCACCGCCGGATTACATCTCCGACAGCGCTTATGAAATACTGGATGGAAGATCCTGATTATCATAGGCACATCGATGATGATATTCATCCAAAGCCCCAATCATGAACCTAACAGATTATCGGGTAGCTTGTTATGAAAAACTAAAATATTTTTGGATTTACTTGCCGGAAACTACATTCCGTCTTTAGAAGACGAAGTTTCTAACTTCGTTGGCTAACTAAAATTTTACTCTTGTTGGCAAGTCATGTTAGTTATCATGTGGAAGTACTTTATGTTACACAGCAGATATGCATGCAATTGCAGAAACCCAACAGTGATGGGTGTTTCGACATTATCATCCTATGTTACATGTTTTCGTTTTACTTGCTTTCATCTTTACACTTGAAATCCCAGTCTGTTATGAATGAAATTATAACATAGGCTCTGTTTTGGGTGCAACCAATCATCATATCGGTCCTAAGCGGCTTAGCAGCATTGCTGGAAAGGCTCAGCTTCAAAACTGTACGTGAAGCTAGTTTTGCTAAACAGAACCTGTAGTATATCACATGGGACTTGGGGTAAAGTAAAGGTGAGGCAAGCTTAGTAGTTAATGAGGGTAGAATAATAGTAAATGCTGCATAATAATTGGTGATACTGAGATATAGAAATGTTGAATAAATATTGTTTCACGAGAAGCATGGCTTACATTAAAGAGAAATGTAGCCCATTAGTTATTGGATTGAGGTACAGTCAGTCAGGGTCAGGGGGACCACGGCCCGATTGTCGTGAAGGTCCATATTTTTAAATTCTTTGACGCGCCCAAACATACTTACTTGTCGACGACTTGGGTTTGATAGGATGTTTTCAGCTAACATTTCAGAGTACAGAAAATACAACTAAATATTCTCCTTTAGTACAAGATTTTAGTTATAGTTTAGAAGTAATTCGTGGATATAATGAATATAAAAGTTTTAACAATGAAGTGCAATTTAATATTTGGACAACTACTGCATCCCCACCTACTCAAGTGTTAAACACATTCGACCGGTTTAAACATGCATATAATAAATATAATGTAGATCAAGTGTTAAGCATAGTTTCTTAAATTGCATATGTTTGTTTAATCGTTAAAAATGGTCTAACACAAGTTACTACTATGAAACCCATACCCCTTTAAATTTTGTAACACGTTTTATTTTATGTATCGATGGCACAATTATGAGTGTGAATTGAGTATGTACGTTTTGTTTCACACGCAAATGAAGTATTAATAAAGATATAATCATATATTCATATGGTGCCGTATTTTTTTTATAGTACTATTAACGTAAACTTATCGTTTCTTATCAACTTTATATATTACTGATCAAAGTTAGTTGTTTTAATTCAACGCGATTATTACTGCGAAAATTGTGTCACCAGATTTAGTCCTCCATCTAATTGCATTCCATGTTACACTTCAGTTATACATGACTTATAATGTAAATTCGAAGATCAATATTTTTTCAAAAAGAAAATTAAACCTAATAAAAAATTGTTGAATAACACATTAAATCAAGTATTCAACTCTTCAACAACCAAATCGAGCACAGTTATACAAAACCATTAGTAAAACTTCTGCTATTTTGGGGTATGACCAAGTCCCATTTATATCATGGTTGCAATTTTAATACAGATCTTAGTCTGAACACAAATACTGAAGAAAATCATTGTTCTGCAAGTGTGATTAATCCATTATCTTTTTAGATAAAGACCAGACTAATCATATTCATTATACACCAATCAATCTTAATACTTTGAGTTGGAGAAAGTTTTGTACATACAATGAATTGGCCAAAACAAGAATAAAACGATTGACCCTTAATAAATAATTTTCTTAATAAGCATATATCATCTCATTACTACAGCATTGCAAAAGCGTTATTATTAAGTTATTAATTAAGTGTAGTATCAAAATGAATTTGTGACCAAAAATGAATCAGAAACGCCTACAGAATAATACAATCTTATAATAATAGTAGTAAATAATAGCAAATGTAAAATCAAGAAAATATTAATTCGCCTCCCACTAATTTTTTTACGTTTTCCTTTTATGTTTGTTTGGTTCATTTCTTTTCCACTTTTTCTTACCCCTTTAAGTCTTACCAATCAAACACATGATATAACACACTTATTAAAAATCGAAAAGTAGATACGTAAACGATTCATATGTGGCAGACAGACCCGGAGTAAGTAACAAGTTTACAAGTATACGTTATTTTAGTCCTATAAAACAAAATAAAACCAGTTCTATTTTTTGTGTGTTTTTGGCTCCAAACCTTAATTTCTGCCAGTGGCCGCTAGTAACACCACCGCCTTGTCCGATCGCCGCTTCCAATTCTGTGTTTTTTTTAAATTTATTAGTGGGGTCTTTTCTTTAGTCAGCACGAGAAGAATCTCTTTTTTGTTTTTATTTCCACACTTTTCCCGCTCCTTGTTGGATTTATTTTGACCTTTTCGTTTCTACCAAATATTACAAGCAGCAAGTGAAAATGGGGGACGGAGGAGAAGGGGAGATGATGGATACTCCGGCCAGGACTAGGAACAATCAGATCGCTGCTTCTGATGCCAAGTTTGAGGTCTGTTTGTTTAATGGGTTTGCTTTACTTTGTTGAACTCTATGTGTTTGTGAAAATGTTCAATTGGGCTTTTTTGGTTTCTGTTTGTTGTAGCTTCAATTGACGTTGTTGGGTCCTTGGACTTGTTAACTGATTTGGGATTTGGGTTGTGTTTATATGAAAGGTGCATTTTTGGTATTTCTAGAGCACTTTTTGGGTCAAGATCTTGGAGGTGTTGTTTGCTGATTGTTTAGGTTAATGAGGAGAATTTGAGAAACATTTTGAGCAAAGATACTGATTTCGAGGGCGGCTTCGATGAATTTATGTCGAATTTTTGTGTGAATGTGCTTTAGGATTGGCAAATGTGGGATTTGTTCAATTTGTTTGAGTAGAAGATCTGATTGATTTCTATGCTACATTCTGCATGTTGCCGTAGATTAGCAATCTAGCTTGTGTGTGGAGAAACTGTATCTAGGCAGCGATTTCTGTTGCGCCTTTTGTTTTATATCCAGTTTCTTATGCTTAGATTGTACTTTAGGTAGTGTAATTGGGACATTGGCTTATAGAATTCGCTGTTGACAAAGTTGGTAATTTCATTTCCTTTTCGTTCTTTTCGTTTTCTTTTTGGAAAGTGATAAACGTTGTTGAATTTTAGGGTTTGCTTGTTTCCGTGTGATTGTTATGTTCCTAGTGTTATGTATATATACTTTCTTCGTCAATGGTAATATATCTCAAGTAGTTCATGGCATATTAGTTGGACCTTGATGACCGGAGTAGTTGATATCAATCTGTCTCTGATTCGCCACTATGATGGGGGAGAGCGGGAAGTATAGCTTGTTCTTAATTTTCCTCACCCTCTTATAGTAGTAGATTTTGAAGACATACACCTTCTGTGTGATTCAGTGATTTGCCTGTCTTTAATTATAATGCTTAGACCTAAGCTATCTTGTTATGCTTGCATAGCATTGCTTCTCCTTTATATTATTAATATTAATTCATGGTAAATGGTTTTCTCTTTTGAGTTACCTGGATAAACGATTTTTATTCACATTAGTGTTGCATCTTTGTTTTAAACAAGATCTTACTTATGTAATTTTGTTCAGATGTGCATATCAATGGGATTAATCTGCTTGAGATTGATGGTACTATTTTTTCTGTTTCCTTATACAGGACTCCCCTGTCTTCAATTTTCTCAACAACCTTTCTCCTATCCAGCCAGTTAAATCCACAAACAACAATCAGATGATGAATCCTCTTATTTCATCTCCATTAGTTTTCGCGTCACCTCATGTTACTTCTCTCAGGGAATCTAGATTTCTGCGAAGGTAATCTGTCATATTTTCATCTACTGCGCTTTTCTGTTTGTTTTTGTTCTTTATTATTTTTCTATCTTTTAACTGGTTTTGTTTTTGCCAGGCATCAAACTTCAGATCCATCAAGACCTGAGTTTGCTACTGATGGTGGGAACAATGCAGATAAAAATAAGAAAAATTTGGAAGTTACTGAGAATATTACAGAACAGCAGGAAAACCTGGATCCAAAACCGTCTGGTGTCGAAATGGCTGCTATCCCATCCTATGGAAGCTCTAAGCTTGTCGTAGGATTTGAAGAAAGCTTTACTTATTATTGCAATGGTCTTGACTCCAGTGCAGGACCAAGCAGTAGTTTTAAGGCTGAACACCTCACAGGGTATACTTGCAACAGCTCTTCTGGGCTCGTTCTTTCTGTAGAAGAAGCCTCTCAGAGGGTTTTATATGGAAATGAAACTAATCGAGGGAGCATTAATCAAACCGAGCAGAATACAGAAGCATCATCTTGTGATTGGGAGAGTTTGATTTCGGATGCTTCTGACTTTTTAATTTTTGAATCTCCAAACAATCCAGAAGCTTGCAGGAAATCAGATAATGCGCGCTTTATTGGTGGACCACTTCCTGGTAATGAGATTGGAGAGGGTAGTAATGCCTATAATGTAGAGAACTTCTCAACTCAACATGGAGAAGGAAGCGAGATTACCGAAAATGTGGAGACCTGTGATGTAATTGCTTGTCCATCAGTTGACAATCCTGATCAGATGGACAGCGAGGTAAATACTAAAGTTCCATTTTATTTTATTCCAAGTTTGACAGCAAGAAATGAATTTGTGGCATGGAATTGGGAATAGCTTTTTTCCACTTGATCCATTGTTTATACTGAAAATGATCTTAAGAGGGCAAAACTGCACAGTTAGTAAAAATAGTTAAACCATATTAATATCATGATCTCTTTGTAAATTACTGCTTAGGAGATCTTATCAACAACTTCTACATACTACATGTTATAGCATGTGACTGCCTGCGTTTTAAGTGTGAGACTTATCATAATGTAGTTCCCTTTTGCTATTCCTGCAGCATCTTTCTAGCTTCTACCGTGGTGTGAGAAGGCGATGCCTGGTCTTTGAGATGGGTGGAGCCGGACGAAAGCATGCAGACAAGATTCCAAATTCTATTTCTCCTGTCAGGCTGAGATCTGATGGTAATACTTATTCCAACGGGCAACAACCAGCTTGGAAAAGTATGGCAGACAAGATTCCAAATTCTACTTCTCCTGTCAGGCTGAGATCTGATGGTAATACTTATTCCAACGGGCAACAACCAGCTCGGAAAAGTATTGCAGACAAGATTCCAGATTCTACTTCTCCTGTCAGGCTGAGATCTGATGGTAATACTTATTCCAACGGGCAACAACCAGCTCGGAAAAGTATTGCAGACAAGATTAATTCTACTTCTCCTGTCAGGCTGAGATCTGATGGTAATACTTATTCCAACGGGCAACAACCAGCTCGGAAAAGTATTGCAGGAAACAATCCTTCACGTTGCGTCTTACCTGGCATTGGGTTGCATTTAAATGCTCTTGCTATAACTCCGATGGAGCAAAAAATGAACAACCGTGCAGCTTCAACTTCTGTAAAACGATTGACTGGACCAAGCTCTCTTCATATCTCAAAACAGGCAGAGCCCCACTCGTCAGTCAATATCGATCGCCCACCTATTGGACTAGAAATGGTTGTTGCCTCATCCGAAAGAGAAACTGATCCCCTCGAAAGCAGCATCATGCCAGTGGAAGAAGCATGCCCAGTATCTGCATATTTGGCAAATGAAGAAATTAATCAGAGTAGTCCTAAGAAAAAGAGGTATACTTACCGTTTCTCCCCTTTTCTCTGAGACCCCTTCACTCATTGAAGTTTCCCTTGTAGTAGTTGTTCTTTTCCTCTCATAGCTGGAACTGGTTTTGCAGGCGTAAGTTTGAACAAGGTGAGGAAGCTGGATCCTGCAAACGTTGCAACTGCAAGAAATCAAAGTGTTTGAAGCTGTAAGTTGTTAACACTGCCTTTAATAGAATATGCTATGTTTATGTGCTCTATGCTGCTGTTAATTGTTATTCTCTGGTTTGCATTAAGATGTACTGTTTCAATTGTCAGGGTACCTCTCATTATCATGTAAACGTTAAGTGAGCACTGTTAGTTATCTTTACACTAATCTAGTTTCAAAGTGTGTGCCTGAAACTTCTCGACTCTAAAAGTTGGACGACTTGGCTCAGTGAACAGATGCATATCAGCATATGATTGTTGAATGTGCTAATATGATTCAGTCAACTTGTGAATGCAGGTATTGTGAATGCTTTGCTGCCGGTGTCTACTGTGTCGAGCCATGTGCATGTATTGATTGCTTCAACAAGCCTATCCATGTTGAAACTGTCCTTGCTACACGTAAACAGATTGAATCAAGAAATCCTCTTGCTTTTGCTCCCAGAGTTATTAAAGGCCCTGATGCTTTCTCAGAGACTATGGTTAGAAGCCAAACTTTTCGACTGCATGATTTGTTCTCTTTCATTTATCATCATTGTCAATAATATTTTTATTTGCCTCCCTTAGGACAACTCTAGCAAAACCCCTGCTTCTGCTCGACATAAGAGAGGATGCAACTGCAAGAAATCCGGTTGCTTGAAGAAATACTGCGAATGCTATCAGGTTTTTTCTCCCCCTTTAATCTGGTGCGGTTTTCATTGTTTATCTATCTGATAAGGGCTAACAAGTAACTTTTGCTATTTTGAAGGGCGGTGTTGGATGTTCAATTAACTGCAGATGCGAAGGGTGTAAGAACGCGTTTGGTAGGAAAGATGGTACGTCCACATATGAATCTTACCATATATCTTATGCCATTTCGTAGCAATTTTTAAAAAATTCTCATTACAATGCTGCACCAGGATTTGGTGTGATGGGCATGCAAGTCGAATTTGAAGAATATGCAAAAGATGCAACTGAAAAGGAAGCACCAAGCAAACTCCTCCACAAAACTGCAATCCGGAATGACATTGAACAAAACATGGAATCCATGCCCCTTACAACACCTTCACATTCCGCAAGGTACACAAAACTAACCCGTTTTCTCTGTATATCATCATCATGCTTAGACTCTAGAGACATCGCTAATTTCTCTTACCGGTTTTTTCAGGGAATCATTTCAGCATCCCATCTCATCCAAGAAAAGACCACCAAGGTCTTCCGGTACCATGGTAACCAATTCTTCTGGTTATCATGCCAGCCAATCCTATGGGAAGCAGCCAAACTTCTTTGAGCTTCCGCTAATGCTAGATAATAAGCATCCTGGAAATGTTGGAGAAGATGAAATACCGGAAATGCTCTTGGGAAGTTCTCCGGTCAGTGGTGTCAAATTGTCCTCTCCGAACAAGAAGAGGATTTCTCCTCCTCACACCGTAGGCGGAGGGATGAGGAAGAGCAGAAAGTTGATACTTCAGTCCATTCCCTCCTTTCCTAACCTGGGTAACAATCAGTGAGCTTGAGATCATCAACAGTCCAGCAATAAGGTTGTTCCTAGGTTCCATTTTTGTGTTATAGATATGTTACATTGTTATGTTAAATTAATGTGTTTTGAGTCTGTAATATAGTTAGTGTTGCTATTTTTCTTGTAATAAAACTATATGTTTGTTTCACCATTATACTTTTTTTTTTTTTTTGGGAAGCCAGTTGTTTACAAAATTTGGTACTTTATGGGAAGTAGTATAACATTTTAGTGTTGGTTTACTTGTTAACATTATCTTTTCCACCAATTGGATGAAATCAAGTGATATGTATGTAAAATTTTGAAAAAGTTCAAAACTAATATTTTAAAATAAAAACGTTGTATTGTTCATGAAAATGCATAATTACTAGTACTTCATGATGTTTTAACAAGAATTTATGATGTTGTACCAAAGATAGATCTTTAGTTTGTTAAAAAGTCATTGATCATTCAATAAATCTCATTTATATCCTAGCTAAAACAACTAGTGTTTCTTAAGAAACACTGTAGTTCTCTTCTCTCATTTACCCAATTAAAAAAATGTTTTTTAATGAAAATAATCGATATTTTATTAAATACAATTAATTAAATTTAAACTGAACTGAATTTATGAATTTATTAGAGACCCAATTTATTAATCTACACTGAAAATAAAAGAGCCCAATAGTATCAATTAGCAAAATAGGAAACACCTTTCTTCTTACTCATCTCTTCCTTCAGCAACAAAGCTTACTCTGCATTCACATTTCCTCCATAAACTTCTTCTCCAATCTCTCTCTAGTAACAACATATCCACAGACAGACATATACAAGATGTTGCCGTTTGATTCCCTCCAAGAAGCAGAGTCTTCTCTATGCAGAAACTTAACACATGCAGAGACATTGTGGTACAAATACTCAGCTCATAAATCAGATTACTTCTTGTATTGCCACAACACCATCTTCTTGTGCTTTTTCTACACAATCTTGCCATTGCCTTTCGTTGTTCTAGAGCTCATTCGTTCACAGAAGATCGACAGGTTCAAGATTCAGCCCAAGATCAAGAACTCTTTCGCAGATATGTTAGACTGCTACAAGAAATGCATGGTCGTGTTTGCTCTCGCAGTTGGGCCTCTCCAAGTTCTTTCATACCCCATTGTTAAGGTGCACCTTTTTTTTCTTCCCTTTACACATGTATAAGGCTCTGTTCTTATCATATTTGCTTAGTTGTTGTTTATACTACATACAAATAAGTTCAGTTCAATTCAGATTTTTTCAGATGAAGAGAATAAGGCCTAAGTGTATATATGAATTGTTGAACAAGTGAGATTCTTGACAGAACATGTTTCTGATAAATATACTTGCTGGCAGTTTATAGGCATAAGGACAAGTTTGCCATTGCCATCAGGCTGGGAGATCTTCTGGCAAATCTTGGTATACTTTTTAGTCGAAGATTTCACACACTACTGGTTGCATAGGATGCTACATAATGAGTGGGGATACGAAAAAATTCACAAAGTTCACCACGAATATACTGCTCCAATGGGATTGGCAGCCCCATATGCTCACTGCGCCGAAATCATAATCCTTGGCCTTCCCACGTTTCTTGGTCCAGTGCTTGTTCCTGGTCACATGGTCACTTTCTGGTTGTGGTTCATCATCAGGCAACTGGAAGCCATTGACACTCACAGTGGGTATGTATGAAAAAAGTTTCATCTCATTAAAACTCAGAACTCGAATAAATTTGTCGAAATAATCCATTTATACGGTCTTATATTGTTAAGGTATGATTTCCCTTGGAGTCCATTGAAGTACATTCCGTTTTATGGAGGAGCTTCTTACCATGATTACCATCACTATGTTGGAGGCAAGAGCCAGAGTAACTTCGCATCAGTGTTTACTTACTGTGATCTAATTTACGGAACCAACAGGGTATATATAGAATATAGTTCTCAGTAATGCTCCTTTAATTTTCCTTTCATGTCGTTTTCCACTGATACCTGTTATAATGGTGTTCAGGGATATCGGTACCACAAGGATTCTTACAAGAAGGTGCAAATGTTACGAATATGCATGTTAGTCGATCTTTCATTATCGTCTTTGAATTATATGTAAATTTGATTTATGAATTTGGCAGATGAAGGAGAAGGGAAAGCAAACATGAGTAAAATGGAGAGTTTGTTTCTGGTTATGTCTGCTGATGGTGCAACAAATCAGAGCATTTTGGAATTTCTCAAGTATTTATTTGGACAGCAACTTACAGTCATTATATATGTGTCTTCATTACTAAACCATTTTGCGGTGTACTTCAGATTTCTAAGAACGAGTGACATAACCGTCTATATTTGAACTTATGAAGTACAAAGTGTTTAACACATTACACATGCAGTTTCAAATTTCATTATCAGACAGTAATAGGGACATTAGATTGCAGTCAAAATGCACAGCAAAGGCCAAATGCAGTTCATGAACGTACGTACGAGCTTTAAAAAAGAGAAACGAAATTCACCAAAATCTTTCCAACAGCAAAAACTGGTAGAACGTAACATCATATAGGCGCCTACAGCTTCAGTGGGCTAATTAGCAGCAACTGGCTCTTCGGTAAGCCTGTCCAACTTCACCCCAGAGTAGGGGATAGGAGTGGTTGTTGACTCAGTTCAACAAGCCAGTTATTTCCACCGACGTGTTTACGATTTTGACTAGGATGGGTCATAGTGATTTTGACTCGGGAGCCATTTCTTTTTTGAAAAATCGCCTTATGAACTAACCTAAATATAAATTTATGCTTGATTTATTAACAAGACGAGCTCGGCTCATTAGGCTCGTTGAGCTCGTCACACATCCATAACCTTCATGCTATAACCTATATTTTCAAGCCCATCGGTCTATCTTAAATTAAATTGTTTAGTTTTAATTTGCCTTTTGTTTGTTAACCTTTGATAACTTTATCATTTCGGATGTTAAGTTGTAATGTGAAATTTTAAATTTTTTAATTTTAGCATCTTGTTTCATATTCTCAAGTGTTGCTTTTTATATTTTTATCATGAGCTCGTTCGAGTTAAACTCGAATATAAATATTATGGCTTGAAGTTGAACTCGGACCTAATTTTATTTTATGCTCGTTTGCGAATTCAATGTGAACTCAACAATACTCATCGGTTTGACTTGCTTATCACCACTAATAGTATATTGAACCACCTCTTTCAATTTGACACTTGTGTATATATAGACTGCCGCGGGAGAGAAAGGGACATCTGTAACATTACACTTTTCCCTCACACACTTATCTTGTTTTGATAACTTATCAAAACATACACCATCGTTTTTGTCTTTATCATCGGTTTCCTAATTGGCTTAGTTTGTGAAATCAAAATCCATTTGTAATTGATTTGGACTAGTTGATGAATAAAAGGTATATTTGATTCTAACTTAAATAATATTTTTTTTTAAATATTATATTCAATTTAGTTCAAATTTATATAGGCGAAAATTATAATTCAGCTCAATTCACTTTAGATTTTTATCAACTGTTCAAACTATTTTCATCATTTGGAAAATCAAAATTGAACTGAACTAAATTTAATAAATTTTAACATAATTAAACTAAATTTATTTATATATAAACACACGATTAATTAAATTTAAATTTACATAATTAACCTACACTATGAAAATAACATAACCTTATAGTATCACTTAGCAAAATAGGAAACACACCCTTCTTCTTACTCATCTCTTCCTTTTGCAACAAAGCTTGCTCTGCATTCACATCTCCTCCTTTAAAATCTTCTTCTCCAATCTCTCTCTAGTAACAACATATCCAGAAAGAGGGAGATATACAAGATGTTGTCATTTGAATCCCTCCAAGAAGCAGAGTCTTCTCTAGGCAGAAACTTGACATATGCAGAGACATTGTGGTACAAATACTCAGCTCAGAAATCAGATTACTTATTGTATTGCCACACCACCATCTTTTTGTGCCTTTTCTACACACTCCTGCCGATGCCTTTCGTGGTATTAGAGCTCATGCATTCGCAGAAGATCGACAGGTTCAAGATTCAGCCCAAGATCAAGAACTCTTTCGCAGATATGTTCGACTGCTACAAGAAATGCATGGTCGTGTTTGCTCTCGCAGTTGGACCTCTACAAGTCTTTTCATACCCCATTATTAAGGTAAACTTTTTTCCTCTTCCCTTTACATGTGTATACCCCTCGGTTCTTTTCATCTGAAAAACAGTTTGGTTCTTAGTTGTTTTTTATACTACAAATAAATTCAGTTCAGATGTTTTCAGACGAACGAAGAGAACAAGGTCTAAGTGTGTATGAATTGTTGACCAAATGAGATTCTTGACAGAACATGTTTCTGATAAATATGCTTGCTAGCAGTTTATAGGAATAAGGACAAGTTTGCCACTGCCATCAGGCTGGGAGATCTTCTGGCAAATCTTGGCATACTCATTAGTCGAAGATTTCGTAAGCTACTGGGTGCATAGGATGCTACACAATGGGTGGGGATACGAAAAAATTCACAAAGTTCACCACGAATGCACTGCTCCGATGGGATTGGCAGCCCCATACGCTCACTGGGCCGAAATCATAATCTTTGGCCTTCCCTCCGTGGTTGGTCCAGTGATTGTTCCTTGTCATATGGTCACTTTTTGGTTGTGGTTCATCATCAGGCAACTGGAAGCCATTGACACTCACAGTGGGTATGCATGAAAGAATTTCATCTCATTAGAACTCACAACTCGTATAAGTTTGTCGAATTAATCCATTTATGCTGTCTTGCATTGTTTAGGTACGATTTCCCTTGGAGTCCATCGAAGTACATTCCGTTTTACGTAGGAGCTTCTTACCATGATTACCATCACTATGTTGGAGGGAAAAGCCAGAGCAATTTCGGATCGGTGTTTACTTACTGTGATACAATTTACGGCACCAACAAGGTATAGTTCTGAGTATTAGTTACTCCTTGGTGTTTTGTATCGATTTTCACGGATACATGTTCTTATGGTGATCAGGGATATCGTTACCACATGGATGCTCACGAGAAGGTACAAATGTCACGAATACGTTAGTCTATTTTTCATTATATGTAACTTTGAGTTTTCATTCGAAATTCCCTGTTTGATTTTCACTCTTCTATTTATTTATATGTATATTTGATTCATGAATTTGGCAGATGAAGGAGAAAGGAAAGCAAACATGAGTAACATGGAGATTTTTTTTTTCTTTTTTTTTTTTATTTTTTATAAAGAAAACTGCATCATAGATTAAGAACAGAAGAGGTTACAGCGTTGCACTGTTTCCCAGCGGAAATCAAGTGGAAAACATGCGATAAGTGTACTGATCTAGAGACTAGTTACAGGCTCTGTCTGTTGAAGGTGCAAGAATCAGACACTTACTTAAGGACTTGCGAAGTAAGCAAACTTCATTAAAAAAGGGTGAAATTTTCAAATGCCTTGTTATACTTTTCGATTTTCGAATATCATGTTGAGCTAATCCACAAGTGTTAATTTCCAGAGAATATCACAAGTGCAGAATAGAAAGAGACGCATGATTCCAGTTGCAATCGCAAAACACGCCAACTTTAGTTGATAAACAAAAGAGCTTCATAAAGAGAAACAAAATTCACCAAAAATCTTTCCAGCAGCAAAAATGGCAGTTCATGATTATAATTACTGTTCTATAAATGTAAAACTAACCTGCAGGAAATGAGATGAGACGACTGGTATAAAATATCAGAGGTAAAAGTAAAAACCAACATCTTCAGAAAATGCAACCTAAATTCAAGTGAACCGAACCAACTTAGAAAACCTACGAACAGCAGCCATGACAGGAAAACCGAATTATTCAGGGTGAGTGAAGAGAGAGTAAACATGTCAAAAAAGCACACAACATCAAATGAATTGGGAATTCAGACAAAGAATTTACGTAAAAATGAAGAGAAAGATAATGTTCTCTCAGTAGAACCAACCAATCACGGCCCTGCCCTCCCTTCCCAATGCAAGCAAAGTATTTTATTTTTCTTGTTGTTCTTTATCTTGCCAGCCAATGCAAGAAAAGTATTCTCCTACTGTTATTATGTTCCATTATCTACGGAATCAAACGCTTCCATTAGCAAGCAAAGAAAAAGAAAAAGTGAAAAGCAGTAGTTGTCACCTTTCAGAAAAGAATACCAATCAAAACAAATTATTACTCCTTTTGCCAAAACAGAGAGGAGACAGGAAAGAAAAAAAAAAGTTTTACTGAGTTGAATCTTGTGTTGTTTAATCCATCATGGCGGAGGCATCTATTCAATTTCTACTGGAAACTCTGAGCTCTCTTATTAAGTCAGAGGTTGGATTGATTTTGGGAGTCAACGATGAGATCAACAAGCTCTCCAGCAATCTCACCACCATCGAGGCTGTGCTGCATGATGCTGAAGATAAGCAATTCAATGATGAACAGATACGCGATTGGCTACGCAAGCTCAACCACTTATCCTATGAGGTCGAGGATACACTAGATGAGTGTGCTACTGGACTTGCCGAGCTGAAGTTCCAAAACAGATTATCATGGAGCATTAAGAAGATCATGTATAAGTGGAAGATTGCAAGAAGAATCAAACAAGTGACAAGAAAAATGTATGTCGTGGCGGCAGAAAAGGAAAAGTTTCATTTGAGCGAAACTACTGTTCTGTTGCGGAGTAAACTCCCAGCTGCCATGCGTGAGACAGGTTCTCTGTTGAACAAGGCTGACCTTGTCTTCGGTAGAGACAAAGAGAGAGACAAGATTATTGATATCTTGCTCAACAAAGTAAGAGATCTTGATCATGAGTTGTCTGTCCTGCCCATAGTTGGTCTTGGAGGCCTTGGAAAGACGACACTGGCTCGGTTAGTCTTCAATGATAGCAGAGTAAAAGGCCACTTTGACATCAAGCTTTGGGTCTGTGTCTCTGATGATTTTGATCAGAAGACTTTGATAAAGGCAATGTTAGCATCGGGCGGCGAAAACACTTTGAGTATAGAGCATTTGGATGCTTTACAGAAGGAACTTTTCCAGTTGCTGCACGAGAAAAGGTACCTACCTCTTGGTACTCGACGATGTTTGGAACGAAAATCAAGAAAAGTGGTCGGTCTTGAAAAATCAATTGACATGTGGTTCAAGTGGATCTTCAATTATTGTCACTACACGCCTGAAAAAGGTTGCTGATATAATGGCAACGACTCCAGCTCACTATTTGGAAGGATTATCAGAAGAAAATTGTTGGTTGTTATTCAAGGAACGAGCATTTGCATTTGGGGAGGGGGTACATCCCGAATTGGAAGTCATCGGGAGGCGAATAGTGAAAAAGTGTGCTGGTGTGCCTTTGGCAGCTACGACACTTGGAGGCCTTCTAAGATTTGAGAGGAAAGAAGAAGATTGGCGTCGTGTTGAAGAAAGCACAATCTGGAGCCTACCACAAGAAGAGTCTTCAATATTGCCAGCCTTGAGGTTAAGTTATTACCATCTTCCTATTATACATAGACAATGCTTTGCTTACTGTGCGATATTCCCCAAGGACTCTTGGATTCGCAAAGAAGAACTGATACGTCAGTGGATAGCTCATGGATATATTTCATCAGATGGCACATCGGACGTGGAGGAGTCTGCTGATAAAATATGCAATGAGTTGGTTTTGAGATCACTTCTGCTAAATGTGAAAGGTGATAGTTATGGACCCAGATTCCAAATGCATGACCTGGTTCATGATCTGGCCCAATCTATCATAGAGAACAAGGTTCCTGGGCCACAAGCAAGACGGGATAGCAGCGACAGCAATGGCAAATTCCAGTGTCCGACATGTAAATTTGAGAGAAAGGTACGCTGGCTTCCCTATGAAAAGTCTTCCTGATGAGAATTTGCTTCAGGTCATACTCCAGTTTAATCGCTTGAGAAGTTTAGATGCAAGTAGCTCAGATGTAAGAGGTGTACCTGCCGCAATTGGCAAGTTAAAACAATTGCGTTACTTGAACTTGTCACATAATCACCGGTTATTTTACCTTCCGGAGGAATTGTGTAGCCTATGGAATTTGAAAATTCTGGATGTAAGTCGTTGTGGTAGCCTTAGGGGCTTACCCAAGGGGATGAGAATGCTGCAAAATCTCCGTCATCTATATCTAGAAGGATGTAGCGTGTTGGCTTTTTATCCAATGCCACTTAAAATTGGTGAGTTGACTTCACTCAAGACAATGTGCACATTCGTTGTAGGGGAAGAAAGAGACAACCAAATCAGAGAATTGCAGTCCTTGGATCTTGGCGGTAACCTTGAGATTAGGTATCTTGAGAGAGTACAGGAAGAGTACTTAGATGATAATAAACCAATTTTAGCCGAGAAACAAAACCTTCGGAAATTGGAGTTAAGATGGTATGAAACTAATTCTTTGAGAGGTAGAGAATCTCTGGACGAAAAAGTGTTGAAAGCCCTGGAACCTCATGTCAATGTCGAAACCTTAAAAATATATGGATTTCGTGGAAAAAACATCCCTCTTTGGAGAAGTTGTTCAACTCTACAAATCAAACTAGTTGAACTTTGTTTAGAGGGATGCCACAACTGTTCTCATCTTCCGCAAATAGTGGTAGAGCTGCCACATCTTGAAAAGTTAGGGTTGGCAAATTGTGAGGATTAATCCTTCACCTAGGTTTACTTGGGGAAGATCAACATGTGCAGTCTCCTTATCATTTGACAGTCTAATTCACAAATCTCCTAGACTAAGTACTGAGTCTAATGCCATAACACTAGTATAACAAAAAATGGAAACACAACATAGGTATTCACTTCGAGTTAATAAACCTTGTTAGCTATTATATTAAAGCAGTTGAATCACAGATCAACTGCCCGATTGAGATAGCATCAATTTTTTTAATCTGAACCGAGTTCAACAATTTGAGTAGAAGAAAGCTCAGGAATTAATAGCAAGACAGGAAATGAGGAAATCATATAGAGTGCTAAATCGGAAGAGGGGTAAGAATCTAGTAGTCAAAACACTTAATGGCTTGGCGACATTTAGTCCATAAACAAAAGAGCTTCATAACGAGAAACAAAAATTCACCAAAATCTTCCCAACAGCAAAAACTGGCAGTACATCATTATAATTACTGTTCTTTTAAGGTAAAACTAAGCGGCAATGAGAACATGTCTGGTACAAATATCAGATGTAGAAATCTAGGCGCCTACGACTTCAGTGGGCTCAGCAACTGGCTCCTCAGCGGGCCTGTCCACCTTCATACCAACATCTTCAGTGTAGTCACCATGGACCTGAAAAGGCATGAATGAACGTTGTTTGCTAAGTAGTTGGTCAGAAATGGAACAAGTAATACGAGAAAAATAATTATGCATTGGGCATCCAACTGATGGTGTTCTACACTCGTTCAAATTAAACTGATCCTATAACCATTGACGGTGTTCTACACTCTATCAAATTCAAAACTACTCGTATAAAGAACTACATTTTGGGCATATTGGGAACATAAAAACCAATAGAAGACTCCATAATATTTGTAATTTGAAAACTGAAATGTGGAGAAAATTACCTCCATCAACTTTCCAAGGTCAAACTTGGGAGCTTTCAGGATTTTGACTTTCCTGATGAAGACATTTTGCAATGGGTAGATGCTAGATGTTGCTTTCTCAATTTCCTTTCCAATGGATTCAGGGATGAACTTCTGAACCAAATCCTTCAGATCACATGATTGAGCCTGGTTGACCATGATCTCCGTCATCTTGCGCCGAATCTGCACAAATAAACAACAGACTCAATATAAGAAAACAAAGAACGTAGCACAAGAAGACAAAATCATGAAAAGTTTGATTTCTTTGGGGTTTATCATATGCCTACATTCTCTATTATTCTTAGTCATGCATTATACTGAAAGTATAGTCGAGACTCATGATATTTACTTGGCGGATTTGGCTGGACTGAGCATAGCATGTCCTCTTCTGCTGGTTCACACGCTTCTTGGTGAAAGCAATGCAAAACATCCTGAGAGTGAAACCGTCAGTTGTCTTCACATCAACATGAGCCTCAATCAGGGACTGCCACTTCTTAACCAGAGACCTCAACTTATCAGTAGTGAAGTCCATACCCTGTTATTTTGGGGGAAAATTGAATAGTCTCTAATTTCAGCCGGTGAAATACACATAACAAACAACAAACTAACTAAACTTCCAGAGATTAACATACCCAGAAGTTGGTGAGAACATTCTTTCCCTGGACATCTTCTGCCCTCAACCGGATCTTCCTGAAGGAGTGATCCTCATCAACTTGAAGGTCAGCCAAAGACACCTCAAACACACGATGTTTAAGCCCTTCAGAAGCAATCTGACAGATCATAATTGTAAACTCATCGGTAAGACGGTTGTTGCATTTTCAACATATAGTCCTTCTAGGGATAGATAACACCAAATTGCATAATACTTCACTTAGTGCATTACAAGTTGCAGTCAAGTACTATGTTCACTATACTATGAATAAATAAAAGACAGCACGTTATGAAACATCAAACTGATTCATATTTCACTTGTGCAGTGTGTTGTTGCACTGAGATGGTACCAAGTTAATTATACTACGAATACATCAAAGAAATCAAAGACATAGCATTAGACGAAAGGCATAAAAAATTGAACATACAAAATAAAGGCAGCAATGATCACCATTCACCCAACCACAACAAACACAGATGCCATTAGATAGTTAAATTAATTTAGCAACCCACTAAACTTAAAACATTTTGACATACAACCTAAATATGCATTTATCAATTGGATAAAACAGATTCATTAGGCCACCAAAACAGAATATTAAACAAAGATTAAACCAAAAAACATTTCCACAAAATCTCAAATGTTTTCACCAAAACTCAAACAGAATTGAAAACAGCTCATAAGCTGGTAGTATTGTATTGAAAAAGGTCTTCTAAACTGAAACTAAGCTATCTAATAGAACTTAGAAGCATCACAAAATCGATAAAACTAAATCCAAAAAACAAAAAATGCAAAATGCGCATTCCTAAAACTAACAAGGATGAATTGCTACACAATAAGCTAAAATTGAACAAACCAGATCTAAAATCAACATAACAAAATCGAAATCGGATAAGAACAACAATGACTGACCTTGGTACCCTGAGTACGGGTAACTAGGGTCTTGCCAACGTTCCTGGTGTTGAACACCGATGGAGCCTTGATGTCATACCAGTCCTTCTTAGCATAGGGATCGGCGATCTTCTTCTTACCACCTTTCTTTCCCTTGGAAATCCTCTTGTTCTTTCTGTGTATGTAAACAAATGGTTACAGCAATAAGCATAGGTAAACACGTACAGATCGAATATGTATCAGGAGATGGAGAAATTACCCGACGGCCATGGTTGCGGATGAGCTGAGCTAGCTGCGGATACGGCGGCTCTGAGTGAGAGGATGTGACGAGAGTGTGGAATAGGCTCGAGCTTAAAACCCTAGATGCTTTGAGTCTTTATTTATATTTTAGGGTTCACAGAGGTAGTGGGCTTTGGTGAATTGGGCTGGAGGTTATGGGACTTATGGGCTCGACTACATTGGTCCAGACTTTTAAATAATTTCCATTAAGGATAGTAGTCGGGTAGGGGTGCCGAAGAACCGGCCGGTTTAGCCTTTTCTTTTGGGTCGGAAACAGTTTGGTTGTTGAAATTTTATGGGGAGAAGAATGATGGAGTAATGAAATCAACTGGCATAACAAGCATGGATCTAATAGTGTAAGGATGTTGAGAGTTGGATTGTTAGGCGTGAAAATTCAGGATTGTAACAACGCGTTCATTCTCCGATATGCTGGCTTTTGAGATATCGGAGAGAAATGAAGGAGAAGGTGAGCATGAGGTGGGGGAATATTAATGGTCTCAACCCTAAAAAAAGTTGATCAAACTCGCAAGGAGGAGTAACCGATTATTTTTCTGAATTTAAAGTACGAACAGAACAGTGATCGTATATGATTGTTGCAACTGCATTTGACACCTCTCACGCGCAAATAGTGGTCGTTGGACTATGTGTGTGGTACAAATACCAAAGGGTGAATTACAAATTGGTGATGTTCCTAATAGTTTCTATCAAATTAGTGATACATGATAAACTTCTATCAAATTAGTGTCTATATTTGTCTTGACTAATTTAATCTTGCCGAATTTAAGGAGCAAATTTAGTTATTTATATTATTTAGTTATACTCTGTTAAAATCTATCATGCATCATATTCCTAAGTTTGGTTGGTTTCACTATTCATTTTATTTACCATCATCATATCTCTAATGACCCTAACCACGATCCTCTCCTTTGACTAGATTTTATAATCCTAAGAAAAAAAAAGTAATTTCCCAAGCTCCATATCTCAATTTTGGACCCCAACTCAAGCATTCTTCGACTGGCTTGTATTAACACACTAAACGTCCAAGCATCAACTAGTGATAATCAACAACATCACAAGTATCATTGCCAATTGACAAGCATCGAGCAAACGTCTTCAAGTATCATGTCAAATTCAAGTATCATGTCCAATCCCCAAAATTCATGTATCATCAGACTCCCTCCCACAATGTTTGTAACATGTAAGATGCAATTGTGTGATGAGTGATACTTGATATAATTTAATCTAAATTTGATTGAATATAATATATGTGATATAGTAATGGATTTATTGTTAGAGAAGATTTAGAAACATAGTTGGCCCTTATCACTGCTAAAATTTGATGTTTCACCAATTTGATAGAAACTTTTTAGGTCACACTAATTTGATAAGAAGTCTTAAAAGTATCACCAATTAATTTGAAATTAATCCAATACCAAATGGTCCATTTTGTAATTACTTACGAATACGAAGTAAATTTATATATACTATATTATATTCAATTTATAACCAACATTGATTAAATTTATTTATTTATTCATTATATGTCATTTTTTCTATAGTTTCTCACATACTATATAAACTTTTATTAATCCCAAAATAAAATAAAAGGACATCTTTCACAATACCTTGGGAGTATCTCTTTCACAGGAATGAATCATGCATCCAATGTTAATAACAATCCGTCATTTATACATCTACTATGATACTTTTTTAAATGCCAAGAGCTAAATAGTGCAAGTAGTAGATGTCGGGTACCCATGTATGAACTTTACATTTGGTGTCGCAGTGTTTACCCTCTCCTCAACATCTAAAAGATTTGGAGGTGATAATTAAACAGGTATTTATTTGAACCGTTCAAACTTATCTAAAAGAAGGATTTTACCTGTGATTTTCAATCATCAATTGCAAACAAAATAGTTCCAGATTGCAATGCTTGATTTTGCTTTCTTCCAAACAAACAACAAATAAACTGAAAAATAAAAAAAATCAATCTAAGCACATTCACCAGGTGGGCAACGATCAATCTAACTTTGAGACTCGTCCCAGACACATAGAAGAACATGAATCAAAAGAAATGAAACTTAGGCATCGGCGAAGCCAGACATGGAATCTATACACGCAATAGCTGCATCTTCTTGAGTAACGCCCCTCCCCATGGCCTCAACCACGCATAATTTCAAGCTCTCTGTTATTTCTTCATATGCCTTCATTCCAGTTGAGGGCGCGAGAGATGAGTTCGCAACTGAGACAATCATAAACACAAACAAGATGGCCAAAACTTTGCCTGAACCCATTCTTTTGATATACTTAATATGAGAATTGTATAGAAATGTTTTTGAATGTGTTGAGATAGATATCTAAGAGTTTTATATGATTGAGATTTGAACATGATAATTCTCTTTTATGTATTTATGATACTAAGTTTGGATTTGTTAGGTCAATGGTTTGTGTTCAAGTTTCAACTTGAGCCCCACGCTTTTCCTAGTCTTTTGGAGAGTCTATGTAATTTTCTATTTTGAGTGGAAAAGAAAATAATTTAATTTAACAAAATAGTGGTCATTGTAATTTGTATCACCCTTTCAGAAATGTATATAGGGGAACATACAAATAGTAGTTCGTCATAATACGTCAGTTATACGTGCGTGAAATAGAAAATGCAGCAAATTTGAACTCATGAAAACATAAAAACCGTAGGATGAGTCGACCATCTAAATATGCAGTTGAATGTCTTACCGTGGCAAGGAAACCATCATGGCTCTACAACCATCTGGTCACTGATGTACTTAGAATTAGAATGATGGAAGGATACTTCTTCTGTGCTCCGTGAAGAAAATCATGTCGCGAATTGTTATTGAACCCGAAAATCGGCTCAGGCAATTGTTAATTCATCATTGCCTTTGGGAATAAAGTAATCTCCATCCGCTTGAATCAATTATACATTTTCTAATCAGTTTTGACTATTAATTAATTTTATAATGTAAATATAGAACATTTAATAAAATGATATAATAAAATTTTAGATGGTAAAGTGAGACAATATAATTTTGTGAATAGAAGAGTATTGTCCAAGATTAGTTTATTGTTAAAGTTGATGACAGTCCAAAAAAAAAAATGTACAACTCGTCAACTACTATCTATGACGGAGGGAGGGACTATTGGGTATTATTATTGACATAAGTGAACTATAAATATCTACAGTATTTCATTCACACTGGCGAAATCAAAGCCAAAAAGAGTAGTGGTGACTATAGAAAAGGATAGCAGGTGGGTCTTCAAGGGCCACAAAAAAGGTGAATTGGAGAAGAAGCAATCAAGTACATAAACATACATAGTAAGAATGAATCTTGAAGAAACAGCTGCAGCTATGGTGATGAATTCTCCAGCTTCAAGTGTGTTCCAAATTGGAAACCACAAAACTAAGCTCATACAAGTTGAAGCATCTGCTGCATCAAGAAAGTGCTGTAGTAGAAGCAACAGTACTTGTCCCACTGATCCTCTTCCACCTCCAAGGCCACTCCTCATTTGCACGCCTAGCTCAGAAACAATTACAGAGGGGTATTGCTTTTACCCGGTGGTTTTGCTCCTCCATGGCTATCTCCTCAACAACTCTTTCTACTCTCAGCTTATCCAGCACATTGCTTCCCATGGTTTCATTGTTGTTGCTCCTCAGGTTCATTCATTATTAGTTCAGTTCAGATTTGTTTAGTTGAAATTTATAATTCAAATAAGTTAAGTTCATATCAATTCAGTTCAGAGTTTTTGAGCTGAATCAAACATATCCTTAGTTGCCTGTGTAATTGAGGTCAGTGAACCAGCTGGACTCTAGAGTGACTTAGCTAGCTTATGTTGATTTATAGTCTGGAATTGGATTAGAAATTTCAAGATTATGATATCTGAACTTTGTTTAGCTCGAGTTTATCGGTAAATTTTTATGAGGTGAATTTAGGCTTAACTAAATGATGATAAGTTCACATAGAACAAGGCCTGGTTCTATAATTGAATAATCCTTCATTTGTGTTGTTAAGGAGGAATTTATCACTTAGATCAGGTTTTCTCTGTTCTACATATTGCAAGGGCAATTTTTCAGTGATTTCTAGCTTTATATCGATTGCAAGATTGTTGGTTGGAGTTGTTCCTAGTTGCTACATACTGAGGAATGAAAAGATACTGGATTCTGAATTATGCTAAAATTCACGTACGATTCGTGTTTCATTTTGCAACAGTTGTATTCTGTAGCAGGACCAGACACGAACGAAGAAATCAAAGCCACGGCTGAGATAACCAACTGGTTATCCGAAGGGCTTGTTCGTTTGCTGCCACCTGATGTCAAGCCAAACTTGAAGAAGCTAGTACTAGCAGGCCACAGCCGTGGAGGAAAAGTTGCATTTGCTCTTGCACTAAGCAAATCGCCTATCGCTTCCCCCAAGTTTTCGGCCTTAATAGGCATTGATCCAGTCGATGGAATGGACAAAGGGAAACAGACTCCACCGCCAGTTCTCACTTACACACCACATTCCTTCGATCTTGATGGCACGCCAGTCCTTGTGATAGGGTCCGGATTAGGTGAAGTGAAAAAGAATCCTTTTTTCCCACCTTGTGCACCGAAAGGGGTGAATCACGAGGACTTCTATAACGAATGCTGCAAGCCAGCTTACTACTTTGTGGCTAAGGACTACGGACATCTTGACGTGCTGGATGATGATACTAAAGGCGTTCGTGGTAAGGCGACACATTGTTTGTGCAAGAATGGGGAGAGAAGGGAGCCAATGAGGAAGTTTGTAGGGGGGATTGCAGTGGCATTCATGAAGGCTTATTTGGATGGGGATTCAAGTGACCTTTTGGCTGTAAGAGAAGGGACTGAGTTAATGCAGCTTCCTGTTGAGCTCCAAACAGTTGAATTTCAAATCTGAAAGAGTAGAACCGTAGAATGGGAGTAGTAAGTTTCAGATTTTACGTGAATGGCTTTTGTTGTTCATTTATGTAAAGACCAATTTATATGCACTTTTTATTTTTTTTTATTTTTTTTGCCATGTGTAGTTCTGGAAATCATCTATTTGAGTATATGTGTCCTTATAAGTTATACTAGTAGTACCAAACAGAGGCCTAAAATCCAGTTTTGGTGATAGAGTTTAGTATTTGTATGCGAGTCGAGTCTTATTGAGAGTTCGGCTCGATAAGGTAGTCAAGTCGAGTTTGAGACTAATTTATAATTTGTTCTACTAATGAGCATGGATTCGCTCTAACATTTACATACTCGTTAAAACTCATGAAATATAACATACGCACTACTATTGGAGGTATTAGCATTAAATTTGAATTATTTGCATTTGCTCCTTGTTAATCTTGAGTTCTTGAATTTTAATATTTTATTTCATATATTAATTAAAAAAAATGGCTTGAGCTCGAGTTCGAGCCCTGTAACGCCCCGTATTTTTTATTTTATTTTATTTATTTATTATTTTATTATTTAATTTAATTAATTAATTATCGGAGTAAATTATTTTTATTCGGTAATTATTTAATTTATCTTCCCGCGTAAACGAATTCGTCATTTGATAGTTTGCGTAGAACTAGTTCGTTCCGTCCCATTGGATCAGCTAGCGATCTGAACTGAGAGGCCCAAATCATGTTGGCTCAATTGCTGGCCCAAGTTTCACGGCCCAACTCTTTGGCCCGTCTGATGGCCCAAGGTTTCTAACCCTAACCCTACACCCTAAATCAAACACCATCCATCTCCTTCCCTCCTGCCTCACTCACGCCACCATTAGTAAGAAGAAAGAAAAATTCATTCTTCTTTGTTTCATCTCCTCACATCATCATCACCGGTTCATCTCATCTCCATCTCCTCCACCAAGCAAACACCACCGTACCACCTCTCTGTCCCGTCACCACCATCTGCCGCCGCCGCCTCCGCCCCGACCCGCTCCAATCTGCTCCGATCCGTCCGCCGAGATCTGTTCCCGTGTTGTCTCGCTCCTCTCCGGCTCCGTTTGTGCGTGTTAGCTACTCCGATTCGGATCCCGTTTTCTCTCCGGTAAGCTCCATACGACTCTAATTTCGTTTGTTGGTTCGAATCTCGGTTGAGATTTTGATTTTGGTTTTTAAGTTCGTTGATTTCTGTCCGTTACAGAGCCGACCCGCTCCGATCCATACCGCTGCTCTGTCCCGTTTTGATTTCGCTCACTCGGATCTGTTCCGTTTCCTTACGGTAAGTAGTATTCGTCTCTGTCCCGATTCCGGATTCAAGTAATGTTCGAATCTCGATTTAACTTCTCCTTTCGTTTTACAGTTCGAATCACTCCCTTCCTGACTAAAGGTTATTTCTGTACCCTTTCATTTTTTCTTTCTTCTTCTTCTTCGTTTTTCTTTCTTTTCTGTTTGACCGTTGTACCCCTGTCTTTTAATTGACTATTTTACCCCTGAAAGGATTGTTGACCGTTATACCCTTGCGGTTGGACTGAATTTTCGTTTGATAGTTGACTACATTTTCGAATCGACCGTTTTACCCTTTCGTATATTCTGGACAGTGTTGACCGCTTGACTTTGTTTACTTGATTGACTGTTGACCGTGGACCTAAGTTTCTAAAATTACAGGGATTGCCTCTGTTGACTGCGAATTGACGCTTTTACCCTTGAACAGATTCTGGACCGTAAATAATTAGTTGGACTTTTCATATTTCAAACTAAATGACCTTCAACTTCTTTTTCTTTAAACCTTTGTACCAACATGTTTGTACCAACATGGGGCTAGCATAGTTGGTTTAGTGTTAACTAGTTCAACCTAGAGGTCTCAAGTTCAAATCCCACCTTTTTAACTTTTATCGTTTGGATTTTCATTTCGACTCCTAGATAGTAACTAGTCGTTTTCTATAGGTGATCAGTCCGTTATTCCGTAATCCATTGTGCTTTCCGTGGTTCTTGCTCGTACTATTTAAGGTGAGTGTTTCTATCTGTTTTCAAAACTACAAGGAAGTTATAGGAAGTTATGTGTTATCTGTTTACCATATTATTATTATTATGCTTATTGTCCTGTTCCTATTCCATATGTATACATGCAGCATGTTACTTTCATAAGTATAATCGCTCATTTAAAGTACTATGCATGTCAGCTTAGCAACCGAACTGTGAGAATTGATTATTGTACTGTACTATTGCATGTTATTGTTTGCTTGTCTAACTACCTCTTCAACTGACTACCGTTTTCTTAACTGCCAATTGTTTTCTAATAACTTTCTCGGTTTCCGAGCACTGTTTACTGTTAACTGTTGACCGGTCGATTAGGTTGACGAGTAGGTAGACTTGGGTAGTGTTGACTATCAGGTTTATTTATGAGTTGCCTAGTCTAATCCCTTAAGGCGCGAGGCAGAAGTCGCTGAGGTCTATTTGGGTCGTAGTACTTTCCTGAACGTACGCAGGACACTGTACTGGCTAGAATTGATCTTTCTAGACGGGGTGATAAGGGCTATTGGGAGTAGGAGCAACAAGGCGGGCTGCACCAACTATTACTGTACTGTTTTCAACACCACTGACTTACTGTTTTCTGACATCTTAACCGGTTGATTTGCTTGTTTACTGAACTGATCGTTATCTGAATTCACTGCATGTAATTTGCATGTCTTTAAACTGAAAGATCTTCTTCGAAATTGCATGAAACCAACATTGCATGAGCACCACTCTTTTCAAAATACTTCCTTGTAGGTTCGACGATGAGCTCTAGTAGGCGTCTGGCGACTCGAGAGTGTGGGGAATTTTTGGGTTTGGGGTTTTAAGAAGAAATTTTGTCTTCACTTGTTATTTTCCATTGAACTTCATTATCTTTTAGCTTCCGCATTTATTTCTCTTGAATTGTAAGCTCGTTTGAGAGCCAAAACCTTTACTTACCGTATTTTTTAAAGAACCGTTCGATTTTCCGATTTAAGTATTGTTTTCGAAATTACCGTACCGTTACAAGTCCGGATTTTAACTCGTTTCGTAAAGGAGCCAGCTCGGCTCTAGTGTTGTCATTGTTGAGCTCGTATAATAACACCAATAACATGGGAGTGTGTCATGTTCAATTAAGATACTCGATAGTTGAGCTATGTTCAATTTGAAAATTTTACTGTAGGTAAATTTTGATAAGTTATCCATCTAGCGGGAAAAAATTGAACAATATGGTGGCGTCGGGTGTTTCAAAAAATCGGACCGGACCAATGATATTTAGAACCTGAACCGGGAAAATCTTATTTTGGAAGTTGGAACGAGAGAGAGAATAGGTTTACAAACGCCCCCCAGCTTCACTTCGCCTCTCAATTTTCCTGAAGAAAGTCTCAAAGCTATCTCTCTCTCTCCACACTCGGCTCTCAATTGCTCTGCTGCCTGGGCGCTTAGTTCTGTTGATTTCGTGTTTTCCAGGTTTGCTTGAATCAACCCAATTGCAATTTCTGTTTATGGTTAAATTTGTGAAATTTTGGCGACTTAGTTAATTTCTTGTTTTCATGGTTCTGTTTCATTCTTGTATACAAGCAGCCCTCTGTTTTCAGATGTATTTTGGCTTGTACTAATATTTGTATAAATAGCCCTATGTAGAATGCAAAATTCTGACCTACTTTCGAGGCATGGAGCTAGGAATAAGGAGGTATATTAGCCCTTTGTAATTAGGTTTTAGAAAAAATAGAAAAAAAAAATGACCGTTTGAGGTAAATCAAGAAATCTGACTCTGAAATCTGAAAGTATCAGTGATTGAGAACTACGAAACTGCTGCAAATGTGTGCTTTTAGCTAATGACTGGCTTGAAGTTGTTTTTCTTTCCTTTTGTTTGTGTGTTAGTTACTTTCAAGATTATTAAGTGTTCATGTCCTTGTGCTTTCATTACTACCTCTGTAGATCAGTGCTCGCACTCAGAGCCTGCTGCCTGCAAATTGTGAATAAACCATCAACAAATTACCACCTTTAGCTCGCATAGCAGGAAAAAAGAGAGCAATACGAGACCATAAGAGGACAAGCATTATTGTCAATGAAGATGTATGCAACAAGTTAATGTGTTTCTTCCTTTTGCTTTTTACATCTTAACATGCTGTTTCTATGCTGAATATGTATATTTCTTCTCCTTTCTGTTTGATCAGAATCGAGGCTCATGCCGGTGCACTTACCAATTTTGAGGTCCTCGACTATTTGAGGTCTAGAGGTGCTGGGAAAGACCCTACTCGAATTATGCGTTCAGTGTCTCCATCTGAATTCAAGGTAATGCAGTTCTTGATTGATTTTCAACTAATAATTGATGTTTTCTATGGGCCATGGCTAATTGATTCTGTTTTCGCTTCTGTGAAAAGCTTTTTGATTACTTAGAGCAAACTGTCTCCTGTAATCAAACAAGAGATGCTGTTAATAAGATGGTGGAAGAGTGTAAGAAGTTCGATCTTGCTAAGGCTGAGATTCTTAATGTTATTAACATGAGGCCTTCTACCCCTGTTGAGGTTTACACGGTATAGTATCTTCTCTTGCACTAATCGTGCTCTCTTTTTGTATTCCGGTATTCGTTTGTTGTGATTCTTGGATTAAAGTGTGAAGCTCTATAATGTGTCTGTTTGAGAAAAACTAGTACTTCAAGTTCCAGCATTTTAGAATATTTGTAGACACCGGCACGGAAATGATGTCCATGGTTATGTTGGTATAATGTTATAGGACTCGAATGTCTAAAACTATGTTGTTCTGTGAGATGGTTTCTCTTGTGTATCTCGTAAGTGTATTGGTGTGCTGTAAGCAGCTCTGTGAAATTTGTTGGTGTCTTTGATGAGTTGCTACTGATTGTGTATAGGGTTCTAGTTTTCATTGTTGTAATTTGTAGAAAGTAGATTCGTTGATCATGCTGCTCGTTAATTGCATTCTCATTTTCGTTCAGATTATCTTTACCTTGAATTCCCATCATTTATACTTCAGTTCTCTGTAAATGATTTTCTTTGCATAATAGTTCTCTTGAATTTCGAGAGAATAGATAAGATCTATAAGCTCAGGGTATTTTTGTTTTCTGTCGGCTTTGATAATGATAGCCATCTTGTAATGCAAACAGTTAGCAACAGAACAGCAGATTGCTCTAGAAGGAAAGTGTAAGGGAGGGAGGGTGGGAGAGGGAAAGGCTAGTGACAGCAGTAACGGTTGAATGGCAGAGGGGAAAGAAATGTAACAAGACCGTAATAGAATGAAAAAGAGGTTGTAACTGGTTAAGTAGAGGGAGATACAGATATGGAGAGAATGAAGAACAAAACTAAAATAAGGTACTACAATTGACAGTTCTATGATTCAAAACTAATTGAGAAAACGAGAGAATACATTGCAAATTTTTTCTAAGTAGTGAATTGTGAAGTCCAGGCACATTCTTTTCAATGTAGTCCATCGTATTGTATGATGACAGGTATTCAGTAGCTTCTGCTACATACGCGAATATCACTATCCTTGAATAGATGTGTTTCTTCCTAATTTGTTTAATTGTTTTCCTATACTGCCAGATCATAGAGGAATGTGACGCACGCATGGGAGAAGATAAAACAGAAGAGTTTGTGGAAGCTATCGAGCAAATTTTGCCACCACATCCATCACAAGCTGAGTCTAAGGACGATACTGAGGAGGCTATGCAGGAAGAGCCACCAGAGCCATCACAACTTGAGTCTAATGAAGATGAGATTGGCGAAGAAGAACCACAGTTACATGATGCTGAGATTGGTGACAACTAGGAAGAAGCTTTCGAGTGTTGATGGATCTACCATTAGAACCTGTAAAATAATTGTAGCTTCCCCAAGTTCTCTGCAACATGAAATCTTTCAATAGCCTCTTCTTTAAACAGTAGTCCTTGATGTTAGCAGTATTGTGATATGTAGTAAACTAGTAGTATGATTCTTGGATATGGAACTTGTATCAACATGGCATATTCATATGATATCTTTACTCTGTGGGATATATTAGGTTGGATTAATCTATTTAGTGAGTTAGTGAGTGATAATGAATTTGAATTGAACCAAATTTATTTGTGGTATAAATAACAAAACAACCCTAAACCAAACTGAATTGAATTGAATTGAGGTAGATACTTTTTTTCAGATATAAAGAAATCAGGCTACAGCCTAAAAGAATATAATAGCAACGTTGATGGCCTTTGACTAACTTCTTCGGCCAATTGAACTTTCCAAATTCGTCACCATCAACTGAATTTAATTATTATTAAAAAATGTAATCACGAGAGCTTAATTAGTGTATTAAGTTTGATTTAAAAGAAGCCAATCTTTGTCGTTAATCACTATCTTTATGCCTGTGAATCTGGACAGAATATGAATGAAAATCAGTATGCACGCATGTTTATCTTTTGTTATTGGAGTATGACAAATTGCCCGGTTAATTCCAGGAAGCAGCATGAGGAATGAGGATGTTGTCACTGCTAACGTACTAGCTATAGTCATCAATTCTAAACTTTACGTGATTAATAATACTTTCCAAGTCGAGCCTAAATGAATAGTCGGAATCATTACGATTAGATTGCTTGATATTGTTGTCAATCTTTGACCAACTTGCCAGTGTAGTACTAATATTGGAATTTAAGCTGGCTATATGATAGGTGGAGTAATTATCCTTTTAATTACCGCTAAGATTAGTAGTGCTAATTGGTTTTGACTTATGTACCACCTTGCTTAACTGCCTATTGTACAATGCTAAATTGCTAATGCACACTGTCACAATAATACATTGGGTTCCGAGGACGGCAAACCAGCTAGCAGATCGGCTAGCTCGAGTAGGACCGTAGGAGTGGAAGAAGAAAGTGACTGTAATGGAGTTGTATTTATTTAGAGAGACACTCCGAAAGGAACCTACTTTTATTTCAAACTAAATAAGGCATAAAGTTAAAAATCTCAAAATAAATCACTGAGTTAGCAGGATTATGAAAAGACTCTCCATGAGTTAGCTAAAAGATTATCAACATTTTGATAATGAAGTACACATGAAAATGTTGAAACATATACTTTAAATTCATTGTGCATCGTTTTCACATGACACAGTATATATGAAAAACTAAAGTGTAACTTCACATGAAAATGTTGAAACATATACTTTAAATTTTGATAATGAAGTACACATGAAAATGTTGAAACATATACTTTAAATTCATTGTGCGTCGTTTTCACATGACACAGTATATATGAAAAACTAAAGTGTAACTTCACATGAAAATGTTGAAACATATACTTTAAATTTTGATAATGAAGTACACATGAAAATGTTGAAACATATACTTTAAATTCATTGTGCGTCGTTTTCACATGACACAGTATATATGAAAAACTAAAGTGTAACTTCACAGTCGTCACCAGAGACGAGGCTACATCTAACATGACCCATGCAACACACACGGGGACAATTTTTTGAATTGTTTATTTTTTTGGTAGTGCAATTTTCATTTTTTAATTGGAGACTTACATGCTAGTTTTGGATTTTGCATGTTGTGTAAAGAGAAGTTTTGATATTTGACTATAGATTTTTTGTATTATGAACTGCAATTATAGTACCATTAATCTTCTAGGAGAAATACCGGTCAATATAAATTTTTAACTTCGTCCTGTGTCGTTGTGAATATCAATGATTGTTTTAGATTTTTCGGGGATCATCGCTTAGCTAGAGTCCCTTGAGTTTCGTGTCGTTTTGTTTATTCCATTATCTTCTATGTCTTTTTGGACCCTCTTGTGTACTTGAATTCTAATGATAGTATTGTGTCATAATTGAGGTATACCCTTCTTACCTTGTATAACTTTTTGGGTTTAATGAACTTGTTTGATGTTTAAAAAAAATATACTTAACTGATTTTACAAAACCAACACATATTACTTCATACCGCATATATCAACCCGCAATGAAATTCTCCGGAATCAATCACCAACACTACCAAAATGAATATTGCAGAAAGGGCAGTACAGATAATCCTATTTTAACTAACAACTTACCTTAAACCCACAAAAGTGATTATGAGTAACATCCCGAATCATCAAATGCACATAATCAACAACATATAATTAAATTAATTAATTTCATAACCAAGAAGGCAGAAAACAATTAGAACACGAATGCCAAAAAAAAGATTCAGAAAAGTGTCCAGATTCATCCCCCCAAAACTCACTCACAAACGTTTATATAAATTCAGAAATCCTCACCCAATAAATCCAAAATGAGTCGACTCATCCACGCACTTTTCCAAATCCTCCACTCCACAAAACCTCAACTCAATTCCCCAAACTACCCTCAAATATTTAATTTCTCTTCCAATTCTTTATTCATTTCTGACTAATTAATCGGTACCCTTTTTCATCTCTTCCTTCTCTCACCTCCAGTTTTTATAAAGAGGCAAAACAAAACACATTTTTAGAGAGAGAGAAACAAACAGAGAGCCAGCAGCTTGCAAACAACAACAATGGCAGCAGCTTCAGCTATGGCTTCTCTTTACCTCAACAACAATTCGACGACTCATTCCAAATCCCTCACCCAATCCAGTTTCTCTTTCGCCCAGCCCGCCAGCCTCTCGTTGAGGATCCGAACCCGGTCTGTCCGAATCTCCGCCTCGCTCATCGACCCGGACGGCGGGAAGCTGGTGGAGCTGTTCGTCAAGGAATCCGAAAAGGACACGAAACTGAAGCAGGCTCTGAGCCTGCCGAAGATCAAGCTCTCCGAGATCGATCTCCAATGGGTACACGTGCTCAGCGAGGGCTGGGCGAGCCCATTGAAGGGGTTTATGAGAGAGTCTGAGTTCCTCCAAACGCTTCATTTCAATTCTCTCCGGCTCGAGAACGGGTCGGTTGTGAATATGTCTGTGCCCATCGTGCTTGCTATCGATGACTCCGATAAGGCCCGGGTCGGGTCGGAGGGTAGCGTGGCGCTTGTCGATGGAAACGACGACGTCGTTGCTGTTTTGAACGAGTAAGTGCATTTTCGTCATTTTGTTATTTTGGTTCATTTATTAGTGATGGTTCAAATGTACATTGATGATTGATGTTGGTTTTTTACATATTTTTCACGGTGGGTTGTTTCATTATCATCTTGTCATATGGATTTCGGTATTATTTTAAGTAGGTTCATGAAACTGAGTTATCAGATGTGTTAAGCAAGAAAATGTTGATCCTGATTGGATATGTGATATAGTATGAGATATGCATGTGATTGTTTCTTGGATTGTTCTGTTTTTAAGATATACTACACCACTATAAGAACAGTGTCAGAGTTGTCTCATGGTGAATGATAAAGCATATGATTGTGGCATTGACTGTATAAAATAGTGAAGTAATAGTTGTAGTACATGTTGATAGCACAGTAGAGTTTTTAGTTAAAGGTAATGGGGCAGGGGGTGTGGTTTCATCAACTGTATAGAACCTTACCTTGCCACAGTTTGTGAAGTGATAGTGGGTTGTTAGCCGAAAGATTTCCTGTCGTTTTCGTTGAATGTTAATTTTGTTGAGTCGAGTTGCAAATGTTCTTGAAGTTTTCTGCATTGTAGGACTAGTTTTAACATGCGTGAAAGACTACTGTAGTAGTCGATCATCTTGTGAATTTTGGATAGAGGTGACAAGTGACGACCTTTTTGATACGTATGGTGTATGTCATGGCGATTGATATGTACGTATTTGATATTCAAGTCTCTATCTAGCCGTGGAGGTGAAGTCTACTCTGTTTCATATCAGAGTAATGTTGGTTTTTGAATGATGTAGACTCTTGTTTTCTCAACAATTCGTATTTTTAGTGTCTGGAGGTGATTCTTTTGGTTGATGTCATTTTCCATGGTTGTGTGTTGTGATTTTGACAATGCATTAAGTTGTAGGCGCTTACTTGTTTCAAAACCAAATGAATTATTTAACATGTTCTAGGCTTCTAGCCCAGGATCTCGGTTATTTAACATTGTGCAATGCTGGTGCTGGTGTGCATATCCGTATTAAATCTTTTTATATTTTATCTTACCTGCAGCATTGAGATTTACAAACACCACAAGGAAGAGAGAATCGCGAGAACATGGGGCACCACGGCCCCTGGTCTTCCCTATGCAGACCAAGCCATTACCAATGCAGGAAATTGGCTTGTCGGTGGTGATTTAGAGGTTATAAATCCTGTCAAGTATAACGATGGGCTTGACCGTTTCCGCTTGTCCCCTGCACAACTTCGTGATGAATTCGAGAGGCGCAATGCTGATGCAGTGTTTGCTTTCCAGCTTAGGAATCCCGTGCACAATGGCCATGCTCTCTTAATGACTGACACACGACGTAGGCTTCTTGATATGGGATATAAGAACCCTGTCCTCTTGCTTCATCCTTTGGGTGGTTATACCAAGGCAGATGACGTACCACTCAGTTGGAGAATGAAGCAGCACGAAAAGGTCAGTTAAACATCATAATATAGCAAAAATGGTTTCGTTGTCTATTTCTTATAATGTGGCCTCGTTAATATTCTGATATGGATTTTATCCATTAAATTGTTTGTTCAGGTGCTTGAAGATGGAGTCCTCGACCCAGAAACCACAGTTGTCTCTATATTCCCATCACCCATGCACTACGCTGGACCTACTGAGGTTCAATGGCATGCCAAGGCTAGGATTAATGCTGGTGCAAACTTTTATATAGTTGGCCGTGACCCAGCTGGCATGGGCCATCCTATTGAGAAAAGAGATCTCTACGATGCTGATCACGGGAAAAAGGTTCTAAGCATGGCTCCAGGGCTGGAGCGGCTCAACATTTTGCCCTTTAGGGTGAGTTTTTCATGACCCTTATCATGTTTGTTGTGATGTTGATGAAATTGAAATGTGAAGTTTTAGAAGGCTGCAAAAGGCACGATTTAACATTGGATGTTTATGAATATTGCAGGTGGCTGCTTATGACAAAACTCAAGGAAAAATGGCTTTCTTTGATCCATCACGCGCCCAAGATTTTCTCTTCATATCTGGCACTAAGGTATAAGCACAAGCTTTATAGAACAGTACATGCAAATTATCCTTAAAAAGTGCATTATAAGTAGTCAAGTACAGGTGGAATTTTGTTAACCTTTCATCTGTAATCCCCTCAAGTTAGTTGCAATAATGCTTGTAGATGAATTTAAGTGGCAAAGTCTGTGTTACACGCAGAACAGATCAGCTAACTTTTGTTTTAACTTTTAACTCATCTTTTGTCATTCTATTAGAGATCTTTCGTATTAACGTTGCTTTGGTTTCTTGTGTTTTTGCAGATGAGGACCCTCGCAAAGAACAAGGAAAACCCTCCAGATGGATTTATGTGCCCAGGTGGATGGGAAGTCCTTGTTGAGTATTACGACAGCTTGGTCCCAGCCGAGAATGGTAGAACGCCTGAACCTGTGCCAGCTTAAGACCATCTCTATGGCTTGTGTAATATAATTGTGGTTCGGTGAAATCATGAAAGGTTTTGCATGTAAGGAATGCAGCCTTTCAGTGAACAGAATTTCTCTTCAAAGATTGAATAATGAAGCCTTGCTAGGCATAGATGGTATACAGAAGCGTGATTCTCTTTGTAAGATAATGCTCCACACAATGACACTCAAATTCGTGCATCCTTGTGCACAATGTATGATATACAGTTTGATGCTATCATGAAGAGAAATGGATTGTGTTTTGTTGCTGAAACTTTGTGCTTTATAGACAGTTTTTGCATTTTTGCTTTCTGAATTAGTTATTAATATCATCGTCAGTTAATTGGTTATTCGATTCTATCTATCAAACAAGAACCCATCAGCATTCAGCAACATTAGGAAAAGGTTGTGAAACTGCTATCAGTCAATTACGAATCGAGATAAACGGTTCAAATCGGGCCTTAAAAACTACAATGCACGAACAAAGTTCGATAAAAACCAAATGCAAACAGTTGGCAAAAGAGACTTACGTTGTTCGACTTGATCCCCAAGTCTAACTCCCAGGAGTGTCAACGATTACATTCTACTCCAAACCAACAGGATTACAAGCTACGAGGACGAAGGATCATCCATCAACAATTGCAATTGAAATAATCTTCAACATTTCTTCTG
This sequence comes from Plantago ovata, assembly GCA_028274465.1. Taxonomy (NCBI): domain Eukaryota; kingdom Viridiplantae; phylum Streptophyta; class Magnoliopsida; order Lamiales; family Plantaginaceae; genus Plantago; species Plantago ovata. The sequence continues at coordinate 127,398,502 of CM051456.1, read as the reverse complement.
TAAACGCTCTTAATCCATCTGAAGAAACGCGAATGAATTAAACTGAATGGAAAGAGAGGCCATCTCAGTGTATAGAACCAGAACCAGAAACATAGTGAAGAAACAGGAGCGGTTAATCTTAACAAACTTCTCATCGGATAGATGAGATTCAATCTGGCAATTAAAGCGCCGAATTGACTAGCAGCCACTCCTGTAATTTGCACAATGATCCCTGTCACCAAACTGTACTTGAAGATACCCCTACATTTAACATCTTCCCAAATTTAGTGATAATAGTCGGATTTCACATAGAAATACTAAACCTTTTTTGTAGTGCATTGCCTGTTCTAGCAAACATCTCGGTAAATTTTATCGTAAAATAATACCCAATAACATTTACTATTAACTTGTTGTTTATTATTTTGAAGATTTAGCGATATTAGTTGAATTTTAAATAAATATACTAAAATGTTTTGGTAGTGCAACGCTTTTACTAACACGCAAACCAATAAATTTTATCTTAAAATAATACACAGTACCATTTACTACTAACTTTTTGTTTATTATTTTTCAAATTTAGCAATATTAGTCGGATTTCACATAAAAATACTAAAATGTTTTGGTAGTGCATCGCTTGTACTAGCAAACAAACCGGTAGATTTTATAGTAAAGTAATACCCAAAACAATTTACTATTAAATTGTTGTTTATTATTTTTAAAATTTAGTGATATTAGAGGGATTTCACGTAAAAATACTAAAATATTTTGGTAGTGCAGCACAGGTACTAGCAAACACCCCGTAGAATTTACGGTAAGAGAATACCCAATACCATTTACTATTAACTTTTTGTTTATTATTTTTTAAATTTAGTGATATTAATCGAATTTTGCATAAAAATACTAAAATGGTTTGGCAGTGCAGCGCATGTACTACCAAACAAATCGGTAAATTTTATCGTAAAATAATACCATAACCATTTACTATTAACTTCTTGTTTATTATTTTTAAAAATTTAGTGATATTAGTCAGATTAACATACAAATACTAAAATATTTTGATAGTGCACCGCGCCTGTACTAGCAAGCACCCCGGTAGAATTTATCGTAAAACCATACCTAATACCTTTTACTATTAACTTTTTATTTATTATTTTTAAATTTAGTGATTTAATTAGATTTCACATAAAATACTAAAATGTTTTGGGAGTGCAGCGCCAGCGCCTGTACTAGCAGACAAACCGGTAGAATTTTATCGTAAAATAATACCAAGAACCATTTACCCTTAACTTGTTGTTTATTATTTTTAATTAAAATTTAGTGATATTAGTCGAATTTCACATAAAAATACTAAAAATTTTTGGTAGTGCAACGCCTGTACTGGCAAATGCCCAGTATATTTTATTGTAAAATAATACAAAGTACTACCATTCAATATTAACTTGTTTTTTTTTATTATTATTGTCCGCACGATTTTGCTTTTGTCATCACCCAAAGGGCTTCATACTATTGAGAGTCGTGATGTGCATATATACCCTTAATCCCTTCCCCTCTTAAGTGATGTGGGATATAGGATGCTACATCCAAAGCGGACAATTTCATAATATCGAAATGTGGGTTGGTCAGTCAAGAGTAACCTCTCAACCCACTAAATCGGCCGTTATAAGTGGTATCTGAGCGGGACTATTTGAGAAAGCTTTAATGCATTTCAACTCTTGAGAAATATGGTCACGGTCAACGCTATTCAAGAAGTCCTTTTTTGTAAGCCCCCCCCCCCCCCCCCCCACCCCCCCCAAATTACTGATCCGAACTAAAACTGAGGGACCTCTCCGATGAAATTTCCCTCTAGTAATTATTAATCTGCCTTTCTTTGTAAAATTGAGGTGTATAATTAGGGGACCCTAGTACCACTGATAATTTATTGTTGTCCAAAACTCTAGAATATGATCAAGTACAATTATTTTTATCCAGAAGAATTACCTACAATAATTTCAGTACCCTAATAACACAACAAGGTTTTATAAATGTTGTTGAGTGTTGATATAGACTTCACAAAACTAGGGTCATTCAGTGTAGCACAATCACTTTATTGATTCATAAGTTATACTCGTATCATATGTGGAGATTATCTTATTGTGCCAGCGGAACTCAAATTTTAATGAGTTAGTACTCGTTAAGTTTCAGATTTAATAACAAATGACCCATGTTGGATAAGGGAATTGAAGCAAGAAATCTCGATTGGCTTGTTTTGCAATTTAAAGAAGCACATAGGGCATGGCAAAACAAAGAATAATCATCTGTCATAAGACTCTGTAAATCAATTAATACTGATATTAATTTTTTTAATGAGTTGACTGCCAGAGAGATGGAGTAAGTAAACTTTTTAAAGCTGTATGGAAATTATTCAGTTGAAGAATATACACAAATTTGGACCAATTCAATTTGTTTACGCCACGTGCCGTAACAAATTAATCATTGAAGTCTATAATAAATATAATATCATATGATTATTCTCTACTTTGTCTATAGGAATATAGAAAAATCGGAGTGAAAATAACATATAACTGCATAATCTTTTATTTTAATTTTAGTGTTAATAATAATATATAACAAAAACTGGTAATAGAAACTTAGGTTAACCGTACCTTGCAGTCGAGACCAAATTAGATTCCACGATTGAAATTTTAAGCATTTTGGTTCGGCTTTGACTCAAGACTAGAGTGTGTAATAGTTGAAAAACAGAGTGCAATTTAAATAGATAACTTTGGTTCATTCAACCGGTCATGTGTTAATCTTCCATGCCAACTTCTCTCCGGTCAGTATATTTAATTTTTACAAATATCGAGAAAACTTATTTTTAATTCTCATGGCATTTGAATGAATAGCCGTTAATATACATGAATAGTCAGCTTTTTATGCGCACTGGGTAAACCACATGTAAACGATGCATAGATTGCAAACCACGTAAACTATAAACTGCAACAAATTGGGACAAACTCGATTTATTAGAAGACATAAGTTCCATAAATTCACACCCAGTGGAATTTGAACATGTGACTAAGAAGATATTATCCTCATCTCTAATGTTGCTTATTCTTGTATTGTGTAGATTATGTAAACTAGTTTTTTTTTTTTTTGAAAGGAGGTCGATTAGATAAATTAAAATATTATGTAAACTAGTTTACATCGATAGGCAAACATCAAAAAATTGCAAGTAACAATTGTTACGAGTCCATATAAAGTATACACCACATCACACAAAATTTTACGAATATAATCATCACAAAGAACTATTAGAACTCGACGAAATTTTGTGTGATGTGGTTTATATGGATTCCAAACTCTTTGGGGTGTACGTACATCCTTACCCTAACAAAAAGTTTAAGATTTCAAGTTCCCGAAAAGTGATCATGTAAAAATTTCTTTGACCATTTGGTAGGGAACTAGTGTTCTCCATACCACAACCAATAACAAATTCACTAGAATACCCATGATATTGTACACATGGACTGAACACATATTATTCATTAATTTGAAAATCAATTTTGTTCTACGTAACTCTATATCTTGGATTCTTTGTCAATTGTACTAGACAAAATTACATTTACCACCAGTTAGCCAGTCACACTTTCATTCCCCAACAACACTAAACGTGAAAAATATATCTCATATACAAATACGCTACGAGAATACACGTGTCACGGTACGATTTGAAACTAAAACAAATTGGACTAGTTAGGGTAAATTGAACCCACGTCCAAAATAGTGAGAGAGTCCAATGAAGTAACCCACATCCCCATATAAATCGGCCCAACTCCTGACGCCCCAAGTGCTATATAAATCCCAATCCTCCCTCATCCAAATTCCAACTCACAAACAAAATTACAAAACCCCAACAGAGAGACTTCTGATAGAAGCAATAATCTATTATTATTATCCTCCCCAGCCGGCGAGATAGACCTCGCCGAGAAATGAGAATTCCGGCAACATTCTTTGGCTCCTTCACCTCTATTTACAACACTCGGATCACTTTTTATTACGCTCACGTGTTCCACGAAAAACCTAACCAGTAACCACTTGCCTCAATTTTGGATTTCTTTTTTCTGTTCTACTTTTTCTGCTTTTATTTCTGCACCTGGAACTTTTCTTGTGAGCTGTGATATTGATATTTGTACCGGTTTACCTAATTTGTAAAGTTGATTGAGTAGCTGTATTTTTTGTATAAATACTAGTATTAGAGATACACGCAATTTTGGACTCGATTGGATTGGATTGATTTAATAGACTTGCAGATTGGGGAAAACTAACATGCCTTTCCCGTCGAGAATCCAGCCGATAGAATCGATCCGAACCGACGCGTCTAAGTCGCCGGTGAAGTCGCGATTGAAGCGACTCTTCGACCGGCCGAGAACCGTCCTTTTGAAGATCCCTCCGGCGAATTCCGCCGCGTCCGCGGCGGAGTTTGAGCCGAGCTCGGTGTGTCTGGATAGAATGGTCCAGAATTTCATCGAAGACGGCGGTACCAACGAGAAGCATACATCTACTGTGAAATGCGGCCGGAACCGTTGCAATTGCTTCACCGGCGGCAACAACAACGACAGCTCCGATGATGAGCTCGACTTCTCTGATGATGAGGTCGATACTCTCAAGGTATACAGAAATTGTTGTTCATTACTTGCTTCATAATCTTCGTTTTCGTTTTCACAACAGTTTGTTTGATTTTGAATTGTTTGGCCTAATTGCAGAATTTGATACCGTGTGTGAGTGTAGAGGAGAGGAATCTACTCGCAGATAGTTCTCGAATAGTCGAGAAGAAGAGCAAAACGTTCAAAAGGAAAGACGATTTGCGAAAAACGGTGGCCGATGGGCTAATTGCTCTCGGTTACAACGCTTCTGTTTGCAAATCCAAATGGGAGAAGTCCCCTGGTATTCCAGCTGGTAAGCTCTCACTCTCTTTGTATTGTTTTCGATTTCGATTCGATTATCAGAGTGCTAGTTTATGAATGAACTTAATAATGTTATGTTATCATCAGGCGAGTACGAGTACATAGATGTGATCGTAGAAGACGAGAGGTTGATAGTCGATGTCGATTTCCGATCAGAGTTCGAGATAGCTCGATCAACAAGCACTTACAAAACAATTCTACAGTGTCTGCCGGTCATTTTTGTTGGAAAATCGGACCGGCTGCTGAAAATCGTGTCAATTGCCTCGGAATCTCTCCGGCGGAGCTTGAAGAAGAAAGGGATGCATATTGCGCCGTGGCGTAAGCTGGAGTATATCAGATCGAAATGGATCGCTCCTCATACTCGTCTTACTGTCCAAACGGATGGTACTGAGACGGATCGCAATGTAGGAGAAGAGAAGATGTCGCCGGAGGTTGTGGAGGAGGTGGCGTGGAAGCTGCCGGTGGTGAAGGTGAAGAGTTTGGATAAGGTGGTGATGGTTACCGGATTTGCTTCTTTGCTTGAAGAAAAAACTGCAAAATAGCAAAATCAAATTTTGATTTTTTTTTTTTTTCAAATTTTCATTTTTGGTTTAATTTTTATTTTATTTTCCACAAGGTTCTATTTATTATCTTCTTCTTTTTTTCCACTAAAATATGTCTGTAAAAGTTTTTAAAAGAGGAATATACTACAACAGATCTCCGCATAATATGTTGAAGCGGAGGTGAAATAGAGGCGGATTAGTTTTGTTATTATTTTGTCATTTTAATTTCACTATTAATACGTACTCCTTCTGTCACAGAACAGTTGCATCATTTTGCCGCGTCTTGTTAGAGTTGCACAATTTCATTTATTTGTGGACATGGTTATAATAATGTTATATTTCATCAACACATTTTTGTGGCTACAAATCCTCCATAAAGTAAAATCAAATATCAATATCAATATAACTCAATATTTAACTCTTCTCCTTATTTTTTGTGTCCAAAATCAAATGGTGCAAGTGTGGTCTACCTCAAAAAATGATGAAGAGATGAATAGTAAAACGTTAGTACAAAGATTACACATTTTGCATTATGTAACATTTGTTCAATAATAAAATTATAAACTTTGGTTATTTTATCTCCGTTTGAAACAATATGAAACTGCACTTATTTGAATTAACTTATTTATAAAAGATAAAATACAACTGAGTAAATTTGAAATATTTTATTAAAGAAATGAAAGAATATAGCTTTACTAACTTTTTATATACGAGCGTACATGACTACTATGTTCTTAATTAACGGTTATTCAAAAAAATGATAATATATTTGAATTTACTTTAGTAAAGTCTCGATGTAAATTGATAGAACTCTTGGACCATAGGGAGTACACTATTGTTATTATTATTATTTTTTAATTATTATATTAATCTCTAAAAATAACAAATTTGAGTATAGTATTACTCGACTTGCCCCCTAGTTGTGATTCGTGAATTACAACTTGTAATAATTTGAAGGGTTCTTGATTTGTGTTTGAAAGTGTTCTACTTTGGTGAGACAAGGTGGAATGGGGGTGCCAAATTTTGTTGAAAACTAAGAAAAGTTGGGAAAAAGAAAAGTGGAGTTAAAGGATCTTTTACCACGTGGTAGATATGCTTTGGATACGGTAAAAAATAAAAACTCAATACCCGATGGCCAATGGGAATATGGGATACAAAATTTGGGTCCCAAGCAAAGAATATTACTGACTTTCTTGGTTGTCTAGCTACCTGTTGACTGTTTGTTTGGCAGCCCGGATTTATCACAAGATTAATAATTCTTGTGAAAAAACCTTATTCAAATGGGATAATCTTATCACCATAAAATGGAATATAATTGTTATCCTGTAATTTCTTTAACAAGTAGATTGGAAAAATAGTCCAAATTTTTTAATAGGTACCAACTTTAAGAAAGTACATGCTAAAATTTTTGATGATTCAACTTGAAAATTTTAGTGCAGATAAATCGTGTATACAAAGACTAGTCAAGCAACGAATTTTTTGTTAGACATGAACATGATAGTAGTGTACGGTCCCTTCAGATCAACTATATATATCGCCCTAGATGATATCTACACGGAGATAGATTTCAAGATTGAAAAGATTGTCTGGAGTGGCTTTCAAGTGGTATAATAAATGATTTAGAACTTATATATTCTTTTAGAACTGCTAAAAGACCAATTGTTTTGTAACTTATTCAAGTTCTTACTATAAATATTTTGCGTGTGCTTCATAAAAAAACACAATGTAGATTGTAGGAAATTCTACTCACATTGAAGTAACTTAAGTAAGTTGGACTTTTTCTATTCTCAGGTCGGTTTCGAACCAACCTAAATATAGGTCTCCATTAAATGATCGCCATGTGGCATTGGTACGATGCTTATTTTTTATAAAACATTGCTATAATTTTGAATATCATTAATTACAAATAACAATGTACAATTCTAACCCCGTTATGTTAAATTAAGATTCATTATTATATTAATTACAAAATTAACACAAACTAAAAATCACACATTCACACATAAACTAAAAAAAAAAGAGGGTCCTGTGTAGTACCTCCTCCTCCTTCATCGTCATCAACAAGTTCTTTCTCATCTCTCTTGCTTAATTTGTCTTCTTCACAATTTTATCAAGCTTGTCCTCCATCTCTTAATTATCCTTTTTAATGGTTTGACAAATCCGACAGAACTGAATCACACAATTGTTAACATTAAATTGTAGAAAAGCCTTTAAATTGTATGATTTCATCTTCAAATAGCAAAAAAGGGATTAATTTCTTGCTTCAATTTATCCGAACTAAAGTTATGACTTATGAATGTAAGGGATAAAACCATACATTAATGAAATTAGAGTTAGGGTTCATCATCTTGAGAATTGGGGGTCTCCTACAGGAATTTACATGAAGTTTATGAGTTTTGAATTTCCAAAATAAAATTGCAAAGAAAATCACTCATAATTAGATCAAGAATTTAAGTAGACCATAATGATATATTCCATTTATTTGAAAATCACAAGTACTATAAGACGATACAACCGACAACCGACGCTGTGTTGTGTTCAATCAAATTGAACAATGGATTTGTTTATTTGATTATGCATTTTGTTATGTGATTAATAGATAATTAATTAGTAATAATAATTAAGGGTTATATATGTGATTTTATATGAACTCAAATCGTTTGTTAAATATGTATTTAATTTTTTTAAAAAACAATTATATCAGAAGGGCATTATAGTCAACCTATATTTTATGAGAATTTTTAATTATTAAAAAATAATATTATAATCAATCGTACAAAAAATTACAATAAAAATGGCTTCGAACCTAAATTGATGGATTGGAAAGGATTATGCGCCACATGTCAATCATCCAATGAAGACCTTTGTTTTTGAAAATAAAACTATAGTTTTTATTTCTTTCCCGTCTCAAATCTAAGTAGCCATCTCCTACACTACTACTTTATCACCTTATAACTCTAAATACGACTATATCAACCTATGATTTTGTTGGGATTCAAATCTTCAGCCACTTTAGCACCATTTGATCACACTTATAACTCCAAATAAATGAATAAGTTAGTACGAAAAAGTAGACTGAGATATATAAATACATAAATGAAACATGAAACAATCAGAAAATGAAAAAGATATAGAAGAATAAGAGGCTGCTTGGAGCTCAAATTAGCACCTCAACTAAGAAAAAGTTGCTAGTTGATAAATAATAACCTCAACTAAGGAATGGATATGAAATTATGTTTGGTGTAATTTTGGGAGAAAAATAAAGTAGTTGTATAGAGTAGAGTAAGGCAACCCATATAGTAATGATGATGTATAATAAAGAATTTTTTTGATTTGTACCATGTTCTAAAATTGAGGAGAATGGAGAGAAATATGGATGATATGGATATGGAGGATGAGTGAAAAAATGAAGGGTGGAGATTTTATTATATTTATTATCTAGAGATATAAAGATGAAGTGATAAAAAAATTTGGAGTATTAGAAGTAAAATGATGAATATTGTTGCTCATTTTACAAGTTGAGATCCAAATACAAAGTTCATTTTACTCGATAAATAAGCGAGTTAAATTGAATTTCAAACATCCTCTAAACACGGGCGAGTACAGTGAGGAATGTGTGAAATAATGTCAATAGCAGTACAACGGAAAATCACCTACCTTTGAGCTTTAACACAGAAATAGCACAAGTAGCAGCTTACTTTTTAAATTTGGTGCATCATCATATGGCCTTTATTAAAGCAGAAACTTATTAATCATTGGAAAGTTTGAAACCACTGACAATTTTCCTATTTTTAACTTTTTTTTAATAGCTTCTTTTATAATTCTGTACTTTGTCTCCCCTTATTTTATTTTTTATTAAGAACTGTAGCTGCATAAATAAATGGAGAAAACAGTAAGTAATGATTAAATCAATCACTGTAATAGTCTTAGTTTATTGTGGGGAAACATATGCAGCTCACATTTATTTTGGGCTTCTTGGAAAATTCGATTTTAAGGGTTTTGTCCGACAAAATAAAACCCCGTCTCACAGTAATAATGGAGTTCATGAGAATAGTTCCTAGCTAAGGTCGAAGACTATGGACTGGAGCACTTAGACCATCTCCAACCCACAAACTTTAGTTTACGCCACGTCAGCATTCCACTCACATCTAACTCTATCATACTCTTCATCTTCAACCCTCATACTCTATCTTACCTAATTATTTCTATTTATTTTTTATTTCTTTTTAAACTACTTTATTTATTTTTACATTTCTTTCAAACCTTCACATTTTATATAATGCAAATGTTGTTAATTAATTAAAATATTAAAATATCATGAAATTAAAAAAAAAAAACTATACTCGATAATATTAAAATACAAAATAACTACTACATATTACCAAAAAAAAAAAAAAAAAAGATTAAAAGAAAATGGAGTACATCGGTTATGGGCTTATGATCATATTAAAATGTTAGATCAATTTAAGAGTACCATCAAATTAATGTTACAATGAAAAAATAAAAATAATATAAAAGTAAAAGGTAAATAAAAAATAAAAAATATATATACATCTAACCCGTACGCTAATAGCATATGGGTTAAATATGCAAACTTTAACAAACATCAATGGAGGGAAGGGTTTGGCTAGCAAACCCATTAGAAAACTTTAGCAAACCTCCATTGGAGGTGGTTTTAGGAATAGGTGATTTAGAACGTACTAGATTGATTTTTTAATGTATTATTTGTTATTATTGTTGTGAGCTAAAATATTGAGACACTTAAGTAGTTTCTGTTTGAGTTCGTTGAATTTCTAAAATCATGAATGGATAGAATTATTTGGGACAGATGGATATATTCACTTTGTTTTCATCATAAGTCAAATAATTAAGAAAAATTTAATAAATCTAGAATAACACGTCCGATTGGATATGGACCAGGTCTGTAGTTTCATTGGGCCGGATACAAGAGGCCCATATGGCAAGTAAAAAACTAAAAATATCATTCACGCATATCCCGTGCATATGACAGGGTCTATGATGGATGGGTCTGCAAATATAAACTTTATTAAAGTTGCGCCAGGTCGCTTATTATTATTTTTCTTTTGAATGTAGATATTATTTACATTATTATTTATTTGTAGATTAATTCGTTTGATATACGTTAATGCGAAAGATTTTAAAAAGTCAATAAAGATAAGGGTTATCAGTGAAAATATAAGTGTTGTTGATGAAAGAAATCTACTTTATTAACAACACAAAAGTTTTAATCAGTAAGAAATGTATTTCTCATCAAAATATGGTAGGATATTTTTTAATTTAAGTATGTGCAGTTTTCCAGTTTATATTATTTGTGTTAATGGACACAAACAACTTAGTATGCTTCACTCAACCGATTCCTTGATGTTTACATAATTACATACATGGTTATATATAATAAATAAATATATATTGACGATCAGTTATCATGTAAAAACATATCTGTACAAAATGACCATAAAAAAAAAACAATTCATTGATGTTACATGGTTATCATATATTCATATGAAACAGCTTTATTTGTACAAGTTGCATATACTCTGGCTGTTGGTTGATGTAATACTCCAAACCAAACAAGGGTTGTCATAAGTTTGATAAAATTGACGTTAAATTTGTCGTTGACGTGACAATATCAATCACCTTATGATTTTTATCATACTTGGTTAATACTCGTATAAGATGGTGAGTAACAATACTAATAACTGAATTGATCACTAATGGGAATGAATTTTCACAAAATACAGCTACTAATCTATCCATCATCAATTATCTCATTGGCTTGTTGTGATAAACGGACACAATAGACACTAATATGTTGCAAATAGCAAAATTGACTATGCTGTGACACAAAAATGCAGCAAGAAAGTATCTATATAGTCTACTTACTACTTTGTTTTACAATATACTCGTATAATCTAAAACCTTATAACTAATTTCAATAATTGCCGCTGTCAGAGCACAAGCTCTTATCTCCTCCATGCTACTTGCTACGGAGTATAATCTAATCAGAACAAGAACAAGAACAGGTAATAAATCTAAACAATAAATATTTATAGTACTCCGTATTACATAATGCTTTCAATTTCATATATGTTCATGACATTATTAACAAATTGGAAGTGAGTTTTGAATAATTCTTCTCACAATGATTGTGGCAGCTCCTGTTTAACTTTATGTTATGTAAAGTTGGTACAGAGCTGTGGGAATAAATTAGAAATTGATGGGGTCATTTTCCTCCAATTGTTTTCACTAGCATTTAATTGAGTACAATGGGACCTTCTTTTTTAAAAGCAGTTGGCTAAAGTTTCAAATTAAACAATACCTATATGAGACCAACCCTCCAACTACTCTGAAGTGGATATGGTAGTATGGTTAACCTATTATATTTGGAAAATTTAGTTGCTTGTCAAGTCTAAATCTCAATTTTCTATTAGCATCCATATAGGAGACTAGGGCACTCTTTCTGGTGATTTTAAATGTCTTAAACCATGTAATGCATGTAATTTCATATTATTATTTGTGATTTGATATAAGTGTGATACACACTCATCGTATATATAAGGTTATAGCAGCTGAAGTTTCTCACAATACGAACGGGTGTAACATGTAATTTTTTCAGTTACTATATAACATAATGCGTAACTTGTGGGATCTTTACGAGACAAAAAGAATATTCAAGTCAATTTTAGACACACACAAATGCATTTCAAAACTGAATACCCTCTTATGTTTTTCGAAACCCACAAATCAACATGTTTCAAAAAGCAACTCGCTCACTCGACGAAGGTCAATTAACATGCACTCCAACAACAACAGTTAATGCATTGTAACGGTCCACCACTAAATCAACCAACAAATACTCGGACCAATCACTATCTCACTAAACACATCATCACCATTCTTTTATGAAATATAAAGGCTACCACAAAGCTATGTCCTTGTAGAAATCCAATGGTCCTCACTGCTTTGAAGCTTCCTGAACCACTTGGAACTTAAAAGTGCAATTTATTCTTTCCTCAGAAGATAGGAACAAATTTCTATCTAAATATAGACAATTTATTTAGATGGTGACTTCAATTATAAATTGACCTGCACATGCAGTAGTACTATATATTACTTCAACAACCTTCAAATCATTGTATCAGCATATAAATGCAGAGACAAAGGAACAATAATGTTACAAGTACTAGTATTAAAGAAAAGAATGAGCAATTCACTGCTTGATTGCTCACAACACAAACATTGTGCTATAATTGCAGATAAATAAAATCACATCATGATTCCAAGCTTAAAACAATATATCCAGATCATGTAGAAAAAACCAGATTTTTTTCTCAACAGTATGTTGTAAAACCATTCCTTCATTCATTTCCATCGGCAGCACGAAGGGAGCCGAGCTGAACCGGAGCCTGAGTTCCCACCACTTTAGACGTCCCGTAGCTGGATGTGTTCATGCCCTGAGCTTTCTCTTTCTCAAGCTGTTCCTTGATCCAGAAGTATGTGATTCTCAGCCCATCCTGTGTGTGGATAATAAAGTGGACGAAAATTAGTATGGGCAAGTTGATTGGTGTGAAACGGAAGGTGATAAGCACGAAATGTAAAAGGATAAAACATGGTACCTTTAGTCTCATGGTAGGAGCCCAGCCGAGCTTTTCCTTGATTAGAGTGTTGTCTGAGTTGCGACCACGCACACCCTCTGGCCCGGGAATGTGATGGATAGGAAGCTTCTTGTCCTCAAACCCCAGGACAATCTCAGCCATCTCGTTCATGCTCACATCCTCATCGCTTCCAATGTTAACAGGCTCCCGGAAATCGGATTTGGTCAATCTAAACCAACATATTCATTCATGCCAGGCGTTAGGACACTACTCAAATAAGTTCTCAATTCCTATGAGAAAGTCAAGGTGCTAAAATTTCATTTACCGGGAACTGAAAATAAGGATATTTACAAGTCTATCCCAAGAAACCGACTGGCCTAGCCCCATTATCACATACAGGCATAGTAACACATGGTTAAATGACTACGTTTCAGTGTGTCGAATTATGATACTTTGAGCGATTTAGATTATACTCACATGCAATGTAGAGGTAGTAGCCAAGTACTCAAACCTATGACTATAGGGGGTATGCAGAAGCCATAATTTCATTTAACAACGGGACAGCTGCTAAGAAATGGCCTATATGCAGTGCAGCAGTGGTATCCTGGTATGAGCATAGATGTCTTAACATGAAAAATTAAACTCGGGAAGCAAACTCCAAATATGAAATGCCACGTAAACATCTATAACTGAACTACAAAAACGGTTACAAGTGTCTTTTAACATCAAATTTAGAATTTCAAAGTAAGCACAAGTTATAGCAGCAAGACTTTCCAATTCTTGCTAGCACTCTTGGCCTATATGCTTTTTATCAGCAATGTGCATTAATGACAGTGACGTTGAACTTTCGCGTATAATGATAAATACTCGTTTTCCAACTTTTCAAAAAACATGCATAAAGCACCTCCACATTAATTATACGACTCTTATCGATCATTCCAATTCACTAATTTAAGAAAAGATAAAGGAATACCTTCGTTTTTTTGGAAAGGTAACACAAAGAAAGCAGTTAATTCAGACAGAATGGAAACGGCATAACATGCTACTAATATATCAGGTATTAACATACCTCAAAACACCCTCAACACATTCGTCAATAAAGGTAAAAGAACGGGTCTGCAGACCATCTCCCCACATCTCAAACTTATCAGTAGAAGTAAGAGCTTTCCTGCAAAAGGCAGCCGGTGCCTTCTCCCTGCCACCTGTGGTGATGGTCAAGACGATGTAAAGATGTTAATTAAGTTGCTCAGAAAAGGATAAGATGAAGGCGATGACCAACATCCGTGATATCATTTTAAAGTCACCTTTCCATGTGCCAAAGGGACCGTAAATGTTGTGGAACCTTCCTATTCTGCACTCAATTCCAAAGTCCTTGTTGTAATGCTTACATATTTCCTCAGTTGCAAGCTTCTCTAGCCCGTACGCATCTTGAGGCTAAAAACGAACCAAAACAAAGTAAGTATAGATATAAATAGATCATGTCGATAGGAAGTAAAATAAAATTCAACTAGGGATGTGGTTAAACCTCCGCAGGCCACGCGTCAGATTCTTTCAGGCTCACATTGGTATCCAATTGCTTAAATTCTGGATAGATACAGGCACTCGAAGCATAAAAGAACCTATATCCAAATTAAAGCCAAAGTTCAATTATTATATTTCAAATGAAAAATACAAGCTTGTGTTAAACAATTTCTCAGAATAACAAAAATATCAATGACAATAAGATTCCAAAAAATAAATTCAAATGCACACGGATAACCATCGTGCTCGATTGCTATGCGCCGGCAGAATATTGTTTGTCTCAAGAAAAATCAGTTCATGAGAAAATGCACATAAAACAAAATGAGGACCTCTACTTTGCGATAGTATAATTGAATGCGACAAATTTATCATTTAGGATAGTAAAATTTAATCACGTTCCCTTCCCTTAAAGTTACCATATATAAACATGTGAAATGAAAGCAAGTTCAAATAATTCACTGGAAAACTACGAATATGATATTGGAAAGCAGAACAGCAGGTTATAAAGCACAGACCTCTTGATTCCATTGATTCTGGCAGCCTCAATCATGTTAAAGCTGATCATCGTATTGTTGTACATAATGACAGAGTGGTTGGACTGAATGAATCCCATCCCTCCCATATCAGCAGCAAGATTGAACACATGATCCACATCTTTGGTGACTTTGAGGCAGTTATCCATCACCCTCAGATCAACCAGGTGGAATTCATGACAGAACATATCCTCAGTCATGTGCTCATTCTTCTTCCAGTCCGAAGCAATGATGTAATGACCTTCTGTCTTCAAACGCCTGGCTATATGAGACGCAATGAATCCACCAGCCCCAGTAATTGAGATCCTCAGCTTCTCCGAAGGCCAGTAAGGCTCCCTCTCTAAGTTCTCGTATGTGTAAGAGCCGTACTTTGTATCACCAGCACTTCCCATTCTGCAATCAAATCAACTGTGTCAATTGTGTTTCCATACAAAGAAACAACACAAGATGGATATATATAAACTGCTTTTTGATATTAAAGCACTGCCCTGCCTCATCTCCAAGATTAGCATAAGAACTCAAGGGTAGGGCAAAGATTGACAGGTTTCATACGAGAGACTACGTTAACATGAAGCCCAGTACACAAAAAGTAATCAATGCAAGTCCTTACTAAAGCACAGAGAAACTAAAATCCAAAAAGCATCTCTGATGTAAACTTATGGCATATGTTTGATAAACATAAAACTAAAATGAATGCTCCAACCCAAATCCGAGCAAAATTTCCAAGGTTAGCTTACTGAGTTTGTTCTTATTTTTTCCTGAGCCACACTTACATTCGATGTATGATTGGCAAAACGAAATGATAAGGTGACTGAAATATGGTAAATCAGTCACCTTATTGTTACTAATCTTTACATAGAGTAGCTTATCAAATATCAAATAGGGCACTTTATTAACATTTGCAAAACATATTTATGATGGTGAAACGGTCAAATAGGTCGAAATCACCTTATAAGGTGACGCCCAACAGACACTAAATAGGTAGGGTTATGTTCAAGTTAACCACATAATCCAGTTTCCTATCAAACACATACATGAAAAAACAACACAAACAGAAGCAAAATTTTGCCAAAGGAGAATCAACATAAACTCCCATCAAGCAGTTCAAGACAAAAAGGGGCTTAAACAATTGAAAGGCACAGCACCGACATAACCTAATCACAAAGAACCAACACATGTACACATCTGTGCAGTGACAAAACACAGAAAATGCAAAAGCTAAACCAACGACAAATAATTTCAACAAAACGGTAGAAAAACACCACACAAGGGATAAAAAAGGAGCTATCTTTACACAATTCCCCTAAAACCCATGAACATAAATGCTGTAAACCCAACAAAATCTTGAAAATTCCGAAACACACCAAAATCGAATCAGCAAAAACATGTGGCACAGAACGAAAACAAGAAGAAGTAACCATAAACCATTGACATGAGGAAACGTCATAAAGCCCAAAACTTTAGGTGAAAAAAGGAACAGAGCGATTGGATTACCTGACAGAATGTTGTTGGTTGAAAGATGAACGAAATCAAGAAATGGTTTTCCCTTTCTTGGGTTTTGTTTATAGATCTTTGCTCTTCCTGTTTATGATGAGTGTGTGTCTTGCTGGGTATATATACGACTGGTGGAACGCTTTTGGAATGAATTATCTCTTTCAATGTTTCTTTCCAATTTCTTTTTCCCTTTTTAAAAATAGAAAATATATCGGATTCTCATTAATTTCGATTTTCAAATCTAAATGAGATGAAAATGGAAGTTATAAGGTTGGTCAAGTGATAATAGATTGAAGAGCAGAGAGAAGGTTGTGTTATTGGACCCTGTTGAATAAGAAGTGGCGCGATGATGATTTTTCCGTATGAAAGTATTGGTAGTTTCAACTTGATACCCTTTGTGTTGTTTGATTGAATAAGAACTGGCGCGATAATTTTCTCCGTATGAAATTAATGGTAGTTTCAAGTGGAACCATTTATGTGTTGTCTGATTGAATAAGAAGTGGCGCGATGATTTTCTCGGTGTAAATTATTGTAATTTTCGTGTGGAACCTTTATGTTTATGTGTTAGTTTCATATAATAATTGATGATTTGTAATTTATGATATGATACAATATAGTCCCTCTAGTATAAATTGTTTTTATTTCTTTTTTCTCTTTTTTTAACAACTTTCAAACTTTGATTATAAATTAATTAAATTATAACGGTAAAATATTTAACAAAATTATACTGTGAAACTATAAGTCAAACACGAAATTTGTTGAAAAAAAAGTATAAAGGATAATTTAAGCTAAGACAGGGAGATAATTCAGAATTGTATTTTATAGAATTTAGAAAATAAAATAAAATTGTGAGGATGAAATAGGATGATCCAATGGGATATACGCCTCTAAATGTGTGGTGAAAAACAAGTGTCTCTTCTCCAGTGGCAGAATTGGAAGTGTTCGTTTCTCTGCCCTTCATGTCATCCAATTTGTTTGATGTACGTGTTTAGTTTCTCAACAAGTGTTTTCTCAGTAATGGAAAAATATTTAAGCAAATAATTTTTCTTTTTGTGTGGTATGCCTTATCTTTTCCGGTCCGGGGCATATCAACTCATTTTTTCCTATTTTTTCACTCGATATGTCCTCACTCCTCATAATGTCAAATATTATTGAAAAGTATAAATGAGATATCTTTGTTTTTTTTTACACCGCATGTTCACATGATTAAACATTTAAGATTAAATAAAAATTAAACAATCATCACAAGCAACATCTTGTAAAGTGTTACATAGACGATTAACAATTATACAATCACCTCAAGCAACACCGATATCCACCTTCTGAACAAAACCCGTTGAATCACCTCAAGGGCAGCCTCCTAGTTCCAGACAAATGTGATTGATGCTTAAGAAAACCACTATCCCATTAAGCAGAATTGTTGTTTTCGCACCAAGTGAGCTCGTGAATGAACGTCACAAATCAATTTCAAGTCCAACCGTTGCATTGCACTTCATGTCAAGGTTGAGATATGCAACCGATACAAACACAGGATGATATAGGTCCTGACATATGTAAGTACTAGTTCAATTTGTGACAACTCTGGGGTTACCACTTATCAATCTCAATATTTAAAGTGATATATATATGAGTTTCCACAAATGACATGTGATGTCACAAACCAATGTAAAAAAAAATTAGACCCAACGGGGAAGGTCGTTGATTTTGATCCTACTCGTTGGGGTTGCGGGACCCACATGAATAGGAATAGGGGTCTATCGTGGCCCAATTAATTACAATGATATTACCAATGTTCTTTAAAGTCATTGCAAGTTTTGTGGTTTGTGATTAACTTGGATGTAACAAAGGTAGCTCGTATATTCTCCAAAAGCTCAAGTTGTTGTGGAGGTACGAAATCTAGTCATTTACTCATCTGTTGTTTAGATTGTTTACGTATTATCTTTTCATCTGTTTTTTAGATCGTTTATGTTTTTATTTTTGGCAACCTTTAATCTGACAACCCTAGTGTCGTTTCTGTCACTGAAACAAAGACACTCATTATAAAAACCTCCTAAAACTTCGTTCTAAGAGCAAACGTAAACAATCAAAAAAAAATTAGTATATATTAAATCTCCACCACTTTCCCGCATTCGTGGCCGATTTCAATCTCTTTGAGAGGATCAGTTGAGTTGAAATTTAATATGTGACGAAGTTTGTATCCGATGAGATTCGAAACCAGGTGGGTGTGAGCCAGATGACAATGATACCGTGATAGAAATTCAACTATCCCAAAAGCTCAATCTATTGATCAGGAGGTACGTAATTTAGTCATTTATTTATATTAATTGTTTTGAACAAAGATAAATTTGATTTTTCGGATTATCAAGAACTTTAATCTTTAATAATTTGTTTATACTTTGTGATAATGTTACATCACGAGATAAATATAAACTGATAAAGTTAATTATTATTACATCTGAATACCTTAATATATCCGATACGCCTATCTAATGTGATTACAATTTACAATCTCTCTTAATATTGGAAAAGGAAAAATGTTAAGCTGGAAAAGACTTCAAACTCGCTCTCATCATCATGATTAGATATTCATGTCATCCAAAAACCAATCATTAGTAGTTTGTTAATTTAACTGGGGTAGGAACCTACGTACTATCTTGATTAGGTTAGATTATTCAACCAATTAGGTGAAACATCAAAATATATATATGTTCCTAATACTATGACTACGATTATCAATTATACAAAATGCTCTCAACTTGGCGGCTAAACACTGAAAATCAAGTTTGATTTGTAAAACGTAAGTGGCTGCCTCATCTTTTGTCCGTTGCTGACCGCATAATTACAATTATTTGGAATCACTTGTCAATTTGCAGTTTCATAAACAAAATTATTCATATATATGTCCTGCCAATAGTTAATGTGCGGTTTGATGTATTAATATCAACCCTCAATACAAATTACTTTTAAATTATATTGAATAAATACTTCACAAAATTATATTATGAAAGTATATTTCATGAACTTTTATAATGTAAATGTATTAAATATATATTTGATACCGTCTATCGACTAAAATTAATTTGTGTTTGAAATCGATTAAAAAAGTTACACTACACATTAATATTAACATAACAAATGGAGTAATAAATTTTAGGACTCGCATTTGGATATCCTAATCAGATTCCATGATGTCATGGTCATGGATGGCTTTGGTTGTTATTACATTGCTAGTCAAATAATACAACCTTAAAATAAAAGGAAAAGGTACACTAACTCATAAATAATTAAATTGTTAAGTAATTAAAATTGAATTTAAAAATGTGATAGAAACTGTTTACCCGGTAAGTATCCAATAGGTAGAGGATTTGAATTCTATATATAGTACTTCCTCCGGAAACTTTATAGTTTTACACTTTATTTTTGTTGACTTTTCGATGTCCGGTTTGACCTCAAACTAATAATAACTCGTTGAAAAAAAATAATTTAAAAAATTATATTATAAAAGTATACTTCTTATATTCGTATAATATAACTTTTAAAATTAATTTTTTCGTAATCAATTATGATTATTTTGAGGTCAAACCGGACATAAAAAAGTCAACAAAAACAAAGTGTAAAACTATTAAGTTTCCGGAGGAAGTATTTAAAAATAAAAATTTGTGATAAAATTTTCAAAAGTTCAAACTATTGATTAGGATCGATATCTACTAGTTCCTCTGATTCAAACTACGATTTCTAAAGTTAGATTTTTTTCGAAATTTGACCGCAAATTACTCCTAAATTACACAATCAAAAAATATGATATGATGTAATATATGAGTAATTTGCGGTCAAAATTAAAAAAAAATTAAACCTTATAAAGTTTAATTTGGAACATAGATTCTCCGCCAAATTCTGGAGGTATCAGAAAAAAAATTGTGATAGAAAGTGCAATGTGAATTATTGATGGATGATGCATCATGCACGAAAAAATATGTGATGTCTGCCAATGTACAGTCCTAATGGGCCGATGTGTGTCTGCCTATTTTGTACTGATCCATGCCCATGTCGTTGAAGCTCTGATCCAATTCACCATTAGATATGCCTAGTAAGCCTATCTTAAATGGGTCAATTTAGTCCGGTACAGACCGATCTCAACGTGTTCGATCCTCATTGGGAACCATTTCTAGAAAGGTGCAGATATGAGATGCCAGATGTTGATCGAAGTAGAGAAGAAAGGTAGCTAGCATCTAGATGATCGCGACGCCATTGGAGATCGATTTGGAGAGGTATGAACGAAGCCGAAAGACATCGATTCTTTTTTTCTCTGTCTAAACCCATGTGTTAATCTGGATTTTTACCCGACGCTTACCCGTTCAATTCTATTCATACAGGTTTGGATATGACTGGGCTAAAATCACATTGGGTTAAAACCCTAGCCGGCCCATTGTATTAAAATTGGGCCATGGATTGGGTAAAACCACCCAATGCCAGGCCTAATTGCATAGGTCTGGATCGAATCAGACTTAGGGCCTTTCGAAGAAGTTTGAAGAGTTTCAAATTTGGAGATTAGGCTCTTGGATCCGACCCACGTGAACCGAAACTAACACAGCATATGGCAATGGTGGAGTCTTGGAGTGTGATGCCATGATGGGCAAATGTCTCGCAAATGATACTATGGTACTATTTCCCCATTCAAAGTCCAAACTCAATTTCTCAATGAGTTGGACCTAGCTCACATGAAACCAAAGCTTGAGCGACAAAATGCGAACGAAAATTAATAATACTTACATCTATTGAGCAATAATTAATGATACCTTAGAGCGATAATTAATGATACATTACATCTATTGATCAATATTCATTAAAATACTACTGATCCCCATCAAACAATATACCTCTAACGAAAGAGAAGAAATAAGATAATAATCTTCAGAAAGCATAACAATTAAAATAATTATGGCAACAATTGATAACAATGAGTCAATGAATAATCCATCGAACAAACAATTCATCGTGGTAAGAGCTCACCAGTAAAGGAATCTTAAGGCCCTCGATCGGCGCCGGAAAAATACGGCAAGGTTTGAAGTTTTGGGTCTTGCTCATGGCTTTGTCGTTTTGCAGTCATCTCGTCTCTGCTAAAAACTTTAGCGTTTTCATATTTTTTGTTAAATTAATTTAATGTAGGCGAATTATGCTATTTTAGGCAATTAGTAACAAATTTACACTACATTCATGTATAGTGATATATAAAATATTTAAGGTAAACAAAATCGAGGATTTTGTATTATTAAATCACTACTTATCAAAACTTAGAGCGCAAATTTCTATCAACTAGAGCGCGTTTTATAAATTCTTAGAGCGGACAAGAGCACGTTTTTCTCTCTAAGAGCGGTAGAGCGCGATTTGAGCGTAAAACAATGGGTTTGGGGAGCGAACTATGTGATCTAGAGTTGGACACGTATTTTAAGAGTAAACTATTTAAATAATTATAATAATATAGAACGTTTAAGGTAAAATAAATAAAAGTATGAAATATATTGAATAAAGTAGGATATAGAGTTACTACTTAACTTATGAAAAGTTGAAATTTAGACAAATTATATTAAAATAAATAAAAATTGAGATTGGTGCGGAGGGCTATGTAAATGTTGTCCTTGTAGTCTATATATATTGGATTTTTGGGACTTTATTTTTACCGTATTATGTTCGAAAACAAATGCACGATCGACCATGTACACTGATACGGACAACACAGTGTATTTCTCCCGTGTAATTGGATTTTCTGTCCCGTCTGTAAGGTCTCTCAAAGTTGAAAATTTTATCTGATTTTTGCCATTATAGACTGTTAAATCAGCTTTAGAGCTCTTTGGTGACTGATGTAGTATGGTGAACGGATTTGGAACGTCGTTCTTGTATGGATGGGACATAAATATTAACATAAGTTTCCACACTCATGTGCATTGATACACTGTATGTCTTCTGTGTGATTGAACTCTTTATTCTCTTCATAAGACATCTCAAAATAAAAAATTTCACCTGATTTCCACAATTACGAATTCTCAAAATCAATTGTAGAGCGCTCGGATGACCAATGGAATATGCTTAGTGAATACCGAACGTCGTTATTGTGTGGAACTGTGGATAGGACATAATTATCACGACAAGTTTATACATTTATCCATAATCAATTTTTGTGGACTACAACACTCTGTGGATAAAGATAATCTCATTTGTTACAAGATGAAGGAAGGTATAAGTTATGGGGCTGAGTGCAATTTTCTAAACGTGTGTGTTGTTTACTCAAGTAAGCCCTACGGAGTAGCAATTTTGCTGGTTCCGGATGGATCGCAGACCACCTTCATAACATAGTTTTTCTTAAACTCCAACTCTCCTTCTCCACTCCAACTTCATTCCACTACACCACCACCTTACACCCTACTTCACAACATAGTAACATCATAAATAGAGAATATGTAGTAGAACAAGACACTGTAGGGACTAGTAAGTTGTGCGTTAACACAATCAAATGTTGTTAAACCCATCCCACATCGTTTGAGATAAGGTCCTAAAAGCAACATATAAATAGAATAACCTTATTTCCTTAATAAGGACATTTAAGGGGATGATAACACAATTCTAATATGTTATCAAAGTAGTTCTAAATTAATACTCGTAATAGTTTGTCTGCCATGATGGGTTTGAGCCAATGTATACTCCGACATTTAAGATTCACATTGTAATGGCCTACACGTTTGAGCCAATGTATATTTCAACATTTAAAGGTTCCACATTGTAGCGGTCCACGTGAGGTTTGATTCGCAAACTAGCCACGATCCGAATATGTAATAGATTTCCGGCTGAAAATATCATCACAATCAATCAATATATATAATACGTGACAATAATGTGTGGAATCAATTAATTTCCCGTACGGAAATCCTACTTTTTTTTTTTTCATTTACCAGATCCGAAATCAGTCATTCATATTTCATATCATAGTAGACAATCACATGCATATTACGCGACAAGAGGCAAATTTGGACAGTAGTTTTAGTACTCAATCATGTGGTGCTTGTGGATTTTTGTTAACCGACGCAACTATCATCTTTACTTTACAACGTACAAAAACAAAACATTTCTTTCCTCGACACCAAATCTACGGACGACATCACTGCGACTGTATTATCAAAGTTGCCTGGATCCTCGTATCAATGTTACTTTTTTTTTTTCTAAACGGCCTCGTATCAATGTTACTGATACGGTAATGATGCAACTCCAATCATAAATCAACACATTTCAGTGCACGGACAGGGAGGTTCCGGGTTCAACTCCCCGCTTACGCGGTTTAATTTTAAAAACAAAACACATTTCAGTGCACATGTGCATACTAAAACCCTACTAATAATTACTGAAAAACAAACATAATTTTCACTATAAATGTAAAGTCCGACTCCGACCTTTTGGACTGATGGTGCTTTATCATATGGTGGTCTATATGCTTAATCTAACATACCAAAATATGTAGAGTAATTCTCAATGCATACACTTTGTCCTCAACTATGATAAATTTCTCAATTGGTCACTCACCATATGATTTCTTAAACGTAAAAGAACAATAAAAATACTTAATTAGGTTTGTTTGATTAAAATTAGATATTTAGGCTATGTTTGATTAAACTTTAAAAAAATACAATATAGTCTTCGGTCAATAGATTTCTTTAGTTTATTTATAACTCAAATTCAAAATTTTTCCCAACTGAATTAAACAAAACCATAAGTTCTTTCTTAATTAATTAACTATGAAACTTTTTTGGATAGATTTTCAAAACTAAAGAGGTACATTGCGAGTAGAAGTAGCATTTTCTTCAAGTAATATTTTTGTAAAAGTTATGATTTTACAAAGCTTACACCTTAGCTCGATTTTACTAGAGCCTAGAGGTTTCTTTAGGTTACGAAAATGACAAGTACCTAAGAAGGCGTACTAGTGTAGCATACCCATGTTCAAGTACGCACTAGTTAATGCATTATACTTTTGTGCCTATAAAATAGATGGTTTGATTGATGAGCATACAATACACACATACTCAGCAATCACAAATTCATAAGTGATAACAATGTGGGTATCAATTGTGAGCATTACAGTTGTGACAACCTTTTTTGTGGCGGCATGGAGGTTCTTGAATTGGGTGTGGATCCGACCCAAGAGAATGGAGAGGATCCTTCGGAAACAAGGCCTAAAAGGCAACTCTTACAGGTCTTATTCGCATTCCATGTTGATTTTGAACTGAAAGATCAAAACGTGTCGATACTTTTTGTTCCGTTGCACTTACACTTTGTATCGAGCTTATAGGTTCTTGTTTGGTGACGCAAGAGAGACCGCTATCATGTACAAGGACTCTTATTCGAAACCCATTGGCATAAATGAAGATATTGGTCCTCGCGTTATGCCTTTCATTTCCAAGACTATAAACACTTATGGTACTATATATGTTCATGAGTAAATATTTTGGATTTATACACCACTTTTAAAAGTTAAGAGATTGGAACTTTTTGCAGGCGAAAGTTCGTTCATATGGGTCGGCCCAAGACCGTTGGTGTTCATAATGGACGCTGAGCTGATGAAAGTCGTGATGAATAAACATAGTTCGTTTCAGAAGTCTTTTAAGATTTCAAATCCGTTGTTTAAGAGGCTAATTGGAGGTTTGATTCGGTTCGAAGGGGAAAAATGGAGCCAAAATAGGAAGAAGCTCAACCCTCTTTTCCATCTTGATAAGTTAAGGGTAAGTCCTTAAATATTTAACTCATCTAGTTTATTCCCTAATTCGGAGTTCTACTCTGTCAGGCCCTGCCGGTGAGGCACGCTCCTTGTGCCTTTCCATGGTATGTACGTTAGATACAAGGTTAAATTCCCACTGAATTGGAAAGAAACTTATTAAAACAGTACGAATTTTAAGCAACTAATTAAGTAGAAATGAATATCAAATATAAAATTGTTGCAAGTATACTATGTCCTTCATATTTATTTATTTTCATTAAAGTAATGAAACATTTGGAAAAATTCAGGAATATTTTTTAAAATTTTAAGAACGTTCTTGAAAAATGCTGAAACACCTCATTCTTTTAAGACTTTTTCTTTTTGAACCGGCAAAGCGAGAATCAATAATGGTTCTCATTCTTTTGAGACTTTGAAACATGCATATATGGGGAAAAATGGAGATTTTAATCCATGGTTAGATCTATCTAATACTCTATTTCTCAAAGAAATTCTCACACTTACTATATATTCAGCATCCATTTTGCAAACCGAACTAATAATAAGGTAATAATGAGTGATGGTAGTTGACAAGGTGACTAGTAAATGATAAGTCAACTTATTTTTCAGGAGTATATACAGTAGTATAGTAGATTTTCAATGTAGTCTTATTATAGGTAAATCAACTGATTCTGATAAGGTAACTAATAAAATTGTATCACAGACACAAATGACATTAAAATAACGGCAAATGATACTGCGAAAGAAGTTATCATATTGCAAGAGCAATTGCTCTTCTATTATCGGCAAATTTTATTACATGCACTTACATTCCTTAATTACTCTAATTAATTAACATCAAAACAGGTCATTTTACTCGTCAACTCTCAAATTCATATTTCAGGTTAATTATTTTTTAGCGTCTCTTAATCTTAATGTCTCTAATAAAAAAATAGGGTCCTTTAGATCAACAATAATTTTTTAAGCCACGAATTTGACTTTGCAATAACTAAGGTACTGTAGTAAAATTGGATTTTGAGAGAGCCAAACACCCTTTAGTCTGAGGCCTAAAAATGTAATTTTAAAAGTAACCGTTTGGCCTAAAATGTAATTGAATTTCAATGAAAAAATTAATTTTAAAAGTTTTTTTTACCACAATTTTAAAAGTAATATTTTACCACAGTAATTTCTTTTATACTATTCCTATTTAACTTCATACATTAAAATATATAATAAATATTTTTGATAATAACGCATATATCATTCATTTAATTTATTCAAATTACTTGTTACTTGTTAGAAATACTTTTATTTTCAAGTGAATTTCATTTTTATTCCTATTTTTCTAACTTCATTCATTCATTTTATAAAGCCGCTAATTAAACAACCTCCAAACCTTGGCAAAAAGTTATAATCTACCCCGAATTTATCTAAATTATCATAACTAACAACTAATCACATCATAAACTCATTAAAAAAAAACTAAAAAGAAAAATTTAAAAGCTAAAAAAACTCATTTACAAATAAAAAAAATTAAAAAGAAAAACTTTAAAGTTTGAATAATGTCAAACGATTGGACTGGAATCTAGAGGAAGCTAGCGACTTATATTGGAAATAGATTTTTTTGTAGTTTTTTTTTTAGCTTTTAAATTTTTAATAAGCTAATAATGTGATTATGTTATGACCCGACGGATAATTCGAACTATTTACCCAACAAACAATAGATCTAAAATCGATTAATCAATAGCAAAGTCTGAAATTCGGATTACAAACAAATCAAAAGGAACAATAAACTGAAATAGACAATCCAAGCTTCAATCGATTTCCATCGTAACCTGTAATTGAGAATGAATGGTTAGGGAGATATTTTACTAGCTTGGAGAAAAAGCTTAGTGATGATAGAGGAATCTTTACCTCATCAACACCACACGGAATTCTGCTGCAAAACCAAGTATAAGAATGTTGCAGCAACGGTTAGAAAGCGACCGACACCTGTGGAAAAGTCGACTGGTGATGGCCTGTCTCCAACCAACTATTAACCTTAGGTAGATAAGTAAATAGTAAAACTGAATTACTGAAATAATAAGCAGTAAATGAATTAGTGGGATACTAATTCGACTAAGTCGGCACCCTTAATTCGTGAGACATGACAGATTAGTTGTTAATTATAGTAATTATATGATGAATTCGGGTAGATTATAAATTTTGATAAAGGTTTGGAGGTTATTTAGACTTCGTAATAGGTTTGAGGTAAAATCTACATTTTTTCAAAGGTTTGGATGCAAAAGTTAACCGGAAATTAACTTTAAAAAACAATTACAGTTTAGGCCTGAGCATTTATGTTAAGGGCGTGTTTGGTTTGTCTATTTTGGAGTGATGGCATATTTATTGTAATTGTGTGTTGGTCAACTCCAGAAACCATGATTTTGGACTAAAATGTTATTGTTTAACTAATGGCCCTAAAATGATATGATACCTCACAAGGAACCCCCGATATGTAAATTTCTCTTAACTCTAAAATAGCCCAGGTAAGTTTGCTAATATTGCAAATCAGTACATTAAATGTGTTAGTATTAATTAAAATTTAACATGAAAAATATATATCTTCACATTCACTATATCATTTTTATTTCTTTTTTTTATTTATTTTTTAAAAAAGCACTCTCATATGTTTGCACATATGAAATACAGTATAAAAGAGGGCACACGAGCTTGTGTGGGAGATTATATATAGATTTAATTTAAAAATAAACAGTGTTATATTTTTAACTAAAATATGATATTATTAAGTAAAATGCTTATGTTATTAACACAGAGTATTTATATTTATAAAAATCATCCACTTTGTTAAGTATACAACCTTGATAATAAATTTATATTTGCATGTCTACTTTTATTTTGTTAACAACCGTATCCCAAAAATACTTTGTCTAGAGAGGTTCA
This sequence comes from Plantago ovata, assembly GCA_028274465.1. NCBI lineage: Eukaryota > Viridiplantae > Streptophyta > Magnoliopsida > Lamiales > Plantaginaceae > Plantago > Plantago ovata. The sequence continues at coordinate 127,370,197 of CM051456.1, read as the reverse complement.
CTTTATAATTTTTCATTGAGTAAGTACTTTATAATTTTCAATATATCATACTTCAAGAACACAAAAATAAATTTGAGAAATTATGCAATATTTTATTTTTCATACATCACATGTTAACTTCTAACGGATGACATTATTATTTTGTGGAGAAACTATTTTGGAGTTTAAAATGTATAGGTATGTACATTTGTTTTATAAAGTTCCAGGGGTCAGAATGCAAAATTGATAACATGTTGATATACAAGTTGAATAGACGAAAATAAATTTGTTTGTATGTTTGACTTGATTGGAGAGAGTAAACTAATTTAATGACCAAAACTACTTCAGATAAAATTTCCAGGTAACGAATTAAGATGTGAATCTAATCATTTAATCAAACTTACCAAGAATTGCTCACCGATTGCTCTGGCAGCATGATAACAGTAGCCTAAAATAACCGGAAATAAAAGTTGATTATATTTGATCTAGGTTGTATAGATACACCATTTTTTTATACATTGCAGTATCGAATACATATCACATACATAGACAAGGCGTGATACACCACTTGACATGTTACATGGTGTGTTAGGGAACTTTGCAAGTAATTAAAATTTAGACACGTGTATTAAATAGGGTGGTATTACGTGTCTGATACACTAATTAAGGTCTTTTTCCACAAAATTAATTAAATTCGGGGTAACAGTATTATTATGAACTAAACTGGTTTACTTGGAATTGCAAATCTGACCTTGGGCCGGTGAGTGAGAGCTAGAGTCAAATTTACTTGCAAATGTGGTCTAACTTGGATCATTAAACTCTCCTATATGCCACCGTGTTTAATTGTTTGGAATCTTTATTTTCTATTTGTCAGGTTGACATTTGTTTCGTTAGTTTTGGTGGTCTTGATTGTTTTAGTGATTTTTAGACTTGTGATAGTTCATGTTGTTATATTCAGTATTCTTGTCTCAATATTATCATCGTTGGCTATATAATCATAGTAGTATTGGTTTTATTTTGTATATATATATATATATATACTGTATCGCCGTCTGGTTACCATGCAAGCTAGCATTTGATGCGTATTGTCAGCCTGAGATGAAAAAAGTCACAACTAGTAACTTTTCGAACATCTGAAAGGGCAAGTCAAAGCAAACATGGCCTTATGCAAAGGCTACTGAGGTGATGCACATAAGAGGAACTATTCAAAAGTTGATGAACTGTTTCCTATTCCAGTTCGCCTTCCCAGAATTGGATATCCAAATTAATGGATCATGAGCTACTGCACTTTCTCACCCACACTTCTCTAGATGTGCTTCCCTTGTGCTAGCTCATTTAATATTTTCAATTTCATGTACTAAATTGTAGAAAAAAATGTATCGTGCCTCTATAATAAAACTCCAAATATGTGTTTCAATGTTATCTTACCGGTCATCTTATCAATAAAATTTATTTTATCCAAATACAGTATATATTATATCGATCAATAAGGTGGCTGATGATCAGTTGATCAGGGGCCGACAGGGGAGGGGGCACCCCAAAATTTTGAATTTTTTTTATATGTAGCATTTACGATTATTCAAGTTCTATATAGATAACATTTATGATTTTTGGATTTTGCCCCCTCCCCTGTACTTTCAAAAAATTTACCCTATTGGATTTTATTAATCGATCTTATCAGTCTATTGTTCAATTGATGTAGGAGACAGTACCGATAATGCAAGCACAATGCATGAAAATCTTAAACGAATGGAAGACCATGGTCTCTGTAGATGGTCCACCAACTCTACTTGATGTGTTCCCTTATCTTCCAGACTATACTGGTTCGGTCGTCTCACGTTCACTCTTCTCTATTCCATTTCAAGGGACTATTAAAAGGACTTTTAACATTATCTCTGAGTTAACCCTTTTGGCCAATCAAGCTCAACCATTCAGCATCCCGGGCGAACAGTAAGTTTTAGTCTATATATATTGGAGAATTAAAATAAATGATTAGATTATGTACTTTCACAATACAATACGTAGCTAGCTTGCATGTTCTCATTCTGAATCGACCGTTCTTGTAAAGGTACTTGCCTACGAAGAAGTATAGGAGGGCGAAAGAAATCGAGAAAGAAGTGCACACGACATTCACTAACATGATAAATGAAAGGTTGCTATATAGAGATGCTGGTGAAACTAAGGGAAACAAGGACTTGTTTGATATGTTTCTAGATGAATTGAACCAACAGAAGATCACCACGAAGCGAGACTACGAGATGGTCATTCACGAGATCATTCAACAATGTAAGTTGTTCTTTATAGCAGGCTACGAGACTACTTCCAATCTCGTGGCGTGGACTATAATCATGCTCGCGTATCACCAAGATTGGCAAGCTCGTGCTAGAGAAGAGGTTATGCAAGTCTTCGGGAACAAGACTAGCCTCAATCCTGATGATATGAATCACCTCAAGACGGTAATTTATCATCTCTCAACTCAATCTCATGACTCATATACGTTCATAGAATATTATTATATGATCATCAACTAGTTTTGTTAAACGAAAGTACTTCCTTCAATTAACACAAGCTAAGGACAATCATTTCTCTATTCATGTCCGGTGCAGCTAACAATGATAGTGAACGAAGTTTTGCGACTATACCCACCATCGGTGGAAGTATTAAGAGTAGTCGAGGAAGAGACATCATTAGGCCAATACCGTTTGCCCAAGGGTACAATGGTCATGTGTCCAGTGATTCTTCTTCATAGGAATGAAAGGATCTGGGGAAAGGATGTGCTAGAGTTCAAGCCAGAGAGGTTTGCGGATGGAGTGCTGAAAGCGGCCAATGGGCATGCCGCATTCATACCCTTCGGGTGGGGGGTTCGGAACTGCATAGGGGCGAATTTGGCAGTATGGGAAACAAAAGTGTTCATAACACTTATGTTGCAAAACTTCTACTTTGAGTTGGCTCCAACCTATGCGCATGGGCCTTTGGTTTCTCTCAACATGCAACCACAGTATGGTGCACCTCTTTTGCTGCGAAGGCTCTAGCTTCACCAACATGCACCATTTTGCGCATGACTTGGCTTTTCTTCAAGTTTGTGTGGCATTGCTAGAAATAATTGGGATTAATTAATTCTTATATATTCTGGAATTAATTGGAGTAGTCTTGTTTGCTATTGGGTGTGTCCATCGACTTCTTCATTTGATGGGATATTAATAATATTGTACTAAGATTTAAACTATATCTGTTCTCTTCGTATATTTCTATATTTCTATGAAAATTCATTATTTTCAATTCAATTTAATTCAATTCAATTATGTTCAAAATTCATTTAGTTCAGTTTTGTTCAGATTTGTTTACTTTTATTTTATACTATAAATAAATTTAATTAAGTTGTTTTCAATTTCGTTCAGTTTAGTTCAATTCAACAAAGTGCGAACTGCGAACTAATAATGAATTACCAATCTGGAGTATAAACTGACCTGACCCGAATTTCGTCTTCTCCTCTCGCTTCTTAGCCTCATTAGCCGTTGCTTCATCTTTCTGTACCGGTAACCACCAACTGCGCGGGCGTTCAGGTATTCGGGATTAATCGTTCCATTTCTTCTGATTTCTTTCCTTCAATTCATAGTTCAATTTTGAATTTTGTTCATGCGAGTTAAATTCTAGCGCCTCGTTGAGTTTATGATTAATTCAAAGTTGATATGAGAATTGATAATCATGAATGAATTATGCTAAATCCCTAAATCCTAAATCTGCATATATAGAAATTCACTTGTAACCGATCCTAAATCCAACTCAATCCCCTGTTACTTTTTTTGTAACCAATTAAAGAGGCTGCTTGTGTTCATTACGATGGTTTTAAATTTTGATTTAAAAACTTCTATCCATCAATATGTTCAAACGAATCAAACCCCTGTTACTTTTTTTTTTTTTTTTTTTTTTTTTTTTTTTTTTTTTTGTAATAATAGTTGGAATTTTGTTAATGGATTATTACTCACAGTTTTATCTATGCTTGAGAAATCGTTTTGGATTTTGGATAATCAAACTTTCAGTTGGACCTATATATGTAACTAGGTTTCATGGAGTCATAATTCGTTATACCCTGTATGTTATTCCAGGTTGGTTAATACGGCATGGTGAGCTTCTTGCCTCTGGACCGGAGACAAAGAGAGCAGGTATATTACCATATAGTTCTGGAATGTATATGCTTTGTTAATTTAGATTGAGAAAGCATTAGCAGCTCAAGAATCGAAGCCCTGGTTAGCTCCAGGTAATAACTAATATGTTCTGTTTTCTTTTCTTTTCTTTTCTTTTTTTCTTCCCAGTATTCAGCACATTTTGTCACACATTGACAACTCCATTCAGTATGATGAAGATGCAGACGTTTAAAATCAGGGATTTCGACCCAGTCCCAGACGATGATTAAAACTCAACTTTGTTTTGTCTAGCAAAACCCTTGATACTTTGTTCGATTTTTAGCTACTTGTCCTTGGAAAACCTTTTCCATTTCAGAATGTTGATGAAGAACGCAACCCATGTAAACAAAATTGGTTAAATTGCGGCTTTGTCTAAGGGTCTCTGATCTTTAGAGATATACTCGTAGCAAATCTATGTTAGTAGCCTACTATTTTAAGAGTGAAAATCATATCTGCTACTTCCTCCATATTTAATTAATTAAAATTTTAAGCTAATGCACATTAATTAAGGAAATTAATGATTATCCTATACACCATTTTCAATTAAAAAAAACTGAAAAACGATGAAGCCAAGTAAATTGAAGAATTAAAAAAATAAGAGTAGAGAAGTCCCATCTATACTATGATATGGGGTAAGGCTAAAACTTCAATTATAGTGAAAAAATCAAAGTTTGCTAAAGCTTCAGATATTAAAAAACCGAGGAAGTAGTTATCTTGCCTCTGCTGTTACGTTTACTTTTTGTCCTAAATTGATTTTCGTACGTTTACTATTTTTTTTAAAATTTTCTGATCACCGCCTTTCTTGCGTCGGTAAGATTGAAATCCAAAATGTTGGGCAACTTCAACAGATGTTAGGCTAGTATTGGGTTACGCTAGCTAGGCTCCATCAATATACAGTGACCTTGAATATGATTGGCGTTGGAGGACTTCGTAATAGATTACTTATCGATTTTGTTTTGAAACTTGATTGGGTGCCGAACATTACACTTAAACTCTTAGCTAATTTTTGTTAGATATACTTGGATAACTAGACGATGGGTTGTAAAAAACTGAACTCCTGCCATTTAACGCTTGTTTGGGTGATTAATCATGAGAGTATAGGGAGTTTCTAGAGTTGAAGCAATATTAATATGCACAGGCAGGCACCCTGTCTTGTTGGCTTTGGAGTAGGAGGAGTATTTATTTATGAAGAATACACAACTAACAATCATCACCCAAGCAACTCATAATATATAAGGACCACGAACGCATGTACCAATACCAAGGCAATACTATCTGTCAGTTTGTTTTATGATACATTAGCATTGTATTGTATTGCAACTAGTTTAATATCATTATGTTCCGAAAGAAGGTTTATGAACTTTTTGTTTAGGGCTTGTAATTTTAGAATAATTTGTGTATAATTGAGCTCGTTAGTGTGTCGGGAATTCGATTATGGTCTAGTAGTTCAAAATCCTAACACGTCCTGTTCGGGCCATATGCGTTGGAGAGCCTCAGGATTGTTCAAGGCGTTTAGTGTCGTAGAGAAGATACCGAAAAACTCTGTAAGATACTTTCAAATAGACCTACTTTATTCTCACTTAAATATTCATATTTATCTTTTACTTACTTGTTGCATTGGAAAAGGACACTATAATTTGTTCATATTTTCCGTAATGTTTCTTATTGTACTGTTATGTTATAAATAGGTCAGTCAGTCGTAAATTCACTTTGATAACAATAAACAGTTGTTGACGTAAACTTCTCCTCCGCCTATGGCATCACCGGCCCACAATTGTCGATCGTGTTTTATCACGACCTAGTGATATGATTATTTAGCACGTTTTATATAAATTTTCAACTAAAAAGTCGACGATTCGGCAAACGTACTAATAGATTCGTTAATGCGCAACTGAATCCTCATATCGCACATGGACCGACCACAAATTATATTTGTCGGATCTCTTTGCGGACACGTCTTGATTTCCCTACTGCTGCTAAAAATTTCTATACTAAATTTCAATCGCGTAATTCACGTGTTTTGGAGTAATCACGTGTTCTACGCCCTTGTATTATTATTAGGGGTTAGGGGCCCCTTATATCATTTTTATTATTATTATTATTTATTTATATACATTACCACTAAACACGTTATGTACTTGTGCTAGAAGGATTTTTGTACAGTCGGAGTATTTCATATAGTATATTTATTGATAAAAATCACATTTTAGCATTATTTGAAACCTACAACACGGCAACACCATTAACTCACACGTTTGAAATTGTTTTTTACACATTTTCATTTCCCACCGCACGTCTTTTTAACATTTGTGCAAAAAAATAAATGTTTCAATTGTAATGGCACTGAAGTCTTAAGATGTTTTACTTACCCATGCATGTTTAATTTCCATAGAACCCAATCAATTAACTAATGCATTGTGCCTATGTATAAATAGAAGGTTGACGCCACATATGTTTCGCACAACAAGCGCGCACACACACACATTCATAAGTCACAAGCAACAAGAAAACTGCAATGTGGATATCAATTGTGAGCATTCCAATTGTCACAACGTTTCTTTTCGTGGCATGGAATTTCTTGAACTGGGTATGGATTCAACCCAAGAAAATGGAGCGGATCTACGGAAACAAGGCCTCAGAGGCAACTCTTATAGGCATGGATTAAAATCGTAACTCGTTGTATATATGTTTCAGATTCCTTAAAATTAAAGAAAACTGTGACGTTTTTTTATGTGTTCTCATATATAGTCTCGAGTTATATATATATATGGATTTCATATTTACAGGTTCTTATTTGGAGACGCAAAGGAGACTGCTATCATGTACAAAGAATCTTACTCCAGACCCATTGGCATAAACGATGATATTGGTCCCCGTGTCATGCCTTTCGTTTCCAAGACTATAAACACTTTTGGTACTATTAATATACTTATAAGATTTTAATTATTGATTTGTACACCATGTTAAATTAGAAGTTAAGAGAAGATCGATTGCATGTTAATATTTGCAGGCCAAAGTTCGTTCATATGGGTCGGGCCAAGACCGTTGGTTTTCATAATGGACGCCGAGCTGATGAAAGTTGTGATGAACAAACATAGTTCGTTTCAGAAGTCTTTTAAGATTTCAAATCCATTGTTTAAGAGGTTGATTGGGGGTTTGATTCGGTTTGAAGGAGAAAAATGGAGCCAAAATAGGAAGAAGCTCAATCCCCTTTTCCATCTTGATAAGTTAAGGGTAAGGAGTTATAACGTACAATGGTACTTATTTTACACCAGTTTAAGACTAGTGGGCCTTTTGCATGGACCGGCTACGGTAAGACTAATTGGAAAATTTATGAACTACGTTTGCCATGCATGGTGGACATTTTGATCTGATATGGCACAAAGGTCAAATTCTCATATCCATTGTTCTTCGATCTGATTATCATTATTGTATGTATTTTTCGATTGATCTACGCAGGGGACAATACCGATAATGCAAGCACAATGTATGAGCATCTTAAACGAATGGAAGACCATGGTCCCTGTAGATGGTTCACCGACTCTAGTTGACGTGTTCCCTTACCTTCCAGACTATACCGGTTCGGTTGTCTCACGTTCACTCTTCTCTATTCCATTTCAAGGAATTATTAAAAGGACTTTTAACATCATCTCTGAGTTAACACTTTTGGCCAACCAAGCTCAACCATTCAGCATCCCGTGCGAACAGTAAGTTACAATCTATATACTGGAGAATTAATATATAGAGTACTTCAAATGACAAAATTTCACACACTCACCGCGTACTATATATAAGTTCAAATAATATCAGTAGAATTGGAATTCTATTGCCATATTGCTTGTTCTTGTTTTGAAATGATCGTGCTTGTGAAGGTATTTGCCTACAAAGAAGTATAGAAGGGCGAAAGAAATCGAGAAAGAGGTGCATGCAACATTCACTAACATGATCAACGAAAGGTTGGGAAATAGAGAGGATGGTGAAACAAAGGGAAACAAAGACTTGTTTGATATGTTTCTAGATGAATTGCACCAACAAAAGATCACCACGAAACGAGACCATGAGATGGCCATTCATGAGATCATTCAACAATGTAAGTTGTTCTTCATAGCAGGCTACGAGACTACTTCCAATCTCGTGGCGTGGACTATAGTCATGCTCGCGTATCACCAAGATTGGCAGGCTCGTGCTAGAGAAGAGGTTTTGCAAGTCTTTGGGAACAAGACTAGCCTCAATCCTGATGATATGAATCACCTCAAGATGGTAATTTATCAACATAGATTATTATTATTATTATCAACTAGTATTGTTAAACGAAAATACTTTCTTTAACAAAAGGCCAATAATTTCTCTATTCATGCATGTTGCAGCTAACAATGATAGTGAATGAAGTTTTGCGCCTATACCCACCATCGGTGGAAGTATCAAGAGTAGTCGAAGAAGAGACATCATTAGGCCAATACCGCTTGCCCAAGGGTACAATGGTCATGTGTCCAGTGATTCTTCTTCATAGGAATGAAAGGATCTGGGGCAAGGACGTGCTAGAGTTCAAGCCAGAGAGGTTCGCGGATGGAGTGCTGAAAGCAGCCAATGGGCATGTGGCATTCATACCCTTCGGGTGGGGGGTGCGGAACTGCATAGGTGCGAATTTGGCAGTATGGGAAACAAAAGTATTCATAACACTTATGTTGCAGAACTTCTACTTTGAGTTGGCTCCAACCTATGCGCATGGGCCTTTAGTTTCTCTCAACATGCAGCCACAGTATGGTGCACCTCTTTTGCTGCGCAGGCTCTAGCTAGCTTCACCAACATGCACCATTTTGTGTTGTGCCACTATATATATATCTAGTTATTGATGATATTTCTTCAGGTTTAATTGGGGCATACTTTGCTAGAAATATTAAAAAAATAATTAGTATGCTTGAGTAATTAATATTCATGTTTGCTACCTGTGTCCATCTTAATTTGATGGGATATTTATAAAGGTGTGAGTAATTAGTTACTGAGTCATCTATTTTATTATAATTGTGTTCAGATGGATTGTTTAGATGTTTTCGTCATTTTCTTACTCATTTATGATTTTGTTTTTTTATTTATTTCATAGAAAGATAAAGTAAATACCCAAGAAGGTTTCATTACAAACTCTTTATTATCTCAATGCATTGTATGTTTGAAGATTCCGGTGTCTAATCTTGACAACTTATCAGCACAAATGTTTGCTGATCTTGTAACCCATCTAATTTCAGTTTGCCATGGCTTGTGAATCAAAGCTTTGCATGTATCTATCCCAAACCCAGCTACCTTCATTGTCACGTAGTAAGGCACCTTCACCTCCTTGATTTGAGTTCGACCAAACGCTGCAATAGACGTTAATTTCACCCATCCAGCAGCCGGTTTTGCCCACTTCTGATTCACCTGGCCTCCTGCACTCTGTCCCACAGTCCCAGGTTCATTTTAAGATCATTACTCAGCTGCATGATTGCAAAAATGATCGAAGCCGTGGTCTCTGACTTGCCCCTGAAAACTGATGAGTTGCGGGACTTCCAGATGTGCCAGCACGCCACAATGAAAACCCACTTCCATTCGATATTTGGTATTTCCGGGCAGGCTACTTGACACTTGAGTTTGCAAAATATTAGTCTGCAACCAAGTTTCATCTCTCGTTGTTGGTCTGGGGCTAACTTACGCCAAATTCTTTGAGTTGCCCGTATGAAGAGATTTAAATTGACTTGAATAGATGAATTTCTTCATGAATTTAACAACTTATTCGCCCCTGGCAGCAGGCAACATCTTGATTTCACTTTCTAGTTCATCAATCTGGAAATATAAAATAAAACAAAAAAAGGATTCCGTTGCCGGGAATCGAACCCGGGTCGCCTGGGTGAAAGCCAGATATCCTAACCGCTGGACGACAACGGATGATATTTGTTAAGTGCTTCAAGTTACAAAATATTGAGACCCAACCTGGTGATAGCTTTTTGTTTTGGGTTGTTTTAGAATTGAACTTTTGTTTTAGGGCTAATATGTAATATTAAAAACTATTTATCTTAGGCCCTATTAAGTCTCTCTCTATAGTCTATAAGTTATCTTATTTGAGAGAGATGAGGAATCCAACATGGATGATGCTGTATCAACCGCGAAATCGCCAGTGAGAATAGATGATACAAAATCTCAGTACTATGGTTTCTGGATTATGGAAGTGGCGAGAAGTCCAAGGCATACCGTATCAAATCAAATCAGTTTCATTTTCGAACTTGTTTGGCTCGTCTGAATCTAAACCTGAGCATGACTACGAACTTGTGCTTCAAGAGGTCAAGTTTTGGGAATGTGCATCACTTCGAAGTCATGTTTTGTGCATCAAGAAGCTAATAGTGTTGCTGATCATCTAGCTTACGAAGTAATAAAACAATTTTTGGCAGAACGGAATAACACTTGTACTCTTTTCATTTTGTTTGGGACGAAGCTCCCTTATGGCCTGTAGTTATTTTGGATCATGCTAGTTCTGTTAGTTTTGAACCAGTATGATTTAATAAAGGAACGTAAACAAACTGTTCTTTCTAGCAGCAAGCAATCTGTTGTTCAAATGCAGTCTGATTACAAAGTTTCTTATGTTAAATCATCATGTATCTATCAACGTGAAGAAGCTAGATAAACTTCAATTCAAATAAAATTGCAACGGCCACTAGTAGTCATTGTCAGTGAAACCTAAGAAACTATTGGGATAAATTTAGCAACAGGAGTTGCATCACCTGGTTCGTAAGCTACCAGAGAATCTAGGTCCATCGTTGAAATGACCTCGTAAAGTGTCTGGGGCCGAGCATAAAACAAATGTTTCCTCTCAGCTAGTTCTTCTGCCAGCTCAGCTTGATGATTGTCCATTAAATCCTCGTTAACTACAACAATCAGAGGTTTTTGCAGTCTTAGAGACTCGAATATGCTCCCTGAACCTGTTTGACACAGAAAATTCAGTAAGAGGTTCAGTCGAAGGGTAGAATAGAATGATTCAGTTGTACTTTCTTGCTTACTCTTCTGAGTTCTGAGTATTAGTAATATTCAGTTGTACTTCCAAGATGTTAGACAAAATTATTACAGAAAGAAATCTCTGTTCTCCTCCTTTTGCATCTTTTGTAACATTGACATTAAGTTAAGTATAACTTAAGTATTTTTGCATCTTAGTTAAGTACTAGTACAAGTTAGTGGACATTAATTAATTTTCTATTTTCTTTTGCATCTTTTGTAACATTGTCATTAAGTTAAGTATATAACTTAAGTATTTCAAGATGTTGGACAAATTAATGGAGAAGGAATCTGATCTCCTTCTTTTGCATTCAAGATAATTCGCTATAAATATTGCAGCTTCTCAAACAGTCTTCACTCACCTCTCAACTTCCTCCTGCTTTTGATTTTGCGCTCTCTCTTCTCTTCTCACCCGTTGGTTTAGTTTTTCAATTTTGTTTTCCAACATCAACTCCCTCCTTTTTTTTCCGCTCTCTTCTCTTCTCTCCATATATTCGACATAATTTTCGATTCTCTTTTGCAACACAAATGGCAGAAGCTATTGTTGGAGATTTGGTTAAGGTTTTGGTGCAAAATCTGATCACATTAATCTCTAACGAAGTTAAGCTTGTCCGTGGTTTCGAAGCTGACTTTGAAAAGCTCAAAAGTTCACTGGTTGACATCCAACTGTTGCTGTCTGATGCTGGAGAGAAGGAAATCAATGACAGACAGGTCAAAAAGTGGCTCAAGGATCTGGAAGATGTGGTCTTTGAAGCTGATGACATCTGCGATGAATTCACTTACCAACTTCTCCATCAACAAGTGAAGAAGAGCCAAATTTCTAAATCAAGAAAGGTATCATGCTCCTTCTCTACTACTACTAGTGTGTTTTTTCGTAGAGAATTGGCTAGTAAGATAAAGAATATTAATCTCAAGTTAAAGGCTATTTATGATGATAAGGTGAGAAGAGGCCTTAATCTTCAGGCCGCAGTTGCAGAAGCGCCTCATGCTACTTCTGTTGTAGTAGAAGAAACTGCCTCCTACAAAGTTGAGCCGACTTTCGTAGGAAGAGATAATGAGGTGAAAGAAATTGTTGATAAGCTAATTACTGCTGACGAAACATTTTCTGTTATTCCCATTATTGGTATGGGTGGGCTGGGGAAGACCACCTTAGCTCGAAAAATATTCAATCATAAAACGATTGATGATCATTTTCAAGCAAAATCATGGGTGTGTGTTTCTCTTAACTTTGATGAAGTTACTTTGTTCAAGAGGATTCTTGAAACATTGACTAAATCAAATGTTAACGAACTTCTAACAAAGGAAGGTGTGTTAAGAGATATTGAGAAGTGCTTGGAAGGTAAAAGATACTTCCTTGTGCTCGACGATGTCTGGGACGAGGACGCTGAGAAATGGAAAAGCATCCTCAGTTCCTTATCAGCAGTTAGTTCTGGTAAAGGAAATGCCATTCTTGTCACCACAAGAATTGGAAATGCTGCCTTGATTGTGGAACCGCATTTCAGTCTTCAGCTAAATGCTTTATCAGAAGATGAGTGTTGGACCATAATACAAGCTACCGCCTCAATAGGAGCAAGTACTCCCCCCGAAACAATAGCAATAGGGAAACGCATTGCGGAGAAGTGTGGTGGTTTGCCACTAGCTGCCAGCGTCATAGGAAGCCTGTTACGTGGTCTGTCAAAAGATGAGTGGTCCTCCATTCTAACGAATGACCTTGCAGGCCTTAGGCATGATGAGAATCGTGTTATACGAATCTTAAAGCTAAGCTACAACCGATTGCGATCGTCATCAATCAAAAGGTGCTTTGCTTATTGTTCAATTTTCCCTCAAGATTCTGAAATCTCCAAGGAACATCTGATTGAGCTCTGGATGGCAGAAGGATTGCTGCAAGCTAATCAAGAAGAAGAATTGGAGACTGTGGGCAATAATGTCTTCAATCATCTATTGAAGGCATCTTTGATCCAAGAGTCTGAGCAAGACGATTTTGGCAGAATTACACATGTCAGAATGCACGACCTTGTTCATGATCTTGCATGCTTAGTTTCGGGTTCTATAAGCAGCAGCAGCGTTACTGGTAGCAGTAGTAGTATTGGTGTGAATAAAGTTCGCTATCTTCACCTAAACCTGAGTGAGCCGTGTCTTATACCAGAAAATCAAGCAGCATCTGTGCGCACATTTATTTACAACGGCAAAGTTGCCGAAAACCTTTTCATAGGCTTCAAATGCTTGCATGCTCTAGTAATCACCGATGAAAGTCTTCACGAGCTACCAAAAGTGATCGGTAAGCTAATCCATTTGAGACTTTTTGACATCTCAGGGTCAAGAAGAATCAAATACTTGCCAAATTCTCTCGGCAAACTCTATAACTTGCAGACTCTAATAGTTCCGCGTGAGTTGCCTAAGCTTCCAAACTTAGTAACTCGCTTACTGAAGCTGAGACATCTTCACATAATGAACTTTTCCTTGAATTGGGAGTCGCCGATATTACCTCCTTGGATAGGGAAATTAACTTCTCTTCAAACATTGCCATACTTCAGAGTAGGCCATAAGGAAGGTCGCAAAATTGGACAACTTGGAAAGTTGAAGATGCTCAAAGGAGAAATAACAATTCAAAATCTTGATAGAGTAAGCAACAAAGAGGAGGCAAGAGGTGCAGGTCTTAGCAGGAAACCGAACATTTCCGGGCTTTATTTGGGGTGGGGAACATCAAGAGAAGATTACACCAATCATCACGAGAATGTATTAGAAGGCCTTGAACCTCATTCAAAGTTGGAGTCTCTGCAGGTTTTCGGTTATCGTGGCAGAAAACTACCGTCATGGACTATGAAGATGGAGGTATATGATGGTAGTGAACGTCGTTTAGTGGGACTTACTAATTTGGTGAGGATAGGACTAGTGCATTTTCCTCAATTGGAAGAAGTTCCAAATCTCGGCCACCTTCCATGTCTCCAGTTTCTGGAGCTCTGTAATTTGCCCAAAGTAAAATCTTTAGGTCTTTCATTCTATGGTATTGTAAAGAATCGAGCATCAGCAGCAACTGCATTTCGAGCACTTAAAAGTCTAAGTTTGGTGTTAATGGATCGTTTGACTAATTGGTTGGACATGGAGGGAGAAATTGAAGCATTTCCAGTTCTAGAATACTTGCAAATTCGTTCATGCCCTCAATTGAAGGGTGTACCGAGTTATTTTCCTTGCCTCGAAGAAATGAGAGTCGAGGAAACTGAGAGCCCTGATTTTACTTCGACGAATGTGTGTAGAAACACAAGCTCTATCCAAGAGCTGGTGATCAATGATTTGGCGGGGTTGATTTCCCTTCCAGATGAGCTTTTCCAGAATAATCAAAATCTCTCACGCTTGGATATATCGTCTTGTCGTAGGTTAAAGCATGTTTCATGCTTGGAAGGAGGTGAATCATCTCTTAAAAGTTTGAGGATCATGTCTTGTGACAATTGGATACATTTACCAGATGAGTTTAAAACATTTGTCTCTCTCGAAGAATTACATATATCAAGCTGTGCAGGATTTGGATCAATTCAATATGTAAGAGGAGTGTCACTGGGCCTAAAGTATCTGCGAATATTGGAAATTCATTTCTGCCCAGAATTGATAGAACTACATGTGAGTAGACTTCAATCCCTGGAGGAATTAAGTATAAAATTCTGCCAAAAATTGAAGTCAATCTCACTAGGCATCTCGTCACTTCGGCAATTGGATATCTCCTACTGTGAAGAATTCATCGATTTTCCAAGTGAATCAATGGAGGCTTGTGCTTCTACGCTCCAGAGACTGTATTTATATCGCTTGGACAATTTTGCAAATCTCAGTATGTCACGTCCTTTCGCATTTCACTCGCTAGAGGTACTGACAATTGAAGATTGCCCTAAGTTGGAGTCAATTTCACTCCGCGCCTTGTCACTAGAGGCATTGGCAATTTCCAACTGCCAAGCATTGCACCATTTGCCAAGTGACTTAATCGAGTCCTGTACTTCTTCGCTCCAGATATTGAGGTTGTCTGGCTTGGAAAATCTCGCGAATTTGGACACTTTGGTTCCTCATATATGGAGCATGTCACATCTCATCAGATTGGAATTGTATTATCTTCCCAAATTGATGAGTATCCCAACGGGGAGTTGTTGCTTTAGGAGCTTGCGAAGCCTGGGAATCGGTGGATTTGCAGAATCACTGAGCTCATACGCATTCAATGATAGTCTCAATCAGATATTGGAAGAAGTGCAGTCTGTTGAGCAGTTAGATGTATATGGAAATGAGGATTGGGTCACCCTGCCCGATAAGATTCAACACCTAACTGGTCTACGGATATTAAAACTAGGTGATTTTGAAATTGAGACTCTTCCAGAATGGATTGGGAATTTGTCTTCTTTGGAAGAGTTACGTATTTCACAGTGCGAAAGGCTAAGGCATTTGCCCTCTCATGAAGCCATGCAACGCCTCACCAAATTACATAAAGTTAAAATCTCACAATGTCCGTTGTTAGTGAAACAAACACCTTCTATTGGTGATGATGATGATGATTTCCAGCGGCCAGCGATTGCTGATTCCGAGTGGCCCAAGATTGCCAATATCAAATATCTTGAAGTAGATTACAATATAGTGCCCACCCAAAATTGTGAGTATCTTCTTATCTTTTAAGTTCGCCTGCAATTGAGAATCATTTTTATAACTTCGTATCCATTACTAATAATTCCTTATGATTTCCTCTTGCAAGTCACTGTCCCTCCTGGTGAACGGAAGTTTGCCTTTTGTTTTCCATTTCCACAAAACAGGCAACGTGAATCTTCATACTCTGTGAGTCATTTCCATTTCTAACGTATATGAGAATTTAAAAATCTCGACTTTATGGTTTATCAAATGTTATCATTGATATTTCATGTGTTGTATGTTTTCCAACTGTTTGCATCATAATGTGTAGGATGATGATTGAGAGCAGGATGAAGGAAGTGTTTAGCAATTTTTATTTGAACTTCTCAAAAGAAGCAACGGGAGGAAAGTGTCTTTACAGATGATTCTGGTAAAGTGGAAAATTATGCAGTGTATGTTTGCATGTATCAGTTTCTCATTCCCCATTTTCATCTCTCTGTGTGCTAGTCCTATGACTCCTACCAGCATGACAACTTCTCCATTTTTCTTAGGCTTTTCAAACCAGTCCCTTTTAGTTTGGTTGAAATGCAAACTCTTAGTCAAGTATACATTCATTGCTAACTCCATAGTCATTAATAGACAAAATTAGAATCCCAGCTGCATCTGGTTTTAGTCCCATCAAAATTAAAATCCCAGCTACACACATTTAATTAATTTTCTGGGATTCTACACATAAAATGCAGTTCTGTATAAACCAATTGGTATCCCAGCTGCTTCTGCTGTAATGACTTGATCACTTTATGTTTTCAGGGTTGTGCCAGAGGCCGGGAGGGGGTTGGTTATT
The DNA here is from genome assembly GCA_028274465.1 of Plantago ovata. Classification (NCBI taxonomy): domain Eukaryota; kingdom Viridiplantae; phylum Streptophyta; class Magnoliopsida; order Lamiales; family Plantaginaceae; genus Plantago; species Plantago ovata. The sequence continues at coordinate 127,353,580 of CM051456.1, read as the reverse complement.
CAAGATATGCTTAACAAATTTAATATAGGCAGGATCTGGTGAAAGCAGATTGAGATCTTTTATGGTTGCGTCCAGCGCTGTGGAAGTAGTGTGGCTACTGTTTATCAAGTCGGTCAAATTGTTTGTAGGATGTATACTGTGATTTTTCTTGGGATACAGTTGTAATCAAATTTTCATTTCCCAGTACTTTGCGAACTCTATTTTCCGTCTTTTGGTACCTGGATGGTGCCGAAGTTGCTGCAAACAGGACTTGAGCAGTGCATTGAAAGTTTGAAACAGACTGAGGTTTGTTATGAAAAAAGTATTCTGCTAGTGATTGATTTCTGTTGGAATATCATGCTTCACCATATATAAGCTTCTTTTCATTATGTTGGTTTTGATGTTAAGACTCTGATTTTGTTTAAGGTTCAGCGGTTGCTATCCGGGGAAAAAGAAGGCAACTGATTACCGGTCAACCAACGATGAATAAACTTTAAATGAAATTGCAACAGCCAGTAATCATTGGTCAGTGAAACCTAAGAAACTATTGACAAATTAGCAACAGGAGTTGCAGTTGCATCACCTGGTTCGTAAGCTACCAGAGAATCTAGATCCATCGCTGAAATGGCCTCGTAAGCTGTCTGGGGCCGAGTAGAAAACAAATGTTTCATCTCAGCTAGTTCCTCTGCCAGCTCAGCTTGATGATGGTGGTGAAACTAAATTGGTTGGGCATAGGTCTTTAGAAATGGCATATGACAAACTGAGTGAGACATTAACCAGATTTCATTTCAAGAAAGCATAAATCTCACCAATCTAACTGTAGTGCTGCTAATTCATCAACATATTACCCGATCTCAACCAAAAGGCACTTCTAGCAGTATATTCCCAACTCCAGTTAAAATCCTATTTTATATGGCCGAGAAGTTTAACTCCCGGACTAGAACATAAACTCAACAAAGCATCATATCATTGAGGAACGAACGTTGTTAAGTGAAAGTATCACATAAATCAAATGATCAAAATAACTTGCTCTTTCGGATCCAAAGCATATCACATCAGTGAGCAAAGCAATATACATAGACAGATCATGAATAGTATTTACTTGAAGAGAATGAAATTAAAAGGCCACAAAATTTAATCTTGGTTCCAGATCAAATTCAGAACCGTGTGAATCTCTTAACAATCACATCGAATACAATTCAAGGTTTCGAAAGTTGTATGTCAATTGACAAGCACACATGGAAACTCAAAATCACACACATAGAGAGTTACTACTACTCACCAGTTTCGAATAATTAAATGGCGTCTCCCGCAATTCACTGACTCATACACGCTAGCCAGAGAAGCAATAAAATCCATTTTTGGAGGGTATTTTTGTCTCCTTCTTTTAATTTCTTGTTTGGTTTTAATTAAGTGTGTGGTATTAACAATAGATTTTTCATTATGCCAACTCTCCCCATACATCCATACATGTGTAATAAAGTATCAAAATTGGACACAACCACTCTATATATCGTATATATATAATACTAGACATGTACGAACGGTTATTGGCTCAAATGGTAAGGGACTTGAGTTCAATTAAGTAAGGTCTCGTGTTCGAGTCTTGTGGATGTAAAAAACGCCGCTAGAGAGCCGTCCCCTAAAAAAGAGTCCGACGGTGCTTCACTAGATTAGTCGCCAAAGCGGATACCCGTATAAATCATAAATGGTTTTTAGACATATAATCTTGACTTTGAAAAAAAAAAATCCTTTCAATATTGGACTCATTTATATCTAAACTCCAAGGTCAGGTAATTTTACCGTAACTAAATTGTTTGTGTCGGTCCTAATGAATTCTTTATATTTGTTTTATATTATATTATCATTATTTATTTCCGTTTAACTTCTTTTTACTTCTAAATCATAACAAAAAATTAATTTATGAAATTATATCATAAAAATATACTCAAAGGAATCCATCTTGTGCTTTTTTTAGTTTCATTTAACATCTACTAATAAATTTCAAATCACAACAAAAAAGCTAATGAAGTTATATAATGGAAAAAATATAATAGGGGCCACAAATGTAATTTAGCTAAAGTCGCTAAAGACATGTAGCGTTTGAGCTCTGAAATCACAAAAAAGATAATTAATAGTAATAATCAGGGATACGGATAGTGGCTTTCTTCTCTGTAAGACTGACTGTATCTATCTAAATCGCTAAATTCCCTCACTCTCACAAGACGGGTAACACACACAGACAAAGATCTATGGGAGCTCCGAATAAACCTCTGCTCCTGATTCTATTGATCTTTTCGGATTGTTTCATCTCCCAATTTCTCTCCGAAGGCGTTACTAAACAGGAAGCCAAGGAGCTCAGAGATGAGGTAAAACAAAACACAAAGAAGATCAAATACAAATTAATTGTATCTTGCTTTCTTGAAATGTTTGTATGATTGTTATTCTGTCCGATAATCCAATGTAATGTATGTGGATTGTAGAATTTGACATTTCTTGATTGCTCTGGGCTTATGGTTCATAAGAATTTGATCTTGCTATGGGTTAAGTTGGAATTTTAGCAGGATTAGTTATTAACTAGTAGTTCTGGTTGTTGGCTTGTTTCCAAGGTTTGAATAGTGAAACAATTAAATATTTTGATGGTCATTTTTAGGCTTCCAGTCCTTTTTAGAAGTGGTTGTGCACCTGTTTCTTTAGTCTTGAAGATAGGCCTTTAAACTCAAGTGGTTTATTACGACTGCGTAATTTAGGTGCGTGGAATGTTTTATCACGCGTTCGATGGATACATGAATCATGCGTTTCCGCGAGATGAGTTGAAGCCTTTGTCTTGCAAAGGGGAAGATACACTTGGAGGATATGCGTTGACATTGGTGAGATTGACAACTTCTAGTTGCTCGGTGTTTGTGGGCAACCACATGTGTAGTAGCAGTTGATTGGGAACTTATCGTGATCTTGCTAATTGTGTTTTATATGAACAGATTGATTCGTTGGACACGCTTGCATTACTTGGTGACCGGGAACGTTTTAGTACATCTGTTGAATGGATTGGTAAAAATCTTCGATTTGATATTGTGAGTATGGAGTTTGTATTTGCTTTTGTGAAAAATTAATTAATTTATCAGTTAGTCTTTGTCGTGTGGTTCTTTTCAAGCGTGCACATGAAAATGAAGTTTAGTTCAGTTACATTTGTAGGATCCATACTTGGCATCTTGGAAAGTCTTCATGAATAATCTTTATCAGTCTGGCATTAATTGATATAGTTTACTACAACTCATTAATGCATGATGAGACTCCACAAACTGAGGATCATATGATGGCTAATGATTAGAAACTCGTTGACTTAACTATGTGGCCACCATGGTTTGTCATTATTCGTCTTGCATTCAATCTCTTACACAATATTGGCATTAATTGCAGCAGCGTTTTGGTTGCGTAAACCATGTTATGATGACTTGTTCTGTCAAAAGGTCAGTTCACATTAAGTTGTTGAGAAATTCTCTCCATCTTGCAGAATAAGACTGTGTCTGTCTTTGAAACCACAATACGGATACTTGGAGGTTTACTGTCTGCTCATCTTATTGCGAGCGACTACAACACGGTATTTTGCTTTATAGTTGTACTTGTTATCATCATTGAATAAATTGTCGAGCCTCCATTTGCAATTATGCTTATTGATTTTCTTATAGATACATTTCTGGTCTTAAGACTTACGAATATGTTTACATCAAGAATTAAAATGAAGAATACTTTTTTCCTTCTTTTATTACAATACTAACTTGAGTTGTGAAAAATAGCTTGAAAGGTAGTAATATTTCAGTTGGCATATTGAAGTTAAAGGACTATCATTTGCTAATTTTCCTTTCTCATCGATGATCAGTACTAAGTTTAATTCTGTATTCTAAATTCAGTCTCCAGTAGCCATCGCTGTTACTAAGTTTTTATGTACTGATCAAAGCATTTGGGTTCAGTACTTATCTAAAGTGCTTGTTTGAAAACCCTATACTGGTGTTTATGTGGCAGAGTATATGCCTCAAATTGAAATGTTTCATCTTAGAACCTTCTGTTTGTGCCAATTCTTTCTTTTTAATTTGTTTTTCTCCGTTTTATTTTTTCTTCGAAGCTTTTATTACTTAAATTTGGTGGCTGGTTTTGCCATATGTTTTTCTAAACTTGGTTTATATTTCGAACCATCCAGGGCCTGAGGGTACCATCATATGATGATGAGTTGCTTCACTTGGCGGAGGATTTAGGCCGAAGAATGTTACCTGCATTTGATACTCCTTCAGGTGACATTTTTGTGACTTTGTTAACTGAATTTCTTTGGTTTTTTCTAAAATCGAAGCTTCATTCAGTTTTTCATATATCTTGGTGATATGGAAGTCAGTTGTGCATATATCGGTTATATTTTTCATACTGTTACTGCTGTAAGTCTATCCTGATGTCGTATCTGTATCCTATATTTGCTGCAGGAATCCCTTTTGGCTCAGTAAATCTACTGTACGGAGTTGATGAGAATGAAAGCAAGGCAAAGCCTCTCTGTATAATCTTTGCACCCTTTAAAGTGCTTCTTAATGGCATGCTACATCTAGTAATCATAATGTTAGGTTTTCATGATGCTACCATTGGATTTCTTTATTCTCGATGAATCTATCTTGGTGCTCTACCTGTTCAAACATGTTTGTTCTTCTATCATTTATGTGAACTTTATATCTCATATGTGTAGATAACATCAACAGCTGGTGGGGGTACTTTGACCTTGGAATTCGGAATACTTAGCCGCTTGACAAATGATCCCAGTAAGTATGAATGTGATTATCCAAGACATTTGTTGCTCTGTTTTGGAAGTCTTTCCAAAGGTCATATGGTTTTAAAAGAAGTGGTGTATCTCGATCTCCTGATTATCTTCTAATGGAATCATCTAAGACATTTGTTGCTCTGTTTTTCGTAAAAAATGTGACTGAATTCTCTGTTTATATGTCCTTGAAAAAAATACTTCGTATGATATATCTTAGCATACTTTTGGCATTTTCATGCAGCCTCTATAATTTCTCAATGCAGTTTTTGAACAAGTCACAAAAAATGCCGTTCGAGGACTTTGGGCCCGCCGTTCGAGGATTAATTTGGTTGGTGCTCATATAGATGTTTTCACTGGCGAATGGACTCAAAAGGTTATTTCTTAAAGCTAGTAACCTTTCCCACGGAGACATCTTTTTCTTGGTTTTCTTTTTGTGCATGACGTATAATCTTTATTTCTGCCTTACATATTATCTTTCCTTTTATCAAATGGTGTCATTTTCGTAGTCACAAGTCACAACAATGCCCTGACTCTATTAGCTACTTGGTTTTAAGAACCATGCAAAATAAGATTGAAAGACTTCATAATTCTGTGTTATGCATCATTGGTTAATACGAGTTCGCAAGCTAAGGTTACGTGGAGATGTTAACCTGCAATTCTGTTTGTTGCAGGATGCTGGAATAGGGACCAGTATAGACTCTTTCTACGAATACCTTTTGAAGGTTAGTTCCAGCTTAGATTTTTATGATTTATGAATGGAAGTGACAGCCAATATTAAACTCAATAGTGTTGTGTTTCTACCCTTCTATGTCGTGTTTGAGATGTTATGAGATTGTGACACCACTTTTGTTTATGTTCATTTATAATATATGCCCGTCCACGAAAATGACTAACAACTAGAGAGCATTCATTTGCAAGTCTGCCGGAAAAATTTGAATACACGAGGACTATGAACACCATTACTTAGTGCTGCTTGGTTACTTTTAATTTGTTAATTGGTATATATGATTGCTCTATAATCATCATTAACAGCACACTGAAGATGCACCATGGAAGCAGTAGTTCAACTGCATTCTGTGTGTGTCAGTGTGACACACACAGAATTTTGCACCTTGCGTAGCTCATCACTGATCGAAGTTAGAAATTTTATTAGCACTTATGTCTATGATCTATGTTGTTGGTATCACCAAATTTGTTTTCCCCACCCGCTTTCTTATTCTTATATTTTTGGATTGGCTTCAGGCTTATTTGTTATTTGGCGATGATGAGTATCTATTTATCTTCCGAGAAGCTTACAGATCTGCAATGCACTACCTCCATAATGATCCCTGGTGAGCTATTCATGGACCAGCTATTCATAATCACATTAGCTACAGCTTAGTTTCTCTTTATATGCGTATCTTTTCCAACCTCTTAGTTACTTGGTTAACAAAATGGTAATGATCTAATTGCTGTAGGTATGTGGAGGTAAACATGAATTCTGCCGCCCTTGTATGGCCTTTATTTAATAGTCTTCAGGCATTCTGGCCAGGCCTTCAGGTAACCTTTTTCTTCCTTTTATCCTTCACTATTTTCATCAACATATGGGTAATCTGTAAAAGGTTGACTATCAGCTCTAGTAATAAGAAATTCTCTTGGAAAGGTTCTTGCTGGAGATATTGAGCCTGCAATTAAAACACACGCTGCCTTCTTTAGTGTCTGGAAACGTTATGGTTTCACTCCTGAGGGCTTCAATTTGGCTACTTTCTCTGTTCAGGTACTTTTCTTACTATCATAATCATTGCGGTTTACTTAAAATGGGTGAGCTGAAAGTTTGTTTGTATTTCCAATTACAAACAGTGAAAGGACTATTACTGTTTCCTCATGTTTGTTTCCTAAAACATGCATATACATAAACTGTTTCTCGTAAATACTTCCATTGGCTAGGCATGATTTGCTTTCTTGCGCATGTCAAATTGGCTTGCTTAAAAGGCATATCAAGATTGGGTTATGTGCACGACGTTCTTGTTTTCTACCTAGTTTTATATCTATACTACATTAAAGTAAGAAAAGTTGTAAGACTTGCATTAGAACACGTATAATAAATCTTAAAGTCAAATACATGAAATTTCTCATTAGTGTTGTATTAGAACATTCGATTGTTGTTATTTATAGTCAATTCATTTTTTATGTCTCCATCTCGGAATACAAACTTGGTTATCATTCATGTGTGTTCACACTATGGATGTACATGTATGTAGGCATGCATGCGGTTTTATATCCTATTTCGTCTTACATACTGATTTTGTCATGAGTTGTATAACTCCTCGAAAACCATTTTTGCATGCAGCAAGGTCAGAAAAGCTATCCACTACGCCCTGAATTGATAGAAAGCACATATTGGCTGTACAAAGCTACCAGAAATCCTAGGTTAGCATTGTTTGTGAAAATATAGCTATTAGAATATATTTAATATTATTATTTTTTATTTTATTTATTTTTAAATTAACTAGCAATATATTGACAACCTGCAGATTTCTTGATGCGGGACGAGACATGCTTGCCAGCTTACAGTATGCAGCTCGATGCACGTGTGGATATTGCCATATCTCAGATGTAGAGGTTCATCAGCAGGAAGATAACATGGAAAGCTTCTTTTTGGCAGAGACTGTAAGCAACTCTGGCCTTTGGTTTATAAATATATATACTATGCAATGTGTTTTTCAGCCTCGCAGTTTTATTCTGATTCGATTAATATGTTCATGATCTCGTGCAGGTCAAATATCTGTGGTTGCTCTTTGATTTGGCGGCCGGTCCGGATAATTTGGTTGAGAATGGCCCATACAAGTAAGTTGTAGCATTGTATCTTGTCGAATTCTGTATTAAATTTCCATTCAAACCAATGAATTAATACAGTCTTCTGACATATTTGGATCCTGGCTCATAATTGACCTCCTTGAACTAGCATCATAAACGTTCAATGTGAACTACCAAGCCTGCGTGGAGTACTTGTTCTTTATTTTTCCTCTCCCTCCTTGCGTTCGTTTCCTGCCAAGTATTGCAGTTCCTTTGTCATGCTTCTTTTCGCCCATTGAAATGCATGAATTTCCATTTTCAGATACGTCTTTAGCACCGAAGGCCACTTACTTCCTATGACCCCGCAAATATCTCTAGCAAGTGAACATTGTTCGTACCCTGGTGCATACTGCAGAAGTAGCATCCTGGGGGAGGACGCTGCAAAAGAATATAGGCCTACAAACAACACCGAATTATATGCAGCTGATGCCAACAGTGTTTTGTCACGCTCCAGTTTTCAGATACCAAGTGCGTCGAGATCAATGAAGGTGAATGTTTAAGCTTTTAATTATATAATATCTGTCACGTATCGATTTATGTAACTTAAGCTGGGTCTCGTAGTAACACTGTAAGTGCATACAACATGGTAATATGTCAGGGGTTCTGTCCGGGACTTACTCATGCGCAAAGATATGGCATATCTTACGCTGCTTCTGAGGAGAATCCTGAGGAGTCCTCAAGCACTACAAACTCCGAGAATTCATCGAGCACTGCACAGGCTGCTGAAGTTGAGAATTCTCCTACATCAGCTGTTCCTGATAATAGTGCCGACCTTCAATCATCTAGCGTTGTAAAGGATCATGAAACCAATGATGAACCCGGGAAAGATCAGGGGGTAGCTCAACTGGAAACTGAAGCACAAGTTGACAATGAAACAGATGAAACAGCAGTAGCTGGTTGAGGTACTATTCACACCCACAAGAGGTTTCCATCTTTGCACAAAGAAAAGACATTTGTCAACGACAGTTAAGCTTCTCGCACTGACTCTTGCTGCCGATGAGATTCTTGGAGCTCTATTAAATGTGATTAAACGTCACTGAGATCATTGAAGGATGGCAGTGACGGCAAGGAAAAGTAGAAGCGATGTCCATACTAACTGATAGTTTTGCGGTTCTAACCAAGAGAGAAGATTATAGTGTTTTTCCCCGTTTTCTAAATGTGCCATGGGAATTTTAAGCTTGTGGACTTGCATAGTACTGTAGTCGACATTATGGCACTGGTGCAATGTCATGTATTATTATTATTCATCGGAGTGGTTGTTTTGTGTCACTTCACTCACTTGAATCCATAAGCAGTTGGACTTGGTATTTGGTTTTACAGCGATTAAGTTTCGCGATTGAGATATCTCGTATCTGTAGTTTGTACTGTTTTTAACATGTTAGGCATAGTGTCTAGATGCTTGTGCAATTGAGCCTGGCGAAGAGTTCGTCTCTAATGGTTGTGAATATTGGTATCGGATATTGCTGGTAGCATGGGAGTAAGCTTTATAGTCTTTCAGTATACTTGCTGAGCTACATTGAAATAATTTGCAACACAAAATTGCTCATCATTCATATTTGCAAGGGCTTGGGTTATCTAACTCACTCCAATCAAACTATATCACCTTTTTCACATCAATTGCTTCCAGGTAGGATCCATTACTGTTTCACATGTAAGACTTGCTATAGAGGAGCTTAACCACAACACAGTTCTTCTACAAGTTTAGGAGAAGGAACAAAATGAAGCGACAAATTTTCCAGAGAAATATTATAAAATGCGTAGGAAGAATCAGAAAACTTCGCCTGACAATACTCGATGGAATCCACCCAACTTGTCAATGGAGAGCTTAGCAACATCATCATACACGATTGGTCGATTACACATTGATACTAGATTCTATGTTTAAGATGTTTACTGCACGCATTACTTTAGACAATACTATCTTGCAGGGCAAAACAGACTAAGAGAACTAATTCATGAGCAAGCAGACAGCAAGCAAGAAAAGAGGTAATGGAAAACCAAAGATCAGCTGGATAACAACATGTTCTGTTAAAAGAACAAACTGAGTGAAGAACATTTTCATGCTTCACAGCTTTAAGCTACCGTTTTCATAACTTGGTAGCGTTTTCCTCTTCCGGATTCAAATAGCTCAAAAAATTCACCATACAATTATGTCCTCAATCCACTCTCGACTGCAGATATGCCTATCGAAGTTCTAGACCACAAACTGTCCATCACAGTCAATCTATTTCATCTTCAGCCTATTAATTTCTATAAGAGGGATGATTATACTTTTCGAAAGTACCAGGTGATTTGCCTTGAGAAGCAGATTGATTGGTAACCAACCACCTCCTCAAGGATCAGCGATATCCCCGTCAGCCTGCCTTTTAACAAGGAGCCAAACTTGCACTAATCCACTATAGATATAACAGCATCAAACATGCACGAATTCATCTTCTTCATCATATCTCAGCAACACATATCAATTTCAACAAAATAAATAAAAACTAAATCGAGCCTCAATGAAAAATAAGTGGTAAATTCAGCTCCTCAAGTAAGCTAATATATATATGACAATCATTAAATTAACACAATATATATGAATTGGGAATGAAACAATGGCAAGAGTAGTAGAATCGAAACAATAACGAAATCGAAAACTATCGAACAATTACAGGCTTAATCAAACACTAGCATACCCCCCTTCCTGCGGACTATCCACCACATTAAGCAACGAACCGTACGGCGAGTTCTCCAACGAATCCTCCGGCGCCATCAACACAGCATGAACCAACACGATCACAGCACCAATTATCAATCCAATAAACAGCTTGAACCAAACATGCGTCCAGAAAATTGCAACCAGAGTCATCAGTGAGACAAAACCTAACACAATTTTGTGGTCAATATCGAAACCGAAGACGGTCAACGGCTCATCAAAGGAGCGGGCGAGGAGGAGGTATATCCAGGCGGCGAAGATGCAGATGAAGAAGATGAGAGTGAGAGGGCGAGTGATTAGGGTTACGAGGAAGATGAGGAGAGTGAGCAGGGCGTAGTTGGGGAGGAAGAAATTGATGTTTTGGGAGAGGCGGTAGGTTGCTTCGGAGAGGGAGATTGGGAGGCTCAGAGCTGACGGGTTCAGGAACTGTTGCCATGGGCGGACCACGGTGGCGCTAGACGCCGATGACATTTTTGCCTTTTGGGGGTTTTGGGGGTTTGATTTAGTCAGTAATTTGCAGATAATTTTGGTACTCAATTTTAAATATCACAACTGGACTCTTATATTACCGGATTAATTGGATGCTAGTCCTTCTGGTCTGTCAAATTAATAATTAACTCCTAAAATAAATACCACAATTCCTTTTCTTTCTTTTCTTGGCAAAACTGCCCTTCTTAAAATGGATTGTTCAAGTTATTTATTTCCGTAAACGTTGAATCAACGTTACAACTGACTTTTAGTACCCACATATTCAAAGTAAAACGTACGTAATAAGGATATTATAACGCTATTTCCCGTTCAGGAGTATTGTTTTATTTGGTACTAGATCTCAATAACTAATACCTAATTAATTAAGTAAACTATTCGATAATTAGGTGATACTATCAAGTTGTTAAATAGAAACAAGATAAAGCTAACTTAGTTTTTCAATAAGCTTTGACCTACTTAATCAAATCAGTTATTACCATCCACTCATTCAAATAACCAATAAGCTACTATAACTAGTATTTTTTTCGTCTCATTCACTTCTTTACGTTTTGTTTTTGTACATTCATCGTTTTATAATTTTTTCGACTTACTTTATTACATTTTTCCGAATTACTTATTATTATGTATATAATATAACACACTTATTAAAACTATGAAAAATTAAATGTAAATGTAAATGTATGACAAACTGAACTTGACAGGGTGATTTTGGAGTAAAATAATCATAAAAAGAATGTGATACCATGGGTAGATTAGTAGATAGATCACTGATCCACCTGTTATTATTCCTTATGGGCCCACCGCATATGACCAAATTAAGTCCATCAAAAGGGTACCCTTAAGGATTAAGCTACAAACTTTATGGCAAAAACGATATATTTACTGCAATTATATAGCTTAGGAATAAATTCTGCATGGTTTCTATATTCTCATATTCAAACATTTGAATAGCGAATTCCATAATGAGTAATAAAGTTCAATCTAGATAATTGCTCCTAAATAGGGCTATATATGGTGTATCCAGAATCTATTCTATTCATCTGAAAAATATTATAATTCAGTTCAAATCATTTTATGGAGTCGATGACAAAATGAGAAATGAAATGGACACAATAATGTTCCATATAACCACAAGGCAAAATTACCGGGATAAATGCAGAGCATTAGCAATAGTTCTCTTGTACATTTGGACTGACTAAAGAAAGACCAAAAACAGACCTAAAGAAAAACTCTATAGAATTTCTAAGCCTCAGCTATTCGGAGATGATCAAATAATCGTAATCTGATACAACACACCATGTACATGGCATGAGTGGGGGCAACCTATACAATGCCCAAAAACTGCGGTCAAGTAAACATCATAAGCTAACCGGACAAGAGGAAAGCCATACATTTTTACATGACTAAGTGAACAGTGTCCAAAACTACATACGGAATGTAGTAACTGGCATTCATGAATTTCCATACTGTCCCCCCATAATGACCTCCCCAAGTTTCGTGTACAGAGCTTGCTGTTCTTCAAACGAGAGGTTCACTAGGATCTGCATGATAGTTGCAACAATATTAACCAATGTTCTCATGTATTGTATTCAAAACAAGAAGCTACAAATGAATCAAATAATAGCAATTTGTAGGGATAATGGGGATTTATGAGCTGTAACCATACCTGCTCCATAATCATCTCAACTGATAAGCTCTGGGGTATAACAAACGACTGGTGATATATGTATGCAAAAACTGCCATCACCATCTGCACATAACACTTGTTAACAATGGCTGGAAGTAAACAGCTCACGAAAGATCCATGTACGACGAAAGGAAAAAGTATTTACTATCAAGGGGGGAAAAATCAATTGTGCATCTAGAAAGTGTCTTCACAAATTAACTTTAGATACATGATCTGATAGCAATGGCAACAAAGCCTAAAACTTACTAAAGCCCCCACTCATGGAGTTTTAGTCGAGTCAAAACCTCTACAGAAAAATGATTTCATCAAATCATAATTGTAAACAGTGAGGTAACAAAATCAGTTGTCAACTAGTAGAAACAAATTACTTCCTGACAGACATGTTCAAAATATCTTATAAGTGGTGAACAGATTCAATAACACGATTCTAAAGAATTATAAAATTCAGATGAACTTTTACAGCGCTCTGCTTTGCACTATAATAATTGAAAAAATTACTTTGAACCTAGCTACACAAAGTATACATGCAAGCTATACTTCAATTTTTTATTGTATCGAATTTGTTGTATTCATTGATGAGATGAGAGCAGCGGTCAGGGAGAAACTGAAACTATGGATAGAAATCCTACAATCAGAGAGCTAATTTCTCCCTACTTGTTACTCCTAGATTTTTATTCAATGTTAGAGTGAGACACCGACACTCAAGATAAGGCAAGGAAGGTAAAAAAATGACAAGTAGTACATAATTTTTTTTTTAAACCATTATCATATAATCTAAAGCTTTTATCATATTTACCTGGCAATCCATTCTATCAGTGATCCCGCCATGTCCAGGGATACTATCACCGAAATCCTATATGGAAAAAAAATAAATCAAGAAACAAATATTACATCAGAGTTTAACATAAGAACTTCAGAGCATTGAGAAACTTGACAAGTCAAAACAAGACCCAAGTGTGGACTTGGAGTAGAGATATCAAACCTTGATATTAAAAGCTCTTTTAAACCCACTTGCAAAAAAGCCCCCAAAAGGTGCAATAATTGATGCAAAAAGACCAAGGCATAGTGCATGCCACTGAACAGGCAGGATTGTTATTTCCTTCCATGGAAACTGCAAAAAAGAAGAAAGTGAAACAATATGTGTGTCAAATATGTAACCAATGCAAAACCAACCAACATGCTTATTTCTAAAACTCAGCCTGGGCATTAGAGGCTTAGACCAGAAACAAGTATTTTAGTGAAGGATCTAATGTATTTCATCTCTAAATAACATCATATATTTAAGTGAAAAACACCACGGCAATTCAATAATTTGGAAAATTTCAAAATAATGGGAGACACTCATCCTGGGTTGGGTGGTGATAAACTGATAATGAGTTGGCTTGGAGGTGGAGAGCTTTACATGTCTCCGTGATACTACTATGTCTTGACTGAAACCCCATAAATTATTAAATCTATACGAGCAGAGTGCATCATGCACATCACAATTTAAGTTTGGTTTGGTGCTTTGGCAAATTATGTTAGTTTTCTGCAAGTCAGCAACTAAAACTCTATTTCCCATTTTTGTCTGTACTAAATCCAGCAAAATAAGCATATCCTGTTTCTTTCAATTCACACACTGACACGGCAGCTAAACACATAACTATTGCTCTGTCCCGCTCCTATATTCCTATTGTCAGACTGATCCTGTTTTCAATTGCTTAGATTTTGTAGATATCTGACTAGGAATACTGGGCTCCTATTATGAGTTATAATTTGATGACTTGAATCTTCAGTACTTCCATTGGATTTCGAGTACTTCAGTACTTATGCGTATCGCTACTATATAATTTGCTTAACATGCATATATGATATTTAGAATAGCAGCATCCAGCTATCCACTATCCCATTTTTAGGGCTGTCCACCCCGAGCCCCCACCCAGGACTGATAACTTTATCTCTTCCTCACACTCCAGCTCAAAACAACTAAGCGAACCTCGGGACTCTTACTTCAAATTACATTTGAAATAAATAAGAAAGGCAGGATGACAAAGCACTTATAAACTAGAACTTGTAAAGAAACAGAAATAGAAGCCCTTACCCATTCAGGTGTCCATTCTGGGACAGGGTAATATTCCGGTTTAAATAATGGACCGGGATCGCATTGGAGCCAACTAGTTGACAAATCCTGCACATCACAGTGGACATAGGGTCAGGAGTTATCTAAAACACATTTTGTCCAACAAATATAAGTTCTATGTGGATTGAGTAATTATACTCACCAATTTCCCATATTAATGATAAACTCATATAACACATAATATTAGAAATGGGATATATATTCAATAAGGGTACTTAAGTAAACAAAATTATTTGATGTGCATTGGAAAAACAGCCAAGCCTATATTCTGGGATAAAATAAAATGGAAGGGTGCACTATATTACTAGGACAGAGGTAGAAGTAAACTTGCAAAAAGCAAAAAATGGGCATAGGCCAGAAATTACCGTTCTTGGGCATGTCAACCACTGGAAGCGACCCAATACGTTTGCAAGCTGAGCATACCAGGGAACATATTTATCATTAATATGTCTAAAAGATTACGAAGTTACAAGAATGAACATATATTTCTTGAGAAAGTAATAAATTTCTTACCACAAAGGCAGAGATCATAGTAGCAACAGATGCCCCAATAAAACCCTCCATGTTTTTTTAGGTGATAGCTTTATCAGAGGAGTTTTTCCAAAGAAGAAACCGAAAATGTAGGCAGCAATGTCATTTATGACGATAAGTGATGCTGGAAGGAGGAACCTGCATATAATAATAACAAATCTAAATCTTAAAATTATCCTCAAGTCTCTTGAAGTTAAATCTCATAAGGAGCGGTATTTAGAAACTTAATATCAAAAACATATTGATGTCAATACATGAAATATCAAGCAATGAATGGAATCCTAGAGGATGGTCTCTAAGTTTCAGAGACTATTTCTCAAAGAATTCTATTTTGAGTATTTCCTTCATGAATTGCATAAACTTTTAGATTGTAAAATGATTATCCGCATGTACCTTATTATTATGCCCGCTCTGTGCAAATATATTCAAGCATATAATACGACTTGATCATTTCTAACACTAGAAGTGGAACACTTAACACCAACTAAAATTAATGCAAGCAACAATGGACTATACACTTCACATTTACTAGAATAATAACATAAACATAGGATTTAGGTATTGTTACCAGAAAATGCCTTCAAAGATATTTGCCACCGTGAAAGATGATTGGGTGAACACCACAATTAGAATCATATGCGTCCAGGCATATTGTCCAAATTGATACTTATACATTTTCTTCTTTAGTGTAAGGATAAACCACATGAAACCTATACCAAAATAGGAAGATAATAGTCAGCTCAAAATTTATAAACTATACTACTACAATATTGCCAACAAAAAATTCTCTGCCAATGACACAATACGTGTATGGAAATAGAGTATACCAACAAAATATCAGCAACTAACCTGCTATATACAAGAAATAACAAGTCACCATATGATATTTGTTTAATCGGCTCACGAGTTTATACAAAACCTTGTCCGTTGTGACTGTATTCACAAGCCTTTGACTGAGGATTCGGCCGTAAACAAATAACATTGCAGTGAAGAAAAAGTGCCTGAAAACCAAAAGTTAGAAATAAGGGATAAAGAAACTACTAATTCTCCAAAACATGTATTTTCAGCGAAAAGAATAAATTTGAGAGGCTACCCAACAATATACATGAATAGAGCAACCAATGCAATTCAATAGATGTGTAAAGCACCAGAATAGAGGTACAAACCAATTCAAAAGCCTGAAACCAGGGAGCCGTTTATTCTCATGTGCTCTCCTGAGTAAATTGAACAGCTCCTTTACCATGTAAATTTGAATAACCACCACCATAGCCAAAATATATAAGTGGCCCATGTATATTACGAAGGCGAATCCTCCGATCATCCAAAGGGTTGAATACGCGCGAACCAACATGGACTTGTACTTGGAATTATCATTAACAAGCAAATGGGTTCCATTTTCTTTATCATCTTCTGCAGGGACCTAGAGTTATAAAAACACAGAGGTAAAGTTACAAGAATTTCCCACACATATGTACTCTGAATACTGAAAAGTGCAAACAATTTGAGGAACTTTCAGCAAATCTAATCAGACAAAGGAAAAGTTCACATTTCTTGCAGATTCTCTTCTGCGTGATAAAAGACTTCATTACTCATAGCGACTTGCTAAGTACATAACATATATCTATTCTTAACATAAAACTGCATTTCTACAGTGAATAGTATAATTAGCTTCTTTGTATCTTAAACAGGCCTTTTGCAGACCTGAACACTAATAATGTACACAGCAGCATATGCTTCATTCATGCGATTTGAGATAAGCACTATCACTGTAAGAGTTACATGTTCATTCAACCAATTCAGATCAAGAAAACTAACCTCCACTACATGTTCATTTAACCAATTCAGGTTAAGAAAACTAACCTCATTTGAGCCTTTACGCCGACGTATACGTGGAGTAGAGACTCTAGGCGTAGGCGGGCTTCCAGAACCATTATCTTTATTATGCATCTTTCCTCTATGAAGCAAGCCCACCAGAAGTAATTACCATATGATATCCCAGTACCCAAGAAAACAAACAGTCTGTAGTGAGCACCTTTCCACCCTTTGAAAATATCTGGCACCAAAAAAGAAGAAGAAAACAAAGTCATTGCCTATGCACTTGTGTCTTTATATAGCAGCCCCCAACAAATTCGACGTCACACGTACACTTGATCAATTTCAGTTCTACCATAATTGCTCTATGACTACTACTAACACATGCTTGCAACTATACAATAACTCAATTAAAAAAAAAAAACACAAATTCAAATAATGCAAATGAATGGAGAATGAGAAACATCTAGTATATGCTATAGCAAATAAACATGATTGAAAATTGACAGTATAGTGAAGTTTAATAGACTCTACAGCAGCATAACAGAGCTCAAATTGAGTAATATATAACTAAATAAACATGGATTCAATTCAATTGGTGTTATTGGATAGCAGCAATACCGAATTGAAAATTGGATAAAAGGAAACGAAATTGTTAGTTGAGAAACCCTAACCGGAGAATTTAAAGGTGGCTCCGGTAAGAAGAAAACATATAGGGGGAATCTTAATAGGAAAGGAAGAAGGCGAATAGAAAGGGGACACGCGTAGGTGAGAGAGAATAGAATGATTGATAGACAAGTAAGAGATCTACCTGGTGTTAAGGCAGGCAGCTGTGTTTAGTGGTGGAGTGAAGAAGAACAAAGATGGCTGGGGTGGTTATGGAGATTTAAGATCGGTGGTGAAGATGAAGAAGATTCCCAGGCCTCAAATATTTTATATTAAAAAATAAATAAGGCTGGCCTTTCAAGTGGAATTAGCATGTGATTATTATTCTTCATCACTTATATATAATGTGCTTTTCCCTTCGTTAACTCACTTGTATAATCAAATTGATTACCCTAAGGCCTAAGCGTCCATATTTTGACTCATAAACTTGAGCATGTATATTTTGACCCTTTTTAAAAAAATATTGCACGAATTGGAATATTGTCTCTCACCTTCCTCTTTCTGGTTTTTAAGGGCATAGAATCACTTGTCATTATATTTATACAGACTGGTCCAAAGCACCAGCAACCCACAATGGACCGGATTGGAATGGGCACGTTTTTATGGACATGAACTAATTAAGTCTCTGTTTTCTTTATCCCAAAAACTATTCATTGAATGGTTTAAGTTTGTCACGCAATGTTAATTATATTTATGATATATAAATAAGTTTAGTTTAGACGAAGAAATAAAACCTAAGTGAATTATGAACTAGTTAAATATCTTAATCAAATATTAATTTATTGCCTAACTTTTGTTTAAAAATTTATTCTAAAAACTTTGTACTTTTACTTCAACGATTTTCACAAGCACTTGCATTACATGATTGAGTATAAGTATGTGTTTGACAAAAACAAACTGGTAAACTTAATTTTTAAAAGTTATTAGTATATAGGTACCCTACACCCTTATTCTTCAAAAGTTAATATTCTTTAAAAGTTATTATAGGATAGATATGATTTTCAAGATGATATGCCAAACACAAAATACATGTTTTTTTACACATACTTGTCCTCACGCATAAATGATGTCCATAAGCAAAGAAAAGTGTGTCCGTTGTGGTAATATAGATGCTTTTTAACTGTCGGTTTAATCATATCCGAGAGAGAAAGGCAAGTTTGTATCGTCGTCAATTCTTATTTGGATTTGCATGCAACTGAGTGGAAGATAGAAAGTGATAGTCGGTTCGGTCCCTCCCAAACCAGCAAGCTTTCAAGTCACACTGAAACTCTGACTAAATGTAGCTTGTTACAGCGTATGTGTTGTACTTCTACCAGAACTAGTACTAGTATAGCAGAGACAAACTTTACATGATCTCTTCTTCATAGAAAATGTTTGAGCTGTGCTTCTCCTCGTATCCCGATTTCACAAGAACTGGGACGCCCACGTTATAAGCAGACTGCTACGTCTCCATCCAGCTCTACAATTTATTCGCTTCTTGTTTCATAATCTTCGAATGTTTACACAAGTAAAGCTACTGATTACTTTTAACAGATTCAACCGCGTAAATAAGCTAGCACTGGTGATGCTGCTCATTCGTGGCTGCACGGATGTATCTATACAGACTCGCGATGGTGTCACAACACAAACACATTGAAAACTTCATTAACAAACTACCAGTAGATCATCCTTCACAAGATCTCCCCAGCTACAGGCAGCAGTGTCCTGAACCTAATTTCTACAGGAAATATGATGACTCGAGAATCCAGCTTACTCTCTCCTTGCCCTATGCTAATCACTTCAGTTACAGTAATGAAGTAACCATAGTTTTTGTAGGCCTTAATGTTGGCCATGATCAGCTTCAGAAGTTTGCTAACTACATCACTAGCAAGAATCACTCCGTTCTTTCCTACATTGGTACGAATATTTGCTTCATGCAGCATAGTCTACATCAGGTGAAAATGCAAACACTCAGATTTGTGACCGACACTTGTGCAGTTATCAAACCGTAGAAATCGAAAATTCCAAATCACATAGATATAAAAGTCTCAACTGTTTAGTTTCAGTCGGAACAAATCTCGATTCAAACCTATTCGATAAGAGCACAGAACCAAACCTAAGCACACAAGATCTAAAAGCAAGTAAAACTTCATGCTGTTTTGGTACGAATGTCAATGGCAGAATTGCCTTTCTGTACATACACTCAGCGGAAAATCGTAACTTTCATACATCACAACAGCAGAAACCCAGAATCTTGATAAACAAGAGAAACCCACAAGCAAGAAGTCCAAGAAACAGGCATAACAATACAACACAGTTGATAAATTAAAGCTCTATTCTGTTGAAAACCCTGAATCTACATACAAGAAGAAAAGCAAACGGAAGTGATCTTACTTAGAGACGATGCAGCAGTTGGTAATCATAATCTTCGAATGTGTTCAGAAGAAAAGATACTGTTACTATAAACAGATTCAACCGGTTAAATGAGAGAGCACTGGTGATGCTGCTCAATCGTGAAGTTGAGAGCGAGTAGAGCTGCATAAGCCACTGTGGATGTATCTAAACAGACTCTGGATGGTATCACATTGACAAATTCATTAACAAATTACCAGCAGATCACTCTGCACAAGATCTCTACTGAACAGAACACAACAGTATTGCTAAAGCTAAAAGGGCCAGGAACCATACAACAATGTTACATCTGGAATCAATAACATAACTGGACAAGTAGAAGCTACAGACCATTGAAAGTTGCTGATTTTACAGATGTAAGAGCACTGCAGCTACTCGGGCACTTACACATCTAAATAATCTATCCCATTATGTGAGACTGGCCCAAGGCCATCGCCATCAATAGTAGCCAAGACATGATATTCCCTCTTCTGAATCTGAAATCTACAATCGAGCACAGAGAAACAGACTACAACACCAGGCTCTATCCTGGACATATCCTCCCGCAGGTAGAAACGTTTATCATTATCCTCCTCTTGAAACAAGAAACCAGGCATTTTCGAAGACGATAAGTAAATCAAATTCATGGGTCCACATGTCATCATGGCACCGAAATGATTGACAAACCGTACGACTCCAATCATGACCTCCCCAGCCACAGGCAGCAGTGTCCTGCACCGAATTTCTACAGGAAATATGATGACTTGAGAATCCAACGTACTCTCTCCTTGCCTTATGCTAATCACTTCAGTTACAGCAATGAAGTAACCATAATTCCCGTAGGTCTTAATGTTGGCCATCTGCTTCAGAAGTTTGCTAACTACATGACTAGCAAGAATCACCCCATTCTTTCCTACATTGGCAATCGGAACTTTAACGATAAATATTCCTTCACGCAGCATAGCCTACATCAAGTGAATATGCAAACACTCAGATTCGGGACCAACACTTACGCAGTTATGCCAAACCGTAAAAGTCTAAAATTCTAAATCATAGATATAAAATCTCTACTGCTTAGTTTCAGTCTTTCCCCCAGAACCAACCTCGATTCAAACCTATTCGAAAAGAGCACAGAACCAAACCTAAGCACAGGGGTGAACCAGAGGGGGCATCTGGGGCGTCCCCCCTAAAATTTTAAAAATATTATTTTATAGGTAATATTTACGATTTTTCAAGTTTTTAACCGCCAATTTTCGAAATAATCATGTACATGCAATTTCAGCCCCATAACTCCAATTCCTCGGTCTGTCCCTGCCTAAGCACGCAAGATCTAAAAGCAAGTAAAATTCATGCTGTTTGTTTTGGTACTAATTTCTATGGGCATAATTGCCTATCTGTACATACACTTGGCGAAAAATCGCAACTTTCATACATAATAACAACAGAAACCCAGAATCTTGATAAAGAAGAGAAACCCACAAGCCAGAAATCCCATAAATTAGTTATACAACACAGGTGAAAAATTAAAGAGAAAATCACCTCGATTCGATTAAAGCTCTGAATCTATATACAAGAAGAGCAAAGGGAAGTGGTCTTACTTGGAGTTAGAGACGATGCAGCAATTGAGATGGAGCTGATACAAACACAGTGGCGAGGAAATCAGGAGATTGAAGGGCGAATTAAGAGAGTGGATCATCAGCTACCTATTTAAGAACATAGCAAGAGAATCAAAATGACTGTACATTTAGTTAAAACTCTCTCAAAAAGGAAAGGAAAGGCAAGAAAATTTAAATGATTCATTTACTCATCCACCCCACGCATTTATTTATGTACTGTACAATTTTTATCTTACATTTTTTTAGAGACTTTACCCCAGTTTTCCTATAAAAAATTTCAAAACAATTTTTAAATATTTATTTAAAATTCATTAAAATTATATAATAATAAGAATTTTAATAACTAAATATTATAATATATAAATTAATGATTAATGCATTAAAAATATTTTAAACATATTTATTATGTAAAAAGTGTCCCTATTTTTTTTTTTTTTTTGTGTGTAGTACATAAAAGTTTTAGAAAATCTAATTTGTTAGGCTTTTGATACATATTTTAATTTTGTACAAATATTTCTCGTACAAAACACAAATTAGGGAAGTTGTTGTTTACTTTTTTTTCCAACTTTTTATTACTATTTTATTGCATGTCTCGCCATTCAGCACAATGATATACCATACTCATAAAAAATAGCGTTTGTGATCTGATCTTTTAGTTTCTTAGTCTTTTAGTCTTTGTTATATTTTTCTTGGAAAAACACTAAATTATATTTAATTCAGATTTAATTAGTTAACTTTTATACTATAAATAAGTCTAATTCAAAATTTATACCAATTAAGTTAAATTCAATTCATATTTGTGTTTTGTGAAGACCAAGTGAACAAACCCCTAGTCATGTAATTCAGCATCCAATTTGACAGGCAACCTTCACAGGATTCAGTCAGTCACTTACAATTTCATCATGTAGCAGTTGCACTTGCATGGATCATGGCATCATGTTCCTTTTTTTCTTCTCCATGGTTCATGCTTGATGTATTTTAATTTCCTTGATCATGTACTCCCCCAGATAGTGTGAAACCATATCGCAGAAGAGAATCTATTCGGTAAACAATTAGCACCTTAAATATTTACAAAGTGAATATCACTAGGAGAGAGAATCGATCACAGCTTTCGGATCTTTTGTGCAACATTGCTGCAATTCCGGATGGAAGAACTAAGGGAAAGTTGACTTTACAGGTTTGCAATTGATGATTTGTAGGAGATTCAGATATGAAGTTCAGCAACAAATGTGAAGAGTACATGGAAGGACATGGACAAAATTATAAGTTACCAGGTATAACTTCCAAGACAATCAAAACCATACTAGAGAGATGCAAAGAGCAGCACCATTCGCGCAGCAGTTCCACAGTTGACGTTGCTGATGATGACAATGACTACGAAGATGATCAGATTACTAGCTGTGGCGTGAGCCAGAATGTTTGTTCGACTTGCCAAGGTAAGTACAATCTAATCGACTATATGTTCATTCATTCTCAAGTATACTACTATATATATATATTGTTTCTGTTCATTGGTAATACTTAATAAATTATAAGGGGATCGGTAACTTTTTCGTCGTTGAAATATAATGCAACGCCTGTCTGATATCCAATCCATTGGAATGTGGCTATCTGTTGAACTGTTATAAGGATCATGTATTCATGTGGTGCGTGCAGCGTGCAAGAAGATTTTATTCCCAGCACTTGTGAAGGAAATGATTGAGGTGGTTGAATTCTTCAATGGAAGGGGAAAGAAATTGGTTAAGCAGCACCAGGCATCATTCTTCAGCAAGTGTGTCCTTTGGTTTACTCACAAAGTAGGACGCAAGCAAGTTCCGTTGCTTCAACAAGGCAGGGACCTAGTTTTATACGCCATGGTTAAAGCCATTGCCATGCGTAAGATACTCAACAAATTCGACAAGGTACATATGTTCTACATCCTACTTGTCTGTAACACTGTCTTTCAACCTGGACACAAGTTGATTTGGTGGGTAATTTTGATGGCAGATTGACACCAGCCAGCAAGGCCAAGCTTTAAAGGCCCAAGTACAGAACCTATGTACCAAGATCCTTCACTCACCTTGGCTTTATGAACTCATGGCTCTTCAAATAAACATAAGTGACTCAAAATCCAAGGATTCAAGCAAAGTTCCAGTTGCTGTTTCTGATGAGTACTCTCTTGCATTCAATGACGAAAAACCATCTCTAGCCTGTGAGCTCTCTGATTCATTCAAGCTGGATATTGACTTAACTTGTCCAATATGCTTGGTGAGTGCCTTCGTATTGCTCAAAGTTTATATACTCTGAATCGTCCGCCTTTTAGATGGACAGACAGGACAGTGGAACATTTATGACTACAAGGTTTAAGAACTTGATGTGATGACTGACTTGAACTTTGTTCTTCTCGGTGAAGGAGACATTATTTGATCCAATTTGTCTGAACTGTGGGCATATGTTCTGCTACTTTTGTGCTTGCAAAGCGGCTTCTTTGTCCATAGTGGAGGGGCTGAAGGCAGCACACCGCAATAAGAAATGCCCAACATGCCGCCAGGTACAACAAATATCATATTCTCATCCAAAATTCAACATGAGATTGGTACACAGATTAAAATGAGTGTCTGCAGGAAGCGGTATACAAAGGCTACGTGCATTTGAAAGAGCTGCAGCTGCTGATAAGTCGCAGGTAAAAGTAATTATGGTAAAATGGATTGTTCCCATATTTCGCTTTAATGTACTTGTTCGTCTTATAATCGCTGGAATATCATATAGGTGCCCAGAGTACTGGAAACAACGGCGTAATTCTGAGAAAGCTGAGAGAGTTCAGCAAGTGAAAGAATTCTGGGAATCCAACACTCTGATACTCGTTGGAGCTTGATTATACATACATTATTCAGAATAACATAATGTAATATAAATAAACAAGCAACTATATTGAGTTTTAATTCAGAAAATGAACATAATGTATCAGTTGATTTCTTCCATAATGTGTACTTCAGACGAGAAATTTGATGTCGAGCATACACTTAAGCTGGCATATACGTAAAAGCTACTAAAAACTCAGCCCACAGACATTCAAATAAATCCAAAATCATAAGCATTCAACCGAGGAAACAAATTCAGATATACTACGGAAACTCTTCACATTAATCAAACAAAAGCTTCAATCTTAGGGGAATTCGAAACCATGGTTCAACATAGTATTTCCATAAAGTTTTCAGCAGCTAATATAAATCAGTTCTAAAGATGATAAGCAGAGAACAAAAATTGCAAAATAAGACATTTCTCCACTTGTGTTCATGATCTGATAGACTGTTATAGTAGACCCTCACTTGAGAGGAATGAACCTTGAAGAGTGGGTAGCACCAATACCGGGTCTACCGTGCTTCACTGGCTTGTAGGAGATAGAAAACTCAGCAAGGTAGTGCCCGATCATCTCAGGCTTGATTTCAACTGGGTTGAAGGTCTTGCCATTGTAGACTCCAAGGACACTGCCAATCATCTCAGGGACGATGATCATGTTTCTCAGGTGGGTCCTAACCAGGGCAGGCTTCTCACCAGCTGGGGCCTCACGTTTCTACAAAGTTAATCACAAAACAAGGATATCAAGAAACCGGTAATTGTAACGAAAGCAACAGTTCACACCCAAATGATTATGTTCAATCCATTCCAACCCTGGTGCTACATTCTACAGCTCATCAACAGGTAAGTAACCAATTCCAGCAGTCACTTGCACATAAATTTCAAGGAAAGTACAATTGGAATAAAACCATTTGTTAAATCCATATAAACAACCGGCTACCATTAAATTTTAGCAAGTTATGAGGGCAAGTCTCACTGTGCAAAAACCAAAGAAACACAATAACATACTTATCAATTAAGATGAGGTACAATATTTCATGCAGGAAAGGAAAGATGGAATAGCTAAACAACACTAACGGGGCTTGAATGACATAGCAAGGAAATCTTCAGCAATTGACACCAATTCAAACCAATTATTAATAAACAGACTAGACTGTAAATGAAATACATTAACAAACACATACACAAGGCTTAACAGGGCTGCTTAGAGACATTGGAAGGGAATCTTCAGCAAATGAACCAACTCATAACAACTAGTAGTAATAAACAAACTTCATTAATAAACACATACACAAGACTTGAAAGACATTGGCACAAAAATTCTGCAAACAGCAACTACCAAATAGATTGATAAACAAAGACTCCAAAATCAGTTCAGTTCACTTACGGCCTTGCGAAGCTTCTTAATCAATGCCAGTGGCTTCCTCTTGAGACCCCTCTGGAACCTGCACATTTATCATTCAAGTCGAATTAACACAGGTAACCTAAATTCCCAATACATTAGGATATACAAAAAGAACAAGGTACTGCTGACTTTGCTGCATCACATCCTCATACCACAAAAACAAAATCACAAACACAAATATAAAGACACAAAGCTAAACAGATCTAAAACGACATACAATCAAATACTAACACAATAAACAAACCTAAGAGCCACAAATTAAATCAGTCACAAATAACACCATAAACAACGGAAAAAGGTAAGATCAAACTACCTTCTCCTAGCACGAGCACTGAAGAGCTTGACGAGCTCATCGGTAGACATGTCAAGGAGAGCATCGAGATCCACACCACGGAAGCTGAACTTCTTAAACG
The DNA here is from genome assembly GCA_028274465.1 of Plantago ovata. Lineage (NCBI taxonomy): Eukaryota > Viridiplantae > Streptophyta > Magnoliopsida > Lamiales > Plantaginaceae > Plantago > Plantago ovata. The sequence continues at coordinate 127,327,327 of CM051456.1, read as the reverse complement.
TCCTCTTCTTAGGCTGGTCGGCAGCGACTGCAACATCAACGTCCGCCTGCGAAATTCACACTTTTAGATACAGATTCGGCTAGATAAGGCAATCAATCTAACACTGTAAACGGCGAAATAGATAGAGACGGTGGAGATGAGAGAGGAATTTGATGATGATTACCATGTTTGCTGAGGGAAATCCTTTGTGTTTGCTGCTGAAGATGATGAAGAAGAAGAAGTGGCTGCACCTTACCTAGGGTTTTGTTTTTCACAAGTGACTGACTGTAGGTGTCCCTGCCCAGCCAAATATTACGGTCTGATAGGGTTGTTTCGGGTCAAGTTCGGGTTTTGCAGGATCCGAAAAACTCGGGTCTTGCTTAGATGTCCATAATATTGGGCCGGCCCATTTATAATCTACGTAACCTTTTTGTCTTCTGAAATTTTTTACGTATACATTTTTCATCCGATTTTAGACTCTTTACGGTTTCTTTTCTTTTTCTTTTACAAACTTTTATATTTCACACCACCTTTACTGCACGTTCTACCGCAAAATCAGGCACCACACACATTAATGATATAGGTAAAAATGAAGGGAATAATATTTAATACTACCATATTCCGTACTACATAAAATCAAATATTCTCGATATTTTTATGATACTTGTATGAGATCTCAATTTTTTTTCTCGTTTGACATCATGAATGTGTCATTTTGAAATTGGATTATAAATGTAAAAAAAAAAAAAACATTTATATTCAGGTTGTGCATATGATTCTATCCGTTATATCATGTCATATAGGGTTTGATCAGTATAGATTCTTTCACTTTTCAATTTAATTCAGAGTCTGATCGAATTTATGAACATGTTTGCATTGTTCAGTTATCGCTCTAAATTCAAATTTCGAATTAGTCTTAGTTTAGTCGAATTTCAAGTATTTACTATAACCCGTGACCATAGTGGTGTGGTTTTCGTGGACCAGTACGTATAGTCACTGGACCCATTAAGTTCTGTGTGGATGTTCTATTGAGCTGTCACTGCTGTAGTGGAAGGCCCATACGCAAACATATTCTAGGATTCTCTCCCCTATGGCACAGTCACAGACAGACACAAGGCATGGCTATTCTACTTCTACACCAAGCCATTAATGGTAAGTGCACTCTATAATCGTGTACTCTCTCTCCAAAATCAGAGGGTGAATCGAACAAAAGAACATTGCACTGATCCAACAGTGATATTATACATATATATAGCATAAAATTTGGTACACAACCCGACTCAGCGAATTACTACGAGGGATTTACTCGTCTCCGAGCAAATCTATGTCCAGCTCCTATTAACAAGGCTTTTCCTAGCAGTCCTGTTTGAAGCCCACAAACAAGAGCAACAGCTCCACCAACAGCCATCAATTTCCAGTCGATTCCACCACGATCTTGCTGCTTGTCAGCAACAGCAACATCATCCTTCTCTTCTTCACTGGAAATGTGCTCACTCAACTCAGTCCCTTCCCCATATGAGATCTTGGTGGTGATTTTTGCCATTAGAGCACACCTTGTCAGTGATGAGGACTCTAATCTTCGAGTAGTCTGATATGCTCTGAAGCCAGAATGTAATTTCTTAACAGTTCCCCACATTCCATGTCGCACCCCAAGCTTGGCAACATCCTTCGGGATTCCCATATCCTCATAGTGAACAAGTGTCACCTCGCATGCAGACAACTGGCCATCTCCTTTCCGTGATTGCACTGCATAATTTTAAGAACTTGTTGTTACAGAATACTTACAAATGCACAACTTATCCACTTGCCATGTGGTAAATAGAGAATGTTTACCAGGCTTGATTATCCAGCTTGAAAAGTAAAGATCCACACGTCTAGGCTTCTCACGCCTTGCCAGAGTTGGATAAGGTACCCCCTGACATAAATTGCCAATATTAAGGTCAAACCGGACCAAGTTACGAACATGAACAACTGAGAAATACCCCAGAATGTCTCTTGGTTTTGAACGTGTATTGAGTTCATAAAATTATGGGGTTATATTTTAGAAGCAATTCATGTAACAAGGTTTAGCAAAATCGTAAACTTAGATGAGAGTGAACTCATTTATGAGGCAAAACAAGAGCAATCGCTGAAATATAAACTGAAGACTAGGCAGACAATACCACTAAAACCCATGTAAAACTAAAACCATACTAATCTCCATTTCCGTGAATATATAATTTCTTAAAAAACACCACCGTCTCATACTTTAGTACTAGTAAGATCCTTATTTTGATTTACATCTCAATTAGGCTATCACCATCTACATCACATTTCCACTAAAAAACTTAGACACCTGCAGCGCAGTATGAATAGATGAAGCAGCGCACCGATTATGTCAGCTCAAGAGCAGAGCCTATATTGAATTGAAATGCACAGGAAGATAACATCATAAGTACTGGTCGTTGCCATACAATAAAACAAGTTGAATTGAACAAGTTGAAAAGTTCAAATTTTCTAAAGGACCCCAATAATATTAATAGATCTGCCTTAAACATGCTCTTTAAGGGATACACTAGAAAACAAAAAACAAAGCTCTGCCATGTTCAGTCTCTTGGCAGGCCATTTAGTACAGTTAAATCATGACAAAAGACATCATGGGGTTCATCTTGAAATGTGTGCCATGGACAATATCATAAAAAACCAGCTCATATTATAATTTATAACTTGTGAAGGTCTGTGCTTCAGGGATCATCAGAAAGTGAGCGAGCAGCGTATTGGGTGAATTTTCTAACTTTTCTTTTCTTCACCCCCCCCCCCCCCCTCTTTTTTTTTCCAGCATGTGGTGTGGGTAGCATATTGGTTTTGCTAATCTGGAAAAAATGAAGTTGTGCTGTAAAATCGCGTCACAGAGATGAGAGCTTAACTATATGCCAGGCTGCTTATGCAGGATTAACATGAAAACCATTTTTTTTCTTTCTTTCTTTCTGTGATCTAGTTAGTGTTCTTTAAGAGTCACATGCTCACATTCTGTTTGGCACCGCATAAGGAGAACATATAGTTCTTGATTTCTCATACTTGAGAGACCATGCACAGAATCCTATTCCTAAATCCCTATCAATATGATTAACATTTTTTCTTTCTCTCTGTGATCTAGTTAGTGTTCTTCAAGAGTCACATGCTCACATTCTGTTTGGCACAGCATAAGGAGTAACAGATAGTTCTTGATTTCTCAAACTTGAGAGATCATGCACAGAGTCTTATTCCTAAATCCCTATCAACATGACTACCATTTTTTCTTTCTTTATGTGATCTAGTTAGTGTTCTTTGAGAGTCACACGCTCACATTCTCTTTGGCATAGCATAAGGAGTGACATATAGTTCTTGATTTCTCATACTTGAGAGACCATGCAGAGAATCCTACTCCTAAATCCCTATCAATATGATCACTCCATAATACTCTAACTAACAGCTAATAATAGTTTGTCTTAATGATAGGTTCACTTAGTGAGGATTCCTCTATTTGCTGTATTTTCAAATCACTGATAGATCTGAGAGGTTTAGGCTTTAGATCCGATTTGGAACATGTAGTTCTGTTTTATTTGGTTCTGAACTCAAATAACAAGATACTTCTATCCAATGCAAAGTTATGCAAATTGAGAGCTGAGAGCCCGTGCATTCCATATGCAGTAAGCAAATTAGCAAACAATTCAAAGCTCAGATTGCTGATACCGTTATACCTTTGTCAAGCAATAATAAGCTTTTCCTGCTTCCCATATCCTTTTGCCAATTATGTATTCTCGGTCGCTGCAGAAGAAAGGGAACTGCACAGGGGGATTAATAAAGATGTCATCAGTTGATCAGTAAAGGATGCTTTGCTGTACTGTCGGAAACTTCTATTCACATACCTTCTTAATCCAGTGAACAATCATCATTCCAGTATCAGGACATTCTTCAAGTATTTTGAAGTGTGCAAGCATAGGATCCCATTTGGGTCTAAGTTCATCATCCCAGAAAAAATCTCTAACAATCTCTGGAGTTGCATCCTCAAAAATGGTTTTGCTGCGGTACACCACTGGTCCCACCTGTGAATGAATTTTTCAAAACAATACAGCAAGTACTTGTTTACAAGTAAAGGAACCATGACAGATTCAAGGAAAGCAAACTTTTTCTACAACCTGAGTGGTGAAAGAAGTCTTTCTACCAAGGTTAGCTGATGAATGGTGAAATAGCACTCAAGGAAATTATATTAACTTCAGCCAGAATTTAATCATTCAACAGCTATTCTGGAGAAACTGCAAACTTATAGTTTTTAATAAATCAGGTGCTTCTAATTGAAAACAAAATATAAAAACGGTCACACCCAAGAGGCCGAAAAGCAGCAATACTGCAGCATTATCTTACCTCAGGCTCATGGCGCCAAGCTTGGTATATCATGTTTGATGTGGAACGCTCCATCATGCTCTGCCATGCCATTTCCCCATCATTTCTGTCAAGGAGATTTACCAAATGTTCCAGATCTTTCTCAGTAACAGTATTAAGTTCTTCATCTGAAGATTCGGTCAGAGGCCTGCGATGGATAAAATTAATAATGATCAATCATATATTATTTGGCCAGTTTAATACAGCATAGCATATTTTTTGCCTAACTCTCAATTCTTAAGACCAGCTGAAGATATCTTAGCCATCTAATAAATAAAAAATAAAAAAAAAAGAACTTTTAGCAGGCACCGTATATTTCATGGATGAAGATATGCTGGCTCGAGTTTAGGTGAAAATTTCAGAAATGAGGCACATGCCTTATGAGCTAGCCGGCAACATTATTTTCAACAAAATGAATCAGCAGGAACCAAGTATTATATCTGCTATATATATACTCCTGCCAATAACCATCTTTAAGGAAAAGAATGTGAAGGTATACAGTTTACTCCACATGTTTTGTTTCGTTTTAGAGAGCACTAGAACAGTGTAATGCAGAATATATAGTTCAACTTAGACCACTGGTCCCGTTTTGAAATTGTCACTTAATCAGAACTGGAACTTCAGAACATGTCCATACATATACAACTTATGCACTGACAGACTAAGGCATGAATATTTCATACTTATCTAGATTTACAAACTGGATATATCAATTGACAATAAGAATGCTCTATAAACAACCCAACCGAAGAAATGATCATCCAGATGCACTTGAGAAAGAACAGTCTCTGATACTGCTCTCGTAATCTTAGCAGGGTCATCAATAAGCAGAAGCAAACTTGTACTATCTCATATTAACCTAATCAACTATAGGTAAAGCACACTTAACTCCATAATAACACTCTCTAGTAAAGTCTCTTAACTAAAAAAAGGAAGCCCTAGACCTCGAGCTTATTATCACACCCCAAATATCAGCAAACTTCACCTTCCCCTATCTTCTACTTTGCTATTCCCTTGTAGCATTAAAACCTAGGCTCAGACAACAAATGATGATCTACAGCATTTTTCAGCAATTGTTTATGCAAAAGGTATTAGTTTACAATTTATAGGTTACACTCAAATATGATCCTGTTACAAAACTATGAGCTTTTCTGTCTTACTTTCTTTTTTTTTCTTGATTGATGTGGGGGGGGGAACACTTCCGCATACGGCTGCCTAATCTTCCACTTGCTATAGACAATGACAGAAGATTAACTGCTGGTTATAGGTTTAAAAATTCAGGCCCAGCCTAAGGCTTCATTCATCAAGGCTTTCATGTTCATATTCTCCATTGACCAGCACCTCTTGCTATACTTGAAGTTCAAACTTCACCATGTTAAATTGTTAAAATGTAAACAAGACATAGTGCTAAGAATCCGTTTTAGACATCTATGCTAACAGGACAAAGACCATATACAAAAGAATAAGAAAATTTTCAAAACTCATGGCCTAATCAAACCCAGGCTCATTCTCAATCTTAAGTTCTTAACCCCTATTACACCATCATTAAGGTCCAATCAAAGGTCTACAAGTCACTTACACTAGAGGGTCTTGCCATCTACTTCCCTAACTCTACACTAACATATGAAGTCACATTTCATGCTTTCACTAAAATTTCACACAAATTAGATTCATCAAGACATAAAATAGAACCATAAAATCACATTAAACCCTAATCTAACAAAAAAAATGAACATACTCAATATCACAAACAACAGCCACATCAGCCTCCTGAGATCTCGCCGGCTGAGACGACGACTCCACTCCTCCCTCCCCCGACGTCTCCACCTTCTCATTCCTCGCACACCAAAGCCTGCGGCAAACCGAAAACGCCGAAAGCGCCGTAAAAGCGAACCAGAACCTTCGCGCACCAAGCCCAGGCGGAGCTGTCCAAATGAACCGGAGCTTCGACCGGCAACCGAGGAAAACCAGCCCGGTCCACCGTGGACGCCACGACCACCCGATCACCAATCCGATCATCACCGCCACCCAAATCGGAACCGCACAAACCAAAATGTCGACGAATGTTTCCATTAATGCCGGCCTATTGAAGAAATCGGCCGCGTAATCGTTCAATTCCGCCCAGCTGACCTCCATTTTTGTCAACCTCAGCGAAGAGAGGGGAACATACAGCCTGTTTTCTGTCGGCCAAAGAGAGAGAGATAAAATTTGATTTGCAGAGATTCGTACAGTAGGAGATTGTAGGTACAAGTGTTAAAGCGGGACGTATAACAGTGGTAAAATCTGGTTTTGGATAAAATTTCTTGGAAGGATTACTGAGGTGGCGATATAACACTGGTTAAACTGCTTTTTTTAGCTTTTTGATTCTGTTTTTACGCGACTATTGGAGAGTGGTTTCACGCGCTTGTTTGTTGTAAACGGCGTAGATGCTGGGGTTGTCGGGTATATTCCAAATGCCATGAGGATTGTGTGGGAGGTTAAAATGTGGTCAGGTATTTTGCGCCTAATTAAATGCTTGTTTTGAATAAAGTTGTGAATTTATCTTTTTTCTTTTACTTATAAATTTCCTGAAATTGTACCAGTGTAGAACCGGGTCGTAAGGGTTGGATTTCAATCGATTAGTAGTCGAATTGTTAATGTTACATGTACAGTACACATAAAATAGGTATTTTCCCCCTCATTACTTACGTCTAAAATCATTTATAGCATCATTAGCATGTGGTCCATTGAGACGCATTCTAATTATGAAAAATAAATTTAATGCAGTGTAGACAGATCATAATTACGAGAGTCTATGTGAAGTTTTTTTTTTTTTTTTTCAGATAAAGATTAATTCATATCAAGTAGGGGTGGTACATGAGTTTATCGTGTTTTGCTTATGCATCACACGATTTGTAGTCTTCAAAAGATCAATACTTACAAGATTTTGAACACAAGGTGGGCACGAGTCTCATTCTTGCGAATAGAGCCTATGTGATACATTAAGAGGGGGGGACACTATTAAGCTCCAAGGATTTGCTTCCTTCTTTCGTCAAAAAATCTGCGACTTGGTTGGACTCCCGATAGACAACACTCCTACTTGATGTGCTTGCCCTCTAAGTTCATGGATCAGCTGTTGGTGCATCATCGCCGGCTCCAAGGTCCTGCAAAAACAACCAAGCAAATACTTTGGATCGGTTTGTATGTACATGTTTTTAAAACATCTCTTAGCAGCAGCATGTAAGGCAATGTTAAGAGCAAAAAGCTTCGATGTATTGTTGTCTGTTATCCCCAAGCATTTACTCCCTGCACAAACTACCTCACCTTGATGATTTCAAAAGACCTAGCCTGCGCCAACCCTGCTTGGGTCGTTAAGTGCAGTCGTGCAGAGCCATCAACAATTAACATTAAGAATCTGGGCTTGGGGGGGTCCATCTACAGGGAATTATGACAAATTCCTTATGTGTTTCCTTAAATATAACTCTAACATCCTCTTTTAGTTTTCTAAGCCTCCAGTATAATACATAGAAGTTAAAATCCATTCTTTCATAGTAATATTTATTTCTGGCCAACCAAATTATCCAAAACAGGTTAGCAAGAGCTGCGCCTTTATCTGAGTTAATTTGAATTTCCAGGACTGCAGCTATAATGTTAACCGTATTGATACCCGCAGGGAGATGGATCAATCTCAGATCATGGAAGGCATTACACGGTAGAAAACGGTGTGATGTGAAGTATGTGAAGTTAATATGGGATGTAATTGTAATGTAAGGAATGAGAAAATACTCTTGGTCAAGGCATGAGCAGTATACATTGGAAGAACAGATCATAACGTGGCATGACTTAATGCTTTAAGATTTGGACTCACATTTTATGTTGAATTATGAATTGGAACAATCTTGGCGTAAATATTAGGTAGGTAGTGGTGATGTACATATTTCAATTCAACTTCTTTCCCTTCGTTCTTCACCTATGCCTCAATGGCCCATGCACGTAAGGGAAAAATACACGTATAAACCACTATACAACATTAATTGTAAAACCAGCCACCTTAAAAAAACAATTAGAAAAAGTTCGTTACAGTGATTCGCTACAGTAGATCCGGATTTCAAAAACTCGCTACAGTAGATTTAATAAATATTTCGAAATCCGAAAGCTAGTTCAGCCACCGAAACTAGCTCAAACTAGCAAAAAATGACTGAAACTAGTTAAAAATGACTGGAAAAAGTTGAAACTAACTGTTAATTTTATATTTTTCCTGAAATTAACCTTAAAAATTAGTTTTTAATTTTATAAAAATGATTAAATTAACTCTAAAACTTATTTATGCTAAACTAAAAAAATTAAAAAGTATGAAAACTATAATTATAAAAATATAAATCATTATTTTAACTGAAAAAATAATTTCAAATTAGTTTCAACACATAAAAACTAGTTTCAGAAGCTAGTATTAGACAAAAAGCTAGTTTCAGAAGCTAGTTTCAAACAAAAGCTAGTTTCATAAACTGGTTGAAACTAGTTGAAACTAACTATTAATGCTAGTTTCAGCATCATAAAATGTCATTTTCATTAGTTTCAATAATAAAAATGTTATTTTCATTAGTTTCATTATCATAAGTGCTAGTGTCAGTAACAAAAATGCTCGTTTCAGCAACACAAATGCTAGTTTCAGACAACTAAATGCTAGTTTCAACGATTAAATGATGTTTTCATTAGTTTAAGCATCATAAGTGCTAGTTTCAGCCACAAAAATGCTAGTTTCATTAGTTTCGACAAACACGAATGCTAATTTCATTTGTTTCGGCATCACAAGTGAACACAAAAATGCTATTTTTATTAGATTCAACAACACAAATGCTAGTTTCATTAGTTTCTGTATATAAATATTAATTTGTTAGCAAAAAAATAGTTAAATATAATTAGTTAGTAATTAATTAACACTAATGGATGTCAAAAACACCTTCAAAATCCATTTTAGGGAGAAAAATGGAGTCCATATCCAATTTAGCGAGATTTTGGAGAGTACTTGATTAGATTTTAGGGCACCCAAAAATAGAATGACTTTTTTTATAAGAGGTTTTTTAAAGTGGTTATTTTATAAATTAGGTGCTCTATAGTGGTTGTTTTATGTAATTTTTTGTGCACTTAATTGATGCGCTTGATCAAGACTCCATATTTTCAATTCAAGTTCTTATTTCAATTCATAACAAGTGCCCTTGTGCTTTAGTTTCCTACCTAGAAAACCTAGAAGAGTTTGATCCTTCCTAAAAGTTGTGTCTTTTCGTTCAAAAAGTTATTATCTTTTAATTTGTGTTTGTTCATTCATACCACTTGGCCACTATAAATACTCAATTCTAGTGATGGGGAACGTAAACCATTTTGCTCTCTCCTTGGCAGTGAAGAAGATGTGCAAGGTTTGATCCCTGACGGAAACATAAGGTAGTTTAGGTATTGATGTATAAGGTGGTGTCGAATGTTTGTATATGAGTAGTTGTAATATTTAGCGTTAAAAAGAAAAAAAATAAATTATGCATTCTCCTTCTCTCTCTCTCTCTCTCTCTCCCCCCCCCCCCCTTAAACGGTCAATCTAACATATTGTACTTGTACACTACTTAATCACCACCTTATAATTCCAAATATCCTAAACCACCTTATGCCTCCGTCGGAATTCAAACCACTACCTCTCTTGCTATTACAACACCCTTACCACTTGACCACCCTTATAATTAACTCTATGCACTCTCCTTCTCTATTTCACATGAAAATCTTGTCTTCCCATATTATTATAATCCATTCAGTTTTTGTATTTTAATTGTTTATATGTCATCTCACTACAAAATTATCTTTAAAAACCATTTGCTAGCAAATTAAGCAACAAATATATGGCGAATAAAGTTTTCAGGAAATATTGACATCACCCAAATCTGCAGATATTCATGTTTGTGCTCGATGTTTCCAATATGAACTAATCCTTGTTAAAGACGGATCTCATCAAAGCTAAAGGTCTCCTATTATTTATGTTTTAGTGATGAAAAATGACACATGTTGGATTTTAGTGATGAAAAGGGCATATGGAGGATACATGTGGTGCCACATAGATAGAGAAGAAATATGGAGGATCAAATGAGTACTCATTTGTATGAAATTTTTTAGGGAGTTCCAAATTTAGTATTACATTTATGTGAGCCCCAATGAATTTAGGAGTCCTGAAATTGTTAGTTTTTACTCCCTCCTATTTTTATTACTTGACGTTTTAGCTATTTCACACAAATTAATAAAAGTTATAATTAGGATATTCCTATCATTAAGTAGCATCGTAATAATAAACTAATTTTGTCTCCAAGAGACAAAACCCAATAAAATAGCATTATTTTAAGTAAATAAAAGTGAATTAGTATGGGTTATAGTCTAAAATGACAACTATTCTAAAAATACTTAAAATTTTAAAACGTCAAATAAACCAGATAGGAGGAAGTAACACAATTGATTCAATTTCATCCTAAATATAAAATTTGGGGAGGTTTTATGACACATGTAACTAGTGCTCAACATTTTGATATATGTATGAAAGTAGAGAGCACAGAGCACTACATATGTTTTTTAATATGTGCTCATGTTTAATGGCATGCATGTTGGTCTTAATAATATTATTATATAACTATATTATATAAAGAAATAAAAACTATTATAAAAGCATGATACACGAAGGCAAAAGAAGAAAAACTATACTTGATGCAATTATTGGTATGATATTCAAAGCTGACCATGATAAGAATTTGGTCAAATATGAATAAATTTAACAAAAACTACAGTATCATATAGAGCACGTAAAAGTAGAAAATGAGAACCAAGTACTGAATATTCGTCATCATCAATACCGATTGCCGTGAACGTGTAAAATTTGGATAATAGACCTATACACCAATTTGAATTAGAATATTACTTACTCCATTTCATTACAAATTTTCTCTTTTGTCAACAGCTGTCATGTTTGACTCGTATATTACACCTAAATTATATTGATTAAAAAATTTTAAAAAATATTTGAAATACTACTAACTGAACTTTAATTATATAACTTTAAAAAAGAATTGCATCATACAATTTAAGAGTAATGTGCGGTCAAACACGAAGCATGTTGACCGAATAGAAATTTATTAATAAAATGGAGGAAGTATTTCTTATGTTATTTTAATAATAAAAAGTCCTGCTTATATATTTCATGATTTCACAAGTCACAACTTTTCTTCGATCCACCTTAATTTTACCCTTTGTGACTAGGGTTGTATTTCGAACCGAACGAACCGAACAAGAGGCTTATCGAACGTTCGTTCGTTAAGCATATAGTATGTTCGGTTCATGTTCATGTTCGCCGAACAATTCATAGCATGTTCATGTTCGGTTCGTTAAAATAATAAAATGTTCATGTTCGTTCGTTAAAGTTCGTTGTTCATTTGTTCACGAACGTTCATTAACACAAAAAGGCCTAAAATCCAACAATATTGATACTACAAAATTAATTTAAATATCCTGCCAAAAGTGTCTAAGAACATTATATAAGTCACAATAAAAATATAAAATTAACACCAAATATTAAACAAAGCACAAAACAAGTTAAAGGTAGCATGTATAATAATTATATATGTATATATTTTATATTTATTTAATATATTATATTATACCATGTTCACGAACTGTTCGCGAACAACTGAACAGAAACTAACATGTTCGTGTTCGGTTCGTTATATTAACGAACATGTTCGCGAACTGTTCGGTCAAAACCGAACCGAACACGAACCGAACGTTGACCGAACAATTTCGCAAACGTTCACGAACATTCGATTCAACATACAGCCCTAGCCCTATTTGTGACTTTGTCCCCTTCTTTACGCAATTCATTCCATTTCCAGCCGCAGCCAGTCTTTATCCTTAATTCTTCAACATATTAAAATACATACGGTCATTTAATTCACATCCAAAAAACAATAATTTAATTCAATTCAAATTTATTAAATTTAATTTAGAGATTTACCTGTTTGTTTTTTACAATACAAATCCTTTCGGTTAAAATTCATTAAATTCATTTTAATTTAAATTTCTTTAAACGGAAAAAGGGACCTGACAATACAACATATTGTAATTCTATATCTTCAAATACAAATTCAGTTCTGAACTTTCAAGTAAGGACTCATCAAATTGAAACCCAGGTACAAAACATGTTTAAGGGTATATCCCGATTCCTGTATGAGGATCCCAATCCTCCTCGAATAAAGACTCATTTGCTTATAAAAACTTTAGGGGTAAAAATGACCTTGAATTTTGAAAATGATCTACTTAAGAAAGGTCCTCCTACTCGAGGTAAGGCCTACTTAGTTAGATACTAGCCTTCGGAGAAAAGGATACTTCCACCGTCCACGTTATTACAACAGATAAGATAAAATGACATGGTCTAAAAAACAATGTTTCATCCCTCGCTATCTCCTAGAATAATATTACACGTTTAATCACTATATATTATCACTCAATCATACAGCAATTGGTGTTCTGAGGCTTAAACCTTCAGCCATCGATTAGCCATCTCCAACTCGTTCCGAGCAAGCTTGTGAAAGGGTCTAACTTCCTCCCCGGGATAATGAGATAGCAGGACAACATTACTAGCCGAATATGAACATCAAAACAATCCTGTACTCACTTAAGAGTTAAGATTAGTTGCTCAAGTGAGCTGTAACAACTGTTTCACATCGAGTACAATTTATTTTACTCTCATGACAGCCATTCTTGATGGAATTAAAGCCGATTGGCCGGCTTTCAAACTTTCACAAAATTAAATCAAACTCCACATTTACACTCCAAACAATCAAAATCACACTACAATATTCCCTCTTACGGTCAGAATCTAACAACTACACAATTCATTAGCCAAGTCAACTCCACAATAGAAAATCAATACTTTGAGCCACCTATAAATATCCATGCCTTTGCAATGCAATCTCATTCACCACCATCCCATCTTCAAGATTTGGCTAACACATACATATTCCAAAAAAATGGGCTCATCATCATCAAGTACTAGGATCATTCTCATTCTTCAATTTCTTTTCGTGGTTTCGATATCTTTACACCAACCAAACTCTGCACGACCTCTAAGCATGGGGCGCTGGCTACAAGAAGAAGGCCCCAAGATGCTTGCGTCCTTGCCACGTGGGCCCGTACCCCCCTCTGGTGGCTCTCCATGCACGTACATCCCGGGTGGGGGCAGTGGCCATTGTTCGTTTGGCGAAAGACACTTTGCCGGTATGCGTTCGCCTCCAAGATCACCCCCGGCTCTTGCTTTATAGGTCATCATGACGGGTCACGTACACTATAGTTCTAGGGAATTTGTGACAATTTATAATTTGTTTATTCGTTTTCAATTTCATTCTCCATTAGTACATGGGGAAACATTTAAATGAAAGATTATTTGGTTTCAAGATCACGTGGTGATTTATTATAGCTCATATATATCGTCTCAGTGTAAATAATTCCGCGGGTTGCTATTTTTTTCTTCCGCCAATGTGTTCGGGTTCACACCGTTATAATATGGTTCGAGCATAGTTGGCTGGAGATGACTTTACCGACCCAATATATACATTTGACTGATCAGAAGGTGAAGTGCCGGAGATTGGATTAGAGATTTGATCACTTAGGCTTTTTTGTTGTAATGTTATGCGAGTTAAGCTCGAGGACTTGTACGCAAACATTCAAATTTTAATTCAAATAAATACGATAAATACATATAGTATTTGTCCTCAGTTCTCACTATCATCAATGACGATAAATGGTTTTAACAAAAAGGTCTTTACTTTTGTTTAAGGTGTTTGTGCCCGAAACAATCACTATCAATGACGCCTCAGATTACGTTGAAAAAATATACTAGTACTTCTTCTACTACTAGTATAAAACCTGTAAGTAAATCAGAGCATGCACATAAGTAAAGACTTTGAATTTTGAATAAATCAACATACTAATATATAGCAAAGCCCAGTCTATCGATTCCAGCCTATCGATCGGTGTAAAGGCTATGCTTTATTCAACCTAAAAAGTACTGTCAGTTTAGAGTTTAAACAAGAAAAAGCTAAAATAAACATACTCTATACTAATAAATCAACGAATAATGAACTTAATTAAAGATAGAATGTAATGTTTCCCAGTTAAATTAGGAGTGGTAATTAAATGAAATTGCCCATACTTGATGTTGCACTTTAAAGTTGGTACCATGGAGAGATTAGGGTGGACATTGTCGGGTGTTTGATCCCGCTAAAATATTAAAAATAAGTTTTTATATAGTTAATATTATCGAATTTTCAACAACCTCTCCCCCAAAGGCCCAAACCTCTGAAATAAGATTCTATATGTAATTTTTCAAATTTCAAAATTTGGATCCGGCCCGATTATTATTATTATTTAGTACTAGTTTGTTTGGTAAGCAACTAAGCACGTCAAAACAAAAATTATGTTAGTTAACTTCATGACCACATTTTTAAATTGTTTGTCACTTAACCGAAAGGGCATAGGGTGTAGGAGGTTGCCAATGGGTTAAGACTGAGGTTCTTAATCACCTTTTGGACTTGACAGGTTGTTCTTGGTTTATAATCCATGATTAAATCTTTAAATTGCTTGTCATTTGTCTGTAAGAGCATAGGGTATAGGAGGTTGGCAATGGATTGTATGTTTTTTGGTTGTTGTATCTCGATTGTTCGCCCAAGACCACATCTTTAAATTGTTTGCACTTGTCCGCCAGAGAATAGGGTGTAGGAGGTTGGCAATGGATTAGCCAAATGTTTAATCGTTTTGGCATTGACGGTATGTTTTTTTTGTTGTTGTTTCCCGATTGTTCGCCCATGACCACATCTTTAAATTGTTTGCCACTTGTCCGTCAGGATATAGTGTGTAGAAGGTTGGCAATGGGTAAGATTGAGGTTTTCAATAATCAATAATCTTTGGAATTGACGGTATGTTTGTTAAAGGAAGTACTCAAATTTCTTTTTGCTATTCTGAGCAATTTGTCGATCGTTTTGGAGTTGGTGTTCGTAGTCAGTTTTTGGATAGTGGTTGTGATTAGTTTAGCTTTTTGGGGGTGTAGTAGTAGTTTTCCCCCTCTTGTACCTTCTTGGTTTGCGTTGTTTTGTACTTGGTGGTGCTTCGTTCTCTTTTCTCAGTATTTTTAAGAGTATATTTCATACTCTTTAATCTTTAATAACGCAGTTTGATTATTAATAAGATTTTTAGCTGATTAAAAAAAAAAAAAGGAGAGCAGATTTATGAAACATAATGATGTGCAGACAAACAAAATCCTGACACCGGCCAAGTGCATTTCGTCAAACCGCACAAAATCTGAATTACATATGTTCAATTTCAAGAAGGATTTTAAGATGGTAACGCATAACATGCATGTCTGCTTACTGTATACTTGCCTATAAGGAACGTTCCTACAAGCTGACTTCATTACACAGATTTCTTTAGTGAGAATTAGACAAGAAGACTGTTGAAAATGGAAGTGTTATGCTGACCGGACTGGTGGAGAATGTTTTGTTCCTCTTGGCATTGTGTCGGTCAAATTAACTTTGCAACTGTTCACCTACTTTTAACTTTAATATTATTAGGTAACAAGTGAATTTATAATTGAGTGGCCGACTAATAAGGTTGTTGGAGATGTCAGAGGTTGGAACCTTGATGCAGACATAAGGTAGATGAGGATAACTAGATTGGTAGGTTGGTATAGATATAAGGTGGTAATAGAGTAAAATTCAAACTGGCTAATTTATGCTAAACAGCGAGAAGGAGAGACGTTTTACATATAATATAATATAATATAATGCATCATCAAATTAATTTTTAATATATAGTAATCAACTTTAGATTTTAGAATTTAAGCAATATCACACTTTCAATTGTTTATCTATTCTTTGATTACGCAACTTATCCACATTTACTATATACCCATATTTTGTACGAGTAATATTTTATTATATCTTTTACCGTAAATTGCATCATAACCTTATCCTAATTATAATTATAAGAATGAGAAGATTCAAAGTACAAGTCTTATACAAGATGCTAGCTACTACTTCTTACTTAGGATTGAAAATGATCAAATCTAAATGACATAGATTTCCCACTTGAGGAAGTTGCTTGGTACGTGATTACTGATTAGCAACAATATGCATGCACGTACGTTATGCTTAAATCAAACACATTCCAATCTAAATTCAAACATATATCTTTAATTTTAGCGTTAGCTAATCAGTCAACTTTAAAAATAATTTTATCTTATTTAAGAAGATAATTGGTTTAAGAAGTTAATTTATGTAACTTATCAAAAAATAAGGTCACCTTATCAGTTTATTTTGTAAACTGCCTAAGAATTGTTTTTGGAATATCAGCGGACATGTTTAGAATTAGAAGAGCATTATTATTAAGGCATGCATATTTTCTGTTTAGTTAGGCCGAAATTGAAAAATAATCCGCCAGATTGACCTGGACACTTGGTATTGTCTTTTGCGAGTTACTACTAAAATTTTAACACCGAAAAATATGATGATACTCCAAAGTCCAGAGCACCGCGCGCAATAATATTAAACGTTAGTACTAGTAGAACACAGAAGTCCTATTACGCATGTACAAATTATAGTCCAAATCCGTTTTCTTGCCTTAGAATTGTTCTTGACCAAAATCCCTTAAACCTGATCATATAATTACGTCAGACTCTTCCAAACTGAAAGAAGACTCAAATGTTGACAGATTTTGTAATATTATTTGATATTTTTTACATGTTCTAAAAGATACTATAAATTATTATAAAATACGGGTATACAGTAAATGTTGATGAGATGTGTAAGCAAAGAATAAATAATCAATTGAAAAAGTGTGATAAAACTATAAATATGTTTGATTTTGTAAGAGTTATATTTTCATCACAAATTGAACATTTTGTAATGACACAATTAACACCTACAATGGTAAAATGACGCAATATTATAGTTGATTAAATGTTTTTCGTTTAAGTTAATTGGCCATCTTCGTGTTGCAAATTAATTCTAATTTACACTGTAGAAAACAAATTTTAAAAATTATATTAAAATAACTATAACATTTTAACAAAAAAATAAAATTTATGACAAAAAGATCAATAAAAAGTACTGGGTGTTGCATACGCTGCTACAGCTCAAAACATCAAGATCCTGAACACTGCTACCGCAACAGAAGACTGCGAAGGACCAGGGTGTTTCACCACCTTGCAACTACGTTTACCGCCAGAACTGCCACAGGCAGAGGCTGTCGATTTTCGACCGACAGAGTCAACAGGAGAAAGATGAAGACCGGAGATAATGATCCAACACTCGGTAAAATAATTAAAAGGCCAACTATGAAATGTTTTAGAAAAAAACTTCAGATTCATAAAACTTTCAATGTAAAAGAACAAAAACAAAATATATCAAACTGAGTCACTCTTTACAACCCTCGCTACAAATCAAACAAGAATGCATGCTCCCCCTCTTCTGTAAAATTATTACACCCTGCGTATTGAACAAACCCGCCAGGTTCGCTGCTGCGCAAGATGCTGCTGCTGTTACAACATACATTCCGCGGCTTAATGCCCACTTGAAGGTCGGAACATTGTGTAGCCATTCACCCCGACTGAGAGGTTTGCATACTCCGGCATATGGTGATAGGGGTACCCATCATTATCCGTTGCTGCTGCATTCATAACGCCCATATATGGCATATCAGAAGTCGACATCTGCCACTGGTTAGGCATCATGCTGTCCATCTGCCCGTTGAGATTGTACGGTCTTGGATTACCTTGCGGTATCATATCCCTAGGAGCATCATACGGGGTGGTTCCTAACGCGCCATAGTTATGTTGAAATCCTCCTTCATCATGGTAGGTTCGTGTCCTCTCGAACCTACAGGACCCCGCTGACAGGCCAAGCCCACTTGACATGACAGGGTCGCCAGGAAAGGTCAAGTGCCGATTCAGATGATGGGAGCCGTTGTTCATGTTAGGAGTATAACTCATGCTTGGTCCGGAAGTATTTCCGTACACGTACTCATCATCAAGCAAATCATTGATGATGTCCAGGTGCGGAAATTCATCCGTGAATGCATGGTTTTGACGCCCCGATGGTGTGGCAACTGGGAATTCCGATGGATTGTGATTCTGTGGTCTGCTGTACGCCGGGTTGTATAGATTCAAACTGTGCATATCGTTCAGCAAAGTAGAATGATCGGAAGCAGCAACGGGTAACTCCCGGCTATTACTCTGCGGGGTATCCATCCAATGCGGTCCATTCTGCAAACCATCATGCTGATTCACCATTCCAAACGAAAACATCTGCCTAGATGGGTTTGTGTCCACTCTATCAGAGCTTATGTTTCTTTGATACAGCGACGGTCTAGGTGTCTGCGAATACGAACTGGATGCATTTACCATGGAGTAACTCTGACCATACGCGGATGAAGTTCCAGTTGCATTACTACCAATGATTGCGTTGCGATAAGACTGCGGAACATAACTCTGGGGTGATGTAGAAACGCTAGGTTCAGGGCCAAGCCGTCCAGTAGCACTTGCAGAGCGTGAAAGTGCAGGTGCCGGTGCCGTCTGGGCCGTGGATACAGCAGCAGGCCTAGGGGCTGCAGGTATAATTAGCGGAGCACTCGAGGGTCTTGATACAATAGATGTCATTGGGGGCGTCGAGGGCTTTTCACTCCCAACCGCCACTACTGGATGTGCAGCAGGCTTTGGAGTTGCTAATTTCTGACTCATATCTGGTTTTGAGGAGGCAGCATTCTCAGCGGAGTTTGCTACACGCACAGACCTATCCCCTTGCTTAGGACTATCAGAAGTTGATTTCTTCAATATGACGGGATCACTAACAGCATTAGCCTTTAGATCTGATTTTGGATCAACAAACGGTATGCTTTTGGATGGGCTTCGGGGTGGTGACGTTACAGAAGCTGTCCCATTCGGAGATAATTCCGTATTACCTTTTGCAGGTAAGTTCCTTTGCATTGAACCACTTCTTTCGTCCTATGGCAGATAAGGCAGAAGGATTAGTTGAATATAGTAAAATAACTGCCAGCAAATGTATATATAGACTGAGATGGGCCATCTGACATAACACGCTACCATTTCAAACAGCACAGCCCGTACCATGACTAATGCAAAACACCGCCACTCATGAAATTATTAAGGTAATAATGCGTGAAGAGACAAACTGACAAAGGCAATTAGCCCAGATTGAAATTGAGCGGCATAGAAATGTACTCAAGCAAGAGAAACACCTTTTCCACACGCCTGTCAGTACCATTGACTTTCACAGTCCCAGCAGCAGCCTGAGACATGGTTTGAGCTGTCCTTGAGCTTCGAGATGCATCAATCCAGGGGCCTGCACCACTTGCAGCTTCTGATGACTGACTAGCCTCTTCATGAGCCCAATTATCAGAAACCAACTTGCTTTGATGCTTCGTCCCTCTGGAAATAGAACAGAGAAAATTCATGTTTACTGTAAAATATCAACAGAGTAAAGGGAAGGGGATGGTGTGATCATACCTAGCTAGATTTTTTTGGTTCTTCTGATGGTTGCCTGTATGAGACACATTTATCCCAACACCAGGAACCGAGTCAGAGGAACAAGTAGATGAGCTATCATCGACTGTATATGGATTTCTTCCTTCAGTTCCATTCTGGCGACCTGAAATAACGCTAAAACCACTGCTACTGGCTTCTGTAGGAGGTTGAACTTCAGAATTATCAGTGTCCCAATTGACAGGACTTGTATCTCTGTCTTCTGAGTCTATTGGAAGTACTTCAGGTTCACAATCCACAGAATCAGATGCATCTGAAACATCCTCCAAAGCCTCAATTTTCTCGATTACCATCTCCGACTCGGCACTTAAGGGGTCTTTGATTTCAAAATCTTCCTTTATGCTATCTTGTACAATACTACTGAACTTTTCATCTCTTCCCTTCTCTTTTACTTTCCGGTTGTTCTTTTTCTGTTTGCCCTGGAAGAATGTGAGTGACAGCATATAAGACCATTTTTAGATGCAATTGTGGGTTCAGGACAAGGGTGAAATGGTTATACGCGGAAATAAAATCAGTTACTATTCAAGTCATGAGTGATGAACATCTTTGTGCAGGTTTCCACTGGAAGTGAATCATAGTATCCAAAGATTCATAATTGAGGCAACAGCAAAAAGTTGCCAACGCAACAGCTCATATTATTTTTCACCAACCTGTTTCTTTTTAGATTTCTTTTCTGCTATCCCACGCCTAGGTTTCTGCTCAATCTCAGCATGCCAGGCTGCTTCCTCCTCTCGGATGAGCTCCTCTTGCCTCTTTAAAGCAACAGCCTCCTGGTATGCAACGTCAATTTTACTGTTGGGACAACAAGAAAAATCTTAACATGTGGAAAATAACAATCACGCTTATGAAGGAAAAAGCTAATAGTAGCACAACTGAATGCAGAATGGAGATATTAAAATGCATGTTGAAGGTTTCAATATAAAGCAGAGAGGAAGAAACAAGAGGTAAAATATGAATTTCCATCTGAGTGTCAAATTAAATTTGTTTGAAGTTCATGCAAAATGAAGCTATTGTACTTTTGCTCCCTTAACGTTTCTGCCAAATCGTACTGGCATGATATGAGCTAATCAAGTGACAATTGCTCAAAACAGAAAACAAATAGCAGGTTATGACTGACAAAAACATGGGATCAAATTTGTGGCTGGCATACCCTCTTCAACCGCCCTCTCCCTGCACATCATATTCCCTCCCCATTATTTTAACTGTAGAAACTGCAAAATTCACTCTCATCTTCAATCAGAAAATGTAGAAACTGCCCAACACTGTTTCTATCTTCTATTGAGTAAAACATTGGTGGCAAGTGGCAACCAGTACAATGGATTCTCATGATTACTGAACATCATACATTTCATACAGAAAATTCACCCACAATGTACAACAGACAGGAGAACAGTGTAGCATAAAAAGAATTTCTCCCATAACATGTTGTGAGAAAGTCACCCACATTAAATAAATTTGTGATAATAGAAAATGTTATTGACAACCAGAGCATAAATAAGCTACCTGTAAATATGGAATAAGACAAATATCTCGATCGTCCGCCGACCCAGTTCAGTAAGCCGCCTCTCATCACGTTCAATAGAATCTTTGCTGATTTCCTCCCCAGTCACACCATCCTATAATGCATGTATTATCTCAGTCATATTATCAATTAACAAAGTCCGAGAGTAAAATAAAGAGCATATATAATATAAACCAGGAGAAGCAAGAATACACACACGCACAAAATGAAACAAGTGTGCCAGATACCTACAATCCCATCCCGGAATTCAAGACTATTATAGTTGCAGTCCTAATTCGTTGACAATTGGGTTTGCCGAACATGATATCCCAGCTCTACAATTTTTTCCATTTTAGTTGGAATTACTGGCAACTCGAAACAGCAAAGACATCTAGCATTATCCACACCATGTCAGCCTAGAAGTCTAAGTTGATATTACCACTACGAAAGGTCATCTGCTTGGTACAGCACTATTGTGCAATTGATATCATCAATCATGCATTATGCACACCTACTCTTGTTTATATCCACTAGCAAGAAGTGCACCAGTTAATTCTTGAAGCAACAACAACTACTAAATGCAGCACATAGCCCCACTGGATGTTTCTCCAGTTGAAATATAGTACAAGGAAATCCCGCATTTTAGTCAATGTCAATCTTGAAATCTTCAACTATTTGAAATAATGATATTCATATGGTGTTGTACTTGTACCAGCTGTCGCGGCTTAAGTTCATATGGTGCTCATTATAATTGGCTTTCAATACTCTATGGACCTACATGTGCAGAACAAAAATGTGGGACAGTGAATTATTATTATTCCTAGAAAGTAACTAAGTAACCAGTGGTCAATAGTTAACTTGCATTCTAACAAGCAACAGGTTTACAACCAGAGCTGAAATGAGATACCGTAATATGTGCACTCTAACTATAAATAAAATGGTTGATCCCTAAATGATCTTGCACTGAACATCATCTCAAAGAAGTTTTGCATAATTCTTATCATATAATTTATTACTAATGGGCAACAGCAGAACGTGGCATATGGCTATATCACATATAATTACAACAGCATACTGACCTTAGTACGATTTTGAGGACCCTTATCATCCTTTGGTGGCAAAGGTTCCATAGCAGCTCTTTCAAGCAGTAGAAGAACATCATCCACCAAAACGAATGCATCCTTTTCAATACCAATAACAGGATTTGGTAATTCTTCTGCATCCACGGACTTTCCCTTGCTCTTCTTCCCCTTAGTTTGGCCTTCAAGGGCCTTCAGACCACTGTACAGTGAATCCATGACGAGGGTAGATGTGACTTCTTTTTCTACAAAGAAATGCTTTACTGCTACTTTCAGTATCGACTCCGTTCTCTCCCGAGACATGCGCCGTCTGGAGCTCTGGTCCATCCCCAGCCAGAAAGTGCAGAAGCTGAGAAATTATTCACAAACACGAAATGGCATAAATGTTAAACTGGTGTCATAAAAGGAAATAGGAAAGAAAAATGTTAACAAGGTCTTCATCATGAAAACTCACTGTCTTCCAATGACAATATGAAAATTTTGAGCAATGAAACCAAGCAAGTAATAAAATGATTGCAGGCAGTTATTGAATTCCCATTTCTCAATGCAGCTGGTTAAAAATAAAATCTTTTACGATTTAGGAAATAAATTAGTTCATAAATAGAACAAGTGTAGTAATTCAAATTTTGCTGGCCATATTGGAAGTTAGGAACTTTACAGTTAAATATTTCAAATCTTGTCTCACCAAGTTTCATTAGAAATCTCATGCAATATGACCAACTACCATTGTTCTCAAGACTATTAAAATAGTTCCTCTTCATGGCCAAAAGTAGTTGAGATTTCGACAATTTAGACCACAACACACAATCACTGTTGAGATTCATCGATACCAAATAAAATTTAGTCAAAGCTGGTACAGTAGTTTCAAACATAAACTATAGTGCTACTACACATTGGTCAACAAAAAATATAAGGCACAAACAAAGCAGATAACATTTGTCTCAGGAATGGAAAGTATCTCTCCTTTTTTTGAATTCATTATTTTTTATTAGTTGAGAAAAAGCCTACTTTTAAAATTCAAGTTGTCCAATTTATGGTAGGGAGATGACTTGAATGAGAAATTACGTATAGAAACTAGTGAAGAGCTTATTTTTCCGACCTTTATAAATCAAGATCTAATTAAAAGTATGCAGAGAGGAGGGAGGAGGGAGGGTTGTTGGGAACCAAGTAAATGGGGAGCAGGCAAGATACCTAGACCATTTAGCTTTTTCGTCTATTAGCTTCCCAAGTTTTGTCCGTCGATCTTCCACAAATCTTCGACAAATTTGTTCTACATTTGACAAATATACTCGTACAAGTTCCCTCCTATACTGACAGTCAAGGCAACGGAATGGCCGATCCGCTCTTTCTCTGCAGAACAATACTTACAATATCAGTGACTAAAGGCCACATATAGATCAACTAAGGTAGAGAAAGCTTGGAAGTAAACATATCTGTATAATATCAGAGCAACATAAATCACAACCTACTGGCAGACAAAAGAAACAACCGCTACCTTATAACTTGTACTTGGGCTTTAATGATCAAAGTATCAGCATCAATAAAGCCGTCCATCACTTTTGAGAGCTCCATAAATTTCTTCCATCCCCAGTCATGTTCCTTCTTCCAGAACCGGTGCAATGTATCTATGGTTTTGAAGAAACTATCATGCTTAGTACTGATATTAATCCTACTATTAGACACCAAATGGTACTAAAAATAATAATATTATTCATAATTGAATACCAACCCGAATATTTGGACTTTTTAGGATCCTTATTCACCACAGCAATTGTGAACTGAGCAAAATGACTCCACCCTGCTAAAGAGAAAACAAACACAGTTACAATTCCACCAGAAAAATGACTGAGATTTTAAGAAACAATCCTATGGTCAAGGGACGTCATTATACCGGGTAGAAGCTTGTCATGATTCGCAACACAGAGAAACAACGATAGGTGATTGCAGACATCACAGCCTTGAGGGTAAATCAATATGTACCTATAAACCACAATTCACATTCATTGTTAGTTGATTCTCTAATAACATTACATGCTTGCAAGTAATTACGAAAAATAAAAGTCATGCCTGGAACTTCAAGAAGATATAATGAACAACAGGAAGGGAAGGAGGGGAAAAAGAAAAAAAAAAGACGCAGCAGCTTATATCTGGTGCACATAACACCACAGAAGAATGAAAGTGTTTTGTTTTTTCAATTTATGAAAAGGTATTATCATCCATTATACATAACTACACTAATATCTGCACATTCCCTTGGAAGAAAATTAAATATGAGCACATTATCTATGAAACAATCAAATTTTGTTCTAAATCATACCATTTGTATCCTCCAACCTCAAATGCATTGCTCCGGAGTTCTCGTTTGTTGATTTGTGAAAACTTATCAATCTTCCATGTATATTTTCCATATAACTCGGAAGGTTTTGGTCCTGTAAAACAATAGTGTGGAACAACAGAGAAAAATCTCCTCTCAGCCACAACAAAGAATCGGTGCACAGAAAAAAAATAATAATAATTGTTTTAAACAACTTGTATGTTGGTCAAGGCATATCAACGACCCAAGTCTTACAATTCAAATGTAGCATTTATGTTTCTGCGAAGTTTATGCTGTTTTAATTCTATACGTCTCAACTGCAGGTCCGTAACTATTGGGACTATAAGGTGCAGATTATAGATATACAGATTAAAAGGATATTCTTTTCACAGAAACAAATGGCATACTTTACCTAACAATCATAATTAATTCCGCCAGTGAAAAAGGAGCGGATATCAACTTTCAATTACTTTGAAATCAGATTTTTGCTCTCAGGAATAGACTACTCATTCACCAAGAACATGTTTGCGAATCCATCAAATCATGCACAACAATATTGACATTCTAAAGAAGTAATATCCCCATTTGCATACGGTGCCACAATGTTCCCAACTCTACGGCATCTCTTTTCTTTTTCTTTTTTCTTTTTTTTTTTTTGCACCAATTACTGTTATAATTCGCGTTTCTCGAGCATATTGCATGATCATCTCTGGGTAACCCTCTGATCACACACACGTCTTCTGCAAATACATATTTCAAGCACATACTTGCCAATTCATATGTCGATTCACTGAACCCTCTATCTTTAATATTTTAGCCTAATTCAGCAGATAGCAGGTGTAAAAGAATCTGACGCAAAGCAGCGCAAAGTCTTAAACTTTACGATCCTCTGAGCAACCACCGAAATCGCAGAGAATAAATTTCACATATAAACTGCCAGTAAATATAAGGCTTAGAGGCACACCTCCATCTTCATCATCATCAATATCCCAGTATGGGGGAGAAGTCGATGGAGCCCCATTCTCCACTTGCTCAAATGATCTGCATTCCGCCATTGCATCACTAGATTGACGATGAAGCTGGTTTGTTCCGCTTGACACCCCTTCAAATGACCTCCCGGGTCCAGACTCCTCATTCGAAGCCCCAGCCATTTCCCCCGGTCCTCAACACCCGAAAAATGAGTTTCCGCTATGTTACCCTGTTTCATCACAAATGAAAACCAATCAAGAAAATTCCAAAACACTAGCACATAAGGTGATTATACATCTTTAGCACCGAAATGCCAAAAACAGACATCAAATTCAAACCAGCTAGCTCCTCTGAACATAAGCCCGTATCGAAATCCGAATAAATCTCCCTAATCCTAATGCAACAACAGACTACATTGAACTGATAACAAGATTCTACGATCTACTCCAGCTGTGTTATACAAGAATCTAGCCAGGGCATCGAATTTGACCGAGCACAATCCAATTCCATAAACCCAGAACACGAAATCAAGCTAATTCCTATCAAACCCCCAAATTAAATTACAAATTAAAAAAGATCAAAGCTTTACTGATTAATCAGCAAAAAGAATATATTTTTTTTCAGCCTCCCAAAGTGTGGACTACTAGAAATGAACACCTATCCTTAATCAAGAAATTGCAATCAAGAACGAAATCCCAGATACCCAATCAAACCCTAATCCCAAAAACCCCAATTTCTTTAATTTAATTAATAAAAGGGGCCAATCAGTAAACTCCGAGAATGAATTAAAAAAAAAAAGAAAAAAATTGCAAGTCAGATCGAAGAAGAAATGAAAACAAGAACAGACCTTTTACGGATAAAAAAGAAATGAAATGAAGGGTTTTGGTATGGTAGCTGAGTAATAATAAGTATCAGGTGAATTGAGTATCAGATAGAAATAGATAGAGGTTGAGGGAGATTGAGAAGAGGTTGAACAAAAGGAAATGGGGCGAGTAGAAGAAGAAATGAAGGAGCTAAGAATTGGAAAATGTGTATTTGTAAATATATACAGCAGATTCACTTCTATTTTATTTCCTTTTTATTTTTCTATTTTTTAAATATTTTTGATGTAATAAATTATGTATTTTTTCCTTTTAATTATTGTAATACTTGCATCTTATTGCGTGTCATTATGTACTTGTAAGTTGTAATACCCTACTTTCTATTTATTGTCATTAAGTATGGCCTGGTAAGAAAATCTGCAATGGAAGTAATAAAAGAAATAAAAAAAAGATATTTACCTTTTTTTTACCTTTTTGTATGCCGTGGTGAAGTGAAGAAGGGAGTTCCGCATGTCGTTGAGGAATGATAGACGATTCGAACTGATTAATTGATTAATCAACGAATCTCACGTTTTCTCATATACCTTTTCTTATGCGGTGGGTAGAGGGATAAAGAGAGTTGAGTATGTATGATGTTGGGGAATGATTGACGGTTCGAACTAATTAATGAATGAATGAATCTCACGTGTTCAGGTACTTTTTTATGGTGGAGGGATAAAGGGAGTTATGTATGTATGTTGGTGTGGAATTAATGATTGACGGTTCGAATTGATTAATTATTGAATGAATCTCACGTTTCTCGGGTGAGTATTTGTTGACGTTGACACTGGTTGTTACATGAAGACTTTTAGTATTCTACGTCACGCCACAATTCTTTGTCGTTTTCTGAAGGAAAAAAATATTGAGAGAATAATGAGGTGGAGAATATTTACACCAGATGAGCGTGAAGGCATACAATTCATCAAGCATCGAAGTGTTTCTGACTCCTGGGAAGTTTATTGGTGGGGTAACATTTTTCCCAATGATGAATGAACAACTCTTCCATAAGTTGTTCACCGAGGAATATTGAGCTACTCTAAATTACTTTGTTACTGATTTGCTTCATGTTAAATTGTCAAGGGAAGGTTTACTTTCAGGGTTACACTCTCAAAACTTCCAGCATGCATGGTGACCCCTATCCTAATTAAGGAGATTGTCAAAGCGATCCATTTTTTTCCAAAATTCATAAAAAATATATATTTGCGCGGTACGTTACTCTTCAAGTATTTATCATTCCTTACTGATTGATAATGACTACGGAAGATAAAACTTTGTGTTTGTCTTCCAATCTATTTATAAATTGCTTGAAATGAAGTTTGATTTGCTCTCTCAAAAGCAAAGAATTTGATTTTTGCATATTGGGTTTATAGAGCCCAAAACTCCTCAAATTCGCTTTTAGTAAGTCGGCCTGAGTAATTCAGTCATGGCGATTGTAAATTCTTCTTTGTCCACGAACTTTCTAAACCAAATTATGACATACGTTTTGGATCATATACTATGATTAACAAATGTACGTTAAGCTATTCTTTGATTCTTTATTACTCTAGTATGTAAAGACAAGTTAGTTTTGATTGCATAGTGTGGGCATGAAGTGCCCGTTAGCCGAAGAGTGGCTCATGATCTTCTAAATACTTTTCCTTGAGTTATACAATTTGTTCATCGTTAGAAAGAAAAGTATGAAGGGGAAGCTATTTCCACGTGTTATACTTGATAAAATCTCACAACTTTTACTACATGTTGGCATGTTAGAGGAAATCACGATTGTACTTAATTCCCTCCAGGTTTTTCTTTCTATTTTTATTTGTTGATGATTCTTTTCCTTTATAGAAAAAAAAAATTTGATAACGTTATGTTGAGGTCACGGGGCATGCATTATTAATGAAAATTTTGACTTTGCAATATATACATGACCACATGTCACTAAAATATGATGTCACGTGTCACATGCAACCATATCTAAGAAAACGAAGATGAGTTAAGGTAAAAAAAAATCAGGAGTAATTAATAATTATGATAGCAAATTCAATATTACATTTTGCATCATTTGCAAAACGTGAATTCGGTCTTCTATACGTCTGGAAAAAAAATCAGTTCAAATTTATTCAAACTAAATATTACACGAACTTTAACATATCAAAATGTATAACAGCTAGATACCATAGTTTGTACTTTTTGAAAGCCAAGGAGCCAAAACATTACTGTCAATGCATATGAAACCAAAACAACGCATCAAAGATCTTCTTCCAATTCTACCTTCATTTGGTTCTACCATCTGTGCTAAACTTCTAATCCTATATATTGTATAAACATCCCAAGAATGGCAGAAGTAGATAATTAAGTACTACTGCAAGTAATATATACCAATTGTACAAACTCAAAAATGGCAGAAGCTTCAAGTTACAGAAAGCTAACAACATCTCTGAACTCATGCACAGTCCAGCAGCCCCGTACCATCCTCAGCCGACTCCACATGCTCTTCCACTTCACCGCGGTTTCTGCAGTTCTTTACTACAGAGTCTCGAACCTCACGCGTGGAACTGTTCCCTTGCTTTCTTGGAGCATGATCACGTTTGCTGAGTTGATTTTCGCCTTCATTTGGTGTTTAACGCAGGGTTTCAGGTGGCGTCCTGTGGTCCGAACGGTGGCACCGGAGAATCTTCCGGAGGACGAGAAGCTTCCGGGGGTGGACGTGTTTATTTACACTGCAGATCCGAAGAAGGACTTGGTGGTCGATGTAATGAACACGGTTTTGTCAGCGATGGCCCTGGACTATCCGGTTGAAAAACTGGCTGTTTACTTAGGGGACGATGGTGGTGCTGCGGTGACATTGTTTGCTATGAAGGAGGCGTGCGTGTTTGCCAGGTGTTGGATACCGTTTTGCAGGAAATACGGGGTAGAGACACGGTGCCCTGAGGCATTTTTTTCGTCTTTTGGAGACAGTGAAAGGGAGCGGTTGGATAGCGATGAGTTTAAGGCCGAGGAGGAAAAGATTCAGGTATTTTTAGTTTCATATAGCATTGCCGTCATATTTCAGTAATTCCTGGCTCCGTCCCTGATACACCTAACATGGCCTATTGAATGGAATGTTCAGTTAAACTATGAACTGTTTAAGAGGAATGTGGAGAAACTTGCTGAAATCGATGACTCTATCAACGACACTGATCGTCCTTCTCATATTGAGGTAAGTTTCAGAACCCAAAAGAACTATATGTATTTGGAATTTTGCTGTTAGAGTACTAACTTCAATTCAAACTCACAGGTGATATACAACAGCAAGGACAACAAAGGACTAGATGATCACTCTAAAATGCCTCTTCTTGTTTATGTATCGCGCGAGAAAAGACCTTCCCCCCCTCACCACTTCAAAGCTGGATCCCTTAATGCTCTTGTAAGCCTCCAGTTTATATTATCTCTCTCTAATATGCGAATATGATGAAATGACAGTAGTGTCGTCTTGGAACAGAATGATCCTTACTATTGTTCAATGTAGCTTCGAGTTTCAGGAATAATGAGCAATGCTCCCTATGCGCTAGTGTTGGACAGCGACATATACTGCGAAGATGCAACCTCTGCTAAACAAGCAATGTGTTTTCACCTCGATCCCAAGTTATCACGCTCCCTATCATACGTACAGTTTCCTCAAATCTTTCTCAGTGTTAGTAGAAACAACATTTATGATGGCCAAGCCAAAGCTGCTTACATGGTAAGCTTGTGCATCTCTTCCTTCGAAATTTTATGTTTAATTTCTTCTGGAAACAATTAGCTTTACCAGTTGTTGAATCTATTGACAGACGAAGTACCAAGGCATGGATGGTTTGAATGGATCAGTCTGCTCAGGTGCTGGCTATTATTTGCAGAAGAAGTCACTATATTGTCGTCCGGATCATAAAGGTATATAAGTCTTATGTTTTTTGCTACATAAACTCAGTTAAAGAAGCTATGGATCGAAAGGACTAATATTGTTCCTCCCATGGAATGTATAGATGAGTTTATTCATGAAGCCGAAAAGAATTTCGGCCTCTCTACAGAATTGATTGATTCAGTAAAGGAACTTGCTGGTAAGACCGCGTTTAAAAGGGAAAACGTATCTGATGCTACCATCGAAGAGGCCAAGAAGCTTGCCTCTTGCACATTTGAGCAAAACACTACATGGGGAAAAGAAGTTAGTCTTTTGATTTTGAACTAGCTAGCATTTAACATATGCGCAAATGGCCTAATGTAACTGTTGATGATGAAATACAGATTGGTTATTCGTACGACTGCATGCTGGAGAGTACCTTCACCGGTTATCTACTACACTGCAGGGGATGGAAGTCCATTTATCTTTACCCGAACAGGCCATCCTTCCTCGGATGCAGCACTGTTGACATGCAGGATGCATTAGTTCAACTCATGAAATGGGCCTCTGCATTGGTTCAAGTCGGATTCTCAAGATTTAGTCCTCTCACTTACGGAATGTCCAGAATGAGTGTCTTCCAAAGCCTGTGTTACGGATACTTCTCATTTTCGCACTTTTTCTCCGTTGCATGCTGCTTGTATGGCATAGTTCCTCAACTCTGCTACTATTATGGAATTCCCATCTATCCTAAGGTAACAAAGTTTTAAATTAATGTTCAGAGTTTCTTACATCTGTCCAAGCCATAAATGAAGCAACTAACACTGTAATCGACCAGGTTACAAGTCCGTGGTTTGCAGTATTTGCAGCAGTGTTCTTTTCGTCTCGTGCAACACATGTTTATGAAGTGGTATATGGTGGTGGCTCAATCAGGGCAATATGGTATGAACAGAGAATCTGGCTGATTAAATCTGTTACAGCCTGCTTGTTTGGATGCCTTGACGCGATGATCAATTGCATAAGTGTCATGAAATCGAATTCCACCCCGATCAACAATGACAAGGCCATCGACGAAGAGAAGCCTGATAAGAAAAAATTCGACTTTTCAAAGCTGTTCAGTTTGCCATTGACACTGCTGGTTTTATTGAACTTGGGTTGTTTCATCGGCGGAACCAAAGGATTGATAAGCGAAAGAAACATCAGAGAGATGTTCGGACAAGGTTTTCTGTCCCTTTATGTTCTGCTTCTGAGTCTTCCAATAATGAGGCATTTCATTATGTTCTTTTGATTCATTTTTTTGTTCTTATTTAAGTCCTGTAATAATGTTATTGTATCCATTGAATGGTTTATATGTGCATGAGTAAAAGATTTAACAGTCTATATATAGTTCTTTTTGCATGCAACCTGAAAATTTGGAATTCTGTTGCTTCCATTACACATGTCAATGGTTTCCCTTTAATCATTGATCTCTTTCAGCCTATTTTAAAGTTCTTATTTGACTGGATCTCATCCATCAAAACAATCTTGATCCTTCTTATTTTCCTATATTGTTATGTCAATTGTCAATTTTTTTTTCTCTTTTTCCAACAAGAACAAGAAAGTAGAACCATGGCTAGTAGCACCACATCTCCACTTCCTCTCAACCAATGCAGAACCTTGAAAATAAACCTGACAATCAACAGGCTTCATATGCTCTTCAATGGGGCTGCCATTTCAGCCCTCTTTTACTACAGAGTCACCAACATCTCCCAGATCATCAAAACAAGGGAGACTCCAATTGTCCCGTATCTTATCGTATTCTTGTCGGAAATAGTGCTCACTTTCTTATGGACCCTGCACCAAGCGTACAGATGGCGACCTGTGAAGCGCACAGTGTACCCTGAGAGGCTTCCGGAAGATAACAAGCTTCCTGCGGTTGACGCCTTCATATGCACTGCTGATCCGAGCAAAGAGCCTTCTCTCGGTGTGATGAACACTGTCATATCAGCTCTTTCCCTCGACTACCCTCCTGATAAGCTTGCTATTTATCTTTCGGATGATGGCGGATCTTGGGTGACACTGGAAGCCATGAGAGAATCATGGAAATTTGCAAAGTCATGGATTCCTTTTTGTAGAAAGTATAGTGTGAAGAACAGGTGTCCTGAGGCATTCTTTGCTGGTGCTCATGACAAGTTCAGCAGTAGCAGTGGGAGTAGTGAGTTTGAGGCTGAAAAGAAGGAAATCGAGGTTTCTTATACTTGTTTAACAAATGTGTTAAAGTCTTGAAATGTTGATTCTTCATTTTTGATGTTTTATTCTGGCAGGAAAGGTATCAAGAATTCCAAAGAAACATTGAGAAGAATTATGTAAATGCAAAGAGTTCTGTCAGCAGAGATCATCCACCTACCGTCGAGGTATGCAGTTTTAACTATAGAACAATGCACTTGTTTTCGTATAGTACTATATCATCTTGCTTAATAAGCAATCGAAAGACACGTGCATTTTATGAAGATCATGTATATATGTTTCGGATTAGTACAGATGAGACAGTCATTGCCTTTCACATCTCTGATTGTTAATGCCAGGTAATGGGAGATGGAGAAGAGTCGAGCAGAACAGATATGCCTCTTCTTGTTTATGTTTCGCGAGAGAAAAGGCCTGGCAAGCCGCACCATTTCAAAGGAGGAGCACTGAACACTCTAGTAAACTTCTACTTGATCTCATGTTTCAAGACGTTTTTCTTAACTTCAGGGATATCTCATACACTTTGCCTAAATTGTTCTAGCTACGAGTATCGGCAGTGATCAGCAATGCTCCATACTTTTTGGTGCTGGACTGTGACATGTATTCAAGTGATCCAACATCCGTTCGCCAAGCAATGTGCATGTATCTTGACCCCAAAATTTCTTCGAAAATCGCCTGGGTTCAGTACCCACAAAAATTTTGTAACACAAGTCCTTACGACATCTATGATGGTCGCCTGCACCCTATTTGGGTAGACGAGCTATCTGTCTAGTGCTTTGTTTGTTAATAATATAAGTGAGATAAGTTTTTTTCTGATAGATTCAATTGTATTCTGCACAGAGAGAAGGCCAGGGGTTAGATGGTCTAAGAGGACCAGCCATATATGGATGCAACTTTTTTATGACAAGAGAAGCAATCTATGGGAAAGAAAAAATCCGAAAAGGTACACATTGTTTCGCGTATAACTGTATAAGTAATAAGGCCTATGTGCATGCATGGATGTCAAAATCTTAACTGAAGTCATTATCTCCAGATGTTGATATCAACCAGCTTAAGAAGACATTTGGTCCAAGCAATGCGTTCATCAAATCTGCCACTGATGGTTACAAACCGAGTGTCTGGAGGGATAACGGGAAGGTCTCAGATGAGTTAGACAAAGAGATCCAACTTCTAGCTTCGTGCACATATTGCGATGACTCTGAGTGGGGAAAAGAGGTAACTACCTTGATGCTGAAAATGTGTCGTTACAGTTAGAGGAAGTGAAATGTTGTGATTGTGTGTTGTATCTTACAAATGCAGGTCGGTTATAGATACTTTACCGTGGTAGAAGACTCCATCACTAGCATTCTCTTACACTGTTCTGGCTGGATTTCCGTGTTTATAGACCCAGCCAGGCCATGTTTCTTGGGTGCCTGCACTTCAAGTCTGAACGATATGTTGGTTCAACAAACACGCTGGTCGTTTGGCCTAATGCAAATTGGTCTCTCAAAATATTGTCCACTATTCTATGGGACAATCAGGATGTCAATTCTTCAAAGCTTGTGTTACACAGCACTTGTTTTCGACGCTCTCTATGTTATCCCGTTCTATGGTTTAGCTCTCATTCCTCAAATATGCTTAGTTCATGGTATTCCTCTCTATCCCAAGGTGAGTTCTAAAATTGATAAAATGAGGTAGAAAGAAACTGTCAAGTTATCTAAACCTGTAACACATCTTCTGTTTTCATAGGTTTCAGATCCATTCTTTTACGCGTTTGCCTACCTCTTCATAGCATCACAACTCAAACATGTGCAAGAGGTCTTCTCTTATGGAGATTCATTTAGAACATCTGTATATGAACTGAGGGTGTGGATGATGAAATCAGGAGTGTGTTACTTTTATGCAACTTTCAACGCGATTGTGGACAAGCTTGGATTACGAGAGGCTGATTTCTCGCTAACAAACAAAGATATCGAGGATGAACAAATCAAGCGCCACCAAGAAGGAACATACGATTTCCAAGCATCGCCTATGCTCATAGTTCCATTATGCAGCTTGTACATCATAAATGTGGCTTCATTTGTTATGGGAGTTCGAAGAATGCTTAACACACAGAAGATGGAAGAGTTTTTCGCACAAGCAGTTATCCCGTTCTTCGGTATAATTCTGAATTTCTACTTGCTCCAGGGTATGGTTTTGCGGTTCGACAAAGGCAGCATTTCGTTCATCGTTACTACGATTTCGATTGCTATTTCTGCAGTTTTCTTGTCCTTGGGGTCCTTTATTCTCATTTAGATACTCAATGACAGTTTTCTTAGGGAGAAATTGCAACTCAGAGATATATATATAAAGAGTTTTGATTCAAACTCTGTATTGTCTAATTAAAAGGTTTTTGCATTACTTAGACATTTTAGCTAGATGGTAAAGAATGAAAACTGGCTAGTATTGTCTTGTATTTGTTCAAGAATTATGCTGCAATTTAACTTTGTGCCTAAAGTATAGGAGTATATATGTATCTCTCTTCAATTAATTTCATGTGGGCACCTAATCATGCAGCTCTAATTAGCCATTAACAATACATGGATTTTCAACCTTAATGAAATAAGGGAAAAAGACACCAACTGGAATAAAACAGTACTAATAGTAATATATAGTGACACAATAACAATGACAAGGTTCAACAGATTCCCAATGTTGAATTTACTGTATTTATGTACTGCAATCTGCTACTAAATTCAATATTGATGGGGAGAGATGAAGAGAGAAATACACAAAAAAACCTTTGTAGTATTATGATTCTATAAGAACACTGGCAATATAGAGGTCTTTGGGGCTGAATTAGACAACACAGCTAGCTAGGTTCCAAGCAACTTTCTTCACTATATTATTAATTGTTAACCAATACTTAATTTGCATCCCTTAATTAGTACTCTGGATTTTCTAAAATTGTTTACGTTTAATTTTAAAACAATTTATTAATAGATTCATATGATGTGTGTAGTGTTTGATTTATTGATAGTTCTTAGTTTGAGTCGGTTAGACTAAGATTAAAGTCTCAATCTATTGAAATTTTCTAGATCCAAAATAGTACTTCTGTGCAAAACTTGTTTATCGATTAAATCACAAATTTTGTCACGATTTTAAAAATTTTGACTAAAAACTATCATGAACATTGAACAACATACGTTATACTTCATGTGACATAATACAAACTTAATGGAGGATTTTTACATTTTCCGGGTATAATTTAACATCCTTTTGTTCAGTATAACTTTATCTTTTTGACATTTACACTAGATGAAATGAGTAGAAAAGCCACAAGAAGACACAGCATTACATAGTTTAGCAAAGGTATAATTAGACTTTTACCTTAACTCCTTTTATGCCATACACAGAAACAGCAAGTTTACTTTTAGCCCTATAGTCAAGTGAGTTCTTGATTGTAAAAACAGATATATACATACAGTATACAGCTATATATCTGATTAGATGCTACATGTTTCATATAAAACACACACTACCTCCACTGTGCTTCTGTGAGTGTATAAATTCATGCACTGTACAAAAATTATGTAATTGGCAAATTCTGCAACATTGGCATTGTGACCTTACAAAAGTGGAGCTACAAATAGAAGAATCCCAATACACTCCATTGGCCACCGGTCATTCACTAGATCTCCTTCATCCTAGCTAATTTTAGGCACAATCTTTTGCATGTTTCAAGAATCTGAGAAAGCTTGCTATGTGCTTTAGTGGTGAAACTTGGAAATAAAATCGATCTTGGGTTCACTGAGATATACTACTATCTTTTTAATGTCCATGAGCTAGAAGATCTAAGGGTGTCTGTTGTTGTTGCTATTATATTTTGCCTGTCTGCAGCCAAGAACGTGAATAACTACTCATTAGTAATCATTGCGATCAATTAATCATGCATATATAAATGCTTTCTAATTCTTGAAATGTAACAAACAAGTACTAGCTACTTAATTAAGTTGATTATGGGAGGGGATGTTTATAATTAGTAATTCATCCTGCTTTTAATTATTTTTGAAACAAACTAATTAACTACAACCCACGCAATTAAAATGGAGTAATATACTCTTAGTTACAAGGTTCATATCTCATTCGAGCGAATTTCTGTAATTTATAACTTATAAGTAGTCTGCGCATATAGCAACTTGTTAACTGCATTATAAAAAAAGTTTGACTCAACTTGTTAGGTTCGAGCTTGGCTTTGTCGATCATATAGTACTTAATGTAATCAAGTCAAGTTCTGTTAGTGTTAGTAGCATGTTTACCTAAAGAGTCAAGTTTAGTTTATATGTAATTAAACTCATTATTTTAGTACATTTATATAACATATAACTAATAATTATAAGGTTTTGTGTAATAATTTTAATGCATTATGCGTTTGATACTAAGTTCCCGAGTTTGAATTCATTAATACTCAGATTCATCTAACATCACTATTTAAAGTTGCAATCTATCTCCATTGCTAGTCGGAAGATATTATCTCTTTGATACGGTCAAGTTTAGATATTATGGGTCAAACTTCAAAGCTTATCTTACTTTTTGGCTTATGTGAAGTAACAATTTAAGTTTTAATTAGTTAGGGGGCAAGTCCACTAGGTTTGATTAGGGTTTATGTTAGTCACTATTTATATTTATATGTTTTATCTTAGTAATTAATTGTAATCTCAACTTTGATGAATTAATGTGAAAACACTTAGACGTGATATCTTGCTTGCTTTGGATTGTATCATCCTTAGGGTCCTTCTCTGTTATCTTGATTGTTAGTTCAACCGATCAGTTTCACGTGTTAAATCCGGTGTTTTTATCTATCTTTACGCTTCCGTCCGTATTACTCTGCTAGAGTGAATACTGCCACTAACAACTTTTGTACTTAGGATCATTATCAGATATTGTGAATGGCAGTTGTGAATACTTATGATGATAACATGTTTTGCAACAAACAGATTTTCAGGGTAGGAAGCAAGGAATATACAGATTGAGCAATACGAATTTAAAGTCATACATACAAGCTTATAATTCCACAGGGGACCATGCATTTTGTGTACTGATGCAAACAAGTTAAACAATGGCCAGCTGCTAGTACATATGATGCATAGTACTGTGTAAGATTGAAAGATGAGCTAAAGGCATAATAATAAATGATTTATGTGCAAAGTGATATAAACACTTACACGAAAAAGTGGTGAAGGAACAAGGAACATGTAGTGGATGTTAGTGCCCTAAAATGGCAAAACTAGCAAGGACGACTTTCCACAAGTAGGAAGTAGTGGCCAAACATAGGGAACATGCACTCTACACTTGATTAATATTCCCATCCAATCATACTAATAAGCCCTCTCTCTCTTTGTTTGTCTTCCAAATTTATGTTCTCTGTCAACCCCCACCCCCTCCTCATCACCCATATTTTCAAACTCGGACCCGGACCACATAATTAGCTTATCAATCACTCTATTTATAAGATATGAAGTTTAATCGAATTGATTAAGTTAGCTGATTTAATTGACGTTATACCTTTACAATATTGTAGATAATATTATATGTTAATTAATAATTAATGACGGTTGTAGGAAAAAATTACCACATCGATAACATTGGTATAGATAAGCATTTTGGACCTAGAGAAAACCAAGTGACAATGTTGTTTAGGGCTTTCATCATGACCACTGATAACATCATGATACCAATGGATGAACTGTGAAATAAATAAAAAAGTGTGAGTACTGATGCTGCGGAACAAGCCAGGCACCATACCGGGTGTAAACAACAATGCAAGTAGTTGTATAGTAAAAAGGAAATTAAC
This sequence comes from Plantago ovata, assembly GCA_028274465.1. Classification (NCBI taxonomy): domain Eukaryota; kingdom Viridiplantae; phylum Streptophyta; class Magnoliopsida; order Lamiales; family Plantaginaceae; genus Plantago; species Plantago ovata. The sequence continues at coordinate 127,288,747 of CM051456.1, read as the reverse complement.
GTAACGAATGGTTGAATACAGTACATACGCTATACTTAAAAGTGCACATACAATTAGAAATTTGCACGAAACTCGGGATAAGAAATGAAAGAGTACGTATATATATGTTGAATTAGAAATTCGCATTCGAAGTTCACCGTGTCATTTTTTTCTTTTCTCATATGGTAGATATGTAGTTCAATTTGAAGTTTTGAGGCGGCTGTGTTGCTACTTTACTGTTTTAACTTTCACTTTTGCTTGTATTGTTTCAAACAATAAGTATTAGACTATTCTTGGTGTGTTGTGTACAACATTATATCTGTCTAGTACTATGTGACTAGTCATAAATATGGATGCAATATAATGTTAAAAATTAACTCCCAGAGAGTACATGTGATGCAACACAAACATAGATAGATATATATACATGATCAGTATATATACTAGTAGTAGCAGTAGTACATGCATTCATAAAACCCCAACACCCTACTCTCTAACTACTTTCTCTGTCACTCACTCTTCATCTCTGATCACAAAAATGGAGAAAACAAGTAGCATATGTGGAAAAAACACTAAGCAACAACAAACCATGACTAACAACAATAACAACAATAATGGTAGAAGCCTAAAAGACCTGCTTGGCTACAAGTACAAGAGTTCACAGTCAACATGGGAATTTGGCAACAAGAATACTGATGCTACTAACTACAAAAAAGGCGAATTAACCGGAAGAAATGCAGCAGCAGCATTTTCATGGCCACCAAGGAGTTACACATGCAGTTTTTGCAAGAGGGAGTTCAGATCTGCTCAAGCTCTTGGTGGTCACATGAACGTTCACCGGAGAGATAGAGCCAGGCTCCACCAGTCTCCCGTTCGCGATATCAACAACATTGGTCAGTATCCACTACTTAATCTTGACCCTAACCCTAGTTCTTCTGGCCTTACACTTTTGTCACCATCTCAACAAACTAGTTCTGCATCACATTACCCAAAATGCCCTCACTTGGCTAACCTTGTTGCTCCCAAGATCAAGAATGTGAGGCCTTTGGCAGTTGATTTCATGAAGGTGAGAAGTGGAAAAGGGCTTTTCGGGGTCGAAAACAAAGCTGGTTCATGTAGTGATGCTGTGAAGAAGGCAGAATTTGTTAGGCTGGATTTGGAGATTGGGCTGATTAGTCAGTCTAAGTATGATCATGAGGACCTGGATTTAGAACTAAGGCTTGGATATACTAGTAATTAGTAGTACTGTCTACTGTGTAATGTTCATGCAATACTGAATTAGTGTTGGCTTCTTTAATTTACTTTTTCTATGATCGAGTCACTATTAAGTGGGAAAAGTTGGAAATCTTTCCAATTAGTTAATCACTTTCTACTTTTGATTAGCATACAATTAAGTTGGTTGGTTCACCTCTACATGTGTGTTGGAAAAATTAAAGAAGTTATGTACCGTTGAGGATTTAATTAGGGTAGCTAGCTTATGTAGAGACCCTAATTTTTTTTCTTAATTTGAACCCTGTATTATGTTTATGTCACATTATTGATGGAACCTCGAGGAGTTGGGCCGGTGTTTGGGCCGAAGAGGGGCCGGACGCGCGACTCGGGCTGCAAGGAAGGAGGCGGACGTCCGGCTTGGGAAAGGGTTAATTAATTATTTTTCTTTTATTATTTAATTACCTAGTTAGAGTCAGTCAACTTGTTGGTTAAGAAAATGTTAGGAGATTCTAGGACTGATTAGATTGGCTAAATCTTACCTGATTCTACCTTATCGGTTAGGATCAGAACTTGCCCAACAAGTCGTATCTTTACTATGTAAGCATTGTACTATTTTATTATTTTTTCATAGTTGAATATTGATTAGAGTAATTGCTCTGGAACTCCTTAGCTTGATCGCTCATTAACAACATCGTAAGGTAATTAACTCTTAGTTATTGCTTTCGTAGGTAGATTACTCTTTAGTAGTTTACTTGTCTAGTACATGATCGTGCTAGAGTTTACTGTTTTTCTGCAATTCTCCACCTTTTCTACGCATATCTCTTTGGGATCTATCAATTATCTATTTTTATAAAAATGATGATGCATATAATCGATATTTTCAGAAAGGGCAACTCTTTTTTTACTACGTGTTAGTAATAATAGAACCGTAAACTAAATGAGCAGACACTACGATGAGGACTCAAATACATGCAAGTCTTTCCTAACAACATTATTGAGTAGACAAACCCTTCTCATTATTTAACCAAACTTTTAACTAGAATTTGTAGAAAAATTAATGGCTAAGCATTAGATTCTCTGGAAAATTCTTGTCATATATAGATATCAAAGGTATGCAAGTCAAAGTATTAACGTGTATTTTGATTCGTGTAATACTACTTATTAATTTTGTTTATAGTACATATATATGACCCTATATGTACATAATAAACTTATGTAAGTAAGTAATTAATCTACGAGTTCATAGTACAAACTCATTAAGACTTGGTATGACTTATTCAAGTAAATGTATTTCCTTTTACCCTTTTTTTCCCGAGCTCGAGCTTAATTATCAAGGTGTGCATGTCTCGGGGCCGAGGTCGCATGTTGGCTTGCTTTGTTAAAGAATCGAGGTCTAGGTATGAAAAAAGTTTGTTCGACTGGACTCGAATAGCACTGCTATTTACTCTTCTAACCCTGTAATCACTATTATTATAACTAATTGTGCAAATGATGATGAATGAAGGTGCTAGCTAGCTAGGTGATGTGTTGTGATGAATTGAATGGGAGCCTGGCCCTTTTAATTTCACCCCTTTCCTTAATTGTGATACTTTGCATGTTCCCGACACTGCCCGGGTGCTAATGTCATCATGACATTTCCTTAAAAAGGAAACTTAATTGGTGCTGTTTTCGTCAATTTCAAATCTAAAGCTTTACCACAAAACCTCACGCACACCATAATCAATTGGGAGAAATTAGCCGTTTGGGCCAGCCCACACGAATATTTGGGCCGTCCAGACAGCATTTGATGAGCTGATAACAGGCTAGACGGTCTTAACAATGGACCAGTCCAACCTGGAGGACATAACCGACTAGTGCAGTGCTGCTATGTGGGGAGAGATTATGGTTTTTTTTTTTCTTTTTGAACGGAGAACACTCGTTGCGAAAAAATTTAGAGAGCGGTCTGTATCATAGATTCATAGGGCGGGGACACTTAGCCTAAAAAAATACGCCCGCTCTCTATATATTCTTTTTCAAATGGATGTCGGTCTGATTTGTATCTAGAGATTATTCTATAGACCAGGTTTATAGTTAAATTGTAAATCATGTTGTTTAGAATCAATTGTATTTCCTGGAAAATGAACATGAATTCATGTAAAATCATCTATATCTCGGATCGTGTGGCTTGTTTTGCATCACGGATTCCAATAGACCTGGTCCATAGAATAATTTCCCTTTGTTGTTTGTGTTTTCATTTTCATCACGCCTATTGTACGTTATCACTCAACTTCTTAAACTAGAGAAAGTACCATACACTAGTTGCCGAGAAGAAATTAACATGAAATTGATTGAAATAGTTTCCTGATATAATACAAATCTCTGATTTTTTTTTGTATTTCAAACACTACGAAAAATGATTAAAAAGTAGGCAAAACCTCTTATCCTAATTAAGAATCCTATATATTCCGAAACCTAAATTCTAATACTTGTCAAGTAACCTGAGGCAAAAACACCTGAATATATATGAACACATTGTATACTCCATGGTGACAACTTAGCATTTTTCCTTGAGACAAACGATAATCAGTATCTACTTATAGCCGAACGTCCTTGAAGACATGACCAACTGGCCGTGAGATGATGGTTAATTAGGAGAAGCCACTTAAGTTGTTTTCATTAATCCTTGATTAGTTAATTAACTACAGTACTACAATATTACTAGAAAGAACCAAAATTAGTAGTTTAACAAGATCCATTCATTGAAAGTACATTATTATTCTGATAATCCATGAAATATAATATAACATATATATTCCTCTGTCTAACTTATCATGTGCCGTTTTACTTTTTAATGTCGGTTGTGATGATCGCAAATTATTCACAAATTAAGTAAATGACAACAAAAAATATATATATGTAATTAAAAGTAAATTATTAAAGTTCAAGAAATTTACATACTTACATGAAATATATTTTATTAAAGTCGACATCGAAAAAAGTCTAAGGACACATTTAACGGAACAGATATACAAATTACGTAACAAGTGTTGCCGTTGTATGTGTGTTGTAATTATGCGAATACATGGTCAAGTTTATGTTTGTGTACGGTGGCGAACTTAAGTTAAGTGTCATGCATTTAACGCGTAATCTAGAAGAGCCGTCTCTAAATTACTTTTGTTGGATAGGAGAAAGTTAAACGATATATAGACGGTTTGCGTAATTATAATTAGCACAAAACAAGACATTTGTTATGTTTACAAAGTTGTGTAGTGTTAACATCTCTTCATTCTTTTTATTGATTTACACATGTAAATTAATTATGTCTTGGATGTACGGGACATATATATTATGTGACATGATGACAAGAATTTGTGATAATTAATAATAATAAAGATCGTTAACCCACGGTTGATTGGATATATATGATCATGATAAGTACTTATAACAGCTTGCACTATCATTGTACCTATACAAAACAATTAAGGAAAACATCTTTTTATTTGTTTTGAAACAGTAAAAATTTCATTCATTCATTTTTTGGAAACATCTTTATATTAAACTGCAGTTTTTTAAATATACAACATGATATTAGAGGGGAAATTCTTTGGTAGACCATATCCATAAATTCTTATCTAGATTGGGCTTATGAGAATTTTTATAGACCTTATACATTTTATTAAATAGCATTACATCGTTCATTGTTAAGTATATGTATATGATATATGAGCTATGTTTAACATCTCGCCGGTCAACCCGGGTTGACCCGGTTTAATCGGTAATCGGTCCTTCGCGGGACGAAACCATAAAAACTCGGGAAAATCTCGGATTCCGGGTCAATCCGGGTTTTTGAATTTAAAAAAAAAAACTTGTTTAATTCGTGAACTTGTTTGTTTGGATCATTGTAATGTTTGAAGTTTGAACTTGTTTGTTTGGTTTGGATCATTGTAATATTCTAATGATGTACTACTATGAGTCTATGACTTTATTTTGGTTTCTATGAGTTTATATGACATTTATGTTTGAATTTTGAATGTCATTTGAATGTCTGATGTCCGAGTTCACCCGGGTTGACCCTTCTCAGTAGGTTGTCCGAGATGGCCTTCAAGACGAGGTCTTAAACATAGTATATGACTATTTTTTATGGGGATACAATTTCTAGTCACACTGCAACATCGAAGTCGTGTTTAAACTAAGTATCAGTTCATTGCTGTCATATAAATCCTTATTCTACGATTCCGATTGCTCGACACATACCGCATAACTTGACTGCTCGATTAATAATAACACATACCGCATAACTTGTCCATAGTAAATATCTTTGATCGAGCTCATGATATAATTTCATTAATTCCTCTCATTAATAGTTCCGTTGACGTGATCTTTTTTACATTCTTACAAGGCATTCCTAATTTGAGTTGAGATGATACTTGCTACGCACGGTTGGAACTTGGAACTTATAGTAACCTAACCAAAAAAGAAAAAAACGGATGATCTTTAATGAACTTAATTGCATGTCACAATCTTATAACTCTGACCAAGTTCATATGGAACAAGTAGCTAGCTAGCTAGTCTTTTACCCGTTCACATATATGTGCTGTTACTTGCTGCTACTACAGTTCATCACTGCCGTTTAAACTCAGACTAAGCTTTAGTTTCAGGGACTGAGTCAATAGTTTAGAGAATGTACAATTAAAGAAATTAATCTAATATTTGACAAATTAATTATACAAAACCATGACTACTGTTAAATCCCCATAATTAGTTACTTTTATGTTCTTTCAATTTAATTGTTACCTAGGTGTGTACGTCTCATCCTCGCACGCATGCCATATCCATTTTCCAATTACATCATTACACGACATGTATATAGTATGCATAACACATTAAAAGCACCGATAAGCGTACAATACCGCATCATAGGGCTATAAATTACTAGAGCCAAGGGTGGAAGAAAGATTTAAAATCTATATATATATATATATATATATATATATATATGGAGAGGGCGAATCTTAAAATATAGAAAGAAAAATATATAGGGTATATGCACCCCCGAGTCCAACCCTAAGCTGATGCGAGCTGATTCTAGCTCAATGGCTCAGTGATCTTAGAATTAATTTCAGTTTTGTTCGTGCTCAACAAATTTTGCATGCTCGACCTCAAGATTGACTTGTCAACTTATTGAGAAGCTCAGGTCGATTTTGCTCGCGAGTGTTCAATTTCATTTAACTCAAGAATAACTTTGTAATTGTTTTACATAATTATGCAGTTTAAATGCAATTCATTATTACGAATAAAGGTATTATATGCTTGGGAGTTCAACGAGCATATAACATTAGTGATCAATTCAGCAAGCTCAAATTAGGTGAAGTTAGCTCGCATTGATCGATCTCGAATTTGATCTTTAACCGAACTCTTTTGCGAGTGGCTGGATTCACAACACTACCCCATAATTAACCCACAAGAATCTGTAGTTTGGTAATTAACCAACATCGTATAATTAAAAAAAGAAAATATGACATTGCCTAGTGTAAATCTTTAGCCGGCCTGCAATATAAATTCCATTAAATGAAAGCAATGACAAAGAGAAGGGTCATGTATATATACAATTAGGGGGACAATGATGGCCTATGTCTTGTGTTTTTCCATTCCTTTCTCTATCCAGCCCTAATAATCTCTCCCACAGAAAAAAAAACACAGAGCTTTGCTCTAGTAATTAACTTTCAAACTAACAAGTGAGATTACACTTCGGTTAGCTAGTATTCTTCATCAAAAGATCGATTCGAGTTACATGGAACCGGGAAAGAAGAGCAATAACTCAGAGGCATCATCAACTAATGCTGATCAAGATGATGACTATCAAGTGCCAGTTGATCAGGAGGAGAAGCCCAAGGAAGAATCCGCGGTCGTAGGCAAATCATATGAGTGCACGTTCTGCAAGCGTGGGTTCACTAACGCGCAGGCCTTGGGAGGGCATATGAACATACACAGGAAAGACAAAGCAAAAGCCAAAGCGAGTAAGCACAATAAGAACATTCATGATCTGGAGCCTGCAGCATCATTTATGGACAAAAGCATTAAATATTCTGGCTACTTTCCGGGAGAATTGATTTCTTCTCATCATCCAGATGGTCAGAACCTATCTGCTGCAGGCTATTACCAGCTCATCAACAACTATCAAGTGTACCTTCAGCCATCGCGACCAAACCCTAGTCCCCAAACTGGGAGTGATACTTATCCGGTGATTAACTCACGTGTTTCTGCGCTGGATCGATTTGGAGATGATGTTGATGTTGATGGAAACCAGCTGAGTCTGAGGATTGGACTAACTACTAGTTCTGGCACTAGTAATAGTCCACCTGCAGTGGAGGAACAAAATGTGAAGGAAAATGAGGAGCTGGATTTGGAGCTTCGCCTCGGCCATGATCCATGATCATTATCAAGATTTCGACTCCCTCTCTTCGAAGCACCGATCAACCGAACTCATCAACACTTACAAACCATGGTACTGTATAGACATACTGATGATCATGAGGTCTTTTACTCTATAGTGTCTATTATACATATATTCTTCATTATTTCTTTAAATTATTAATTACATGAGGCAGTGTGTCTTTGGATTCAATGTTTAATTTGGTTTATTAAACTTGTTATAATTAACTTCAATTATATGAGAGCTAGCTGTTTTGTTGTTTATAAATGAACTATATAATCACATATACAGATTATACATTATACTGATCCATATTATGTGCAATTTGTATAGAGCCTGGGAACTTAATTACTATGCATGTATATATCCAATTTAATTTGCATAATCATATGCTTTTTGTTGCTCTTAATTGGCATTGCAAAACTAGCTAGCTAGCTATACTATGCTAGAGAGTAACCAGATTAATTAAGCAAGCTTAATTGGTGAGAGCATTTAATTATGTCATGAATATTGCTTCTAGCTGTTATCAAAGTCATGATCTTGAATTTTTTTTACTTTATGTACCGTAACTTTACCTCAGTTTAGTTTTTGTACCATAACTTTTGACTTGTTAATTTATCTACCACATGTTTACCCCAACTTTAATTTTAGTACTCCAATGGTATTTTTCGGTAAAATTAGGATTTTTGGTCTAATTCATTTCCAATTTAATGACTTAGACATCAGAGCGCCTTAATCCGCGCATTAAAACTTGACTAATTCACTTGAAATGAAAATAAATTTATACGAACAAATATTTTAATTTTTTTAGAAAATAAAAAAAAAAGTAATTCTTTCGACAATACGTAAATAGCAAATAAAAAAAATTATTTTTTTAGAAAATAAAAAATGTAACTTTTACGGAACTAGATATTTATTTTTTTGTTTTTATGAAAAATGTATATGGCAAATGATAAATTAATGATAATAATCATAATTTATTTCATATGTTATTTTTTAAGATTTTTCATTAGTTCTTTTCGATTTTTTATTTTGTTTTTCTTTTTGAAGTTCTTCCGTAAAATATATTTTTGCAAAGAAAACAATACTATAATTTATTGCGTTTTTCGGTTTCTAAATTCTTTTAAGAAATACTTTTTTCTTTCTTTTTACTTTAAACAATGTATTGTCGGAATAATTAGTAATAATTTTTATTATTTTTTAAAAACAACTTGTTCATTTTTAAAATATTTGTGCGTATTAGTTTATTTTCATTTCAGGTGAATTAATCAAGTTTTAATGCATGAATTAAAGTGTTCTGAGGTCTAATTCGCTAAATTGAGGATGAATTAGACCAAAAAAACCAAATGGTACTGGAAAATACAACCGGAGTACTCAAATTAAATTTGAAGTAAACATGTGGTATATAAATTAACAACTAAAAAGTTATGGTACAAAAACTAAAGTGAGGTAAAGTTACGGTACGTAAACTAAAATATTTCCTCATGATCTTGAAGCATACTCCCTCCATTTTTAATTATAAGTAGTTTTAGGTGTTTTCACACATATTAAGGAAATTATTACATATTAAGGAAATGATTGATTTCCTTTATTTTACTCTTTCACTAATTAATGTTATAAAATCTATGTAGCTTTTATTGTTTTAATAAGAAAGAGATAGAGAGAAAAATGAAATGATGCACTTTTAATACTACTAAAAGTAAGGAGAAAATACATGAAAAAGAGTAAAATAATCTAATAAAATCTAAATCTATTTATATTTAAGAAAAAGTTCAAAATGCTAAAGGAGTCCTAATTATGGGAGTTTAAGGTTTGGTTCTTATCACATACTACTACTAGGGTTGTATGAGTTGTATCTTGTATTTCTCATGGTTTTCATGGGTAACCACTCCACTGTGACACTATCTCATATAACGTGTGGATTCCGTATGTTAGCGGGTGCTATATATATATATGCACGTACAATATGCTTGCTTCCCAAGTCCAACCATCTAAAAATACCTCTCAAGCACGCTTGGAGATGATTACGAGAAAGAACTTTTGCCACATTTGTAATATGTCGGATTGAGCAAAAGGAGTCTACGCTTAGGGGAGATGAAAACTTCGTGAATTATACATGATATATTTCTCATGAAAAAACTTGAATTATATACTGACATGGAATTAATCCATGCATATAAAATTTTCAAACAAACCCCCCCTCCCACTTGAAATCTGATTTCAAGCTATTTAGGAGGCCTAAAGTGAATAATTTTAATACTACATGTGAAAATGTGAGTGGTGGGATTCCATCCTTGTGCAACTGAACTGATTCGATCTTTATTATTTTTAGCAAGAGTGGTTTATGTTACTTATTAAAACCACCCTGACAATATCCAGCGAAGATTTGCTATGCCGTTGGGGATTAGAATATCAGCCTGAAACAATAAAACCATCGCATTTTGTTCGAACTAGTAGCTGGTTGGCTCGGTCCAACCTTAGTTTCACTCTTTAAATTACAGTACTCTTATATGGGATAAAATACAAACATCATGATTTGAATTGTTATATAAAATTCACTAATGTTTTATGTATAAAAAATGTGAATATGTATGTAGGACAATAATATATGTTGCTTAATTAATTTCTAATGTGTATTTTCCAGAAACAAAACTGTGTTTAAGAGTGAATATTTCGGCCTTAGACCCGTGTGTCCCATGAAATATAAATGGGCCATTCAATTCAGATGCACGTATGTCAGCCGAAAGTCATATGATATGTCAATCTCCTTGAAATTTACTATACAAATATCTGTCTAAGCAGAACAAGTAATCACTCATATGCTTAAAGTGTGATTTTGTTTATCACACGCGCTTGATGTTGAATTTGAACATATAATGGTCCAAGCGACCCAAGTACAAGTGTGGCCCCATTTTCATAAGCATGAAAGATCACATTTGGGGGATGATTTTCGATTTTGATAGCCCAAACATAATCATTTTGGCACTGATAATTTTTTGTCTTAAAATTCAAGCCAATATCATATTCTACTCAAAATTACATTTAACTTTTATCAAAATAGAAAATCAAATATCAAAATCCATTACCAAACAATCTCCACGTCCACTCAACACAAATTTACTCGTTTGAATTTAGCTATAATACCATTTGTAACCTATTGAACTCATAAATAATTTTATATATAGTACACCTTTAAAGATAGGAAATTTTTAGGTTCTGCTCCTTTCTTTTGAAAAAAAGTTAAAACGAAAACTAATTTGTATAGTGAATTTAATAAACTTAAAGATGTAAACTAAACCTGCTAAATAAAATAAATGTGAACTAAACTAATTTAAACTAAATATTTTTTCAGACGAAACAATATAGTTTTATAAAAATGAAGTCTAATGTGTATTAGTTGTTACACGGGCAGGTCAACTGAATTCAATCATCTAGAAGGATGGCTCTAGCCTAAAAATTAAAGACGACATAGATTATGATTATTCAGCGGAGATAAGAATAAAATAATTAAAGATAGATATACAGTACTACTACTATTAGTATTGATGACCTGGAAATTGGAAGTTCATTATTCAAAGACGGATGGCTGAATTATTCTCTCCCCTGTTGGGATTTGGACTAACTAAACTAATTTGAGCAAAAAATGACTTCCTTAAGTAATCTCACCAGCTTAATTAAAATGTTCCAAACGGATATGGGCCGTCCCCATTAGGCCCATGTACTATCAATAGTACGTAGTGACAGGGGACAAGGGCGGGGATCATTGTTAGAGACAGCAATGGAGCTGTTGTGGCTTGGAAAAGGAAATTCACCCGACATGTGATTAATCCTGAGGTGGCAGAAGCCATTGCAGCCCGTATCGCTGTTCTGTTCGCCCTGGAACTACAGCTTGATGGGGTGGATTTTGAAGGGGACAACCTGAATGTCATAAAGCAACTTACCTCGTCAGATAGGTACTTAGGTGCCAGTGGTACCATTACCGCCGAGACGAAGCATCTAAGCGCAACCTTTACCTCCTGTTCTTTCGGTTTTGTTCGTAGAACTTGTAATAGATTAGCTCACGATTTAGCCCAAAGTGTGGGTGAAGACAACAACGGGTTCACGAATGTACCGGTCGAGCAACCAGATGTAATTTGATTTTAATCAATATATGATTATTTCATTCTAAAAAAAAAAAAAACAGAGACGAAAAAAGAATTTAGAGAGGAGAGAGAGAGAAACGACTTCACACACTAAACACGTCGAACTATGTTTTTTCTCACTGCCCCGCTTTGTTTATGTGTTAAGCTGAACCGGGTTTCTTAAATTCCGGCTCGAAAACCAGTCAGACCATTGAACCGCGAATTTTTTAAAAAAACCTGACCTTTTCATTAAATTAGGAAAGACACTTCATAAACTTTAGCTTAAATGATTTGTACTACTTCGCAAGGGTTTAATCCATATTACAAAGTGTCATGAACTTACCTTTAAGTAGTATAGGAGTGAACAAATTATGAACCAACAATGGCGGTGAATGATTGGTCCTTCATTGGCCCGACGAGAATGTTGCACAGGGCAAGGTCGACGAGCTTCCCAAAAAATATATATTTTTTTTAATAATATGTATATTTTTTAGAAAAGAAAATTACGGTTCACCACTATTTTTTCCGTTAGTGTATTTAGTTTGTCAGCTTATATATATAACGTCCTATGTATAATATACTCCACTACACCCATTTTTAAAATTTCACTTCGCGCTCAGTTGCACATTTAATGTGGGAATGCAGTAACGACTAACTTAAAAGCATCAATAACGACATTCAATCCAGTAGGGCGGATATTTATTTTCAAAATTCAGTTTATATTACCGTTAGACTTAGTTTTTTTTTTAAATAATAATACTTCATTCATTTATAAATTTCATGGTAACATTATAAACATTAGCCACACTAACATTAGACACATGAAGCATACACATCAAAGCATGACAGTAACATTATTTACAATATGAAAAAGAGCGAATTTTCTGCAGTTTTAAACCCCTACACGAGTTTGCTAAATCTGAAGACACACGCTACATTACGAACCCCGTTTTACTATTCCGCTAATATGTCTGCAACATTGTTGCATTCACAATAGACAAAATGAACGTGAAAACCTTCAAAAGTTTCACTGGGCTTCTTACTTTTTTTCCAGTAACGATGAGTGGTGTTATATTACCGTTCATATCCCGTTAAAACGAGTTGGTTCAAAGTTCAAACTTGGAAGTGACAACTAACCTTTTGACTCAAGCATGAGGACTCAAATCTATGGATGGACCTTTTCTTAAATCTGAAGGTGACTTGTAATATTACAATACTTTATTACTATAATACTTGTAATATTTTATCTTGCTTTCCTTTTCAAGCAAATTGCAATTATAATAATATACTAATAATCTAAAAAAGAAACATAAAGAAAACAAGAAATTATAAAACTAGTCCTAGTAGTACCAAATTGTTGAAACTGAAGACGAAAGAAGAAAATGGGAAGGTTCAATGCATCCTTCCTGTTTTCTTAGCTTTGCTTTACCACACGAGAAAGACAGGCAGATGCTGTTGCTGCTGTTCCTTTCTCTCTCTCTCTAAAATCTTCTTTACTATTTTCAATCAATCTCAAGATAGCGAGACCTGCTTACTAAAGATCGGTACTAGTACTCAAAGATGATGGGGCTTTTCTTATAAAACCCCATCAAATCATTTCTTACATATACATACATATATGTGTGTTGGTTGCAAGCAGCAGCAGATTCATTTCTGGGGGTTGAATGAAATGAATAATCTTTAAATGGGTTCTTGTTTTCTTGCACGTGTAATCAATGCAGCTGCTTCATCAAGCGGTGATAAGATCTGATGATTGCGCAGGTATACCTAATAGGCCTTTTCTTTCTCTTTTTGAAGATGAGTTTTTTATTTCAGCATGTGTTGTTTTGATTTTGTTACTCACTTGTTCAATTAGCCTTATATTGAATTGATGAGATTCTTGGTGATGTTAATACTAGATTTTACTTGTTAGTAGTTCTTGGTGTTTTGTTATGCATATATATATTTATGTATGTTTAGATAGTTGGTGAGGAGCTAATTTGGAATAGGGTTTCACTTGTGTTTATGTTTTCATTGGATTGGGCATGTTTGGAACAGGGTTGCCAATAAGAAAAATTGATTGAAGAATAATGCATTGGTTGCAATGTTAAAGAAATTCGGGGCCTGGTTGTTGATCTTGTCGTTCTTTGTTTCGATAACGGGGGCGATAAACGAGTTTGCTGATTGTAATTGTGATGAGGAAGGAGCGTATTGGAGTGTGGAGAGCATTCTTGAGTGCCAGAGAGTTAGTGATTTCTTGATTGCCGTGGCCTACTTCTCAATTCCGCTTGAGTTGCTATACTTTGTTAGTTTTTCCAACTTCCCGTTTAAATGGGTGCTTTTTCAGTTTATTGCGTTCATTGTTCTCTGCGGAATGACGCATCTGCTGAATGCGTGGACTTATGGGCCCCACACATTTCAGCTGATGTTGGCTCTCACTGTATTCAAGCTCCTAACGGCTCTAGTGTCTGTTGCGACAGCTATAACGCTTATTACCCTCTTTCCGTTGTTGCTGAAAGTGAAGGTGAGGGAAATTATGCTCGAAAGAAAGACTTGGGATCTTGATCGGGAGGTTGGACTAATAAAAAAGCAGAAAGAAGCAAGTTGGCATGTTCGGATGTTGACTCAAGAGATCCGTAAGTCCCTTGATAGGCATACGATACTATATACTACTTTAGTCGAGCTGTCAAAGACGCTGGATCTGCAGAATTGTTCTATTTGGATGTTAAGTGAGGATAAAACGGAAATGAACATTACCCATCAACTGAAAGGAAATAACTTCTCCAATTCTTACAAGTCTCCTATCCTGTGCACTGACCCTGCTGTGATGGAAATTAACGGAAGTGATGGTGTGAAGATACTCGATCCTGATTCTGCCCTTGCTATTGCAAGCGCTGAAGGAAACCTTGAGCCAGGAGCTGTGGCTGCGATTAGGATGCCAATGCTAAGGGTTTCTAATTTCAAAGGCGGTACACCTCAAATGATGCAAGCCTGCTATGCTATTCTTGTGTTGGCTCTACCTGATGGACAAGGTAGGTGCTGGAGCAATCAGGAACTTGAAATAGTAGAAGTGGTTGCAGACCAAGTGGCTGTGGCTCTCTCCCATGCTTCAGTGCTCGAGGAATCTCAGCTCATGAGAGAGAAACTAGAGGAACAAAACAGAGCACTTCAACATGCAAGGCAAGATGCGTTAATGGCAAGTCAAGCGCGGAATGCATGTCAAATGGTAATGAGTAATGGGTTAAGAAGACCCATGCATTCTATGCTAGGGCTTCTCTCGGCGTTACAGCTTGATAAGATGACTAACGAGCAGCGTCTTCTTGTTGACACAATGGTCAAGACAACCGATGTTCTTTCTGCTCTAGTAACGGATGTGATGGATGCTTCTGCCAAGGATAATAAGAGGGTTCTCCTAGAGATGAGGACATTTCAATTGCACTCGTTGATCAAAGAAGCTTCTTGTCTTGCCAAATGCCTTTGCGCTTATAAAGGCTATGATTTTGCGATTGAGGTGGATAAAACTTTGCCAAATAACATCATGGGTGACGACAAAAGACTATTTCAGGTTATTTTGCATATGGTTGGGAATCTGTTGAGTGGAAACAAGGGAGGAGGTTGCCTTACGATAAGAGTGAATTCAGCCAATAAAAGTCAAGGACAGATCGACCAAAAATGGGGCCACTGGAGACTGAACTCATCCGATGGGTATGCTTACATCAGTGTTGAAATCGGAATTAAGTCCCGGGTAGAAAACCCAGTTCCAGTAATGGCGCAGAGAAACAATGCTGGAGTTGAAGAAGGCATGAGCTTTGAAGCTTGCAGAAAACTAGTTCAGGTATATTTGCAGCTTATTTACACATTATAGATAATTTAAATAGCTTATTAACAAATGTTGTTTTGTTACATATGGACTGTTTTGAACGATTTATTGCCTTCTATCTTGCCGGCGCATTTTTTTAGAATGTTGCAGCATTTTAAGTAAAATCGCATGTCGCTGAGAAACTTTTCTATCATTTATGGCAGCTAATGCAAGGAGACATGTGGGCGGTATCAAATCCAGAGGGTTTTGATCAAAGCATGGCTCTTGTTTTGCGTTTCCAAGTTAGGCCATCCCTTGTAGCTGGCTTATCAGAATATGCAGATTTAACTGATCGTTTTCCTTCCAACTCGCTTTTCAGAGGCCTGAAAGTCCTTTTAGTAGATGCCGATGATATGAATAGAGGGGTGACAAGGAAATTGCTCGAGAAGCTGGGATGCATCGTTTCTTCCGTCACGTCTGGATATGAATGCCTTAGTGCTGTTGGTCCTGCAGTTTTATCATATCAAGTTGTGCTTCTGGATATCCACCTACCTGATTTAGATGGTTTTGAAGTAAGCATGAGGATACGGAAGTTTCGAAGCCGTAACTGGCCACTGATCATTGCATTGACCACAAGTGATGACGCAGAAATAAGGGACAGATGTGCAGAAGTTGGAATTAATGGCTGTATTCGAAAACCAGGTTCGTTTCAAGATATTGCCGGTGAAATTAAGCGCATCCTTGTGCAGGCCAATAGAGTATCCTCTTCTTTAATGTAGTTCATTATCTCTGAATCAAGTGTAGTATTAATATGAATAGCTATTCAGCCAATTGCTCAACATACAGATGTTACATAGACCAAAAATAGTTTAAAAAAAAAAAAAAAAACTTAAAATGGTATAGAAAATCCTTTCTTCTCTCATTTCATCGAAATTAGTTCTCTATTCTTCTGAAAGCTGTTGATTTATTGATTTACTGAACTGCATGCTAAGAGACTAGCTCGTGTCAATATTGGAATTGATACGTTACGTGATGAATGTTTGGGAAATTGAATGATGTGTGTAGCATTTAGGTGAAAGGGCACATGCTCGAAATTGTTGCTGATATATCTTCAGCTACTTTGGTTTCTTTGATTTATCGATTGCCATCTATAGCATGACTTAGGCATTGCCTCCCTGTTTTAATGAAGTTATCACGGTACTGTTTCTCATCCTCGTGCATTCATTAGTTTGTCGGGCATTGATGTAGCTGTAGGCTTCTTGACATCTCCATTGTGATTTCTGTAAGAATTAGCTGGTAGACTGGTTCTCTCTGTTTCGAATTCTTTATCGGTGACTATGTTATGATTGGTGAAGAGTCGGTTTTCAGTTCCTGGAGTTGTGAATTTCGTCCAGAAACTGACGTAGGGAGCTGAGTGCTCCCTAAACCAGGGCTGTGGATTCCTGAACCAGTACTGAAACCATCAGTGGACTAACTAGTTTACTAGTTTAAGGCAGACTTTTTCTGCAAACTGTGCATTCATTCATTCATAGAAAATAGAAAGAATCCATGCTCCTTTTGATGCATGTAACCTGTTCAATTTGTAGCTTTTCTACTGTGATCTTCATTCCACTTTAGCTTTGCGTAAATCAACAACTCCTCAAAATTGCTATGCTAGTGTCTGCTGTTTAGCTTAGGAACTTGATCATGATGGAGAATGCCAAGTGTCCTACCCCTCCGTCAGTCCGTCCCATATAGGTTACCGTATAAGTTCTTATCATTAACAGTTTTCGATTTGACTGACGGTCAAATATTTAACAAGTACTGTTGTATCATGTGAACTTTGGAGAATTTTGGTAAATATTTTAGGGATTTATTACATTTTTCCCTAAATTGTCCCATTACTTAAAATGCCCTCACCATCAAATTCTACTTTACAAAATTGGGGAGATGTTTCAATTCACCTTAACCTTTGTACTGGGGATGAAAAAAAGCTTGTCCCCCAATAGCATTTTATTTTACTAGTCCCTCTCATTTCCATATACAATCTGGGCGTTTCAAACTAAATGGGACTGGATTGAAATTTCATGAAATATACTACCAGATAGTCGGATTATGCCACCTAAAAATACTTTTTTTAAAAAGAGGGAGAGATCGGAGATCGGAGCCATGGGAGCTCTCCGCCAATCTGTTTGTTATTTTAATTTTTTTTAAGTAGAGAGAAGAAAGAAAAAAAAAAAGTAAAAATTCAGCTTTATATATTTTAAATTTAAAAATTGTGGGTTTTGTTTGTAATAAGTAGAAAGCATGTTGAATATTTTGCGTGTAAGACACATAAACGTTTTGTGAATGTTTATGTGTCAGACACACAAAACATTTATGTGTCTGAGACATACACATAAACTATGTGTTTCTGACACGTACATATAAACTGTGTGTCTGACACATAAATATTTTTGTATATCGAACACATAAACATTTTTGTGTTTTGCACATACGAGATCTTACAAAGTGCTGTTCGACACATAAAAAAAATTATTTGTTAGACACGACATGAAGAAATGTTTGTGTATGACACATACATTTTGTGTGTCAGAAGCATAAAAAATGTTTATACGGAGTATGTATGAAACATAAACATCTTGTGTGTCCACTTATGAATGGAAAGGGAGACTTGTATTGTAAATTGTGAAAAAATGTATGGTTAATTGTATGTGAAGGGGACAAAGTGGTCACAAAATGAGGGCAATCTAGCCTTTTAAAGGGGGACAATGTATTTAAATGTAATGAAAAAATGTAACACGCAAATATTGTTTTTATTGTAACTATAATAGTAGACATTACTGGCTAAATGTAGTTAACCCAATATTTTCGTATTATGGTTCAAATGTAATTTGAAGGTCTGCGCAACGGGCTTGATCAAATCTGATCCGTTCGAGCGGATATCAGCTAATATGGATAAAAAAAAACCACATAGTGATCCGATCCATTAGTACAGGTTCGGATTACGGACTGATCCACACGGTTGGTTCGTGTTTGCTCAAGATCACTTGGCTCAGTGCTCGAAAATAAGCTAATAGTATCATGTCGATGATTGTTAAAATTTTCTTATCCCGTGATGTCTTTTCCTCCCAACCTGCAGGCTAAATGACATTCATTGGATTGAAACGAAAAGCTAGATTACTTAATTAATTAACAAATCAATTAGGTCAATCTTTATTTTCGTCGTGTTAAATTAACAAAATGACATGTAAACCACGACAAAGACATTTCGATCACTTAACATCGACATTAGACAAACCCAAATTATTTAATTCTATGTTAATTAAGTTTCTAAACTTCTCCCCACCACAAACATATAATATAATTTTATTAACCACTTTATAACAATATTTTCTTTACTCATGGATGCCCCATATTTGAATCAAAATTGTAATGAAGTCAAATGATTCTTCTCTATGTTGTGGTACGCTAATGAATGTTCCTAATCACTTTGTTATAATTAATTAATCCTTAGTTAATTATGGATGTACGCATATTCGGTACGTATAATATACGATTACTTTCCCGACAAATACCTTCCTCAATACTCCTTGAATAGTTTTTCTTTTTTTTTAAACGGCAAAATATACGAATCACCAAAATGAAAAATTACAAGGTGAAGGTGCATAAGAAATGCACTCTACAATCATTTCTACCAAACCCAAACACCGAGCTGTGGAATGGAGTTGGGGCGGGGAATGGAGTTAGTGCATGGTTCGATACCTAATATAGGTGGGTTTGATCCGTAACGGAGACATAATTGATTTAGGATGTAGTTGGTATAAAATAGGGTATGAGTTATACAAACTTTTAGTGAGAATTGTAGAATACTATAAAGACTAGTCTTCACGAGTTTTAGGACGAGCAACTTACACGATATAAGTTGTGCCCATAAACCAAGCCTTAAACAAATCGAGCCATATTCGGCTTGGTAAGAAAACCGGTCTTCAAATAGAGCTGAGCTCACTTGAAGTTTGCCATTATCAAATGAGTTAAGTATTCGTTATCTTGTAATTTTTTTTCTCGTTTGTTTGTAAATTTTTAGTCGCTAAAAAAAAATAAAAAATCAGTATTCGTTAAAACTCAGACTCTCATATACAACATCACTAGATCGATCAGGCAACCAATTAAATGGATCCGTAGTCCGTACATAGGATACTGTATTACACTGCGCATAGAAGGTGCAAATTAAATGTGATTAGTGGTAATGTGTGACAACCACTTTGCTAATGGCTAATGAGGACAAAAGAGAACAAAATCAACTTGAATAGTATTATCAACTTTTGTCCATGGATTAGGATTATTTTAATCCTAAAACCATGTAATTATTGGAGCTTAAGGACCCATCTCATTGGACTTGGCGTTGGAATATTTATTGTTTTACAAGTTGCTTAATGAGTAATTTAATCAAGAAGATTGATTAGTAAAAACCATTACACGTGAATTCATGTGAAATGGGGACCATCTTGTTCAAATTCATTTCACCATTCCGAGGTTAAAATGTGTGTAAAACGAGTAAAAATATGATATTGAAGCGGCCGCGGAATCACTAGATGTAACATTTGCGGTTGCATTATCTTACAACTTGATTTGATGAAAAATTAAATTGAACAATTTAGGAAAACTACTTAGGCAATTGTTATAACAATTAATAATAAACTTAAAATTATTTTTTAAAATTAACTTGAAAAGTTAAAGCTAGTTTGGACCTTGACATTGTATGTGACACACTGAAACTCATATAGCTCAAATAGTTTAAGGTGTTCAAATGGCAAGGACAAAACCCTAATGAAACTTTACTGCCTGTGCAGGCCAAAACAAGTAAACCATAATAATGCTAATTAAGGTAATTTCATCATGCAAGCTATCTAATCACAAAATATGCACAAGGGGTTAAAATTTCACTATTGAGGAGAAAAGAGCAAAAAGATGCAGCTAGCTAGTTGTGCATCTCATCATGATTAAAATTACACTAATTTTGCTATTCTGATGCTTTTTGAATGAATAACCAACATATATCATATCATCTACATTGCTGTGTCTCATGATTCTCAATTCCTCACCTAAGGTATTAATCAATATGTCTAAATTAAAAGCATTTAATAATGAATCTTTCATAGACGGACAAAAATTCTACTAGTAACTTTTACCTTGTGATAAAATCACCTTTTGTCGCTCAAATACAATCTTTTGAGGTGCATTTACAATTACAAACATTCATTCGCCACATCAAACACATCTTTAATTATAGTTGTCGATACGTTTTTCTTTGTAAAAACGAAGAATTAATGATTGTTTTCCATTTACCAGTACTTCAGTACTTGAGTGGTTCGAATTGAACACCAGAACCAACCATAGGAAAATTAGAGAAATCATCTTACCGTGAACCTTACTCAACAATAAAGCTTAGGGAAAAATACATAAATAAATCAATAAGACACATTAATTACAAAAAAAGTCATCTTAAGAAACCAATTACTAAAATCTCGCTACCACTAACAGGCGTGTATGAGTGGACAAAACTGCCCCTCATTTCTCGCCATCCGCTATTATCACAAATTCATTTCTGCTAAAAACCTCCGTTTCTCTCTCCAACAACACAGACGAAACGACACGAAATTCTCAACCAAATCCGACGAAATTCAACTCGAAAGGTACTAAAATCAACAACCCAACTACGAAAATGGCAGAATCGAACAACCAATTGGCAACAACAAGCGGTAAAGATGACAAAGGTACGAAACCCTAGTTTCTGAGTGATTTTTTTTCACGATTTTGTCACTTCCAAACGCCGATCAACATGAATGTTGGCTAGTTTCAGTGGGTAAACATAGTTTCAGTTGGTTGTTGCTAGTTTCAGTTGTTTTCTACTAGTTTCTGTTGATTTCTCCTAGTTTCAGTGCATAGGAAGATGGTTGTTGCTAGTTTCAGTTATTTTCTGCTAGTTTCTGTTGATTTCTGCTAGTTTCAGTGCATGAGAAGATGGTTGCTGCTAGTTTCAGTTGTTTTCTGCTAGTTTCTGTTGATTTCTGCTAGTTTCAGTGCATGAGAAGATGGTTGCTGGTAGTTTCAGTTGTTTTCTGCTAGTTTCTGTTGGATTTCTCCTAGTTTCAGTGCATAGGAAGATGGTTGCTGGTAGTTTCAGTTGTTTTCTGCTAGTTTCTGTTGGATTTCTGCTAGTTTCAGTGCATGAGAAGATGGTTGTTGCTAGTTTCAGTTGGATTTTTGCTAGTTTCTGTTGATTTCTGCTAGTTTCAGTGCATGAGAAGATGGTTGCTGCTAGTTTCAGTTGTTTTCTGCTAGTTTCTGTTGATTTCTGCTAGTTTCAGTGCATGAGAAGATGGTTGTTGCTAGTTTCAGTTGTTTTCTGCTAGTTTCTGTTGGATTTCTGCTAGTTTCAGTGCATGAGAAGATGGTTGTTGCTAGTTTCAGTTGGATTTCTGCTAGTTTCTGTTGATTTCTGCTAGTTTCAGTGCATGAGAAGATGGTTGCTGCTAGTTTCAGTTGTTTTCTGCTAGTTTCTGTTGATTTATGCTAGTTTCAGTGCATGAGAAGATGGTTGTTGCTAGTTTCAGTTGTTTTCTGCTAGTTTCTGTTGGATTTCTCCTAGTTTCAGTGCATAGGAAGATGGTTGCTGGTAGTTTCAGTTGTTTTCTGCTAGTTTCTGTTGGATTTCTGCTAGTTTCAGTGCATGAGAAGATAGTTGTTGCTAGTTTCAGTTGGATTTCTGCTAGTTTCAGTGCATGAAAAGATGGTTGTTGCTAGTTTCAGTTGTTTTCTGCTAGATTCTGTTGGATTTCTCCTAGTTTCAGTGCATAGGAAGATGGTTGTTGCTAGTTTCTGTTGTTTTCTTCTAGTTTCAGTGCATGAGAAGATGGTTGCTGCTAGTTTCAGTTGATTTCTGCTAGTTTATGCTAGTTTCAATTGTTTCAGCAACAATTAAAGCTAGTTTCAGCAACAAAATGCTAGTTTCAATACAAGTGCTAGTTTTATTAGTTTCGGCAAACACGAATGCTAGTTTCATTAGTTTCAGCATCACAAGTGAACACAAAATGTTAGTTCATTAGATTGATGCTAGTTTATTAGTTTCGGCAACACAAATGCTAGTTTCAACGGCAAAATACTAGTTTCATTAGATTCTAGGGCACCAAAAAATAGAATGACCTTTTTTGTAAGACTACTTGTATTTTAGGGCACCATAAAAATAGAATGGTCTTTTTTGTAAGACTACTTATATTTTAGGGCACCATAAAAATAGAATGACCTTTTTTGTAAGACTACTTGTATTTTAGGGCACCATAAAAATAGAATGACCTTTTTTGTAAAATGTTTTTTAAAGTGGTTGTTTTAGCAATTAGGTGCTCTAGAGTGGTTATTTTATGTAATTTTATGTAAAGCTTAATCACCACAATGTAAAGCTAGCGCTCTCTCATTACTCAAACTTATTTGTTTATGCGCATTTATGTATAAACTCTATTCTTTTCTTAGAAGTTGGAGCTCAGTTCAATGTACTCCCGGTATGTAATTTGTTTACTTCTAAACACTCCATTAACTACACTTCCAATAGTAAGTAATTTTTCTTCCATTAACCGGCAAGACCTAGCTCATGTTCATGTTATGTTAGTTATAAAAAGCAGCTCGCTTTTGGATTGTGAGATCTACCATATATAGGGATATCACATATACTAACTAATTAATTATTATACAGGATCTAAGTATGAATAACTAAATAGAATAAACAAGTAAATAAGTAGAATAATGTCGGAACCATTATAAAACCAAATATGTAATCTCCCCTTAATTAATTACTCTATTAAATTCTTCTAATGTAGGAGTACTAGAGAAAATTAATTAACAAGACATTAATTAATTAATTAATTGATTTAAAAGAGGGTTTGTCACATATCACAATATGGTGTAATGTGATAAGTAAGATCATTTTATGGGAATATATATAAATGATCTGTAAAAACCATATACACTTCTGTTTAAGAGTGTTTAAAGAATATTGTAGTAACTTAATTAAGTACTATTGTTTGAGTCTGAGTAATCAGTCAATTAAGTCATTTAAGAGTTACTAATTAATCATCAATATATCATGATCAGTTGATTATTAAACTGATTAAATATTGTTTAATGTATGACACCATTATATACTCAAAAAACAAGACATTTTTAAAAACATAATTTAGTATCCCAAACTCAAACTATAGAAATTTGGATAATATAGTACTGTACATTACATAATAATAGAATTGTTATTAACAAACATACAATATATCCAAACAACATTACAGATGTTTCTCCAATGCAGTTATTGTATACTCCATAGAACTAGTATATATTATGTCTCCAAATAGAACATTACCAATATAAAACACACACATTCAATCTCAAGATGATCTAATTACACTACACAAACTTTCACTGGTTTATCAGGGGCGGAGCTACGGGGTGGTTGCATTTTCGCACAATAAATTTCATTCCTGACTCTGCCCCGTACCTTACCGGGGACCTTAACAAATCTGTCTGGCGCCTAGAACTGTGGCCGTGGATGCCCCCAATTGGCATACGCCTGATCATGATGACTACTACTCAACTGACCTCCACCCGAAGATCCATTCGGCAAAAGATTCGGGGTCAAATTGTAAATAGGCAAAGATGTAGTAGGGTCATGACCCCCAGCTATCCCAGGGTGACTTTCCCCCATCCCGGGTGGCGAACCGCCACCGGGACCCTGACCCGACCCATCTGCCTCCTCCTCATCCTCCAAAGGCAACCTCTCATAAGTGGCATTCGAAAAAGTCGCTGCGATCACCATAACCGGTCCGGCTGCCACTAGAGGCCCTACCACACTTCCTCCCACAACCTGCCCTTGACCTCCTGCCAAATAAACCGTTAAACCGGTCGCACCTGGAGGCGATGGACCGGGTAAAAAGGCTCCGGTTAATGAAAGTATCTCAAACCTGCCGTGTAGAGCCACAGCTGACCCTGGAGCTGCCGGCTGACGTATGGTGACGTTAGCGACCGAGCCACTACCGCTGAGGACACATACACCTCGCTGGCGACGCCGAGCAAACTGCGCTATGCTCTCTGCCACGTCAGTGCCACCTGCCACTTCCATGACATGGCTCCTAAGCGCGTTAGGGCTGTCCCGAGTCACGAAGATCGGGGGTTTCGGCTTGTTCTTAGAACCGGGCGGTCTGCCTCGTGGTCTCCGGTTGCCTACTTCGACTGCTCCTTCCTTGGGCTCGTTGTTGTCATCGTCATCTTCGCCTCTGCTGCTGCCTCCGCTGTTCTTTTCGTTGATGGAAAGATCCATGTCTAGCTTGTCGTGGTTCGCCGGTTCCGAACCGGGTAAACCTACTTGAACTCCGGTCCACCACCGGTTCGACATGTTGCTGAATTGATGGACTGATCAGTGATTAATTGTGAGGTAAAGGAGCTTAGCAACCCCTAATCTCTGGATGGAAAAGATAATATATTCATCAACTGGGGGATTATTATTTAGTAGCTGAACGCGAATTTTAGCAAGATTTAGCAAACATGCTAAAGTCAAAGGATGAAAATCTTGATTGATCTGATCAGTGTAAGCTCTAGTAGAGCTAGTAGGAGAAAAGAGATTGGATAAAATTCAGGTTATGGAATCGAGCAAATAACTCACATAAACGACGAAGATCATAAAATAATATGATTTGATTATTAGAAAAAGTTTGATATTTTTATTAAGAAAAATGAAGTTGGAGTGGGAAGAGAAATAAAGAGGTCTTAGTGGTAGTAATGAGGTATCAAGAACAAAGGAGATGAGAGAATAAAGACATGATGAGAGATGAACAATATAATATGTTTTGGTGCTATCATGAAGAGAAGTATATATAAAACTACAAAACCATGAAAAAGAAAATTTTAAAATTGCTAATTATGTTTACTCCTATGTTTTTGATGATCTATGGGTCTCATTCGAGTCATAAGGTGGTACAGCGGTAATGAGTTGGAATAGTGAAGGAGGTGTGCTGGGTTCGATCTCTGACGGTGACAGAATTATAAGGTTGACTTAGATGTGGAGAAATAAAATGGTTTAGAAAGTTTGTATAATATTAGTGTATGAATGTATGATTAGTTGTAATATTTTCCGTTTCATAAAAAAGGATCTCATTCAAGTGGTGGTTTGGAAGATTGTTCATTTTTTTAAAATGGAGAAAGAACCCTCTCCACATCCCACCCATTACCCCCCACCCCCTCCCTCTTAATAAAATTAACTATCTCTAGTGGGTCCCATTTGTCTTCCTATCAATTTGATAAATTTGTGTCAAAATCTGTTTGATTTAACTAAGAAAAATTTGAAATGAATCAAATTGAATTGTATTGTCCTGAAATAAATTAGATTCATTTAAAATATAACTTCCAACTCATCTAAAATGAAAGAAAAAAAAAACCAGAGCAAAAAGCTCGCGTGTTGATTTTTTATTTAGGGACGAAATTTGGTATCTAAGTTGACATGTTTTGTTTTTTTTTGAAACGGCAAATATGACCATTCTACTTATACAGTTATACTCATACAATACTTATTTATGACCTTATAATTCCATATACGTTCATACTAACCTTATAACCTCATAAGTTTAATTATGTGTCGTAGTTCAAATCCGCCGACCCTTCCTATGCTATCACCCTTATTATTCTCGGCCACACCGGTTGACATGTTATTGGTATGATTGTTTTATGTATGATTGTTTTATGTGTGAATCCTTGATCATGTCTCAATCCATTGAAATTAGGGCTTGAAGTTTGAATTGAGTGAGCCAAGAAAGAGTAAGTGTGTTGATGGGGTCGAGTGTGATTGGGCAGGTGGAGCGCATGTCGCTGTCTACTCTCTCCCAACATCACCAAATGGCACCCGGTCTAGTCAACTGTACTCTTTTAAGTTTTTTTAATAATGTAAAATCACAATTTTATTTTAAATTAAGATAATAAAACAAGTTGTGTTTTAGCATCAACAATTGCGTGCTATGCTTGGAACTAAGGATGCGCAACATGCGTCTCTAGCTCCATTTAAATTTCACACAAAGTTGTAGGAAATTTATATATATTAATGGAAAAATAAACCGTACTGTGTTTTTATCAAAAACAATTAAATCAGTCTTACTTTTTTTTTGAAACAGCCAAAAAAAAATTCATTAAACTTGAAAAGTTGTACACGAATAAGAGTGACATACCCCAATCATAATGCAAGGCGTAACAAATCAGTCTTAATTATGGAACCTTTTAAACATTTTCTCTTCTGCAATGTCAAATATATAATTATTGGAACTCAAACATCAAAAGTTAACTCTATCGGTGGAACTCACGTTTTTCATTTTTTATTTATTTTTTAATACAAAATATTTAAAAAAAAAAAAAAGTTGTGAAATACATTTCAAATTTACCAAGAAATAGGTCTCAGTCTATCCATCCTTACTATGTCGAAATCCATTTCAAATTTATCAAGAAATAGCTCTCAGTCTATCCATCCTTACTATGTCTGGACCTTGTAAGTTTCCCGTGTCGAGTCAAATCAAATTAAGCCGCAAGCTCCAGCACTCCTGACTAAATTACCCCTAACTTTTTTGTTCTTGATTATGCGCAATTGTTTGTGGTTCTAAATTAGTGAGCCCCAAACTAAGACAACATCATAATTCCTTTCGGCCCAGCTGTTGGTGTGAACGACAACAAAAAAGATCCGAACAAGCACCCTTCCGTCAATTAATTTATGTGCCGGCAAGAGTAGGACGGTATTTCATCATCTTTACGGCCCAGATATTGATATTGGTATGAACGACAACAAAAAGGATCCGAACAAGTACCCTTACAAATCCAATCATTAGATTGTTAATTGAGGTTAACTACTTACCCAGATCCAATTGCTCCCGAGGGGGAGATAAATAACTGATTTACTCACACATATATACCGTACGGTATTACTGCTAATTTCCGATGTGGGATGTTTCGCTTATATTCATAACGGCCCTGTCAATGAAGCCCAGCCCAAAAAGGACAAGAAAAATGAAAAATTTGCTAATTTTATAAATGTCGCCATTGAAATGGAGGGTCGGCCAAACGGGCCAACCCTATTAGTTCCCAAAAATTATGCCGGCCATATGTCTTGATAGCCATACAGCAATAGCCTGTCTAGGGCTACCGCGGCATATTTAGCCAACCGACCCTTTTAAGTTTCGAACTTCACTCTAGCCTCAGACTTATATGGTCTCCCTCCCCTTAACTTCATAAAATTCCCGATGTGGGATACTACTACACTACCTCATAATGGAGCTTTCCCGATGTGGGATACTACTACACTACCTCATAATGGAGCTTATGCATTAGCCAAACGTCATTTCAACCGTCTGTTATTGCAACGGGCTCAAGTATGGACATGAGACGCTTGTACGAGTGGCTCGAATTGTAATGAAATGACAACTCAGTAGAAAAAATGAATGCCAGATTCAAACCGAAACACAAAAGTGAAGGTGAATACGAGGGAATGTTGCTCAATGACATCAAAAGTATTTGTGGCTTTGCAAATAAAAGCCTTGCTACACTAGAGTACAACCAAAAATAAACAGTAATCTTCAACACTCAATAATGGTCAGATCAATTGGAAGCAAGCTTAGATTAGTACAGTTGTCCAACTGACCCCGTATAATTTAATTCCGGTTCTAGACTGCGACCGCCAAACAATCTCCTACAGAGTAGCATCTTAATTTTGTTAAGTTCATGCCACCTTTGGCTTGATGGCCTTCTTCCTTGCCTGCTTTCTCACGATAGAGTTCTTCATCCCCAGGAAAAACAGCAGTGCACCGTAAAGAGCAGCAAACTGCCAACAAACAAATATCAAGTTTTATTTGCTAGTACGATGAACCAAAAGAGGCATGAATAGTAACATGTTTTTGTGCCTGAGATGTACCTGAAGGAACTCTTCTAATACTCCAAAAAACTTCTCCCCACCAAACTCGTAATTGTAGAAGTCGAACAATAAAGGAGTGGTGATCACCAGGTAAATCATCTGTAGCGTGAGCAGTAAACTTGAATGTCAGCGATTTACATAGTTGGATATTTGTACTCAAAGATCGAATAGTAAGGCAGAGATACCAACCAAAATATAAGCACCGAAACTGCTTCCGAAAACAAACAGAAGACCACCAAGTCCCTTCAAGGAAAGACAGACAGCGGTAAAGATCTTCTCCTGCGAATTGTAGATATCTGGTGTTAGTATAATACTAATACTGCTAATAGAACGCAGTATAAAAAGCAGCAATGGCGTGTTTACATCAATGACTAGTCTTTTTCCTGTTATCCCTGCCAAATTTTTTGTTACAATAACCAATTTGGGAGCGAATTCTTTGGCTGCAGGCCCACCATCCTCACCGAAGTCATTGAACCTATAGCATCATGGTTCATAAAAATATTAGTACAAGTTTTATAAAGTGGAGATTGTCAACCATCTATGAGAAAAGCAATTGAATTCTCCGGTTTTCACCAGCATAAAAAAGATGAGAAGTAGTAGTGTTAAACATGCAGGTGGGCATATTGGCAGGCAGGTTTGTGAACATCCTAGCTTATATGCCAAGTACAATACAATTAGGTCTTCTTTTCAAAATTATCCGCTTCTTTCTTATTCAAATTAGTCCTTACCCAGACCTTCAAAAAGTTTCAAATCAATAGGTTTGGCTTATAAAAAAGGCTGTAATAATGTCAAGATTACACAACAGATTCCAACTTGGACTGGCCAACTTAAAATCACAGAAGGGTCCAACAAAGGAACCTGTGCATAAATCCAACTTGAACAGTTAGAAGGAATTTCCAAAGTAGAAGCTACTGTTCGATAGGAAAATGTTTAGCTGTTCGGACCGACTCCCAAGGAAAAAGAGATGGGTTGGAAGTTCAAGCAACACTACCAATAGAGATTTGAAAAAGCATTACAAAGTAGAAAGCTTGAGTAATAAAATAATAAGTTCAGGTAAACCCAAATCACAACTCTGATAGCCAATATAAATTCCCTTGATAGTTGAGACTTGAGACCTACGGTGACACAAAGACATCAGTTGGCTATTCTACCACAATGCACCTAATATGAAGTTTGATAAGTCCCTACAAGGAAATTAACTCATATATTTATCACATACTATTCCTTATAGCTAAATGACTTGCTGGTTTTCCTGGCCGAGATGCTGGCGACTGGCGTAGAGCAAGGAAGTAGAAACTAACTCGTAGGGAATAAGTACGGACCCCTCAAAAAGATTATAAGTTTGTTATGTTACAATTAACTACTTCTTTCCACTATTTTAATAAAGAATCTGTCTTTGTCATTTGTGCAAGCTAGTTATTACGTTAAAAGTTCATTATTGAGCAGCATTAGATATCACTTGCTGCAGTCACTTACCACATTACTTGGCAAAACATGAAAACAATTAATGCAGCCCCACATTACTTATAAGTTACTCCATAAGCCTAGCATTTATAAAAGAAACCTAATCATGTTTCTTCAAAACATGGAAAAACACATTCAAGTTACTCAACCAGTGAATGTAGATAACTAATACTACATCACGTGCTAAAATAAACCTAATCATGTTTCTTCAAAACATGAAAATGTTGCTTCAACACATGAAAAATATTCAAGGTACTCAACCAGTGAGTGTAGAAAACTAATACTACGTTGAAACACTTGTGCTAAAATAAACCTAACAATGTTTCTTCAAAACATGAAAATGTTGCTCCAACACATTCAAGGTACTCAACCATCGAAATCTTATACTACGTCGAAAACACTCGTGTTAAAATAAACCTAATAATGTTTCTTCAAAACATGAATATGTTGCTTCAACACATGAAAAAAACAACAAATTCAAGGTACTCAACCAGTGAGTGTAGAAAACTAATACGATTTCGAAAACACTCGTGCTAAGCTAGTGCAGCAAAATTCTTAAAACACGGTAGCTCAAGAAACTATGCGAAAACAGGATTAGTCCATCATAATGAGGCGCTGATAGTATGTTTGAAAAGCCACTCAACAACCAAAAGTTAATCCAACACAACACAAGGTGCAGAATGGCAGAATGGCCTAATTCCACAGCACACAAGTCCATATGAACATTAAAATGGGGAGAATTTCGGGTAAACGATAAATCTATCCTTCATTAAATTAAAGGTAGTGAATTTAAGCCGATTGCGAACATAATTACCATAAAAAAGAAAATCCCATAAAAGCAGCAATGCTAATCAAGAAGTAAATAACACACTGAACAAGATCCATATCATTTCAATATTTCAAATCGAACCAATAGCGCAACATTTTCTCGGTCTTTTCAGCTCAACAAAAAAAAAAAAAAGAAACAAAATAGCTAGATCTGAAACTACGAAGATGCAACAGCAAATAGGAGATAGCAAGAACAATAATACAACAGATCTGATTATTATGATACAGAAAAGGTAAAAATGGAGAGAGGAGGATTACATTTGCCATGCAGAGAGGATGAAGAGAGAGGCGAAGAGGACTCGTCCAAGGAAAGAAAAGAAACCCATGTGTGGATTGTTTGAAATTTCTTTCTTGTCTGTCTGTCTGTGAATTCTTTCTTTTTGGTTTGAGAAACAGAGTGGTAGTTGTTGTTGGTATATAAAGAAGGAGAAGAAATTGGAAGAGATGTTGAATTTTGGTTATTAGGGGATCTAAATAATCTAACTTGGTGTGCTGTGCTGTGCCTCTGCTAGTCTGCTCTGCTGTTGTTTTTAATTCCGAGAAATTAATATATTACTAGGTGTTTGTTGGAGACTTTAAATTCTTTTTTTATTGCTTTTTACCTTTTTTTTAGCAATAAATTATCATTATTTGATTTACCATATTTATTTGAAATTGGAACATGTTTATTGGAAGGCTCAACATGTAAGTAATGAATTGTAGAGTTTAGTGATCGATGTTCTCACTCGAATGGGAATCACACAACAAGTTCGAAACAAGTTCAAACAGTAAGTAGTGAATAAAGTAAAATAACCACATAGATTTATGTTTGGTTCGCATTGAAAAATTCTACATCTATGGGACGAAGAACAGTAAACAAAGAATGCAAGATTACACCAAGAAAGCCCTCTAGACTCAAGATTACAACTCAATCATTAATACGGTTTATCTTAAGATACTGTAAAAACTTATTTGTCACATACGTTTTGTATTGGATCTGGAGATAAATAAATCGATGATGGTATGGATAGCAAAACATAGAGTTAAATACTTTTGAAAAACATCAGACGAGTATGTAACAAGCGTTTGTCTGTGTGCTAACGTTAAGATCGTACGGTCAAGAATTGGGTTCCCTCGGTTAGGTGACAACTTATGCAAATACTGCAAAACAGTCCTTGACAAATCTGAGTTGTTCAATCACAACCATGAACTCTTCATAATTCACATGTAACATTACATGTGATATTTGAGGCCTCCATCATCTAATTAACCTGATTCGATTATAAATAATTTGTTTTTTGTCAAGTACCACTAGTTATTGACTCCAAAGCAGCGCATGTTCTTCTCATCTCACTCATACACGTAGAGTCTCGCTCATACGCATCAAATTTAATATTCTTTTCCATTTCTTAACAGACAATGAACGATAAGATATTCACTCACTCACACGCTCGGAACCTCGCCAATCTATGTTTTGGTATTATCACTATTTAGTGTATTCTATGGTTATTCTTGGTTATAACATTATAGTTAACTATTTATATCTTTTACAAATGTAGACGTGCTTTATTTTTAAAATATGGTTTACTTTGCTTTCTTAATCAAGATTTGTGTGATAATGTGACCAACTTGCGGTCACGTACTTTTGATGAACATGTATTATGCTTTAATCATACAGATCATGGTTTTGGCCTTAAGCGTAAATGGCATTCCATTGTTGACCAATTTATTAATCGATCGGAAGCACCTCTGATCAATTTATTAAAGCTAATTAGGCTAAAGCAGATCATGAGCACATGATCATTAATTAATTCTCTACAAAAAATATGAGATATAAACTAGCTTAACTACTAATTTCAACAACAACAAAAAAAGTGCATAATCTTCATACCTAATCAATTTTCTTTCATGACTTTCCCTTTTCCATTTTGATGGATGATTTGATAAAAGGAGTTTGAGTGGTAAATGAGAGATACATAGTTCGACCATTGGCAAAATTATTAATTTTTATATTTAAAAAAAGAAAGAAAGAAATAAGGTTTCGACTAGATTAATCATTTGTAAATATGTTTTTTGTACTTGGGTTGAACCGTTAGTCTAAAATATAGAAAATCTCAAAACTTTACAAAATAATTAGTAATAGTTGAATATATAGTCAGTGTTAACACGTAAATGTAAATGGTAATTGAACTTTTTTTCTTTTTTTTTTTTTTTTTTTTGAGTTATACAGTATGTAAAGGGCGTAAAGCTTAAATGCCAATAATAGTAGATTTGTTTCGAATGGAGTGATCGTAATTTATATTCGATAAGTGGAATTTTAAAAAATATATATAAATAAAAATACAATTTGAATATTGCATCAAGATACTATGAACATTTTCAAATACAAGATGAAAAAAATTACTATAAGAACTTATTTCGTTTTAAAATATAGAGACCTATGTCGTTTCCATCCACCCCAACTCCCGAATTATAATTTGTTTTCTCCGTCAGATGAGTATTAGACTATTTTCTTTTCATTTGAACAAAATAGAACATAATTGATTAGAGGTATTAGAAAATAATGGGTCCATTACTTCTAGATCCCTTGTTAGAGTACGAAATTACATGTAAGTGATCTTCGTATTTTCTATTACGTTCTAACATCCATTAGATAGTTTTAATTACATCCAGGTACACAAATTTGATTTTTAGCGAATTAAAGTGTGAAAAATACATTTTTGTCCGTGGTCAAAATTCAGAATTTTGCATTGACCAAAAAATATTAGTTTATATTTATTATACATTGACCCCCAACATTTTCTAATTTACAAAATTGGCACTAAAACCTTCTAAAATTTTCAAATGAGTCTAAAAATTTATTTCAAATCAATCTCAACAAGATTAATATTCAAAAATAAGTCCCAAGATTTTTTTTTTTAATTTTTTTTTTTTTTTAACAATTCATCTTCTTCCTAAAACTCCAGTACCGGAGTCCGGTGGGAGACTGGCAGCTCCAATATAAAAAAAAGGAAAAAGGAAAAGGGAAAACGGAAGAAAGGAAAAAAAAGAAGATAAATTAAGAAAGAAAACATAACACTATATTTGGGGAGAAGAGAGAAAAAGTCAATATTTTTTTGTCAACTCAGGTAAGAAAAAATGGGCTCAGATGTAATTAAAAATACGATGGTCGATTAGATTAAAATTGACTATCTAGTTCCAAGTGTAAAAGTCCCAAAAATAATTAAGCAAATCTGAACAAATATAAACTAAATTTAATGGTCTTTCTGGACGAATAGGACCAATTCTTATTCTTATTCATAGTATTTAGCACCTTTAATTCAAATGTAATGTTTAAAAATCATATATCTATTCCAGTCAAATCATAGGAGAATAGGAATGAAGAATACTGGAATATTGTTGCCCAAGAAAGGTAAAATTTAAAAAATGATTAGACTCATTACTGTATTACTAGGATTTAGGAGAAATCTTCTTAAATAATCAATCATACTTTGTTTACTTTTATTATTGGTAATAATAATTTTATTTAATTTTAATATTATTAAATTAAAATAGCTATAATCCATCATCTGAATTCTGAAACCAAGACAGCTTCCTAGAATCTCTCTCCTCCAAAATCTCTGTCCTCTCTTAAAACAGAGAAACAAACAAACAGAGAGATCAAAGGTTTCTCAGTTGGAGAGTTGCTGCAAAACAATGGCGCCCTTTCTATCTTTCGCCGGCAGATTGCTCTTCGTCTCTGTCTTCGTTTTCTCCGCTTACCATGAGTAAACTTCCTCCCTCCTTTCTCCCCTTTCAGATCTGCGTTTTTTTACACCTTCTCTATGTGTTTTTGGATCTTATTTTCTCTGCATTTATAGTTCATTGGAATTGGACATTGAACACTCAACAATTATGCTGCTGTATGCTCAATACATTTTGAACGTTGCTTAAATTAAGCTCTTGCATGTTAATTGCCACTTTGCCAGCCTTTTAGCTTTGAACTTTCCAACTGTGTTTTGAGCTTTGAACTGTTGATTTGATTTGATTTGATTTGATCTCGAAATTAATATGCTTCGTTTCGATTTCCTGAGGAGCTCATATTTGAAGTCAATGTACTTGAGCCTGGCCTAGAGATTCAAATAAATGTCTTAGAAAGATATCAATGTACTTGATTCTAACCGAGAAATTTGAATAATGACTTGGAGATTTGGAAGTAGCGGTTTCTTTGAATTTTCATGGTTTGATTAAATTGTGCATTGACTTTATTCAACTTTTGAGTTTAGGTGGTGTACTGGATAACTGGAATAGTATTGCTCTATGAAACTCAGGAAATTAAAGTTAGCAGATCCATGGATAATTTTGAACTTTACTATTGGACGAATGATTCTATTAGTGAGACCGAAATGTTTCTTCCGTCAACATTTGTTGGCAACTTGACGCGAGCAATTCTCATACTTCTAGACTTTTAGTCTTTTAGTGTGATGTTATTGAGAGCAAGCTTTGTGATATTCATTCCTGAATGTTGTCATTTACCCCTGTACTTAGTATGGTAATCTAAGAGGAAGCTTCGACTGTGCTTGAATCGATGAGATGGTAACTAGGTCATATACCACCTCTACTTTTTAGTTTGTAGTTTGTTTTTTCTTTTCTTTCAATTTAGTGGAACTATAGAAGCAGAAGGAAACCATATTGGTCCCTCTTCACATAACCTTCTAGGCTTCTAGTATATAATGTGCAATAAGGTTTTAAATTATATGCTGAAACCAACCCAACGAAAGTGAGTTCATAGAAATCCAAGCGACATGTTCTGCACAAACGTAGAGAAAAAACAGTAAGGTCAACTAAGTTGATGGTTGATGTGGGATGGACGAAGAGATCCTCATGCCTCCTAATTTTCATTTCAAAGTATGTGGAAACCTTTTAGCACCCATGCCACTATTTGCAGAAATTTTCTCATATCTTCTTGGATTCTTATTTTAGAGTTGTCGATATCTATAGCATGTGGATTTACCTTTAGTAGTTGGAGGTCAGGTTATTTGCTATGTATTTAACTGTAAATTTTCTTAGATGTCTTTTACCCACTGTCATAAGGTGCTGGGACGTAGTTTTCTTAGATGTCTTTTAACTGTAATTCGTAGTTTTCTTAGTTGTCTTTTACCTACTGTCATACGGTGCTGGGACGTTTACACATGTGTTGGAATATTAGCTACTTCCTGCCAGGAAGCACTAATCAAAATTTGTTACAGGTTTAATCAGTTTGGAGTCGATGGTGGACCTGCTGCCAAGTACATAAGGCCAAAGTTCATTGTATTCTCGAAGCATTTTACAGCTCTTACTGGTTTACAGCTACCACATGTGGAAGTAAGGAGGTTCCCACATTTTGTTTGAGTTTGATATACAGCAAACATAACTTGTTTGTAACGTGGTTCTTACTCTTTCAGATGACACATTTCGTATTGGGCAACATAATCTTGAAAGCTCTGGGAAGCTTCTTATTTGTATTTGCTAACTCTTTCGGGGCTGTCATACTGGTATGTGAATTGATCAAAACCTTTGCCCACTAACTAAGTTTTTGAACTTAGAACATTGTTTGAAGAATTTATCCCCTATTTTGCATGCAGCTTCTGCATCTGGCAACAAACACCCCTATCTTGTACGATTTCTACAACTATGATGCTGACAAAAAAGAATTTATTCAGCTCTTCATCAAGTTCACCCAGGTGCCCATTTTCTCCAAGATCCACTTGTTTACCCACATTCTATGTTTAATTACTGTGCTGAATTAATCACTCTCGTTTATTCTTTCCCACAGAGCTTGGCGTTGTTTGGAGCCCTTCTTTACTTCATTGGCATGAAGAACTCAATTCCGAGGAGATCAGCCAAGAAGAAATCTTCCAAAACTAAGACAAATTAAGAGGATATCCAGTGATCGGTTTTTGTTGTTTTGTTAGTTTTAAGCGGAGTTTTTCATAGTCATTGCGGGAAGCAGATTTTGTACCTTCGGATCAGTTAGCTATACTGCAGTGTCATGTTTACTTGTTCCTTGTAACAATGGTTACCTGATAATTTTGGCCTTCTTTTAAACCTTGAAAAATTGAAGTTATAACTGAAATGGTTGCTAGTCAGCTATAACTTAGGCTCATGGTTTCCTCACCTTTAAATCTAAGGGAACTTGCTGAAAAATGACAACTATCCAGGGGTCCTAGATGTAATGTAACCATCCTACCTTGTTTGGGGTAAAACATGCCTGTTTCTTTAGTGGCAATGAGGACCAAGAAATGGATAGTTAAAGTCTTTAAGTAGTGACATTGTCGGATCCATGAAAAAGAAATCATTACTGACAAAGATTATGTTATGTTATCCAAATGGAATTAGTGGTGAGCCATCTTTTGCTTAAAAGTCAACTGGTTGCCTTAGTTGAAAGCAACTAAAATATCCACTCTTGTCATGATCTCTTTTACATTATTATCTAGTCTGGTATGAAATGCAGACCCTCTTCTAAACAGCAATGGATTCTGTGGCATCGAAATCGGAACGCGCCAGAGAACTGAAAGCCTTCGATGACACAAAAGCCGGTGTGAAGGGTCTGGTTGATGCAGGGGTTGAAAGAATCCCTGACATCTTCGTTACACCACAAGATAACATCAATGGGACAGTTGAAGTCAACAAGACGGATTTCAGCATACCTGTTATCGATCTTCAGGGTGTTGAACACGAGGAGATTGTGGAGAAAATCAGACACGCATCAGAGAACTGGGGGTTCTTCCAAGTGGTGAATCATGGGATTCCTGTGACTGTAATGGATCAGATGCTTGGTGGCGTTCGTCGATTCTTTGAGCAAGACACTGAAGTGAAGAAGCAGTTCTATACGCGTGATGTTTTGCAAAAGTTTGTTTATAACAGCAACTTTGATCTGTTTACTGCACCAGCAGCCAACTGGAGGGACACATTCTTCTGCTTTATGGCTCCGAATCCTCCAAAACCGGATGAGTTGCCATCTTCTTGCAGGTATAGTTATGAAGTTAAACTATGTGATAGAATTCCATATTATCTGATAGTCGGAACTTATAGAGACTAATAGTTCTGTTATGACATACAAAATTACAAATTGACAGGGATATACAAATTGAGTATTCGCGACATGTTATGAGCTTGGGGACTCGGTTATTCAGCTTGCTCTCTAAGGCGCTTGGCCTTGAATCCAGTCGTCTTGCTGATATGAACTGTGCAGAGGGACTGACATTTTTAGGCCATTACTATCCAGCATGTCCTCAGCCCGAGTTGACATTGGGAGCCACCAAGCATTCCGATGATGGCTTCCTTACAGTACTTCTCCAAGACCAAATAGGTGGTCTGCAAATCCTTATCGATAATCAGTGGATCGACATACCTCCTGTTCCTGGTGCTCTAGTTGTTAACATTGGAGATCTACTTCAGGCAAGTACAATGCATGCTAGAATAACTGAAGAGTTTCTCTTTTTTAATTAGGCCTAATAACTGAAATGACAACATTCTGTGGCATGCATGAATTGTTTTTCAGCTTATATCGAACGACAAGTTCAAGAGCGTTGAGCACAGAGTTATTGCGAATAGGGAAGGGCCACGAGTATCGGTGGCTTGCTTCTTTAGCACCTCGATTATGCCATCCAGTAAGCTATACGGGCCAATGGAGGAGTTGATATCCGATGTTAATCCTCCAAAGTACAGGGAAACCACTGTGCATGAGTATGTATCTCATTCATTCTCTAAAGGTCTTGATGGAACATCTCCATTGCTCCATTTTAAGATCTAATCAGTGGTAATTGATGAGATGAAACAATTATTCTACACCATGTAACCTATATGTCGTAGTCTTTGTTTTTTTTCATCCTAAAAACACTTCAGTCTGTTCTATTTTGTTCAATTCACATCAATCTGCTTGAGAATTTTTTACCTGAATACATACACTACTGTTACACTTGGTCTTCTTCGGGGATATTGAGATGATCAGTGTGACACCCTTTCACATATGTGGCACGTATTTCAAACGCGTATGCAATGTGAGGGTGCACATTTTATACTTGTGTCAGGCAACTACAAGTTGGTCTTTTAAGCGAGCTCCGGTCAAGCCATAACTTGAGACTTGAAGAGGAATTATATATACTGTTGTGTCTGTCAGAGTCTGGGCGTAATGTTGGCTTTCTAAAAGGAACTGTAGCCATGCCCCATTAGTGAAGTCGGCTAACTAACTTGATCAATCACATGGAAATGTAGATGCGAAATTGAGTGAAGTACCACTACTCTCACCGTCCATATTCATACCAATACCAATAATAAATAGAAAATTCATATTCATTATTAGGAACCGAGCCAGGGTGAAAAACTAATTCGGTACGAAATGTTATTGTTTGTTTTTAGAAAAATAATGGCAAAGTATATGAATTGTTAAGATTTAGGGGTTGATCAAGAAATTTATTTGATAGACCATTGTGCATCAATTGAAATATATGATATGGTGGATTTGAAAAACATGATTCATAAACTTGTTCATGTACCAAAACTATAGAAAGTTTTCCGAACAACGGACAACGCCGTCCTGATTAGAACTTATCTCTAAAGTTGAGTTCACCCGTGAATCCATTTTGTTTTCATGATACTTTTTTTAACTTAGTTCTCATTACATAAAAACTTCATTCTTTGCTAACAATATTCCACTTCGAAGAAACTAATACCACTTTGACTTCGATCGATCCTTCCTTACACCTCCTTTGCAGACTAATTTCTTTCTACCCTGCCACCTTACAACTATATGTTTTCATGATACTCAATCGGGTTAGGATGCTTATAACATCCACTACTATAAGATTTTGCATTATGGGTGTAGTGAAGACATAAATTTGTTATATTGATTCTAGATGCTTTTGGGGGTGTTGTAGATAACTCCGTGAGAATATCAACGTGTGTATTTGACATCACATTATCAGTCAATTAATTATAAAGTAATTTCAACTTATTTGATCGTTTGACAATAGTATTTCTGTTTGATGAATATTAATAAAGTATCCATATATATACACGTCGGTTAAAGTAGCTAAAGGATAAATGAGACCGATCGAGTAGTGGAGTAGTACATTTACACACTACACTAAATAGAAAGATGGCCAAAACAAGGTGCAGTTTGTTTAAAAAAAAGTCTGATTTGTCGTTTTACCCACAGAAGAAAAGGAGTGAAGCTGAAAGCAAAATCAAAGCATTAATTTAAAGTCGAAAGGACGGGGTGCACCACGTTTTTGCTCTACCCACCGCCAAGAGAGCCGGACTACATGTGTCCCTCAATCATGGATTGACCCCAAGTGTAACCGCTCACTTTACTACTCATCAATTCGCTTTGCACCATGTATCCATGTTCGGAGAAATAATATAAATGATACAATCCCACACCTCCTCACCGATTTAGTCTTTTCAAGAAGAATTGATTTTATGTTACAGTATCAAAAAATTAAGTCTGATGCACCATCTGAGTTCGAATTGTCGTGAAGTCAAACTCTACCTCATATTAAAATTTTCTTCTACTAGACATCTCAAATTGGTTGAAATTGGTCACATGTAAGGTATATTGGAGAATTAAAATAAAATACTATATTTCGCATCTCCCCCGTTAGTTCGGATTTTGAAAGTTCTATCACCGACAAAAAGGGATGTCAAAATCTGTTTCAACAAGGACTACAAATGGGATTTTCCAGAGGACTTAGATGCAAATTAAGCTAAGGTATTGAGAGATCTTTTTGACCTATTTCGTTTGGGGAGTCATAGATGGTGATTTTCGATTCCTGAATCTACTTAGATGCAAATTTAGCTAAGTGACCGGTGAGCTCTTTTCAACCTAGTTGGTTTGGGGAGCCGTTGCTCGTGGGACTCAATTTCTAAATTTTGATGTTGGTCAATCTTAAATGCACGTACGTACCAATGTTGACTCATTCAGTCATTTGTCGATATTTATACTAATTGTTGTTTACACCAACACAAATGACTATAAAAAGACTATAGATTGATTGACGCTACGAGGAATTGAGAACAAACCTAACTCTCTTATCCTATCGACAATCAAACAACTTAACCAAGCGAAGAAAAACTAATTAAGAAAAACTAATTAATGCAAAAAAATCTAATTTACAATTATCGAATTCACACGAACACCTACAGTCCCACACCCATTGAGCAAGAATAGAAGTTACCGGTTGGATTCATAAAACAACTTACCGACGACTGTGATCAATTGATCAACAGGTGGTATGAGAATTGTGACCCAAGTGTTATTTAGCGCGTCCAGTTTATTATGCTAGTTGGCAAATTGCAAACAAGCACTTACATTTAGACAATTCCCCAACTTTACAAAACTATGGTTGGCAACGAGGAAACTTTAGGGTGAAGTCATTCCGAAAGGAACACTTGAAAGGTCAAGTTACACAAATAGAATGTTTAAATAATTAGAGTGATGGGGTGGACACCTCTTTGCTTAACCTACGGCTACACTATTTTATGGAGTATGCTTCTATTTAAAAAGAAGAAGCGAGATCCTCTCAGTCCCAGTACAATAGGAGCCCACTTTGTAGACTGAAAAGTAAAGTCCTGTTCCCATTTAAATGAATATAAATTAATGAAATATAATTTTGATGTTATTGGATCCGACCCAATTGCTTCGGATCGAATTTAAATAAAATACTATACTTTAGAATCGAGTTTGGATTGACTTGAGTTTGAACCTAGCTCAAGCCTAATTTCAACATAATATTAAAAAAGAAAGAAATAATAACTTAGTATCACGAGTCTGATCGAGTATATAAATGTATGAACATATGATATATTATGAGCTTATTGAGTCTACAAAGTATCACCGAGTCTAGTCTAGCCCAAAATCCAAAAGAGGTGGATGGTTGGTTGAGATAAGTTGCGACGAAGACGTCACACAATTTAAGAGGTGGTATATATGTCACCCTCCCCCAAAAATTACATAGATGTTAGAGAGATTGAAAACTATATACCCATAAGAATAAGATGCACATTTATTATATTCGAGAATCCATCCATAAAAAACTTCAAAGTTAACCGTGCTTGATTTGGAGCGATCTTAGGATGGTAACCTACTAGGAATTTTCAGGTGCATGTGCACGAGTGAGGACAAATGCATGGGAAAGGACACGTGTTAGTTTGTGGTCCACAACATACCACCCCGTAGAACAATCCAAGAGTAACCGCGCTGGCCTAAAAGGTAGGGTCTGCGACCCATTAGTGTTAGAACATAGGAGTTGAACCAGACAACACATAGGAGTTACACCAGAACAGGTTAACTCCTTGGTCAACACCAACAATTAGTGACCGGGAAAAGAACGTATTGGTTCGTAGTTATCATATCACCCGGGAAACAGTTGATGAGTAACTGCGACGAACATGACGTTATAAATGAGTCTACATAATATCACAAGCTAATTTTGTTGTAATACGAGTTAAAAAAAAAGTCGAACCAAGACGAGTAATCATTAATTCTCGACTGGTATAACTATACTCGGAGAAAGTATAAATAAAATAATACTTCCAAGATGTTTTGTCCGTTAGCTAATTTGTCATATCCTCACTATGAAGTTTCAAGAAATTAAGTGAGCCTCGGGAAACGCGACCAGGAGATAAGTACAGTAAGTAAAATAGCCAACACGCACAACACAAAATACAATTTTTCCTTATCGTGGAAGAAAACAAACTTGGTGATGATGTTTAAATAAAATCAAATAAAATCAATTCGTCGTCACTAAACCCATTTGTTTAAACAAAGGAAATATCCACCCGACCCACCAGATTGATCCAGAAATATCGATTTAGAAGATCACCACCACCACCACCACCTTAGTCCCTAAGCAAAACAAAGTATAAATTCCTGACTTCGTCCCCTGCATTTATCTATACATACTCGCAAATATGGCTAACGAGTTCTGTACCTTTCTGGGTAGCTGGCTAGAGAGACACGACTCTCTTTTGCAGAAACTCGAATCCTTAGTCTCCCCGAGCGATGGCCTCGACAAGATTAACAAAGAATGCAAGAACATCATCCCTCACGTGTTTTCTCATTACCAGCAACTGTACGAGGAGAAAACCAAAGCTGCTAATGAAGATGTTTTTCTCCTCATGTCTCCGCCCTGGCTATCCTCTTTCGAGCGGGCCCTCCTCTGGGTTTCCGGCTTCAGGCCATCTCTGCTCTTCAAGCTTCTCGAGACTTCGGTCGGTGGTCAACTCTCCGTTGACCAGAAAGACAGGGTGGACTCTTCCCGGTCCGAGACGAGGCGGAAGGAGTGGGAGCTGACGAATGCGATGGCCAGGGTGCAGGAGACGGTGGCCGAGCCGCCGTTTTATCACATGGCGAGAAAGTTCGCGAACCTGGTGGATGGGGAGAGGTCTGACTTCGAGGAGGCAGTGGAGAGGCTCAAGGCCGCGATGCTGGTGGTTATGGCGCAGGCCGATGAGCTCAGGAGGGATACCGCCGCAGGGCTGGTGGAGATGTTGGACCCGGTTCAGGGGGTCCATTTCTTGGCTGCGGCGGTTCGGTTCGAGATTCGGGCTAGGAAATGGGGGCTTGAGAAAGATGCTAAGAGATCAGTTGGTTCTTCTACTGATCAAAATGTGAGATCAGATTAATTTGAGTTTTCTAAGTCACCAAATCAGCTTAAGTTTTTCTTTTTTTTTATGATTAAGCAGATAATTACAGAAGAATAATGGGATGATTATGTTATAGTAGTACTAATACTATGTTGTTTCTTTGAATTCCATTCGGGAACTTTTTAATAGTTGAACTATTACAAAGCTAGTAATAAATTATAAATAATCTCGTATTTGACGAGAACTGAACCTATGACCTCTAGTGTCATGACACCTCAGTCTAACCAATTGAGCTAGACCTCATTCGGGAATTGTTTTGTCCTAAAATAAGATTCAAAGTAGTAATGTTTCTGTTAATTCATCTCCGTGGTTTTTTTATCAAGTTGTTTGGCTTATTGACAATTGGCTTACACTTGTCGTGACAATTGGGTTACACTTGTCCTTAAAAAGTTATTTTTCGAGACGAGCCGAGTATCTTAAAAAACAAGTTAAAATTAGAACTGAGATCGAACTCGATTCGTTTGGCTCGAACTAACTCATAAAATATCATAGAGAAAAAAAAAAAACAACCTAGTATCGCAAGTCTTATCGAGTCTAAAAAGGTATACATGTGATATGTCACTAGGCTTACCGAGCCCATCGAGTATCACCAAGCCGAACTCGACTCAGCACATTAGTAAAGTAAATAGATGCTCGACATCCTAAGTTGAGCCATACTTCTCGTATTGAAGCTCGACTCGTTTGGTTCGAACGAACTTGAGCCGAACTCAAACCTAGCTCATAATATAGAAATAAATAAAAATTTAGTATCACTGAGTCTTATTGAGTCTAAAAATGTATAAATGTGTAGTATATTACGAGCCTCACCGAGCCTATTGAGTATAACCGAGCCGAACTCGACTCATTAGCAAAATGAGTTTAAAAAGAGAACCGAATTCAACATGAAATCCTTATCGTCTATCGAACAAAGTCGAATTCACTAGCCAACCCAAGTACTTAAAGGATCAACTCCCGTAACATACTTGTTATACACCACCTTTATTTTCAAATTGTAATGAACACTTCAATTTATGAAAATTATATTATGAGATCACTTACACAAATTCATTGTATAGAAGTAGCTACAGACATGAGCATATTTAAGATTTTCCAGATAGGCTAATATGAAGACCGTTCTTCATGTGCAGAACTGGATTCTGTATAACATCACCTCCTCCAACTATAGTCCACCTACACATGCATTTATGAAAACGCTGTTTCATAACGAACTTTCACCACAAATTAATCGCATAACCACAAAGAAGAACAAGTTATGTACATGTACCTGTACTTGGTGACCAGAACAT
The DNA here is from genome assembly GCA_028274465.1 of Plantago ovata. Lineage (NCBI taxonomy): Eukaryota > Viridiplantae > Streptophyta > Magnoliopsida > Lamiales > Plantaginaceae > Plantago > Plantago ovata. The sequence goes on along the minus strand of CM051456.1, from coordinate 127,244,058 downwards.
GTAGAAAGACGCTCATTGACACCCTTGTAAAATCAGCACCAGCACACTGCTTTATTCCTCCTCCGAACGGTATCAAGTTCTTGTACACGGATTCTGGCTTGACATCCTAATCAAAATTTGGAAAAGGTCACACGACTAATGGGAATTCGGTTACTGAAAGGGAAATATTCGATGCTAGGGACTAGCGAATCCAGACACAAACCAGGTGGGTACCCCGGTGGTTGTGTCTGGTGAGCACCCCATCATCAAAGAAACTGCAGGACAAAGTCGAAGTGTGGTATGTACCTTCCAACGCCACGGGTTAAACATAAGAGGGTTCTCGTACACATTTGGGTCTAAATGTTGAACTGTTGGACAAACCATAACCCCCCACCCTGCGGGAATGGTAAAACCTGCAAAAACAGTATACTATAACCAGCAACAATACCTATATGTAAATGAACTGTAGCAAAATATTTTGATTCTGTCATACCTTTCACTTGAATGTCTTTAACAGCTTTTCGCAAAAATCCAGGCAATATGTTCACCAGTCGCAGACTCTCATTTACAACCTATGAAAATTTCCGCAATTTTGTTACTTACTTTCAACTGAAAATGTAGAACTGTGAGATACATTTTCCAGATCTATATAATAGTACCTGTAGAGTAAAAGTCATGGACTTATACATTTCCCAGTTTAGTGGGGTGTCCAAACTTGTTCGTCTGTTGAGTATGTCTTCGTGTTCAGCCTATACAATAAATGAAGGTTATCAGGGAAAGGAGATCTTAACAATAATAGTCCAGTATGCAAAGATGCCTGGAAAGTGAAAACTGACAATTAGTTCTTGCAGAACAGTGGGATTTTCGGATATAAATTTTATCATAAACGTCAGTATTGGCGGGATTGTCCCAGATGAGACGAATGACAATGCAAATAACATCCTAATGATGAAATCTTCAGTTAGGAATTTCTCAGTATTCATGTCTCTGATCAACTTTCCAAGCATGTCATCTTGGTCATTCTCTGGTTTCGCAAGCCTCCTTTGGACTATGTTCTTGATGATTTTTAACAATTTCTCTCTATCCTGAAAAGAATTTGAAAATCATATGCTACCTACATCATCTGTAACATCAGCGTTTAGAAACTAGGGATCATATATTGAATGTGTACGAATACGAACCTCTAAACACTTATGGTATGAAGTACCAGGGATGTTCCATGGAAATGACATTGCAAACTCACTAACATTCAACATTTTATCTGTTAACGCTTTGGCACTATCCGGGTCACAACTATATAGCTGCTTTGCACCAAATGTTCCATACATCTGCTTACAACACAAGGCAAAACAAACAATATTACATGACTTACATCAATGTATATGCACTGCAGTTAAATGATCCTAGATAACTAAACATTGTAGTAGAAGGTTAAAGATGTTACGGCTAAAGTAGCAGATTTGAGTTCAATGCTGTCTTGAATAGACCATTGCTTAAGGGTGTCTCGTACTAGCTCTTCAAACTCGCTAAGTAGCTTCTGTTTTATGCACTCGAGACCAAATTGACTGAGTGTCAGGCTCCTTGTGTACTTGTGAATCATGAGACCATCAGGCCTTATCTGATCTTCTTGCTTGAAGATTTTTGCAAACGCATCCAGGTACCAGTGCACCACCAATCGCTCTTCTTGCTGGAAAATGTAATGATTGATTTCCTGATCAGCTGATACCACCAGGTTTCGACCTGCTATGTTTGTCCTGAAAAGTGATCCATACCTGAACACGAAGTAGGAACGTGACGAAGACAAGAAAGCACAGATAAACGATAACTATCAGTCGTGAAAAGAAGTCGTATGTACTTTTGCATCCTCTTCTTGATAAATGGTTGAACATCAATGACATAGCTGGGAATGAACAATTCAAGACTTTCTCCAATAAGAGGAATTCCAGAGGAACCTGGAGGAAGTATGCCATTGCACTTGGGATTTCTCCATCTGTATATAAAATGTGTTAACAATATAATGCCCAAGGCAATTGTTACTGTGTACAGTAAATCAACTGATGAAAACATTTGGAATATTGGTATTGTTAAGATGTGATTTTGGTTCTTGAACATAGCTCCTTATATAGCAGTTCTTTGTTTTTGTTCTTTTTACAACCAGAAAGTAGCTTGGAATGCACATAAAATAGATCTTGAACTTGACTTGAGTGAAACATTTTCATATATATAATAAAGGATTGAGTTATTAAATTAATTGTAACACTATTTCATAAATGGATTGCCACAATCTTCCCTCCTTTAGTCATAATATGGAACTTTAAACTTTTTTTTTCTTTTTTCTTTTTACCATATATCTAAATATTACTGTAAGTGTGATAGTTTTAGGTCTATTGTGCTAAAATGTACTCGTATACAAATACTAGAATGTAGTCAGAGTTTGAAATTCTATTGTGCTAAAAGTAATAGAATTCTATTGAAATTCTATTTTCAAACACATATTTTTATTTAAATTCTTTTCTGCTTTAGCTCTGATTACATATATTATTTGTGTTTGTGCTAATTTGAAAGTTTACGGCTTAAATTGTGAAAGTTGACATAGGAGTTGATACAACTCCATAGTCAACATCTACTGTTCGAACGTGTTTTTATGCTTAAAAGCAAGTTAATTATACCGATTCAATATTCTTTCAATTACAATGAATCTGAAGTTATATGGGTGGATGGTAAAAGAGCTGAAGGAGCAAATAGGAGGTGATGGTATCGAACCCGGTGAAAAGTAAAATGGTATTTTCTTTGGAATGCTTGGTAGCCATAAAGCCCCTTGTTTTAGTTGATAGAATAACGGCTTCATATATCAAATCATGATTTGTAACATGTGTTATGTAATATAGTACAATAAGAAAGCTTTACACTTGTCGTGATATTATTTGAGCCGGGCCAAATATTGTCAAGTTCGAATAATTCACGAGCCTGACTCGGCTGGAAACAAGTAAATTTTACGCTTGAGTTCCAATTTGAACCATTTTTTTTTCACTCGAGCTGAACAAGCTCAAGCTTGAGCTCAAGTCGAGTTTCAATGGAACTCAATGTTAACTCTTGATAGAAGGTGAAAAAAATAAATAATAACCTAGTATCGCGAGCCTTATATATCGAGTCCGGAAAGGTATGGATGTGTCTGAGGTATATATAATGAGCTTTATCGAGCCTATCGAGTATCACCTAGCTTAATTCAGCTCGGCTTGTTAGTCAGATGAACTTCAAAAGAGATTGGGGCTCGGCTCGAAATCCTTATCGACTCGTCGACGAGCTCGAGCCTTAACGAGTGAACCAGGATGAGTACTCGTTAACCCTCTGCTCACATAACACCAGAAATTATCGTACGTACCACTTTTATTTTTAAATTGTAATCAACATTTGTTTTAATAAAATTATAGTATTATGAAATCATGTGCACACATTTATTGTATAGAAGTAGCTACAGACATGAGTGCAGATTTAAGATTTTCCAGATAGCTTAATATGAAGGCCGCTCTTCATGTGCAGAACTGGGTTCAGTATAACATCACCTCCTCCAACTACAGTCCACCTAGGCAGTTGAAAAAGAACATTGTTGATGACAAACTTTAATCACAAAAGAATTAAGCACAGAAACAAGTTCTCTGTACCTGTAGTTGGTAACCAAAGCATGTAGGAAGATGCTCATGGACACCCTTGTGAACTCTGCACCAGCACACTGCTTTATGCCTCCTCCAAATGGTATCAAGTTCTTGTATACGTATCGGGGCTCGATATCCTAGTTGAAATTCGGAAGGGTTATGACTTATGACTAATAACGAGCTAGCATTCATTTACTCAGAGGGAAAATTCAATGTTAGAGACGAGTGCAACTAGACACAAACCAAGTGCATTGCACTTGTGACCCCATTGATTGTGTCTGGTGAGCACGGATCACCCGATCATGATTTTCTTTTCTTACTAATCCTCATAGTCTCAACTATCATCAAAGAAAACAATTGAAATGCTGGACTACAAAGTCAAGTGCGGTACCTTCCAACGCCATGGATTAAACATGAGAGGATTTTCGTACACATTGGGGTCTAAATGCTGAACCGTTGGACAAACCATAATACCCCACCCTGCGGGAATTGTAAAACCTGCGAAAAACAATGTACTGTAACCGGAAAAACAATGCCTGTATGTAAATGAACTGTAACAAAATATTTTGATTCTGTCATACATTTCACTTGAATGTCATTAACAGCTTTTCGCAAAAATCCAGGCAATATGTTTACCAGTCGCAGACTCTCATGCACAACCTATGAAAATTTACGCAATTTGTTATTCTTTCAACTGAAAATGTAAAACTGTGAGATAAATTTTCCAGATTTATATTAAAGTACCTGTAGAGTAAAAGTCATGGACTTATACATTTCCCAGGTTAGCGGGGTGTCCAAACTTGTTCGTTTGTTGAGTATTTCTTCGTGCTCAACCTATACGACAAATGAAGGTTATCAGGGAAAATGAGATCTTAACAGTAATAGTCCAGGACTATTATGCAAAGATGCCTGAAAAGTGAACACTGACAGTTAGTTCTTGCAGAACAGCCGGATTCTTGGATATGAATTTTATCATAAACGTCAGTATTGGTGGGATTGTCGCGGATGTGGCGAATGACAATGAAAATAAAATCTTAATGATGAAATCTTCAGTTAAGAACTTCTCAGTATCCATGTCTCTGATGAATTTCCCAAGCATGTCATCTAGGCCATTCTCTGGTTTCGCAAGCCTCCTCTGGACTATGTTCTTGATGGTTTTTAACATTTTATCCTTATCCTGAAAAGAATTTGAAAATCATATGCTACCTATATCATCTGTAATATCAGCGTTTAGAAACTAGGGATCATATATTCAAAGTGAACGAATACGAACCTCCAAAGACTTATGGTATGACGTACCAGGGATGTTCCACGGAAATGACATTGCAAATTCGCTAACATTTAACATTTTATCTGTTAACACTTTAGTACTATTCGCGTCGCAACTGTATAGCTGCTTTGAACTGAATGTTCCATACATCTGCTTACAACACAAGGCAAAACAAACAATGTTACATGACTTACATCAATGTATATGTACTGCAGTTTAATGATCCTAGATAACTAAACATTGTAGTAGAAGGTTAAAGATGTTACGGCGGAAGCAGCAGATTTGAGTTCGACGCTGTCTTGAGTAGACCATTGCTTGAGGGTATCTCGTACTAGCTCATCAAACTCACAAAGCAGCTTCTGTTTTATGCGCTCGAGACCAAATTGACCCAGTGTCAGGCTCCTTGTGTACTTGTGAATTGTGAGACCATCAGGCCTTAAATGATCTTCTTGCTTGAAGATTTTTGCAAATGCATCCAGGTACCAGTGAACCACCAATCGCTCTTCTTGCTGGAAAATGTAATGATTGATTTCTGGATCAGCTGATACCACCAGGTTTCGACCTGCTATGTTTGTCCTGAAAAGTGATCCATACCTGAACACGAAGTAGGAACGTTACGAAAACAAGAAAGCACAGATAAACGATAACTATCAGTCGTGAAAAGAAGTCGTACGTACTTTTGCATCCTCTTCTTGATAAATGGTTGAACATCAATGGCATAGCTGGGAATGAACAATTCAAGACTTTCTCCAATAAGAGGAATTCCAGAGGAACCTGGAGGAAGTATGCCATTGCACTTGGGATTTCTCCATCTGTATATAAAATGTGTTAACAATATAATGCCCAAGGCAATTGTTACTATGTACAGTAATTCAACTGATGAAAACATTTGGAATATTGCTATTGTTAAGATGTGATTTTGGTTCTTGAACATAGCTTCTTATATATATAGCTGTACTGCCAACCTGAAAGATAGTTCATTGTTTTTGTTGTTTTCACAATCTTCATTTTACAGCTAGAAAAAGAGTTGGAGTAAAACGGAATTGTTACAAAATAATTGTATTAGTGAATGTCATGAATAGGCCATTAGTATGATTATAATGTTGACCATGTAACTTCCCATAATCTTTATTATGGACCATTCATTGTGTGATATGTTACATGTTGTATGAGCTTATAAATAGCTCCCCCTTGTATATTGTAGAATGGACTTGAGGATAATGAAAACTATTCTCCCTTCTCTCTTCTCTCCTTCCTCTTTTGCACTTTATATTCAACACGTTATCAGCACGACTCTACCACTACCGAGTCTACTCCTGTTAATCTTGATTTATCATACATTTGTTAAACTTTCACACATACGGGCCAATGATACCAATTTCCAATGATCCAATCCTACGAACTACACATGATGCTCATGGTTGCTTTTGTGATCCATTATAGGGAAGTTTTATTTGTGATATATAGATTAAATTTTATGAAGTCTTTCATTACATAATGGTGTTTCATTTTTGTTTGAAATTATTTTCCTTTATTTTTATATGTCCCATAATTAACTTATTTGTATGAATACAAGTGCAAGGTTTGCTTCAATTTGGAGAATCGTTTGGCAATGGATCAACACTACAAAGATTTATTGGCCAAGTTATTCCGACTCCTAGTCGTTAGTTTCTTTCTAGTCATATAATATAAAGTTCAAAGGAAATATTTTGAGAGATCGTGAACCCATGGACGAGTTTTAACGGATCGATCTACATATCGTTGGAACTCTTAGAGTATTGTTCATCATCGATCAAGATAAGTTATTTTATTTATTTACCTCATCTTGAATTTTCTTTTCAATAGAGAACTAAATTTATATTTAAGGTCCATGAACAATTTTATGAGTTATTGACTTATATATATTTCATACAAAAATAATTTACCATATTTCCCGAAGTGAATATGGTCTAAAACACTATACATTCGGCTTAAATGATATCATATATCAACCTCCATCCATCTCGATCTTATGGAGTTTGTCCATTTCTTGAAGTAAATGAGACATCAAAGAAAGTATAGCACTTGGAAGTTGCTATAGATTTGAAATAAGAAGTCAATGACAAATCAAACACATGGATATTTTGATCCACGGTACCACCAGAAGTGCCCGATAAATAGTTATGTATTTTTCCATAATGATGTTTCATTCACACAAAAGTCGATCATTGTCCAATATATAAATCCTTCTATGGATATTAGAGAATTGAACGCCAAATTATTATACACATGGATATCTTTTATCCAAATATTAAACATACATGAAATATGAAACCACCAGAAGTGGTCAAGGCATGAGTAAGTATATTCATCATTTTGAGTAATATATGTTGATTAGTTTGTTAACCTCTTAGAGTTCATGATTTTCTAATTCCTTGAAGTGAATGTGAATATTTTGATAGATATGTGCATCGAAACCATGTATGTAACTCATTCCCTGAAGTGAATGTTGATATTCGGAACACTACACATATTGTAACAAAAATCATGATTATAAACATGAACATGATTTGATATATTTTGTAAGTGGTATTACAACTATTCATACATATATAGCATGTCATTGACAATTTACATGAAATAATGATGTTCTCCGGTTTGATTGTTGTTTTGCTAAAGTTTTCACCTGAAGTGAAAGTGGCATGTAATGTGAAATATTGTAATTTTCACCAAAAGTTAAAGAAAAAAGAGGTGCAATTGAATATTTATATCATGCACCATATTATGAATTTAGGAGAATATCAATCAAAGGTTCTTAAACTCCTCAAAAGAAAATGGTTGAGCATATTGTTACAATGAAAATCAAATTATCAATGCACACATATGTCAATTTGACATATCATATGAGTGCGATTTGTAAAGACAAATAAAATATTCCCAACTTGATGTTGGTGGAAGTAATGCATAAAATATTGTGATGATGCTCAACTTGTATTTGAGATATGATGATGTTTATTTTATTTATGATGATGCTATGAGCATTCAAGGGGAGCATTACAAGAATTTGTTTAAGAGTGAATGTTCATTAGCATCCTCCTTATTTCATTTGATCATGTTTTTGTGAATGTGACAATCAGTTTATTGTATACATCTGTATATGTAGTTAGAACTAGCCATGCATTTTCAATTCATTTTCGCTCGCGTATTTCTTGCACAACCTGAAGTTGAAATGAAAATATTCGAGACAAATAAGTGAAAGCTCCAGAAGAGCTTGCCACTACTTCGAAAATTATTTCATAACTTAAGTTACAACTTGTGTTGTAAATGATGAATGTATAATGTAATATTTCGCTTTTAAGCTATAAGTTGAATTTATTTTTATATATATTTGATAGTTTCAAACATGATTGAATCATCTAAAAAAAAGGTGTAAATTATAGCTCTAGAAGAGCATGTGTTTTATAGAAAATTGTGCGAAGAAGAGCGCAAATGAGACTTACTCCCCGAAGGAGTTGAAAATTATTATTCTTGCCATTATAAATAAGACAACACTTTATGCCTTTAAGCATATCATTCGGGACAAATTTAAAATATGTTCCAAGTACAAGTAATTTCTGAACATTAGTCATTGTTACCAACCTGAAGTGTGGTAGGTGAAAAATGATCATAATGACATGTCAGAAATTAGTATTGATGTGACAAGTTAGGCCATCCGGGTATGAGATACCCGTCATTTGAGAAACATGGAGATTTCCTTGTCGATAAAGAATATGATTTATGTGCTGAACATTTTCTCATGTTGTAATAATATTATCTGAATGGCAAGACACAATATCGAGATTAAGCATGCTAATGGAGATCAAAATGAGCAATGTTGCACTCATGCATAATTATGAGAATGAATATATGTGGCTAGACGTCCACTAAATAATTTGAGAATTGAGTATATTACTCAAATAATTTGATCTCTTATTTGGGGTAAATTTATGTTTCAGCACGTCGAAAACCCAACTGCTAGAGTTATACACTCTCATATGCATCTCCTGAAGAGAACTCATACATGAAGCCTATTAGATACAAGTATGAGTATATTATTATCTAAGCTGGCATGATCAATATCCATATGAGCCCCAATAATACTAATCCTTGAATTAGTTTTTCCCAGCTTAGGGGAGGGAGAACATGACAAGCTGATCAAAACAAATTCGTCGTATGCATTGATCCCCACATATTTGAAAGTTCATACTTGAACTAAATTATAAAATGCATTCTTCAGCTTCATGTATCATTTTAAGATTTCAATCATGAAATTCTATGATTTGACTGTGGATACCGGGCTACAGATTGATTATAGATATAACATGAGTTGAGAATCGATATCTTGCCTATTGTAATTAATGCACCTGAAGTGCAATATGTATGTTGTGAATGGTTCCAGTATTACAAATAGAATGGCAAGATAATGCAGTTGGTACTCTAGAAGAGTAAAGAAGGCACATCTTAATGATGCCACAATAGAATTGATATTATATTTATAAATAGATAGATGGCTTATATGAATGGAAAAGGTACCTCCATATAATATATTCAGATATCTATGATCAGTACTGAATCAAACAAGAATGATTTGATATTATTGAAAAGCTATACCGGTATACATGGAACCGAGATAAGCATATGCAGATTTTCAATGGATGTATACTATTGTACATGTAAAGGGGATCTTACATGTAAATCCATTTGATGTCGACACAATGATGATATATAGAAAATGAGCTCATGGACTTGATGTCCATTTTATTAATGAATTCGAAATTCTCTACGGTACCGTTGCATTATCGAGTCAAATTTCATGTGCATCTAGATACTAAGTCATGCATCATTCATATTATTGTTACATCATCTATGCTAGTTTTTAAGTTTCATAATGCATGCATACATATTATTTATCATATGATCTTACTCTAAAGTGACCACCTTTGATTATTTGTGGTGCACATGAATTGTCATTTAAATTGACACATTGAAATTTCTATATATATGATCTATGATGATCATTATCAATTGAGAACTCGTCCTAGAAGAGACTAGAGTTATCATGTTATAAAACATGAATATATGATGATCAATATCAATTGAGAACTTATCCTAGAAGAGACTAGAGTTATCATATTATAAAACATGAATATTAATTGAATTGACAATGAAATTTATATGTTCCAAGAACAATTATGAGAGATAATGATTTTACTCTCTACTGGAAATTAGTCCCGGAAGGACAAGTGGATAGAGATATCATGTTGGCAAACATGAATCAATCGATGAGAAAAGTTCTTGAAGAACTCAATTTTGATACTATTGAATCTCTATACTTATCTATCCATACATGGCATCACAAAGTTGATAAGTATATTGAGTGTATTCACTATCAAGTGAAACAAGAGAATTATGAATAATATTCTCGGGATTCCTACAAATATTATTGCCTAAGGAAATGTAAACTCAACCTAAAGTTTGAGTATGACAAATTATGAATAACCATACATGAAGTTTGGTTATGTTATGAAAGAGATAGATGTTTTATTTGACCTCCTGAAGAAGGTATATGAACGGAGATATATGAATATTGAACTCATTTCAATATTACGAGATTGTTATGTTGAATTGTCCAAGTGACATATTTTGTTGGATCAACATAAAAATACACATTGAAGAAATCAATGCTTCTAGTGTTCAAGAAGTTTTCACATGGAGTTAAAGCACATACCATTGAAGTTTTCAGCTATGGGCTACAAGATGAAGGTTCCATCCAAGTACACCATATTCACTCTATTGAAGATTTTTGCATACTTGTTCAACATCATCAGTACGGCGATTCATCGAGAAGATTGCACTATGAAGATTCAAAGATTTGAAGTGATGTTACAATCAGGGGAGGGGGATACGCACTGCACTCTTTTTCCCTTGACTAAGTTTTTATCCCACTGGGTTTTTCTTAGCAAGGTTTTTAACGAGGCAGTATTTTTGAAACGTATCGGCACTTATCCATTCATGTCATTCAAGGGGAGTGTTACAAAATAATTGTATTAGTGAATGTCATGAATAGGCCATTAGTATGATTATAATGTTGACCATGTAACTTCCCATAATCTTTATTATGGACCATTCATTGTGTGATATGTTACATGTTGTATGAGCTTATAAATAGCTCCCCCTTGTATATTGTAGAATGGACTTGAGGATAATGAAAACTATTCTCCCTTCTCTCTTCTCTCCTTCCTCTTTTGCACTTTATATTCAACAGGAATGCACATAAAATAGATTCTATTCACTTGAATGAAAACATTGTCATATTTAAAGGATTTAATGCTTTGGGTTATTAAATTAATTTTATGTACTATTTTATAAATGGATCGCCATAATCTACCTTTTCTTTTAATTTTTTTTTTTTTTTTTTTTTTTTTGAGAAACATCATACTGTCATTAATCATCAGAACCCTCCTTTAGTCATAATATGAAACTTTTACTTTTCTTCTTTTTTTTTTTTTACTTCCTAATTATTAAAATGAATAATGACAATTTGAAATGAGAATATAGCAAAGTCATCAGCCCAATTTAAAATTACAGCCATTGGAACAATTATAACTAGGCCCAAACTAAGCGAAAGCCCAATGCACTATTTTGTTACCTATAAATGCCCAGTACACGACCCGTCCCACTTGGGTGAGATCCGACCATTTCGACCGGCACAATTATTTGTGAACTGATCCACAAACGTTTCACCCGTATAATTTTTCCGCTTTGAGCTGAAGAGTACAATAGAGCTTCATGTGAGTGAAATGCTAACGTAGTAATATTTGGTGTTAAGATAGAGAGTTGGAGATACTCTTATTACAATAATCTTGTTGAAGTTATCATAGATCTCTTATTCTTCTATAGTGTATTCAGTTTAGTTACCAAATAAGTGGGTTTAGACTGTAAAGGTAGGACTCACCAACCTTATACCGTTATACGTATATGGGACCAAAATTCCAGATTTGAAATTTACATGACCAATTTAACGGATGTCGATTTTCTGTAAGTTTATCACAACTTTTAGAAAGAAATAGGCCACATCCAACTTTTCCACAACTAGCATGCCAATTCACATGAAAATGAAACGTGAATCCATTATTACAGAAATTGTATACATATTTGTATTCACAAGTTCTAAATAAATACAGTTTGATAACAAAGTCGCATCTTCCCTATAAATTTTATTGCAATTTGTTCTTAATTATAGAAACTCTCACATCCAATTCTTGCTTTTTTCCTTGATTTTTCTTGAATGGAAGCTTCCCTAAAGGTAAGAAGCATCTATCGAACGAAAAGGCAATTTAATTCCTTTGTAGCTAATGGTAATAATATTTATTTATCACCTGCACAACAAATTAAAAGAAGTGAGCCAAAATTTATATAATTAGGTTTTAACTTCTTTTTTTCCAGCTGAATCAAACAGAGAGTTAATAAAGTGTATAAATTAATTACCTTTCTTGCCTAGTTTTTTACTGCAGTAAGATAGGAAGACAATGAGTAGTATTACACCAGCAACGATACCAATAATAATTGCTAGAGTTCTGTCCGTGTCATTAGTCTCATTCCCTGCACATACATGTAAACACATTGGTAAATGATAAAAATAAAATAAAACATTCGTGTAACAACCTGCAATCAGAGTGCATGTACATGTTGAACCAAATGACATTATTATTATAATTATTATAAGGTGACTGAGAACTGATAATTGTTAATGCGTTAGACTATTCAATAATCAATGACTAGTACTCAATCTGTCCCGTTATAAATTATCCACTTTGACTTTTTCGGTCAACAGATTTCAACTTTGACTCCCGATTACTCTTAAACTGTATTGATAAAATATTAAAAAAATTATTTTATGAAAATACAGATCCTAAAGTTTCATAATATAATTTTTATTAAATATTTTATCATTATAGTTTAAGAGTAATCGTGAGTCAAAGTTGAAAGTTATTGACCGAAAAAGTCAAAGTGAATAATTTATAGCGGGGCAGATGGAGTATGTTTTTTTAGAAGTTAACAAGATTATCTTTTTAAATTACATCAGTGATGCACTTTATTAATTACTGTTAACTAACAAACTTATTGATTGATATGATGGTGCCAAACACAAATTATAAATCCATATACCAAAATAACAAATTAATGAAAAGTCTTGAAACGAAGAGAAATTGCGATCCAAATTAATAATATTTCTCCTTATCTTTCATCATGAGTATCACATATAAAAGTAAAAACGAATAAGGCTATATATGCCAGTTATGCTACTTTTTAACTCAATATCGTAAGCACTTTATATCATGATCATATAATGCTACATCATTTAGGAGTAAATGATACTCCCAAATGTATATATCTAAAAGTCATCACCCAAAGATAAAGTGGTCCATATCAAAATAGAAACAAAGACAAACTTATACGTAATCCTCTCCGCAAAGTATATACAGTATATAATAAATAATGTTTCGGATGTTAAGAGGGTGATCGAGTGGAAGGATATCGGAGTGAGGTGAAGAAGGCGGTATCGGATTCCCCAAAAGCAAAAATGGTGGTATTCCCTCTGAAGTTTACTATTGTGAACTCTAAATGGAGACATTTTTAAGTGGCTGATAATCGATAATTGAAAGATAGTTATGATGATGTAAACTTTAATATTGTACGGATTGAAATTCTTAAAAGAATGTACTCTATTTTAACAAACATAATAAAAAAATATAGAGTGGTTAAGTGTACAAAGTATAAGACTTAGCACGTTAAAAAAGTGTAATGCGACAACTTAAACCATTACCTAATCTTCTGGGTTATTCTATAGTCATACATTAATTAACGATAATATGTAACAACTGAATGCGTATTGGATAACATAATCTTATTAATTAATTATATTGTCACACTTTGTTAAACGTTCCTTATACGTCTCAATTTGGGGATATTTTTAAAAGTCCACCAAATTTTGTAGCTTTGGTCAATTCGGAAATCTCTCATGGCTGTGTTAGTTCAATTGCACTAATGTCACAATAATCTACTAATAGTAAATTTTACCGCAATATTTATAGTTTCCAAAAGTATTTACAAACACTTACTCGACTGATGATCGTTGGAGTATCCACGTCCTGTATATCGCGCATAACACTTTCCTAGGAACATATCACCCCAACTCGATGTCCCACACTCGCTTCGTAGCCTTTGTATTGCTTCCGCCAAACAATCTTGGCACTCACTCACACTCAAATCCCTCACACACTGGGCCATCCCCTGCACCCTCCCAGTCCCAGTAACACGAAAATACGCCCCACCACTTGCTAGATAGGACAACACAACATCCCTCGTAACCAAAAAATCGGACTCATCGCCCCCAATACCAGGTCCGCATCTATCCAATACAACGTTCTTTTCCTCGAAACCAAAAAATGACACATTATCATACCTCACGTAACAACCTTCTAGTTGCAACTCACCCCCTTTCGTCCCAACACAGTAGCTGCCAAGCCGGTTTACTGCGTTGGTGACACAACCCTGGCAATCAAAGTTAGAGAGATCGCCTCGACACTGGTAGAGGGCGTAGATGAAACCATGTTGATTCGCAATCGGGAGCGAGTAGTTGTTGAAGTTGGAGGAAGACGTGGAGTTGAGTAGCAAGGTGAAGGCCGTGTTGATGGTTGACTGGTACGAAGATCCCTGGTTGTACATGACAGGTGAACAACCCGTGTAAACAACCGAATCCAGAGCCGAGCTTGAAGGCCTTGGTAGTAAAATCAGGATAGAAATTGTTAGAAAGAGAGAGAATGAGAAGGGAAGAGCTTTAGCATGCATATTGTTCATTGTGAGATGAGAAAAGAAAGTAGAAGTTGAATATAGAGAATTGAAATGAAATGTAGCCAACCAAGTTAAGTGATTAAATTGTTTGTTGAGAGTAGTTATATATGGGGCATTGATGTGAGCTTGACTTATTGAGTATTCAGATTAATTTGGTAGTATATAAGTTATATACTCGTAAGTTGTATGATTATTATTGAATTAGATAGACATTAGTAGGGGCCATCAATTTTAGAAGAAGGTTCAGTAGAGCATGTGGTGGGTTGATTATTAGTTGGTTAATTATGGCAAGCTATGAAATAGTACTAATAAACATTATATACATGCACCAAAAAAGCAAATATAATACTACTCCGTCCTGTTTAGTATGTACAAATACAACAATAATGCAATTAAAATTTGTTGACTACCTAAGAAGGTTTGGTACTTCAATTGGTGTGTGCTAGTTGCCTAGTTCTTGATGAGGTGTATTTTCCAGAATGCTAATTTGTATTCTGACAAAAATCGTAAATTGTTAAAACATGACAATATAGTGTGTATTTTGGGGTGCTTACGAATTAAGTTATTGATCGTCTCAAGCTAAACTCTGAAACATATCGCAAACAATTGTATGAAGCTTCATATGAGTTATAATATCACACTTGGTCTTCATAAATAAAGCTAAGTAACTAAATTGGTACATAAAGTACCTACTTTAGTGACTCATATTTCTCCTCCGATTGTAGGTTTTTCCTTGTTTATCATGATGATGATTTGTAGTAGTTACAAGTCCCGTTGACGACAAAAGAGACGACTTCTTTTTGGTAATTACATATATAGAAGACGACTTCTAAAATTTCCCTGGTTTTATGTCGAAAAGTCTTCTTCAGTCATACTTTTAAAGTCATTTGAGCCGAATTTATTTGTAATATACTCCCTCCATCTAAGTACATGATTCTATTTGCAAAATATTAGCTTTTTGAAAGCTCGGTTTGACCTCATATTTGTTAGACATAATTGATCGAAAATACATATTAAATAGCTTGTACAAAATAGAAAATTCTAAGAAATAAGGCCTTGCATGTTTTAAGTAATTCCAAGGGAAAAATTTTTTTTTGAGGAAAATCAAATCCCTTTGGAAAATGTTGAAGAAAAATCTATAATTTCCTTATTTTTCTACCGTTTGGCATCTCATTCTTATTTTCCTGGAAAATAAATTGGTAGTTATATTTTTTTTTTATCTTTCATCTTTTAAAATTGGTATGGTAACTATATATTTGAGTCTACTCACTCAGTCAAGACAAACAATTATTATCAATGAATTAAAATATTAACTTTCGTCTATAAAATTTACTTCCTCCGGAAACTTTAGAGTTTTCCATTTTATTTTTGTTGACTTTTTTTATATACAGTTTGACCTCAAATTAATCATAATTGATTAGGAAAAAATTATTTTTAAAAGTTATATTATACAAATATAAGCAGTATACTATCATAATATAATTTTAAAAATTATTTTTTTCGCAACGAGTTATTGTAAATTTGAGGTCAAATCGGACATCGAAAAGTCAACAAAAATAAAGTGCGATAATATAAAGTTTCCAGAGTCAATAGTAAGTTTCTACTACACTATACACTAACTCAAGAATCACACTATACACTAACTCAAGAATCTGAGAACATAATATTTTTTCTCAAATTAGTAATTGATAATATGAAATTAGTAATCAATAATGTTCATATATAACTAAGGGTTAATAAAAAAATTACCAGAACAAACGGAGATGTATATGTATATAATGTTGGTGGAGATGTAATTCATTAATTAAGAAATTAATTTTGGAGGGAAGATGAAATTCTAAAAATTTTCATCAAAGTCTCTAATAAATCTTAGATAGGGAGATGAAAATTTTGTGAAGAAAATTTTATTTTATGCAGGACATGCAAATGGACGTGAAGATTTTGATCGAGAGGGAATATGAAGATAAATATTGAAGATTTTGTGGATTCTGTTTTGATTTTATTTTCCTCATTTTCCCAAATTTTTCACAGTAACTAATTTTCCATATTAAATTTCCCTTAAAACAAACATCAGAAAATTAGATTTTCCTTTATTTTCTTTTCTTTTCCCTTGGAATTACTCAAACCATGCAAGACCTAAAGGAAAAATGTTGTCTCCGATCAGCATCAAAGCGGGCCGCTTGGCCGAGATGGAGCGGGCCGCTTGAGCAAGTTTGTCGGTCCCTGGAATATGAAGTGGGCCGCTTGGGAGGACAAAAGCGGGCAACTTGACAGTCTTCTCAGCATTTTGTTTTCTTCGTCTTTCTGAAACCAATAGAAATGAAAGGTGTGGCTCGAGGATGTTTCCTTCAAGTAGAATATGCCCTCTCACTATGGTGCTTGGGACGTTGGGCGTCTACCTTCCAGGATACAACGAACCCAGGATTACTAGCCGCACAAGCTAGCAACCCCCAACGAGCAAGAACAGTTGCTTGGATTATGCAAAAGGGGAGAAGATGAGAGAATAGAATAGTGAGGGTTTTCCTCTCATCTTTTTCCATGTGTTTCTTTCTTACATGTTTCTCTCTTGTCTTGTATGTTGTATGTTGTGCATGTTCTACATGTTTCTCCATACTTCTTCATACTCTTCTTTTTCTTACATGTAAATGAGACCTTTATATATATATATATATATATATATATATATATATATATATATATATATATATATATATATATATATATATATATATATATATATATATATATATATATATATATATATATATATATATATATATATATATATATGTGTGTGTGTGTGTGTGTGTGTATGAGAGAGAGAATAGAGTTTGTAACTCTCATGTCCATAAGTGTCTTTCATGTCATATCATAAGTGTCCATCAATACAAAAATTTGGCACTTATGGATGACAACAAATTCCATGTTAAATGACAACAAATGTCATGTTAAATATTTGTAATTCCCATGAATTACAAATGCTAACATGGGTCAACATCCTTCTAGAAGGTCTTGAGATGTGGAACTAGCAAAAACCTTGGTTCGGTTCACGTTCCATGTTCGAGGGTTGCGCGCATCCACTCGTACACAAGTCCTCTAGTTTCGTGTACAAATCTGGCCAGGACTTGCACTCAACTTATCTAGCTACACAACTTGAACACCAAGTAGTAACTAGTAAGTTATAAACTAGAGACTTCACTTTATCTCAAGCAATGTGGGACACACCCACTCAACCTTCTAACTTTAAGCACTTATTTCTCACTAACCCAAAGTCCGTTATGGCCTTATGGGCATCCAATATATCCATTCGAAGCTCATACAAAGTAGCTTTCGGATAGTTATTACTTTATTTTAATTAACAAATGGTCTCCAAATAAATAAACCACAAAAATATTATTTATTTATCATTTTTGTTCACAATTTCCAACAATATTAATATTAAATCATACCAAAAAAATAACTTTATGGAACGGAGAGAGTAGTGGTTATTTACCAATATAATACTTCACACAAATTAATATTTTATTATTATTTCTTAATTCGAGATAAAGTAACTATTTAGTAAGTTTGTTATGGAACAGATGGAATAGTGGTTATTTTTTAAATGTAGAATCGATAAAGTATGAATTAAAGAAAATGATTGTGGGTTGGTAAAGTTGTACATATGAGTGTGGATTAGTTATAATTAGGGCTTCTTACATATAGTACCCTTGCTAGTCCTTTTTATTATAGATAGACCATCGTTAGTCAAACAATTACATCCACCTCCCTCACTAGTCGATTTAATTACATGTAGACCCACGATCTTGACTTTTGGTGAACTAAATCAATGAAAATACATTTTTACCCTTGGTCAAATATTCAACTTTGACCGTGACCAAACAGCTCCAATTTTCATTTATTACACATTTGCCTCAAATCTTTTTAATTTCACCAATTTGACACTTATTAATTCAACATAAGGCATATAACTTTTTTAAATTTAAAATTGCCTCAAATATTATTGCAAACTGAACCCTAATAATTTTAAATCTTAAAATTAACCCACAAGGATTTTCAAAAAAAGAATTAAAATAAAAATAAAAAAGAGCTCGTCGGCCAGAGCTGTACAGCTCCGATCAAGTCGGAGTTGTAAAGCTCCGACTAGATCGGAGGATCCGATCTGAACGGAGCTACACAGCTCCGTTCTGATCGGATCTGTAAAGCTCCGATCTGAACGGAGCTACACAGCTCCGTTCTGATCGGATCTATAAAGCTCCGATCTGAACGGAGCTACACATCTCCGTTCTGATCGGAGCTGTCAGCTTCGACTAACCGATCTAGTCGGAGCTGTAAAGCTCCGATCTGAACGGAGCTACACAACTCCGTTCAGATCGGAGCTTTACAGCTCCGATCTAGTCGGAGCTGACAGCTCCGATCAGAACGGAGTTGTGTAGCTCCGTTCAGATCGGAGCTGTCTCTAAAGCTCCGATTGACCGGAGCTGCTCCGGTCACCGGAGCTACAACTCCGATCATCGGAGCTAATAGAAGAAGAAGAAGGAGGAAGAAAGGAAAGAAAAAAAGAAAGAAAAAAGAAAAAAAATAGAGTAAGACCGCGTTTGGATGAAAAAATATGAACAGTAAGCTAGAAGCTGGTCAACGAAATTAGTAGATTTTGGACCCATATGTAATAGATTGACTAAGGGGGGGTTAGACGTAATTAGAGTGTCTAGTAGGGGTAGTGGATGTAAAATTCCCTTTTAATTATATGCCCCACTTGTTA
This sequence comes from Plantago ovata, assembly GCA_028274465.1. Lineage (NCBI taxonomy): Eukaryota > Viridiplantae > Streptophyta > Magnoliopsida > Lamiales > Plantaginaceae > Plantago > Plantago ovata. The sequence goes on along the minus strand of CM051456.1, from coordinate 127,224,521 downwards.
ATAATGAAAATGTGAAGATATTATCTGAACTATAAAATAGAAAAGTGAAAAACATTGAAGTGGACACGGAGGAAGTACAACTCTAAAAATGAAAAATAACAGTTCATGCGCGTTTCCAGATTTAGGCTCTGTTCTATTCGTATGAAAACTCATTAATTTAAATTCAGTTCAGTTCAGTTCAATTTTGTCCAGGTTCATTCAGTTCAGTTCAATTCTGTTCAGCTTTGCTTAGTTATATTTTATACTACAAATAAATTTAATTCAGTTCAGTTCAGGTGCATTCAGTTCTGTTCAGACGAAAATAATAGTTTCTTAATACGGCCCAGATTTAACTTTAGAATGCAATAACTAATAAGGGTAATTAAGGTAAACCATCAACTTGTTCAACGCGCACATACGAAAATAAAAATAAAAATGTAAAGTTTCATTAACTTAATGAAAACTCTAATTTAGAAAGATTAACTACACTAAACTCAAATCAAAAAAAAAAAAAAAAAAAAAAAAAAAACTAAACAAATGGGCATAGCCCAAAATAAAATAAGAATGCTAAATAAGGGCCACGGTATCGGGCCTAAATAGCGATGCGGCCCAAAATATTAGCAGAAACGAACTTAAGAAATGCTTACATATTAGTAGGAATATTCTCGTTCATTTAAAGATTTTCTTTTTTTGGACAAGACGTTCATTTAAAGATAAACAATATAATAAGCTGAATATTTGACTAAGCTGGATTTGGAACGTGCAGAAGTTTTATTCCCTGGAAGATCATTGGGTACATAAAAGTGAAGTGAAGTTTCGATATTGAGTTTGTGCACGTACTGTTTACGTTTATTAGTCGCGTATGATATTGGTCATGATCGGGTACAGAAAAGTGAAGCTTCGATATTGAGTTTGTAGGTGATCGAGGGGTACATAAAAGTGAAGCTATTGCTTATTATTAGTAGTGAAGTTTTGATATTGAGTCTGTGTACTATTTACGTTAATTATTTATTAGTATGATACTGTATGTTCCGAATTGAATATCAAATTCGAGTAATTTTGTTCTTCCCCCACCGATCTAGTACTGTCACACATTATGTATCCATATACCTTCCCATAAATTAAATTAGTAAGGCGGGAATTTAATTCCAATATCCCAAATATTAATGGATAATGAGACCTCAGTTTGGGCCAAGACCACACAAGAAGCAGAAGATTGGAAGAGACGGGCCACGAGGCCCAGAAGCCTAGGAGGCCGGCGGATGAGAGGGGGCGCGGCTAGGGGAGATTTTCCCTAGTTTGCTTATTTTGATATTTATCTATTCACCTTTTTGAATAAATACAATATTAGGTTATTATTATTCTTAGTTATCAAAGTAGGGTTATACTCTAGAATATTCACTTTTTGCGGGCTAGGCCTGTAGTTTCATGGGTCAAAGTCTGTTAGTTTTGCTAGTATAAATATGCATGTAAGACTTCATTATTATTCATTCAGTTAATAAATCATGAGTTCATCTCTAGAGAGCGGCCACTAGTGTCTTATTTTACCTTGCGGCGGGGGGAGAACGTCCAACACCACCGCGGTTACCGGAGAGATAGTAGCTGGAAAGAAGACTACTTTTTCAGTAGCTTGTCTTCGTCTAGTTGTGATCAGTTAGAAGAACTCAAGTAATTCTTTTGATTTGCCTAGTTTTTCTTTATTAATTTTCTATACGCAATCGAGGTTCAAAATTATGAATAGGCTATTTTGTAGCGCATCACAGAGAAAGTTGTAATGACGTGCATGTTAAACTATCTAACTAGCTCATAATTCGAAAACAGGTATCATATTCTATTCCAAGAACAAAATTCGCTAGAAGACCAAATAGTTCTTATGTGTCAAATTGCACCATTTTGAATTTTTAAGTTAAACAATTTTCATGATTTGATTTTAAATTATGATGATAAAATATTATAAGAAAATTATATTATAAAATTTTACGTTCTAACTGTTCAATATATAATTTTAATTGGTAAACATTTTACCATTATTATAATTAAGAGCAATATATCAACAATTCAAAACTGTTTACGGTGTAAACTTAAAACGGTAAAATAGCTTTGATATTTGATATGGAGGGAGTACATTTCTTCTTAATGGTGGAAAAGATCACAAAAATGGCAAGTACATGTCAAAGTCATGTAACCTGATGATATTATATATAGTATAGTATAGTATAGTATAGTATTGTATAATGTAATAGTAGGAACTGCATGTTGATCATTTCTTCTTCATCATGATCTTGTCCGAGGAATCAAGAAGCTCCTCCAGCAAACTGTTGTCCAGATACTCCAGCTCAATCCTCTCCTGGCCAGAACTACCCGAAGAATTGTTACCCAGAAGCCCAGTTGGACATGCTGAGGGCGAAAACGCTGAGTGGTACTGGTAAGGAGGAGGAATAGCAAGCTGAGAATAGTACTCGTTCGGAAAATTCAATGTTGCAAGATGACCTCTCAACCTAAAGGCTGCCTTGTCATAAGCCCGGGCAGCCTCCTCTGCACTGTCAAATGTTCCCAGCCATAGACGTGCCCCCTGGCGACTTGGGTCGCGTATTTCAGCAGCAAATTTCCCCCAGGGGCGGCACCTCACGCCTCGGAACCGGACATCTTCTTTCTTCTCCAGTTGCTTGCCTCTTGAAGATGATGTTCCCTCCATTGTTTTTCTTTTATAAAGTGTGCTGGTTGTTTTGCAGTAAGTAATTTGAATCTACTTGAGCAATTATGTATTGGCGGTTAAGTTTGTCATTGTTGTGGGAGTATATATAGTACATGCTTGACCACTATTGGTAGTAATTAATTTTACTATATGGCTGTGTTCATACTATAATGCTACTAAGTACCAAGTACTAAGAAGGTGCTGGTTATTTACAAAACAATCCCTTTTGTTGCACATTAATAAGTGGGTCACATGGGACAAAACTTGAACATTTGATATTAAGTTGAAGAGTTATGTAACAAGATAGAATAGTTATAAGGGTGGTTGTTTAGTGATTATTGAACTGAACTAATAAGGGATTAAGTTTCAATAAACACGAAGGTGTTGTGATTTTTTTCGAAATGAAGAAAATCGTGTTAGATTCGAATGAGGTCATAGTTAAATGAACTAGCTAGCATACACTTGCTTTTCTCCTCCTTAAAACATGGGGATTCTAGAAATGGAGAAAAATAAAATGTGAGAGGTTGACGGGTTGGTGTCACCGTGCATGGTATTACGAATCAAATTTGAGGTCTTTTAAATTGACTTAATTAGAAACTCCCATACATACTCTTAAGGCTCTATTCTCTTAGTCTGAAAATTGATTATTTTAAATTCAGTTCAGATGCATTAAGTTCAGTTTAGTTCAGTTCAGATTTGCTTAATAGTATTTTATACTACAAATAAGTTCAGCTTCATTCAGTTCAGTTCAATTCAATTCGGATCAGATGAGTTATGTTCTATTCATACGAAGAGAACAGAGGCTAACACCAATTCTTCCAACCGTTTATGTTGGTATCTATATGGTTGCCTTTCTTCGATAGTAAATGTGATATATACGTGACAAATAGTTGAACAAAAACATTCTACGTGTATAATTAGACTAGTATTGAGGGAGTTTTCTGCAATTTACTAAATGAAATGTTCTTAATTTTCGTGCAAGTTTCGTGAAAACTATGTTAGTGAATTGAACTGTTCTTAGTTTCTTACCAAATCGAATAAAGATATTCAAAGGAAGTCAAACAGTATTAGAAATGGAACACTTTTGGAGGAGGTAGACAAATTAGATCTTTCTCCAAATAATTTACGAATCTGCTGAATCTAATTCCATGTCATCCTACACGTCACTTCTTTCTTTGAACGTACCCTTGTGAGTTACGATTAGTACACGAAATTAGGGATTAATATTAAAATGTGATGATTATACGTATGCACTTTTGATGATTATATATACACCTTTTTAGTGTTTGTTGTGATTCAAAAGTAGTTAGTTAAATTGAAAAATGTAAAGTCTGTTTTGTAAAACGAAATTTTAAGAAACTTAGCGGAGCCCGGGTGCCGGCGGAGCAAAGAAAAAAAAAAAAAAATTCCTAGACCCCCTCAAAAAAATTCCTGATTAAAATTTACAATTTTTCAATTCTTTTAATTGGTAAATTTTATAATTTTTCATATTTTATTCCTATAAGATGACTGACAGTTACGTTTTTTTAAAGTTACTATTTTATAATCTATGTAGCACAAAAACGTTAATATGCTTCACGCTTCTCCAAAATTAAAATTACGTTCCCAAAATGAAACAGCCAAACATTTCTTGTACTTATTCTATTAATTTCACGTAATACTTTTTTTTTTCTTTTAACAAAATTATACTATAAAATATAAACATCAGAATAAGTAATATACTGATCTTGAAGATAAGATAGCCCAAATTCTGTCAATCTGCATTTATATGATATAGATACATATTTTAAATCGAAATTTGATCATTTATGTATTATATTAATATATATTGTAGTAATCTGAATATGTAGATGGAATCATCACGGAACTAATTCCCTTCACTAATCAACAACTTATATATTATGCCGTTTGATATGATTCTTAGTCAAATTCCGATTGATTTACTTTACTTCACTCGTGTTAAAATTTGATATTCTGCTGGGATTCCATCACCATAATCAAATTCATAGTTAGTTCGTAAATCGATTTTATTATCGATAATTATCTGAAATTGTCTGGAGAGTTTATTATAATAGTATTTGTGGGAATATAGAAATGTTTAACTTACATATATACATATGTTAATATATACATATAGATAGTGATGTTCAAGTCTTATACATTATGGCCACTGATACTGCCTGTTACTGCCATATCAATTTCTATCTAAATCATGGCAAGTTAATTAATCAATTATTTATTATATTTTATTCCTAAATTATCATCCTTAATTAAGGTATTATCCACTAGTATATAATTAATGTTTTCCGAGTCACATAAATATGTACGAAATACAAACCAAGTTTATTGGGCAAATTGTACATATAGATCAATATATACTGATTTTTTTCAATCTAACCCACAATAACTTTAAAAATACTACACGCCTTATAAACTTCAACTAAATTACAAAATTAATTAATTTTTATTTAATTTGTTCAATGTATATTTGATAATAGATCAATTTCAGTCATAATGAAAAAATAAATTTAAAATTTTATAATATAAAAAATATATTATTATTTTCCATTAGAATAGGAAACAAAATTAAAATGTTGTCCATCTCATTTAAAGAAAAAAAAATAGAAGATTTCATGTTAATTTATAATGAGATGGACAACGTTTTTTTCTTCTTATTCTTTTTTTTAAAAAAAAACTCTAATAGGGGTGTTTTCTTTGGTCCGTCCGTAAATACGTTACGCGGTTAATTTATCTTTGGTCCGTTCTATTTTATTATTATATTTTATGTGTACATTTGTATGGTCTACTTAATTATATATATTCTAAAGAAAAATTTAAATTTTTTACATTATAAATTTGAAATTATTTTTTTTATGTGAAGTTAATTATCCTATAAATTGAAAGGATATTTTAAGGGGAAACTAATTGAAGTTTATGATATGTGTAATATTTGTAAATTTATAGGGGTTAGAAAGAAAATTCACATTATATATGATCTGTATGTACAATGTTCCCGGTAAACTTGTCTGCACTTCTTACATTTATTTGACTCTATTTCAGCTGAATATCTTATTTAAAGATGATAATTTAGGAATAAAAAATGATAATAATTGATTAATTAACTTTCCATGATTATATAGAAATTGATCCGGCAGTACCATGGCAGTATCAGCAGTCATACATTAATTATACATAAGAGTGAAAGCGTGAGTAGATTAGAATATATTTTTACAAGTATGTTGCCGATGTCCACTATTACGGTGGTAACTTTCTGACGTTGATCAATAAAAATGATTCTCGACGCTGTCTGTCTCAGCCTGATTCCCTTGCCAGTCGTTAGAGAAGAACACAACCAACCCCCTCTATGCTTTGTACTATGTCGAATTACCAAAAGTTGATCCGAAGATACTCCTAAAATATTCACCATTAGAATGTTGAGTGTATCTCACACCCACCATTTATTATTATTATTATTATTATTATTATTATTATTATTATTATTATTATTATTCGACAAAATTACGTCTACCACCCTCACTAAGCACTCACTTTTCATCCTAGTCCAACATTAGCGGAGAATTACATTCTAGTCCAGCCGGACCTCCAGTGTTGACTCCGGTAAGTTGGGTTTTCTAATTTTCGCTCAACCAAACACGCCCTTAACTATATAATTTTCTATTTTTTATTTATTTTCATTTTTTCTTTTTTTTTTTTTTCTATTTTTCATTTTTCTCTTTCTTTCTTTTCTCTTTTCTTTTACATTTGTTTTAAATCCAACTCCGGTACCGGAGTTAGAACTCCGGTACCGGAGTTTACAGCTCCGATTGGAGCTGTGCAAAGCTCCAGTCGGAGCTTAAGCTTTGTTAAGCTCCGACACAGCTCCAATCGGAGCTGTGTTATACAGCTCCGATTGGAGCTGTATCGGAGCTTAACAAAGCTTAAGCTCCGACTGGAGCTTTGCACAGCTCCAATCGGAGCTGTGTTACAATCGGAGCTTTGTTAAGCTTCGACTAGAGCTTAACACAGCTCCAATCAGAGCTGTACATGTACAGCTCCGATTGGAGCTGTGTTAAGCTCCAGTCGGAGCTTAACAAAGCTCCGAGCTCCAATCGGAGCTTTGTTAAGCTCCGACTGGAGCTTAACACAGCTCCAATCGGAGTTGTATAATACAGCTCCGATTGGAGCTGTGCCAAGCTCCGATCGGAGCCCCAATTGGAGCTTTGTACTCCGATCAGAAAGCTCCGATCGGAGGTACTGTTCATCTTCTTTCTTTTTCTTTTTTTTTATTTAGTATTATTTATTTTTATTTAATAAAGAAAAAAATAAAAGGTAAAAAATAAAATTTGGGACTCATTTTGAAATTCAATTTTTGTAGGGGTTTGTTTTAAAATAATTTGTAAACTATTTTGAAATATAGCTAAATTATGTGGGTTAATTTATAAATTGTTTGTGTTAATATTGTAAAAGTCAAAACATTTAAGGTGAATTTGTAATAAACGAAACTTCATGTTGTTTGGCGTAATTCAGAATCTGAAATTCCGGCGGGGGCATAAATGTCATTTCCAGGGCTTAGAGCGCAGAAAGTCAAATCCGTGGGTTAAATGTAATTACATTGGTTTAGTAAAGGAGTCTCGTGTAATAAAAAATATAGCTGGACTAATCTGTAATACTCAACAATAGTAGGGGTACCAAAAGTAATAGCCCCTTATTATTATTATTATTATTATTATTATTATTATTATTATTATTATTATTATTATTATTATTATTATTATTATTATTTATTTATTTATTTATTTATTTTTTATTATAATTAGAATTTTATTAATCACACAAAGTTGGAAGGGAGACGAGAGACAAGTTGTGCTCCCACCCCTTTCTGTATACAGAAACTAAGTCTAGCAAAAAGAAAAACACCACTCCTAACATCATTAGAATGACTAACAGATAAGCGCTTGAGGCGCGAAAGAGTAGCCAAGGCCTCCTCGTTGAGCTCCCCAAAAGTAGAGAAGGCAAAAGGGATGAATGAGTAGCCGTGTTCTGCACACTTAGAAGAATACTTCATCTTCTTCTTGTGAACGGCGGTCTGCAAAGCAACTCCAGGAGCCAGAGAATACAAACCCTCGCCAGCAAAAGGAGAGACACCCGTGACATCTAAACAAGCGTCTTTGCCTTGGGACCAATTGTACAACAACAGATCCGCTGGACGAAGGTCCCGCCCATCATCAGAGAGAAACCCCATAGGGGCCTCTTTCCGCACCGCAACACCAACCTTAGAGCAGATATCAACCAAAGTATCGCGCACAAGATTGTGTCGTAACTTCACCCCCACCTCGCTAGAACAGTGAACAGCGTGGTCACCCCACTGGTCCATCCGACGCACATGACACCCCGAGCAAGGAGACCCGTCAGGGAACAAAGGGACCGCCAGGCGATAGCACAATACGGCACGGAGCTGTCGTGGGTTCATACGCTGCCCCAACCCGTCAATAGGAATGGTGAAAACGTAATCATGTGCATGAGGGGCACGCACACAACTAAGAAGAGCCTCATGTCGACTACTCAAACCATAACGTGATGTCAAATACCCATCAATGACACCAAAATAGCTCTTTGCCAAAAACTTCATGAACTGGGGGGCAGGAGATCTAGTGGTAACAGAGTGAGAATCGACGCCACAAAAGGCCGAGAAAGCGTCTAGAGCAGACTGAAAGGTAGAGCCAGGCGAGTCAATCCCAAACCTCACCAGAATTCGATCCTGCAAAGAGCTAGACTGCAAGCGAGAGGCGAGGAAGGCATACCGACCGACATCCTCAGCACACAAGACCCCGAGACCACCAAGTCTAATGGGTAGTGTGGCAAGCTGCCACTGCCAATCTCCAAAACCGGACCTTGAGCCTGTAACAATCAACTCCAGGGAAGTACGCAAGGCCTGATCAAACTGAACCTGAGCACCGCCTAGAGACAAAGGAGGGCAGGTCCTCAAAGCAAAAGACAACTTCGCTACTCCCGCACAATTGCGAAGAAGGAGGAGCTTGCATTGGGGGTCATCAAGCCTGCGGATAGCCTCCAATAGAGAGACAGTCTTGGAAACCCGACGTTCAACTAGATCACTACAAAATCCTGAATCCCCACTAATAGAGCCCCCAAGGAGCTTGACGAGAGATAGAAGCAGGGAAAAGGCTACCCCCTCCCACGAGGGTCCTCCATCGGCCAAAAAAGCTCTGTCTTATCTACATTCAGATGCAATCCACGAGTTGGCCCATCAACTCGGATGATATCTAACGCCTTGGTGACCATAAGAGTATCCCCAATAATAGTGTTGTCATCAAGATACCACGCCTGAATTGTTCCACTTAAGATTAAGAAACTGTTCTTTATACTGAATTGAACAGAATTGAACTGAACATAACCGAATGAAACTGAACTGAACAGAACTGAACTAAATTTATTTGTAATATAAAATACAACTAAGCAAGTCTGAACAGAACTAAATGAAACTGAATAGAATTGAGCTGAACTGAACTGAAAATAATGAGTTCTCAGACGAAGTTAGGCTTTGTTCTCTTCGTCTGAAAATTGATTATTTTAAGTTAAGTTCAGATTAGTTCAGATGCATAAGTCCAGTTCAATTTATATGCATTAAGTTCAGTTTAGTTCAGATTTGGTTAATAGTATTTTATACTAAATATAAGTTCAGTTCAGCTCAGCTTCATTCAGTTCAATTCAGTTCAGTTCTGTTCAGACGAAGATAACATAGCCTAACTTGTGTCTTTACGTCATAAAATTTTAAATTTTACCACATTTATTTAGTGTTATAATAATAAATAAAAGAAAAGAATGTGTCATGTTTTAGTCTTGAATTTAACATGTTCTAAACACTCCCCAGTCGAGCCAGCCATTTTGAAATAGTAGGCCTATTTAAATTGCATATGGATCAAGGCAGGCCCATCACTAGGTTTTTATGTTTTTTTTCATGGTTTTATGACTTTACACTATATTGCATGACATTTTTTGCTTAGCGAATGCCATGTATTACAGTGGAAGGTCGCTATCCGGATAGAATTTTTCACATGACCTCTAAATGAGTGGTGACCTTTTTTTCCCCTTAGCATCCACTCTTTGCAAAATTATTCAATATGAGGCCATACACAGGCCATACACTATAGTGTATGATGTTTTTTAGCCTAGAAAATGTTCATGCAATATTGTACAACCGCTCTATTATTGATATCCGCTTTTTAGTGTATAGCCATATCACATTTTGGGCTTTGCTCCACAATTTATGTACATTGGACTGTAGCCCAACTGATATTAGGTTATCCAATGTGACAGGTTTCTACTTTCCTTTTCACTTCTTTTCTTCACGATTCGGTTATTATTTAGGTACTCTTAAGTTGATATGCTAATCACACAAATGTATACGTGTGATTTGAAGCCCATGTTGCCCTCATTCACTTACACCCCCAAAAACTTATCTTGTGCGTTACTGCTTATCCATCATACCATCACTATATGTATGAAAAAAAGTCGGGTCCCATCTGTGTGCATGAGAAATGCTCCTTTGTTTGGACCATAATGTCCGTGTCAATTAATTACAAATTCTGTCACTAAAAGGACCACTTATTTACAAATCTATGCCATCAAACTGTCTCCTGTTCTGCTATTCCGATGGAGAAGAAAGAAACGCCGGCAAATTCAGGATGTATGCGGTGGGTTGTTCTGAAATTCAGGATTAAGGATTGGAATTGAATCCTCTTCATTTCTATCTTTTTGGTTTTAGTTTTGGTTGGACATTGAGGGAGAATTGATTTCCTTAATTGTCGTTGGCTCAGAACGATCTTCGTCTCTCCGTCCGGCAGTCTTCTACAGTCCCGGCCCTCAGCTCAAGATTAGGTATTTGTTTAAACCCTACTTTCAAGTTTCACCTTTGCAAAACCTAATTAAGAACCCTCCGCTGATTGCAGTGGCATTCCTTTATCAACCAATCTTGACCTTGTGAGTATCAAAATGTTACTAGTTTATATAGCTGCTCTTCTTAGTCCTCTGTCGTTGCTTTCCGGGTCCAATAGCAGGCTAAAGAAGATAGTTAGATACAGCTCTCGGGGTTCTTATCGTATTTATAGCACATGTGTCTCTATCTAATGTTCTTTCCGTACATACTGTTTGAATCGATGCCTACGTCGGTAGCACTGCATTGCTCCTATTATTTAGTGTACTGAGTATTGCTTGGCTGTTGGTTTGCAGGTCCAACTTTGTGGACATGCAACTTTAGCTTTCTGTGTATAAATTATTAGATCTAAGGATGTGAACTGCACTATATTACTGAAAGAAACGAATTTTCTTTGGTTGATAATGGCTTTGTGTCTGGTTCAATTAGTCCTGGGACTTTGAGGTTGGCCAGACTTGTGATCGAGAATGCTCTATTGAACCGAGCAGCGTAATTACCCAGAAATTGTCCCTTTCCAAGCTATGTTTATACAAAGTGCTGCACATCATTGTTAACCAAACTCATTAGCCAAATTGCAGTTTTTGTCCCGGTTTAGCAGATAATATATGGTTTTTCTTAAATTTATCATTGCAATATAACCACAGTGATTGAATAGACAATGCAATTACAATAAACCAAACACAAAACAACCTTGAAAGCGACATTTTCATGCTTGCAAAACTCATACACGCCATTTTGGGTTCATGCACGGGCAGAAAACTCATGTATAAGTCGTTTGACTAGCCAAAAAAATGAACACTACGTTAGACTTTGGGCTTGTTTAAATTTAACTGAATTATTTTATGATTTTCAAAAAAGGAATTAAATGTCACGATTATATAATATAATAATGCTAGGGGTCCAGTGGGGTCACTAGACACCCTGAAATTTGCAATTATTATTGAAAAATAATTAAATTTTACATTTTGACGCTCCTATTAAGCCACAAGTTTACATTTTGATCCTTAGAAATTACTTCTAGATTCCCTAGTGATACTAATAGGCAAAGTTGTGATTTAATTACAAAAATTGATCGATCAATGACTGCATAAAAATCAATTGGCACGTGACGAATCTCGCTCTATCCGATCCGTTACTACAACCAGTTTGAAATATTGGAGTAGTAGGTACACTGCATTTAGGTACCGAGTTTGTCGTTTGATTCCCTAGTTTCAACAAAGTTGCAACACTTTAATGAGTTAATCACATAAAACTTTGCGCAAAATTATCAAAGTTTAGATGATATGATATACATTCCTTATGGTTGGGACTTAAATAGAGGCTTTTAAACATTAGAATCCTAAACAAAATCCCTCACAAATGAAGTCTCTAATGGTTTGGAGCTTATTTGAGACTTTATTGTGAGCCTCATATGCTACATGTAGAGTAAAAATGAATAGAGTAGTATCTCTAAGAAACCCCATTAGTCTTTTTTAGGGCTTATTTTGAAATTAAAGACTCAAATAATTAAGTCCAATTTTTTTTCATCCCATTATTACATTATTTGTTCATTTCTCACTCCCTAAATTTGTTTATGCTACTCATCCCATTATCTTTCTAAATTTATATCACTGTATCATCATATCCCACCTACCATAGTTTACACTAATTCTAAACGAAACATAAACACAAATTTCATTTTTAACAAACTAAATTACTATACGAAACATAAACACAAATTTCATTTTTAACAAACTAAATTACTATATTTACGTCTCTTCAAACTTTCAACAAACAACGAGCGGGAAGAGTTCTCCGTATGTAGTTCACGTCATTGTCGTATATACCACCGTACAGTAACATTCTAATTTGAATACGACAGCAAGTAATTATGAAGCGTTGAAGTAACTTGTTGATAGGTGAAAGTGGTACGAGATTGACTGTTCAAAAGTAAGAAGAGAAATTAAGTCAAGGCAAAAGACCAGATACAGAGAAACGTGGTAAATAAGAGTGACGTACAATTATCTGGACCAAAATACCAAATACTTTGCATCAATCACTGGTTATTGTCGTTCCATGCCTAACCCTACAGTCCCTACTACTAGTCTACTACTACCTATCAAATTAGTACGTATATCTTTTGTTATAAAACTTAATTAGTTAACTACACCTATAGCTAGATCAACCGAAGCCGCGCAAGTCTGAGTGAGAGCGCGGAGATAAGTGTATACATAATAAAAGCTTTATAATTAGCAAAAAAAATTTGCCACCGCCTAAAACTGAATAGTATTTTTTTTAGGGTAAAAAAACATGTATTCAAATCAAAGAATATCAAGTTACCTAAAACTGAATCGTATTAATAGTATTAAAACATACTCGTCTGTTTTTTTTTATATAGATTATTTACGTATTTCTTTTTCATCATTTTCTTTAGATTGTTTGTGTTTGATCAGTTTTTATCAAATTTTATCTCATATCTTTATAAGTCTAACACTAAATTAAAAACCATAACCATATCATTTTTTTTTTTTGGAGGAACATAATCTTTTTTAATAGTCGAAACCATTACAAACCATGACCATATCATACCAACTTATTAAAGTCGTTTCAAAAGTAAACGTAAATAATTTAGAAAATACAGATAAGTAGTTTATATATATTTCACTAAAATAAGCCAAAATTTACAAAGAAAAGTTTGTGTGTATTGATAAAAGGCGGCGGAGCTCGTTACAGAAACAGAGCAACTCGACTAGCCTTTTTATAGCAATTCGATTGTTGTCCTAAAGATTACTAATAATCCTAATTGTTTATGCTAATCAACACGAAATCGTACAATGTAAAAGAACTCTAACACGATTTGCTATAAACAAACAAGAATCGAATGAAATCAATGTTGCCATTGGTGCACCTGGGTGATGAACCCTAATAGTACAAGTTAGTACTATCACGAAATCGGTGTGAACAAAATTCAAAATTTTCCCTCTTCTCGTCCTGTAGCCGAGTCGGCATTAATTCGTCTCGTGAACGTCCGAGATGATAAACACACCTTTTAAGACCGACTACATCAGAGACGCAACTGGGGAGTTGATCCCCAAGTTGCGACTCCAACAGAGCATCAACTTGCTCAATAGTTGAGCTTGAGCTCAACTGTTGAGCTCAAGCTCAACTATATAATTTTTTTTTTTTTTTTTACTTTTCTGTGTTCTTGTTTTTATCCTTTGTCTTGTGGTGATTATTACACATATATATATGTACATACTACTACACTACTACTAGCGGCTGGCCTTTATTTTCTTTTTTATGTTTTATTTTTCTTTTTTTTTTCCTTTTTCTTTTTATTATTTTATTGTCATATTTAATAATGCATAAATAAAAATAATAAAATAGAATTTATAAAATAAGCCATCACATTACATAATTTTTATTACAAAAATTCTAAAAAAATAAAAGACTCTTCTCAAATAACGATAAAACCACAAATCTTACACCGACAGATTATTATTAAAATTATAATATCATATTAATCTTTAGCACATTACATAATTTTCTAATAGTTATTGCATTCGGAAGTATTATATAATGTTTTAAAATGAAATGAATAATGAATTAAAAAAAATTAATGGAAAAAAAGAGAATGAAATAAAAAAATAAAAAAATAAATGAAAAAGATGGGATCATTGGGGATCAACTGTTGGAGCATGTTAGAGTAGATGAGGATTAAGTTAATGGAATGCTGATATGACGCAGTTGAGCTCCACTTTTCAGCTCAACTGTTGGAGAAGGCCTAAGTCATGCTTCTTATGTTTCTTTTTTACACTTTTCTCTGCAAATGGACTTCCTTTTCTTCCCAGACGGTCTGCATCAGTATGATGAGGCCGCGGCCCTGGGGCCTTAAACGCGGGCTAACCGCGTTTCCGGGCTGCATCAGCAGCCCAAAACGTAGTTAGCCCGCGTTGGAGGCCCAAACAGAGCCTCCGCGTTTATACAAAACGCGAGGCTTACTTGTGGCCCAGCCAATAGGCTGGCGCCACATGGCCCTCCTTTATATATATATTTTTTTGTTATTTGTTTTTAAATCCGTTTAAACTTCAAACAGTCATAATTTTTAAAATACAAATGTTAAAAATAAATAAAAATTACCAACAGTCATAACTTTTCGAGATCTATAAATAGACACCAATCTTGGATATGTTTGCTCACACCTTTTCCACCTCATTTTTCCCTTCTTAATTAAATTCAAAACAATTTCAACACTCCAAAATCGTTTTCAACAAATCTTCATTCTTCTTTACCAACAAAAAATAAAATAAAATAAAATAAATGACGTGACAGGGCTTAGCCTCGTCTTAACCGTGTTTAAGCAGTGACTGATGTGGACGAAAACTACTTAAACGCGGCTAAGGCCAGTTGAAGCCCTTAGCCTCGCCTTAGACTTAAACCACAAATGCGTTTGGTCTCAGTTTGATCAATTCTTCTTTCATTTGCAGTGATATTGCTCTCATTTCTAATATATTTCAGATTCTTGATCGTGACATATGGTCCAAAGATTAAAATGAAATCTGGATTTCATAATATTAATATATAATTCCTTGTCGTTTTGCGGCTGCGGGTATTAGAACTTTCCTATTGCCCTATCGATGTTCCAGAACCTTAGCTTAAGATTTTTACGCTTGTAAATTAATTAATCCAAGTGTGCTAATGGGAATTTTAACTTAACTATTTATACTTCTTAAAATATTTCGATTCATGAACTTGGTTAATTTGTTACTAGTCTTATCATAATATCCTGGAGCCGCTATCAACTATGAAAGTATTAAATGTAACTTTTAAATTATCACCAACAGGGTGGCAGAAACTCCTTTTAACCTTTAGTCTCAGTCTTTTCTTGATTGTATGTAGAAATAGAATACATTATGCAAACCAATAAAGTTTACATTCTTCTTGAATATTCATTTATAAAATTTAAAATTGAACTTGTTTGCTTATAAGTAATTTTTTAGAGTTGATCCATTAGTAAATGTTCATGTAGGTGCATGGGTAACGACACGTATTAGTCTAGTAATTTTAAAATGAGTGATTCAATGGGAGTTTTCTTGTACATAAGCAGAATATGACATGAACAGTTCAAGAGTAACTATACCAACCCAAATTTCGGGGTCGATCAGTTGCATTTTTAAGATCAGAGTACTCATTACTCATTTATAATTCAATCATGCTGGACAAAAGTCCCAGACTTAGGACAAAGGGTCTAACTAATATGCTTAGTATATAATTTATTAGGCTGATCAATTGATTATTGTAATACCATCATTTATCGCTTGGGGACAATCTTAAATAACTTTAGGGGACATGTACAAGTGTGGATCTATTGCTAATTGTGACCTCTAATAATGTTAACCATTCATTGATCTTACAAGTTGATCAATTGGGCTTTTGCGTTCAATAAATGAATCTTTTAGCTAAGCTTGGCCGGGTTGGTAATTGTACTAGGTATAAAGTCTCCGTTAGTTACTTTTTAGAACCCCTATGTCTGAATTGGTAATTGTACTAGGTATATGTATAAGTCTATGTAATTTTCGTATGAAAATTGATTATTTTAAGTTCAGTTCAGTTCTAATCATTTTAGATGTATTGAGTTTAGTTCAATTAAGTTCAGATTTGCCTAATATTATTTTGTACTACAAATAAGTTCAGATCCATTCAGTTCAGTTCAGTTCAGTTCAGTTCAGTTCAAACGAAAAGAACAGAGCCTAAAGTCTCCGCTAAACCCTACTTTAATATACAGTGTGCGATCATACACTGTATATACGATTCGAAAACTCAAACCGTAGAAGTCAAAATTGAAACCTAAACTAATCCATACAAAAGTCAAAGATCACTTGCACCTTGTGTTTATAAGGCGGTGCTGTGGAATGGAACTGGAGCGGATAAGAAGAGGTGCAGGTTTGATTCTTCCTGGCAGAGGTTGGTGTAGGTATAAGATTGGTATATAAGTATTATAATATAATATCTTTGCGGTTTGATAAAGAAAAATCATTTGCACCACTAAACCATTATATGAATGAGTATTGAGATCTCAACTGAGCAGTCTTATCTGGCCACAGTGGCATGTATTTTGGTATAGTATGTTCAAACTTGGACAATTCAAGATTCTTTGAGTCTTGACTTCAAATTCTACATCATATTTTCAAGGGGGACTGTATTTGCAGCACACTTGGACATTCGGACATATCATGAATACAACTGTCTAGCCCAAAATAACACTACTAGCTAATAGTTTTAATGCAAGTGATGTTCTTGATAATTAAGTATTGTAATAGGAAAAGTTAATTACATCAATTAATCACATTGCAGGTTTTCCTCCTTGACAAGGACAATGTTAACCATATTGAACGTTTATGTATGGGCAAATAGAGAAGTTCACTTCTCATTTATTTCTTGGAAATTGCCTTAGAAACTGCATCGTGCTTTCATAAAATTCCATGGAAATTAATTTTTCAAGATTTTATGTGGTCTATTTCACATCCAATGTCAAACTATATTGGAAATTGTAGTCCATAAACTGGTGACTAAGTTTGTTTTTTAACATATGTAGTGGCAGAATGAAATTTTCTTTTCGAGTAGAATTATTAACATCCGAACCACGTAGAAACACAAAATATATTGTAAGAACTGTATCCAATTTTGTCGGTATTTCCAAGGCATAACTATATTACTGCTTCCAAACCAGATGATTGAACATGTCAAAGATTAGGTTATATCGTTTCTATTCGATGATACTACTTAGTAGTTTTTAGACGATATCGACCATAATTTTTGTGTCAGCTGACAGTGAGTGAGATATAATATATATAATTAGAGATGTATGGTAATATGGTATTAAGCCTCTTGTGTGGTTTCAAAAGCGAATTCATACGTGCTCCATACCAAATCACCAAAGTGAATAATATTATACCAATGTGATGTGTATGACGCAGTCATGTGTAATTACAACAGGCCAACGGATTATGTTTAGATCGATTAGTGGTCGGTTGTTACAAATATTAAAACCAAATGACATGATAGTCCCGAGTCCTCACAATATGATGAACTCCTTCCTCTCCTTTTTTAAAGATTTTATTCATCTTTTCTTTACGGTTATAATATCTTCCACCATATCAACATAATTTTGAAAGTCGAAACTATCAAGGGTTATTACTAGTATTATTTACAATTATGAGATTATTTATTTATTTTCAAAATTTGCATTCTCTTCCCTCTTAATGAACCAACTAAACTGGTCAAGCTTGAAATTGAATTTGAGCCACAATTTTGACAAACATCATAGAAGAATTTTGTCTTTTAGCGAGTAATTAACATAGTTCCAGAACTAATTACACAACACAAGGTGATCCATTGTACATGGCCATAAATATGAATTACATCACGAGCCTCTAATATTTTATTTATTATAATATTACACTATATTCTAATTTTAACGAATTAATCAACAAAGTAATTCAAAATAGACAACCCCAGAAAAATATTACCACACCACTTTATCAATTGGTTAGAGAAAAATGGAATGTAATTAATTATATAAATACCACTAGAGTGGGAAAAATATGTAAAAATATTATAAGTACATGGAATGTAAGCCATGTAATTGGACAAAAACAAGATAATCCAAGAAAGATGAGATGAGATCCAATCAGAATTATGACGTCAGCGAGCCGCCTTGCCAAAAAAATATTGACCCACGTTTACTATTTCCCTGTTGCTATTATTCTATTCTAAAAAATTTAGATCATCTTCACTTGGTCATTCATCTTTATTTCTACATAAAGAACCAAAATTATCTCACTTCTACACCAAAAAAAATAAAATAATAATAATAATTATTATTATTAATATACCTCCCCACTATTTATGTTTCTAAACTGTAAATCTAACTAACTTATATGGGATCCCAACTTATATTGCACTACTCCTTCACCACATTATAACTCCAAATACACCTATACCAACCTTATACTCATCGGGGTTCGAAGCCTCAATCTATAATCTATGTTGTGCTACTTTAACACTTTTACCATCAGACCACCTAATTACTCATGGTTTGATTTATGATCAATATGATAGGCCCATCGACCAATACATGTGATTTTATGCACATTTTGTCCTCACATCACATGTGCACCAATCGGAAAACTTTTTAGTGGAACACTTAGTAGTCACACTGAACTCTAGAGTTATTGTGGATGCATGATGATAATAATTGATCTCCTTATTATTATTATGTAGAGTAACATATTACCCTTTAAGAGTTGTCCATGAATAACCGCACTGACTTAATAAATTAGACATAATGGATTAATGATCAAGTCGTTATAATTACTTGTACTAATATTATTACCATATTTACAAACATTTAAAAATAAAAATGAGATAGGTCATTTTAATAATCTCCAAATACTTCCATCTTGATAGTATATATAGAAGAAATCAACTCATAAATATTGCACCCACCCAAAAGTAGAAACCAAAAATCGTAGGTATTAGAAAAATGGATACACACAACTATTCCTCTGTTTTCCATGCCACAAATTCTACCAATTCTCCTCCAACCGAATCAAATTCATCAGATTCATCACCATTTCTCTCATTATGGGAATGGGATTTCATCCATTCACTCCCTTTCAACGAGAACGATTCCGAAGAAATGCTTCTTTTCGGCATGCTAGCCGAACAAGAACACCAACACTCTGTTTCCGTCTCTGTTTCGAGCTCTGTAAGTTCATCTTCAAGAATACCCGCCAACGAGACGAATGAAGTTACTTCTTCAATAGAACAGGATGATGACACGAAGCCACCTTCGAAACCCGAAAAGGAAAAGTCCTTTCGGGGTGTGAGGCGGAGGCCATGGGGGAAGTTTGCCGCGGAGATAAGAGACTCAACGAGGAACGGTGTACGAGTGTGGATTGGAACGTTCGATAATCCTGAGGCGGCAGCAATGGCTTACGATCAGGCTGCGTATGCAATGAGAGGACATTCGGCGATATTGAACTTTCCAGTGGATGTGGTGAAGGAGTCATTGAAAGAGATGAAGGGTTACATTCAGGAGGGGACGAGCCCGGTTATGGCGTTGAAGAGGAAACACTCGATGAGGCGGCGGAACGGAGGTGGAGGGAAGAAGAAGAAGAAGAAGGTGGTGGTGAAGGAGGAGGAGGAGAATGTGGTGGTGGTGTTTGAGGATTTGGGTGCTGATTACTTGGAGCAGCTCTTGAGTTGCTCTGTAGATCAGAATGGTGCTGCAACTAGTCTTTGGTGAATATTCAGGACCACACTTTTTTTGTAACTTAATTTTTTTTCAGTTTGTTTATTGGTTGTTTAAAACTTTTTAGTTGTATTTGTATAATTTTGTGTAGGAGAGAGGAACTTTTTTTTTGGTTGTCCTTGTAAATAATTTTTAGTTGAACCAGGGCAGAATTTAGATCAAAGGTTTGGAGGCCAAATTACATACATGAGGTATTTTGAAATTTTGTGAGGAAATGTCAGATATTGAAAAATAAAAAACATTGGCTCCCTAATTTGGCACTGTAGACACATAAATTTTGTGTCTAATAAAATTACTAAATTAAATTTTCTATGTATAATTGGAATTTTACTAAATTAAATTCTAATTATTATAGATTTTTAGTTGATTTTAAAATGTCTATTTCTAGCCTATCAAATTGTGCCATGTAAAATTCTAGAGCTTTTTAATCCATTTAATATTATTTCCCATGAAATAATTGCATGAAAAAGATGGTGTATTTCTGGCCAATCAAATGGTGCCACGTCATAAAATTGATGCAGTTATTAATTAATTGCTAGAAGAAAATACAGATAAGATCAAATCTGTATCGACCAATCAGAATTGATCCTTCTCTTTTTCCTCACCTATATAAGGAGCTCATTCTCCACCAAAAAATCACAATTCAGAATTCAGAAACCAGAGCTCAAACAGAAGTGAAGAATTCAACAGCAAGCCAAGAAGATCAAAGACATCTTTTCAAGCAAGAACAGCTCCAGTTCTTCAAGAGATCAAAGCCAGCTCCAAGAACAAGTCGCGAAGACACTTGCAGCAGCAACGGAAGATCGAACTCCAACGCAAAAGCTCGTGGAGGCACTCGCTCGAAGATCGAAGCAACGTACGTTCCAAATTCAAGATCAAGTCTCTACGGCCCTTGAAGACGTGCTCGTTCGCGGAGATCAAACTCAAGACCCCGGCGTTCAATTCAAGATCAAGCGCGAAGCCCTTGAATTAACGTTTCCAAGCGAATTCAAGTCAAGACCGGTCAAGTTCAGGATAAAAGCTGCGAAGGCCCCTGAACTGACGCTCTCAAGACAATAGTTCGCGTAGATTTTCCAAGTCGTTGACTAGAATCAGAGATTTTCTCTAGAGATTGTAACCCCAAATTTACTCAAGATCAATAAATTTCATTTGTGCAATTTTATTTGTTACAGGCACATGGTATTAATTTTTGTGCCATTGTTGTTTATGTCAAATAATATTCGGTGATACGTTAACCACAGAGAAATGTTCCTACTTGTCCGTCAAGAAATCATCCTAGAGTTTGTATAAATGAATTTAGAAATAAAGACATCTATACTTTGCGTTTTCAATCAGTTTAGATTCTTTTAAATTTTGAATCTTTACAATTTTTCTTTTTTCTTTTATACATAGAAAATCCAATACAAACAATGAGATAACATTTAGGAAGCATGATACTTCAAAATGACCAAGTATCAATTCCGATACGTATTCGATATCCGATTCGTCTCCGATACGTATCCCTCCCCTTTAGCCATAATGTTGAACATTTGACATGATTTGTGATAGATAACTAAAGAGTAATATTTAATTATTTACTTTTTTATTTGGTTTTGTAGTATTCATTAGAATAACTAAAAATTAAAATAATTTACTTACTAAATATATTAAAAAATATTAAAAATTATACGTATTGATCACGTATCCGTATTCTACTTTTTTGGATTTTGACGTATCGGCCATGAAAAAGTTGTAAACCATAAAAAATGGTTTCTAATTTCAAGAATTAACATCAAGAAGATGAGCTAACTGTTTTAGCTCGTGTCTGTGTATTTTGAGTTCTTTAGAAGGAAAAAAAAAAAAAAATACTTAAAAATTTCCCAAAAGATATACTGTAGCTCCCTCCCAAGTACTTAAGTTAAAAAGTTCCTATCAAACCCTGCAATTATCCAAAATCCAAACAACAGCAACAAGTGTTTTAAAATTAAAAGTAAAATTAAAAGAACATGCTACATTAAAGAATTAAAAAGATATGCCAATAAAGTGTGAGAGTTGAACATTGAGTTTTTACATAGGCAGAATTAAACTAATCACAGTTGCTAATGCCTAATCAAAATACTAATATAAGTGATCAATTTGTTGATTAATAATTAGAGAAATATAGAACTAGTCCTTTACTGGGCGAGTGGGCGTGCATGCATCTATGGATATGGTCTATGGACTATAACTCTATAAGCCTATGTACAAGATATTTATGGTTATGTGTCACGATAATGGGTCCGTATTTTGAGGACATGTATTCCTCATAATGTTGTTTTAAAGATATTTAAAAAGTAATGTACAATATTTGTTGCCCATTATGGGTTTGCTCAGTTTATTAAATAGAACAATATCACCCTTTTTTGTCACATGTTTAAATTTCATAAGAGAAGAATGCTGTGATTATGTTATTCTCGGTCATAGTATGTGACTCGATTCACGTAATTTGCATCTAACAATAGAATTGTGATTGTTTCATCTTAGATCAGAACCTAACCTAGCTTTAATGACCCATTATTTTGACCCTTAAAAGCCCGCCCTTGACCAGAAATAAGTCCACAAAACCAATTACATAGTCACTTAGTCACTCCACTTATATACTATCTAATAAATCGAATTTTAACAGTTTGTCTAGTTCGGTTGCATTAAATTTTGGCCGGTTTGACTCACTGCATATAATCGGTTTTTCACACCGATCCTTCTGTTCATGAAAGGACTTCATCAATCAATATATATCTTGTGCGTTCAACGTGTCCTTTCGCCTTCTACAACAAGTCAAGAACCATCGAGAGATGCACCGCTTAGGAATTATATGCAGTGCCTATGGTCTCTCATCATCCCAAGTCTGTCCGGGTTTGCTCAATTCGACAATACAATGGGTTGTGATTTTTGGACTCTTTCCTGCACAACTACATCTGAGGATCTTTACCATGGTTCGTATTAGGCCTGTCAATGGGTGTTGCCCAGACAAAGACAAAGGCCATACAAAAATCTTGCTATGGGCCTAAAACCGAAATCGACCCGCGAGATTTCATAGCCGCAACCGACCGGTAAAAATTTATCCGTTTTTAGCGGATACCCGCTCAAGTTAAAAAGTTAAAAGAAAACCATGAATTTTGGAAATTAGGTTTTCAGCTATTCTACTTTCAACATCTAGCAATGTAAATTCAAGTAGCATATAGTGCTTTGACCTGTGACTTCACTCTTTAATAAACAGAATTAAGAGCTCGAGGCTGAAGAATTGCTGGAGCATGCCTTCTTGTTTTGATCAGTAACATAAGCTTGTAGTTTGTTGATTGTACAGAACAGAATTAAGAAGTAATGCAGAAGGATTCTATTTATTTATTGTGTTGCCAATTGCCATAATGCATCTGTTTTTGGGGATAACTTCTATTCTAGTATGTGTTACCAATGAATCTCCTTGTCCTCACTTGTTTATAATAACAAGTAACAACATCTTCTTCTTGTGCTCTCTACAGGTTCAAAAATGGCATTCATATGAATCTCCTACGCTCAAAGCCTCTATTATCACCCATTTCGTATTCTCAACCACCAAACCACAACCACCTTTCTTCATTCCTCTCAAACTCTTTCTCTTCTCTCACCCTCCTCACCTCTCCCAAACCATTTTTCCTCCCAAAGTCAAAGGCTGCAGAAACTTCAGTAGTTTCTGTGCCCGAAATTCCAGAAGCCGAGCCCGTTGTTGCGTCAACAAAGCCCAAGCACGAACAAGTCTTCGCTGTGGTCATGGTGAGAACAATATAAATCTTATCTCTGTTATCTTATTTCAATTTTGATATTTTGTGGTTCCCTGTTTGTTTTGATTTGCATTTTTAGTTTTTCCATTGTAAGATGTCTGCGGAAATGTTTAAGTTTGAGTTGCCAGATAGCTGATTTTTATCTGATAAGTTGGTCGAAATCGAGATTATATAAAAATAAAAAGCTCACTTGAACCAGAATGCAATTGTTTCATTAAATTATGTTGCTTTTGTGCTAAAATGTGGAATATAAGAATTGTTAAGCCGGTTCGAGTAGTTTTTCAGAACAACCAGCTTATCAAGTTCAATACACTACTTCAAATTGTTTAATAAGCTGATGCTGATCCGGCCTATTAGCTTGTTGGTAAAACTCAGACTAAGCATAACCTCAGACTTCTCCTGACAAGCTTCGTTATCGTTAAACTAGTAATTAGTCACTTGACAGTTTTTCTTTATTTGTGTACGAGGATGATAGACTGTTCTGGATAAAATGGATATTTACTAGTTTTTGTGTGAAATGGATAAAATGTGGCTTATGATGATTATGAGCTTACATGGACATGGTTGAGTTTTAATGTGAGCCTTAATTTGTTTGGTCTATTCTGCAATAGGTTGGAGGGAGACAGTACATCGTGTTCCCTGGACGGTACCTTTATACACACAAGCTTAAAGGTGCAGATGTAAATGACAAGGTAACCTTCATTTTTACCCCTTAGTCATACATAACTTTATCCTGATTACCTTTAAAGATAAAGGCTAAGTTTTGTTAATCGATTCTGAGTTCTGAAAAGTCCTACTGGTGCTTAAGAAAGTTCATGTTCCTCCATTGAAACGAACTTTCACTGATTGTATTTGTAATGTATAGTTTCACAACTCTATAGCATTGTGTATCAGTATATGTGATTCAACTGTTCTGGGGAAGTATTACATTCTATTAATGAGTGGAAATTGCTTATCTATTTGATTTGAGCTTACATTCTTGCACATTGTAAAACTGAACAGATCACCCTGAACAAAGTATTGCTCGTGGGAACGAAAACAAGCACATGAATTGGTAAACCGATTGTAGAAAATGCAGCAGTCCACGCCATTGTTGAAGAGCAAGTATGACTGGCTTCCATAATGCTTCATTTTGAAACTAAATGTTATTTCACACGTTGCATCTTCTTAATTATGGTGACTGTTTGATGTAGAAACTGGACAAGAAGGCCATCGTCTTCAAGTATAAGAAGAAGAAGAATTACCGAAGGAACATTGGACACAGACAGGTACGCGGATGTTTGCAACTAGATTGTTTGTTCATAAAGCCATATCTTCGACAAACATAGATGAAGCTTGTAGAATTCTTAGATTTCTCTCTTTAGTCTCATAATAACTTGATTCTATCATATCTACAGCCTATTACAAGGATACGAATAACAAGCATCACCGGCTACCAAGATTCACCAGCAGTAACACTTGCTTCCGTTCTTGGCAGGTAGATTAAAAATGTGCTTTATACATTTTCAAAATTAATTAATTTATTCCATTCGTTTGTTTATATGAATTGGGTTTTCTATTCAAAAGAGGTTCAGTTTTGTGCAATCTATGTGAACTGGCAATGAATTTCTCAGCTGGGTTGTTCGATCAATTATGTCGAAAAAATTCATGCCATCATTTGAAATTGGCATTTAACTTATGATGTTTGATATGGCTTATCAGTCACTGACTGATGTTTGTAATTAGTTCGATGCTGTGTTACTTACTGTAATGATGTGTTCTGAATTTGAGCTCAAGTGGCAAGGGAAAGATACTGTTAGGGCTAGCTTTGCTCAAATCTGGGCTAATATGTGAAACCGAATGAAATACTAGAATTATGCATTTTGAATCTTAATGATGAGTTTGTTTTTGCTTTTTTATGGTCTTTTTCTCTAAGACAAGGCAATAATGGCTGTTCCTATGGGAGGTGAAGTTTTATATTACTACTACAGATTTGATGCTGTCTGGTGTGTGACAATTGGTTTTCATTTAGATTGATTGCAAAGTCTAATTAGCTCTTGATATTAACACTTACTGTATGTAAGACATTTGTTGTCCACGAGGGGTCTGCCCAGTTTTGATTAAATAGAGAAATATCAACCTTTTTTTGTCATATGTTTAAATTTCATAAGAGAGAGGAGAATATTGTGATTATGCCATTGTGGGTCAGAGCCTGTCACACATACTATGTTACCTGGACTCGCCGGAATTGCTACCGGACCGGTGTCGACACGGTACGACACCGGTGCTAGTATGAAATCCGGTCAATAGACATCGGACACTGGTCAACTGTGTAATTGACACTCCAACATCAATCCAATGGATATTGGTTGAGTTTCAAGTTTCAAAAGGAAAGAAATAAAAATAGAGTGATGGAGTGATTGTTGCATATTAAAGCCCAGAGAATGGAAAGAAAACGGAATTTTTGTGAAGATTAGGAACGAACTGAAAAGATGGGGAAGAAGGAATAACGGCTGGTATTTTAGGGTTTGTATTGGGACTGCAAATATTTCTGGGCTTCTGGTCCAATACCTTTGGAATGTTATTTTTGTTAAAGTGTCTAACATTTCAACTAAACATAACATAATATAATGATACACTACTATAAATATTATAAATTAATTTAAATTAACATCCGTACCGGCGTACCCGTGTCGGAATTTGGGTGCATACCCCCGTATTCTAACATTTAGAAATACAAGCACCCGACACCAGGATATGCACCGATACCCGTACCCAGGGTCCAGGTAACATAGCACACATATATGGTAACTCGATTCACGTAATTTGCATCTAACGATAGAATTCGTGATTATTTCATCCTGGATCAGAACCTGGCCTTTAATGACGCATTATTTTGCCCCTTAAGAAGCCCGTTTATGACCAGAAATAAGTACACCGATTACATACTCACTCAGTCACTCCATCTTAGGATCTTTCCTGCACAGCTACATCTGAGGATCTTTACCTGCCCCATGGTACGTATATAATCTCTGGTAATTACTACTAGATGTTTATTAATTCCAATGGTCGATTTTCTGCTTTTGTGCATTCAACTATAGTTTTCTGATTTCCAGCCTTGTAATGATAATTCGAGTACGCGAAGTTTATGATGGAACTTGGGGGTCAGTTGTATACTTAGAGTTGTGTGTCATTGTTGGATAGTAGTAGAAATTAGAGGGTGCATGGAGAATGGCTTTGTGTTAAATTACATGGTGTGGTGGCCTTTTAGTTACTGTTGTTCCAAATCTTACATTTAGATAGTTTGTTCCCTGCACTAATTCAAACATTATAGAAATTTTACAAGACATCTCATAATTTTTAGAAATCAAGATAAGATCTGAGACCGAGATTTTCAAACCATGATTCTCTCTTCCTTAATCTACAGTCCACACATTGTTAAATCTCTTATCTCATAGTACTATATTTCATTTATTTTGTTAGGAATAAGAAAAGAGATTGGGAATGTTAGCTAGTGATCCTATATATGTTACGGGCCACGGCTATACATAATCACACTGAAAAGCCTGTAAGAAAGTTTATGATCGTGTAGCTTCGAAGTTGCTCCTTCTGTTATTCCACTTTTCCGATTAAACTTCCAGCAATTAAGAAACCATCAAGAAACCTACAATACCCCGTCGCATGCATATTGAAGCAGCACTTTATCCGGTTGTTGTCCAAGTAACAGGGTGGAGGACTCTTAGTTAGCTCTTGGTCTCTTCATTTGAATAAATTTTGAACTCATGAAATTCGGTGCTTCCACATAGGGTTATGGTGAAGCAATGCTAAGAATGTGTTGCTGCTTGATTTATTCTGATTACATGAAAGGGGCCAATGAAACTTGCACGATAATTTACCTTAAGGTGTGATCAATATTATCTCAATATTAGTGTAAATGTAATTTTTTTACCCAAGCCGGCCATTGAAACTTGCATATTATCCTAAACCATGATCATTCTTCGTTTCAACTTAGATGAACTTTTGTGTGTTACATTATGCATGCGTGATTTGTGATTTGCTTCTTCTACTATATGGTGGCATGTAGGGAAATGGTATGAGAAAGACCAAGTAGTATATATACTGGTTGTGACTGTGATGATCTATGCGGTGTCTTTGAAGTTTGAACATATAGTGATTGTGAAAAAGGACAGATTATGCAAGAATGATCCAAGGCTAATGGATCAAATACGATGATGGTTCCTACAATCAACTCATTTTATGCTATTCTCAATCTCATGCTTTTGTAGTGTCCATTTATCCACGTTGGCCCAGATGTTATTCTTCTTGTTCAAAGACAGTTGTTCTTAATCTTCCTTGTAAATGCTTGTTTCAGGAAGAGGAGCTGCTAGCTCTTCTCCGTGACAAAGACGATGGTGAGGACAAATGGATCCAAACTAACATCAATGGCGAAAAGCTGATGAAACTTCTTAACCATGGAGATTTGATTGCTGATTTGTCTGAGTAAGTTGACAAGGCTCAGACTATGTCAGGCGTCATTTCTAGAGGTGGTTATTTCAACTGCAACTGGATCAGTGCTTGCCAATTGCCACTCTCAAACCGCTAACTTCTGTAACATACTAATTAACCGTTGGCCCTGTTATTGCATGGTCATGGACTCATGGGCATCGCGCTTAGCGCGGTGCACCAATTCTAGTTACTCATAAATTAAACTATTGAAATCCTTCCAGCACGACTGGAGAACATGTTTTGTAATACTCCAATATTCTTTGATCAATTTGTTTTTCCTTCTTTTTCATGGTAATATAATGTGGTGTACAGATTTAACCAAATCCCTTCGATTTTAATTAATGGTGGGTGATTGGAACCTATTGGTAATGTCAGTAATCAGAAGTACTAGTTTTGATCAGTTGATGCAAATTGAGAGAGCATAGAAAAGGAAAAGATAGTATGATATGTTTGATTCAACTTAAAAACACAGTTTTCAGATAGCGCGGTTAGTTTAGAGTTGTTTAGTTGATAGTTAAATTTTGTAGCCATCACTGAGAAGTTGCTAAGATATACGTACGTTCTTGTAAGAGCAGCTGATAGCGAAGATGCATTCAGTAGATTGGAAAACGAGGTAATTAAACGACAGTTATTGGAGATATTTGTACCGATCAGAATCTAGGCATACACATTGATTCTGCTGCAGGAACTACTTTAAACGACAGGTTTTTCACGAACTTCTTGCTCTAACTTTTCAGTGTGATTTACAAGATTTCATCTCCCTTTTCCAGAGTTCCTATTTACTTGTGCTTTTTCATATGTCATAAACATGATTGCATTCTGGAAATATATCTGGCCTTATGCGAATACGTGAAGTAGCTTGTTCCAATTGCATAAAACATTTACTGGCTTACATTATTAACTTCTAAACAGGTATGATGTGCTGCTGGATTTAAACACAAGGAGCATCGAAAGTGATATGGATTTCGCCAAAAGGTTCCAAAGCATGGAAATGTTTGTCCACATCTCAACTGGTATGTATACCGGCTATTTTTGAATGCAATGAGTCTCTTCTTTTCCTTGTTAGAATACTCCTAAACCGTGGCTTTGATAAGATGAATTCATTGGGTTCTTCAAAGCAAGGTAAGAGCTGTGTAAATAGAAAACTTGGCCTTACTATTCTTGAGTATAAAACTTGCAACTTTGAAGCAGGTTTGACAATGGGATGACTCAGAATTTGTTTTCTGAAATGTCAAGTGAATAAAGAATCAACTTTGAGAACGATGTAACGATTATAGACTGGCGAAAGTATTACCACTACAAGGATTTTGGAGAATTGAGGCACTTTTTAAGGCCTGTAACGGCACTTAGGCGCTCTATTAAAAGTGTTGGGCTAGGGCTTTTGGGCTGCCTAATATTGATTTAGCTGAGGCACTTGGCCAAGTGCCATGGTAAAAATGCCACTATAGGTCCATTTCCTTGTAGTGTACCATGAAGTTCATATCCCTGGTTTGAGAAGGCATGCATATACTTCAAGAGGATCGTGTTGCGTGATATATACTGGGAACAATGTGAAATATATAATGTCCTATGATCTGTAATACTTATTAGTGCATGCGCATGATATGATCTTGCCACAAGGACATGGAGAGCAATGAGTAGTACTGTTGTATACAATGAAGCAAAAACAGGTTCCACAAGCTCAGAGGCATTTATTTTCCAGGGAAGCAATGTTTCAAGTTACAAGAATACATAATAAAACTAATGGAAATTAATTTAACATCCATTATTAGCTAGGCAAGCAGGGAGCTTATTATGCTGCTAAAATGAGCATCAAATTTGTAAATCTCCTCTGATGGAAGAGAAACCATAGCTCTAACTACACCATCCCGAGCATCTGAAAACACGTAGCAAGTATCTTTTCTATGGTTAACCACAGGGCAACTATACAACGGTTTACCCCACGGATACATTACTTGATCCAGCCCCAGCTTTAGCCATGAGCTAACCATGTAGTCACCGTGTGGAACACCTCTATGGAGCTCTAGCCAGTCAAAAGCAGACTTTGCATACTCATCCGTCATCTGACCAAAACTCCGTATGATCTTTTCCACCAGGTCTGGAAAGGTTCCTTTCTCGATCTCTTCATAGGTAAACGACACTCCCTGAGGCAGCACCACATTTCCGTTGTATGTAGCAGGCAGTGGTGGAAACACCCTTGGCCTAATGTCGATAATGTTAAGTAGAGTCAAATCAGAAACTTTATCTGATGATAAGGCTTTGCATTTCCATATGAGCGCTGTTATAACAGAAAAAGTGCTTATATTTGGTGCTTTATTATTAGTATCATTTTGATCAATATAATTACTTCTTTTGGCCTTGTTCTTTAAGTTGTTGATTTCATTAGGCTTCTATACTGTACTCCAATTCCTCTTGCCTGCAATCAAATACAGGAGGACACGATGGGAAAAAAGCAATTTTGGTCCCTTATGTCGACGTCCGCGGCGATATTGGTCCCGCTCTAGACGAACTGTGCGAATTGAGTCCTATTGTTGCGTATAATTCGCCGTATGGAAGCTCTGAGCGCCGAATTAGCATATACACACCATTTCTGAGCTGCCATGTCAGTTGTATGCTTCCACCTAAGGCCAAGTCACTTCCACATCCTCTCTAAACACTTTCAAATGGCAAAAAACACACTCCAAACACAGTGACAGAAATTATCTTATGAGAAGGAAAATGGGTAAACATAGTGTCATAAGCTCCGAAACAGAGCTTAATCAAGCTCCATTAATAGAGCTTGATAAAGCTCTGAAAACAGAGCTGAACAAGCTTTGTTATAGATTTAATCAGCTATGAAACAGAGCTTGATTAGGCTCTGTAACAGAGCTCTGTTAAGCTCTGAAAACAGAGATGAACAAGCTCTGTTATAGAGCTTAATGAGCTCTGAAACAGAGCTTGATCAAGCTCCGTAACAGAGCTTGATTAAGCTCTGAAAACAGAGCTGAATAAGCTCTGTTCTAGAGCTTAATAAGCTCCGAAACAGAGCTCGGTTAAGCTCTTTAACAGAGCTTAATCAATGCTCTGGAAACAGAGCTTATCAATTCGCTCTGTTTTTCTTCCTTCTCTATTAACTTAATTCTTTGAATTAGTATTTCGCAAATGTAATATTAGGGAATGAAGAGTTGTTAGTGGAAAATATTTAACTGGCCAAAATTTACTCAATTCTTTGAAAAAACATAGCAAAGGAAAAACATAGCATATTTCCACAATTCTTAGAAAAACAGAGCATAATTCTCAATTTCAATTTGTGAAGTAATTTTGTCCACCTCACCGGACAACTGAGCCAAAAACAAGCAAAGGAGAAAATAGGACCGTATTTGCAATGTATAAGAAAAAAAGAACCAAATACACGGCGGACCGAGACATAAGGGACTAAAAATGCAATTTACCCAGGACACGATCCCTCTCCGATGGGGAGTCCTAAATCGAGGAATTCTGGGTGTGGGAACGATACGCGGGGTGGAGATCTGGCAGCAAGTATACGACGATCATTGAATGGAACGAAAGCCAAAGGTTTCTCGTCGAAAGCTTGAGAGGCTAAATTGTCCATGAACGTTTTGGCACCCTTACCATCAAACAGGACGTGATTCATCACCATGCCAATTGCAAAACTACCACACTTAAATGATGTCACCTGCAAAAGTTAATATAAAGCTATGATATCTTGGTCTCAACATAATTGGACTGAATGAAGCTGAACTAGTTATTAATTTAATAATTTATGGATGTCACCTTGCAATTGGCTAACTTTTGCAAGGTTGATCAAATTATACTACCTGAAAAATGCATAGTGGCTGATCATCACCAAAATGATCTGTTGCAAGCTGTTTGAAACCTATGTTTGGGTGAACCAAATACTGACCTATCTCTTCCAACGAAAATGCCGAAGAAGCTACAACGTAACCAGCCCCGGCTGCATTGCACTCTATCTCGAGGCGTCCTGTGGATCTGTTGACCTTCAGTCTGCCAGCCATGAAGTCATACGGGACCAGAACCTTTTCCAGTGCCATTTTAAACCTCTTCGAGACTACATCCGGTGGAAAATCCGGGCTTGAAGAGAAGAAATGGAGCGTTGGCAGGGTTTCATTGAGAACTTGGTCCATGTTTGAGAGGTACATGCATTGTTTTTCTGTTTGTTGGGATGGTTTTACTAGGGTGGATTCAAGGATGGTGACCTTAAGGTCTTCCATCAAAGGGACTGGCTTAAGGATTGTTGGCATGTTAATTAGCTATCTCTGAATAATCTGAGTCTTTTCTTGGTTCTTAGTTAGAGCTGGATTGATGCATTTAGGTATCTCCTGTTTGGCAAATTTATAGAACAATGTCAAAGCTTAAACGAGAGTGTATAGTACATGTGTCAAGGCCCATGACGATCGATGGGCGTGGGTTTGAAAATTTGTAGTACTTAGATGATTATAACAGTACCATTTTGTCCATTTTAAATCTGTAGTTGTCAATGGTTCTCCATATGTTGCCATGTGTTCTTCAATTTTTTGTGATGAACAGGATGAACTATATTTGGAAATATGGAATGATTAAAGAAGAAGAACCGAAAGAGTGTATCTACTTTTCCTTGTGTGGCTAGAACTGGAGATTTATCCCACTAATTTTTATCTTTTGTCTTCTGTTAAGGCTTTTCTTTTCTTTTTTTTTTTTTTTTTTTTTTTTTTGGTAAAATAAAGAAACAAAGAGCCCTTAGGCTAAGTCAAAGGCCAAAGTAGAAAGAATCGGTAGCTGGAATGATTGAAGTTTGAAGGTAGACATGCATATCACATGCATTATACTCAATTTAGGAGTTTCCGACGACGACTCCATCTTAAAAATTGCCATGTACATTTATTACTAATCAAAATATAACTCTTTTCAAAGAAAAAAAAATTGTAATGTAAAGATAGAAATGGCCCTAGGACTTGGCTAATTCTATAATTCTATAAGGGAAAAGAGAAAGGTGGGAGATGTTGGTTGAATTATGTGGAGTGTTCAGTAGCGCAAGAAGTGTTCAGTATCAAGCATTAGATCTTCATAATTGTGTTTTAGAGTCCAACATGTTAATTAAGAGTAGAGTGATTGGGTACGGAGTTCGTAAGGCCGGATCAGCATTTGACAAGGTCCTGGGTTCGTCTTTAGAACTTTAATCCGGTCGATATTCCCCCTTCCAGCTTCCTTTATCCTTTTGGTTGATCATGTTCCACTGGATAAAATACCACAACTGCGGCTATTGCAAAGCATGGATTAATTTACGCCTAACTCTGGATTGAATGTTTACGACAATATTGTTGCCAAGATCAAATATTGTGATAATTAACTTCAATGATTTCTCCAAATATACGCGGGATGAAATTAGCAGACGTGGTCATCTTGGTGCAGAAATGAGCGACAAGCCATCCAGAATTGCAGGATCGCATATGCTGAGAGTTTGTGCACAAGTTATGAATTCCTGGGATTCTTCAAAGCAAGGTAACAGTGATATGTAAATGGAAAACTTGCCCTGTAAATTAAAATGCTGCATCTATTGTTCTTTTTACTACTGACTTTTAAGTTTGAATTAAGCAGGTTCCATAATGGCAAGTTGGCAACACACAGAAGTAGTTTTCTGAAATGTTGAAAAAAAAAAGGAATCAACTTTGGAAACGATGTGACGGATATAGACTGGGGAAAGTATTTTCATCAAGTTCACATCCCGCTGGCCTTGATACAGGACTTGTAGACCACTCACCAAATCGTTCTGCAGAAGGATAGCTATGATGTCAGGATCACAATGCTCTGCAGTTCCGATAGCCAGTCCTGGTTGATCAGGGCATGCCGGATGATAATGGCAACAAATGCAGTATCCTTTGGCACACTCCATATATTTTAGGTGATTCGGTTTTAGGCGCCCCAGAGCTTCTGACAACAGCTCCAGTAGAGTATCTCCCAGATTTGAAGTTCGAGGTGAATTTATATACTGTATAGAACTATATTGGAAGTCTGGGGGCCGAAATCTTGAATCATCGAAGATATTGCATAGTACTATAAATTAATTCGGTGGGGGGGGGGGGGGGGGCGCTATGCACCATGGTTCCGCCCCCGAACACTATATATAGTAAGGTTAACTGAGAGAAACTGGAAATGAAATTTGTACTGTATCTCTGAAATATGCAGTTCTTGCAGCAAACAAGTCATCACTGGAAATGTATCTGAGGGAATAGTACATTTTCTTATTGTCAGCATCCATCCATCTCGTGGAACTTCTTGACGCCTTCAATCATCCCATGAAGAACGGTTAATGGAATTCCATGATACGCAACCTGGAAGAATCTCCATGTCTCTGCTGCAATCCTGACAGTCTGCTTTCGAGTTTTGGTATTTTCTGCTATGCCGGCAAGATCAATCAAGGGAGGCTGAACGTCGTTGCTCAACTTCCTGTGAGTTGTCTCTTGAGCTAGCTCATCAGATGGCCTAACAAAATCTTGGGCAGTTTGTCCACTCCAGAATCAGTTTGCTCTCGTTTCGTCAAAAGCTTTGATGATTTCCATTCTTTCAGAAGCTGTGATCATGTCCATACTAGCAGCAGCTTCCATATGAAATTAATGATATCTTGTCAATGCCAGTGACAGGTAGAGAGAGCTATATATGTTTAGTTTTACAGCCAAAACCCGCATTACCAAATTAATGGTGGCACCCCCATACTACTGCACCACTCAATCAAAGATGTTATTCTAAAACTCCGTGGTGATCATCAGAAGTTGATTGGAAGAGATCCTGCTGTATGGACTGACCCTGATAGTTTTTCGCCTGAAAACAAAGAAATCTTCCAGGAGCATCATTTCCAGCTCTTGCCATTCGGTGCGGGTAGAAGGGGCTGCCCTGGGTTAGGAAGGGTGCGACTTGTGGTTGCACAATTTGTGCATTGCTTTGATTGGGAGCTTCTGGATGGAATGTTGGTTTTGTGTAGCAGAGCTAAACCATCTTAAGGCTATTCCCAAATACCGACTCCATAAACGATTATGTATGATTGTGATACTTAACAAGGAGCAAGCTAGCTTACTACTATTACTACGGTATTATTATGGAGAATAATAAACCTAGACATTGGCAATAAATATATTTTTTTCCGAAATTAAATTCAGTTTTATTCAATTCAATTCAGTTTAAATTCGTTCAAATCGTAAGGGGTTTGAATTCACTCAACTAAGGTCTCAAGTTCGATGGATGTAAAAAACGCTGCTAAAAGAGCCGACCCTTAAAAAAGTTCAAAAAAATGCTCAGGTGGATTAGTCGCCAAATCAAATTCTAGAGTTGTGAAGAAATCAACACATTCGTGCTACCCAAATGCGTAGGAGACCGATTCGTCTAGATTCGTAGCGAAGATATTGAAAACTACTTCCAGATAGATTTCCTATATTATCTCTTAGACATTTATATTTATTTTTTATTTACTTGTTATTCTTATAAATAGTCCAATTAGTCAGTTGTAATAATCACTGATAAAATAGTTGTTGATGTCTTCTCCGTCAGAGGTGTTTTCGACCGATGCATATTGATCGCGTTCTATATAAACCAAGTCTATTTCTTTATAGCGATGTAAATCTAAACTGTGTGCTATAATGGATCTAACGATTGATTGTCCAACTAAAGAATCAACGATTTCACAAATTGTTGAAAACTCTAGCTTATTCGTCAATACGCGATCCATTTCATAGTGTTATGGTGCCCAAGAGATTTGGTTTTCCATTTCGTTGGTTAGGGTCAACATCCCAACGTTAAAGTTTAAATATTAGAAATAGCAAGAACAAAATGAAGCTGAGTAGCTGACAAAAAAATGTTATAGTAATATTACTAATACTAATAAATACTCGATCCGTCTTAAATTTAACATTTTATTTTGTTAATTTTTAAAATCTAGTTTGAACTTAAGTTAATAATAAATTGTATAAGAAAACTAATTAAAATTTTTATACTATGAAAATATAAACATTCTACCTTCATAATATAAATTTTAAAATATTTTCATATGATTTGAAAACAATTTGAGACAAAATTGATCATAAATAAAAAAAAATGAATAAAATAAAATGTTAAAGTTAATATGGAGTACTATAATTTTAATTTTATTTGAATTTGTTGTTTTGTTGGCTTTGGATGTGAAACACTAGAACATGAGTGACAGTCGTTGAAAGTCTGCCGGCCCTATATTAATATCCACCATAACCTTTTCTTGGTTGCCTTTGCATTCCCCTCTCCTCACACTCCAACCAAAATTCAACCCTTGGAAATTTAATTTAATGATAAGGAGAGCAATATCGTAATATCCCTATCCACATGAGCCACAAAGAGTTCATAAATAATCTCACATGGTACAGTCATTTCGAATGATATCCAAAAATTAATCCGCAAAGTCTTTTTAATTTTTTTAATTTATACTTTTATCCGCTTTACGACTAACCCAACTGAGCACTGTCATAACTTTTTTAGGGGGCTCTCCCATCGATGTTTTTTACATCCACAGGACTACAACTCGAGACCTTCTTTATATGAAATCAAATCTATCTCTTTACCATTTGAGCCAACAATCGTTAGTAAATTCATAAAAGTATTTAGTTAAACCAAAAACCAACAATACTATTTACATCCTGGCCCACCACGTCGATTCAGAGAGTCGAAATTCGGCCCATAAGAGATCAATCCCAGCCCACCACGTCGGTCCAAAAGGTCGGGTTGTCATTAAAAAAAAGTCTCCTGGTAAAAAGAAAAAGGAAAATAAACTTTATTCTTTGTTGCCCTCTTGTCAGACTCGTTCTCTCTGGTTGATTAAGAGAATCACCTTCTTTTAACTTTTTCAAGAATTTAGCCACCTCTGTATATGAAAACAACAAGAGCTGTAGAACAAGAAGAAGAACAAGAATCATCACCATGGATTTAGTAGCTCTTGATGACATAATCAACCGTTTGCTTGAAGTGAAAGGGAGGCCCGGCAAGCAGGTCCAGCTCTCGGAGGCTGAGATCAGGCAGCTCTGTATGCAGTCCAGAGAGATTTTCTTGAGGCAGCCCAATCTTCTTGACCTTGAAGCCCCTATTAAGATCTGTGGTAAAAAAAAAATCTTCCCTTCTATTTTTAGGTTTTGTTGATTCCTTCTTCTTTGACTATGATTTACATGTAGAAATAGTTTTTGTTTGTTTGATGGTTTGTTTTACGATTGATCTTGACAAGTTCTTGCTGTGAAATTGTGATGATGTTTGTCATTTCGATTATGTATTGACCTGGTTTTTGTGATGGTTGACTTCAAGTCTATTGTGTTCATCAGTTTTTGGGGGCTTATGTGGTTATGGTCACAACTGTTTGTATTCATTGCTATAGTACTAGTCTCTTGTATAGAGTCCATACAGTCCAAGGAAAAGGGCTTTACTCCTGTTTCATGTTCATATAAGGGGTGTTAATGTTTTATAGCCAGTTAGGTGCTGTATTCGAGCTTATGATAATCGGTGGTGTTTTCAATATGAGGGGTTTTAATGTTGTATAGCCAGTTAGGTGCTGTAATCTAACTTACGGTAATCGGTGGTGTTCTATATAAGGGGTGTTACTGTTGTGTAACCCGTTCGGTGCTGTATTCGAGCTTATGGTAATTGGTGGTGTTTGATATAAGGGGTGTTGATGTTGCATGGCCAGTTAGGTGCTGTATTCGAGCTTATGGTAATTGGTATCGTGTGAAACTGATGATTTTGAGGCCCTATATCTGCAGCTGCCTGTGTTTCTTTAGCACCAGTCTTCTAGGTTTGTCCTAATAAAAGAACTCTCACTAGATTTGGTTTTTGGTGTTAGTACCAGTGATTTTTGTTGATAGCTTTTGTTGATTGGTGGTGCAGACCTATAAGTTGTTCCCTTAGCAATAGTAGTGTCTCTTGTACAGTCCATGGAAAAGGATTCTTGGGTTTAGTTCTGTTTGGTGTTTGATATAAGGGGTGTTATTGTTGTATAGCCAGCTAGGTGCAGCCTATGGTAATCTGTATTATGTGATACTGACGATTTAAGCCCTTTTATCTGGAGCTGCTTGTGTTTCTTCGTTTATTTTGATCTGATAATTTAGCACCAGTCCTCTAGGTTTGTCCTAATAAAGAACATTGTTGTGCCAGTGATTTTTGTTGATAGCTTTGTTAGTTTGGTGGTGCAGACCTTAAGTTGTTCCCTTAGCCTAAACATCTAGTTTGACTGTGTGAACCCCATATCTTCCTTTGTATCCTAGTATTGGGATGCAAAAGTAGAATTGTTAGCTGTGGTCTAATATTTGAAAAGAACGTCTTCTGGGCGGGTCAATGTGCTTTCCCTTGATATTATGTTCATACTGTTCCACGCCTCCCATGATTATTTCTTGATAAGTTGTATTCTAATCTATGAAATGTCTGGTTTACAGAAAATTAAATTGGGTTAACCCTGAGGCGACTGGTTTGATCTATGTTTCTCTTGATTGTAATCTAACGACGTCAACCTTATCATATGAATGGTCTTTCGAGTTTCATAGAATGTGTAGGTCAAGCTTGAGATTTCTTCCTCGGTTCAAAGTGATGATTTAGAACTGATGAAAATGGTCTTGCCTGAATTTTTGCTTACTGTTGTTGACTTATCATCTGAGATTAAACTACAATGAAAGCTGTGACTTCGCTAGTTGAACCATTAGGTTCTTCCTTTACTCTGAACCGGCAGCCATGTGTGTAATCTATAAGCTTTGTATCTCATTATGTTAAGTTTGTTTGGGAGTGGTTGGTCCTGGTCTTTACATGATACCTAAGAGAGGATTATTGTAAAATATAAGCACTTGCTTGCTCTCATATGTATTCCTTCTTTGTTTCTGTCAGATAGTTCAGACTTATTTTTAAAATTTAACATTTCTTACTCCTCTCAACTGTGTCTTTGGCAGGGGATATTCATGGTCAATATTCTGATCTCCTAAGGCTTTTTGAGTATGGTGGTTTACCCCCAAAATCTAATTACTTGTTCCTTGGGGATTATGTGGATCGTGGCAAGCAAAGTCTAGAAACAATTTGCCTTCTACTTGCTTATAAGATAAAGTACCCTGAGAACTTTTTCTTGCTAAGGGGCAACCATGAGTGTGCATCGGTTAATCGCATATATGGATTTTATGACGAGTGCAAAAGGAGGTTTAATGTAAGACTCTGGAAAGTGTTCACCGACTGTTTCAACTGCATACCTGTTGCTGCTCTTATTGATGAGAAGATCTTGTGCATGCATGGGGGACTCTCACCTGATCTGCATAATTTGGACCAGATAAGAAATCTGCAACGACCGACTGATGTTCCCGAAACTGGTTTGCTCTGTGATTTATTGTGGTCAGATCCTAGTAAAGATGTTAAAGGATGGGGAATGAATGACAGGGGTGTCTCGTATACGTTTGGTCATGATAAGGTCACAGAATTTCTTGAAAAGCAGGACTTGGATCTTATATGCCGTGCCCACCAGGTGTGAGTTGCATCTTATCTTTTGGATTTATCAAAAAACTGATGGCATGAAATAGTTTGGTTCTTACCTCTAGTAACCAAAAATTGTTGCAGGTAGTTGAAGATGGATACGAGTTTTTTGCTGATAGACAACTTGTCACAATATTCTCAGCTCCAAATTACTGTGGAGAATTTGATAATGCGGGTGCAATGATGAGCGTGGATGAAACTTTGATGTGTTCTTTTCAAATATTGAAGCCTGCGGAAAAGAAGCCCAAGTTTGGATTTGGGAGCAGTACAACTACAACCAAGGCAGGGACACCGCTGTCAAAAACCAAGGTACCGGGCTTCAAAGCACAACTGTGATCGAATAGAACAGCTGAAGAAGATTCCATTCCGGAGTCCTCTATGCAAGTAAACATGTGAAACTGCCCAGTTCATATAATTACTCTGTATTAATTCGTAATCTGATAGAGTACAAGGGATCCATAAATAAAGTCAGAAGTATGGAGAAGCACTAGTTATTTATAAATTAGCCTGTTGGCCTATACTAAATATATATCATGTGGTTTGTCTAGAAAGTATGCACTCTATATATATCATGTTGAACTTTTGGAAGCTGATTGACGTATAATTCTTGCTTCCCTTGCAGCCGTTTCTTGGTGCTAAAATAGGATGACACCAGTTAAGTTAAGATTGTGAGAAGGAAAGCTGCTTCCGGAGAGTTATGACGTTCAGGTGATGGGGGCTTCTGAGTTCTGAGGATATCATCTTTCCATGTACCAATTTTCGCAAGAAAAATTAGGTATAAGAAATTTGTTCGTAGAATGTAAATTGGGGAGGCTGCTGTAATAAGGTTTACCTAATGTGTTATTCCAGGCAGTGTCTGTCTAATGGGGCATAAATGGTTAATTTACGTCAACCCAACGCTGAGGATTTTGTTGAACGGGGAAAAACTATTTTTGATTTTCTGAACCTTGTGAGATAATGCAGTGACAGAATGTGAATTGATGCAAGGTATAGATCTTTTGCTCGCTTCGGTCTTGATAATTGTTCTTGTTGTGCTGGTTTTTCATGTATGCAATTAAGCTGATGGCTTATGTTTGCATGATTACAATATGATCTTCACTGGTGGTTTGCTAGCTCTAGTGCTACTACTAGATGTTTCATAGATTTGCCCGAGAGTTGTGTGACTATGGAAACTCCACCATCGAATGAGAAAGTTTATTCGCAGCTGCTTTTAGTAGTTTTTCTTCAGTGTGCTGCATTTGGGTGAATATTTTGTGTCGTTTTAAGCACATGCGTTTCTGGATGTGGCTTCGAGTAATTTTACTTCAATGTGCTTTGTCCTCGTATTTCCATGTTCTTACCGAGGGTTTATTCTTTGCTATATGTTGTTGTGCCTCATGATGCTTTAGTGTATTGTACAATATAGCAAATAACGCACAAGGTACAAGTATGGTACAACTCTTAAAGCACCATAAGTCATAAGTCATTACATGTTGTAGCATAGGAAATACCCTTACCGAGGCACCCACTGTGTGTGAGCTTCGTCCTCACAAGGACACACCCAATTACAGCCTTACACTTACAGGTGCCCTATTAAAGCAAGAAATACTTCATCTATATGCGCCTTGGAATTCAACACATCATGTTACTATGTATGATCCACTTTGATACATGAGTTATCTACTTATCTCATTTCTAATTACAAGGTCTACGTATTTGTTTCTAATTAAACTTGGTTTAGGTAAGTAATTTCGACTAAGTTGCCAAGGACACAATCGACATATATTCATTACGCGTAAGACAATCTAATGGCCTAAAATAATCAACTAAACTCCAGAGAAAGCGTGTGAATTGTGATGGATTGTTGTCAATCTCTGTCCAAGAAATTATAAATGCATGTCACAATGACATGTTTGTTTATTTCTGCTTGACTTACCCACGGTTGTTGCTCTCTCTGTGTCCATATGATGAGATAACTGTGGGGCAAAGTAAAACTTGAAAGGATTTCTAGTGTCATTACTTTGAAACTTCCATAGGTTAATGTTATAGGGATGTGCAGTTGATGATCATACAAATCAAGATTTTGGATAGGCATGGGTCCGAGACTCCAAACCCGAGTTGTTTGATTTCTAAATGAATTTCACATGCATGATCATCACATACTATCTCATGAAA
This sequence comes from Plantago ovata, assembly GCA_028274465.1. NCBI lineage: Eukaryota > Viridiplantae > Streptophyta > Magnoliopsida > Lamiales > Plantaginaceae > Plantago > Plantago ovata. The sequence goes on along the minus strand of CM051456.1, from coordinate 127,182,684 downwards.
TACTATATTAGAGTGTAACCAGTCTCCAGTGAGACTGTGAGACACCAATAGGGGGATTTGAGCACCTAACATCTGCAGGGTGGCTCTGGGTTTTGGGGGCCCTGTTCCACCCCGTAAGATTGGCCCCAAACAATCGTATAACAAGGGATTAAAATAAATAATAATAATAATAATAAAATAAAAAATGGTTCACTAGAAGGATCGATCCAAGGACCTAAGGTTTTAACAAGGTAATTTAACCAAAACTTTACCCCACTAGAACGTTATAACTCAATAAACTTTGGGGATAAATACAAGTATATATCCATTATATAAAATAAATTGAGGCCCAAAATTTTATGAGGCCATATGCGGTCGGGTTGACGGCACAGGGCCTGAGCCGCCCCTGAACCTCTGAAAAACTAATAGTAATATTTTAATGTGTTATAGGATGGTAAAGTTGACAAAGTTGACATTATACGATGGTAAAGTTGACATAGACTGAGATCCATCTTTGCGCCCTTTCGCATTGAGTTCTTTTTAGTTAGGAGTATAGTGTCTGTCTTATTACGTATATGCATGCTAGTTGTCCCATGTTCATTTGACGAACAAGTTTTGCTGTTGAAATTAGTAGGTAAACAATTCTCTGCTCCCAATATAAAACACACTACTTTGCTAACATCAACAAATAATCTATTGAGATCAATGACTTTCTGGATAAAACAATCACCTTAGAAATTGACAAAAATGGGTTTACCAACTGAAATCAGGAGGGAACATAGTCGAGCGTCCGTGGTCATTGAACACCCCATAAAATTTTAAAATTTTGAAAGTAAATATGTTCAAAATTTAAGATTTAGTCTCCTATCTTCCAATACAATAGTAATTCATATATATGAAACTTGGCTTTCATGGATTTTGTCCATAACGGATACTAAGAAATTGTTCTATTCGCCTGAACATAATTGAACGAAACTGAACTGAATTGAACCAAACTAAATGAAGTTAAACGGAACTGAATTTATTTATAATATAAAATATTAAAATTAAACAAATTTGAACATAACCAAACTAAACGAATCTGAACATAATTATTAATATAAACCGAAATGAGTTTCCAAATATAACTGAGCCAAGTCAAAGATTTGGAATGAACACTCAACATATAAAAATGCCGTTCTTTCAACTCTGCATTCGTAAATTGTTGAGTGTTTTCCAAACTCACTTCATCTGATCACTTTAACACTTTAGAATATAAGTTTTCCGAAGAATATACCACAATATTCCAAACTGTCACACCAGCTTCGAATCCCTTTAAATCTCCAGGCTTCTCGACCTTGAATCAAACACAAACTAAACTTACTGAATACTGACAATGGCTCGTGAACATTTGCAAGTTCTTGATGCACTTGATGCAGCCAAGACACAGCTCTACCATTTCACAGCAATTGTCATAGCTGGAATGGGATTTTTCACTGATGCTTATGACCTCTTTGCTATCTCCCTGGTCACGAAATTACTCGGTCGCATATACTACACTGTCCCGACTGCGCCCAAGCCGGGGATTTTGCCTCCGAGAGTCTCGTCATCTGTTACGGGTGTGGCCCTCGTTGGGACGCTTATCGGGCAGCTGTTTTTCGGGTGGCTCGGTGACAAAATGGGTCGTAAGAAAGTTTACGGTCTGACTCTGGTTCTTATGATAGTGTGCTCGCTTGCCTCAGGGCTTTCGTTTGGGAGCACGCCTAAGGGCGTTATGGCTACGCTATGCTTCTTCCGGTTTTGGTTGGGGTTTGGTATCGGAGGTGACTATCCGCTCTCTGCCACCATCATGTCTGAGTATGCGAACAAAAAGACGCGTGGTGCTTTCATAGCGGCGGTGTTTGCTATGCAGGGGTTTGGAATTCTTACTAGTGGGATTGTTGCGCTAATTGTCTCGACGTCGTTTGATCATGCATTTTCTGCACCTACGTATGAACAGAACGCTGCTGCCTCGACTGTGCCACAAGCCGACTTCATTTGGCGCATAATTCTCATGTTTGGAGCGATACCTGCAGCTGCGACGTTCTATTGGCGTATGAAGATGCCTGAAACAGCACGTTACACTGCCCTTGTCGCGAAAAACGCTAAACAGGCTGCACAAGACATGGCTAGAGTTCTGAATGTGGAGCTCGAAGCCGAAGAGGAAAAACTGGAGAAGATGACCGAGAAGCCGTCGAATACATACGGTCTGTTTTCGAAAGAGTTCCTTCGACGCCATGGACTTCACTTGTTGGGAACTACTTCCACTTGGTTTCTACTAGACATAGCGTTCTACAGCAGCAACCTCTTCCAGAAAGACGTACTCAGCGCCGTAGGATGGATCCCACCTGCCCAAACAATGAATGCAGTGCACGAAGTTTACCGCATCGCGAGAGCTCAAACGCTCATCGCACTCTTTAGTACTGTGCCAGGCTACTGGTTCACTGTGGCGCTAATCGACGTTATCGGACGGTTCGCTATCCAGCTCATGGGATTCTTTTTCATGACAGTGTTCATGTTTGCTCTGGCTATCCCATACCACCACTGGACTATTAGAGAAAACAGAATCGGCTTCGTGATCATGTACGCACTAACATTCTTCTTCGCGAACTTTGGGCCCAACGCTACTACATTTGTGGTCCCGGCTGAGATTTTCCCAGCCCGATTGAGGTCCACATGCCACGGGATATCAGCAGCTGCTGGGAAAGCAGGAGGGATAATTGGTGCATTCGGTTTCTTGTACGCGGCACAGTCCAAGGATCCTGCGAAGAGGGACCACGGTTATCCAGCAGGCATAGGTATCAAAAACACGCTCATCGTTCTCGGGTGTGTTAATGCATTAGGATTTGTTTTCACCTTCTTGGTGCCGGAACCGAATGGGAAGTCACTGGAGGAGTTATCTGGGGAAAATGTGGGAGATTCTGAGGCTATGGATGATCATACCTCTCACAAGACAGTTCCAGTCTAGGATTATATATATGTTTGAGATTTTAAATCTCTATAAGTTTCCATATAAAAATCAGTATCAGTTAGATGTATTTGTAAAGGGTATGATTTGCTATGTGTGTGATATAACGTCCATCTGCATAACGATCTGTTTTTTTTTTTCTTTATTTTTTATTTTTTATTTTTTTTTTTTTTTTGAAACCGATCTGTTTATAGTGTTAAGTTAAATCAATTAGAGATCATAGTTTTAAATGATGATATTCAACAATTAGCTAGCAGCATATTTTTAATTCCATTTAATATATCAACACGAGAAACAATACGATTAATGCGTTAACAATGCTAAATCAGAAATACGATTAATACGGGTGGATGGTTGTGTGAGATCACTGTAACAATAAGTTTTTGTCGCATTCTTTTCTGCGTAGGATTTTGCAAATGCTAGGCTGGACTGAAAACGAATTGCCTCTTAGGCTTCCGACAATAGGATAACAGGTCGTTATCCTAAACACAAAAATTAGATGGATTGTTAGTCCCACACAAGCCACATTTTCAAGTGCTGACTAAAAGTTAAAAAAAGTATTTATAATAAACTAATTCTGAAAATTGGATCTCCAAAGACTAAAGACGTTGACAGAGAGTCAATTGGCAAGATTAATTGCTAGTGTGAATCATTACTGTATTATTTAATAAAGTTCGTCTTATGAAGAAGATTATCTATTTGTCTTGTGGGGAGAATACCAGACTTTAGCCTACGTACCTAATATCTCCGAGTCATGCATTACCGAGTCCCTTTTCTGGTTAGAATTTTAGCAATAGTCGTTCATAAGTTTCCATAGTTTAAAATGTAAGAGTGAGAATTATGTTAGGTAGACCGAAATTATGAGTTTCGTGTGGTCTGAAATGGTCTGCTTACTCAATTTTAGGCCTTGTGATACAGTTCAGATCTTTCCACTTCTGCATTTGTCTTCAATCAATCGATCTAGGTACCTCCTCCTTCGCGATACTAGCTTCCTTCCACTATACCACCTTATAAAATCCCAACATTCGGATCATTTAAGACCATAATTTTAGGGTGATGCCGTGATGCCAAGATTAGTCAGAACTCAGAAGTACAAGCTACAAGAGTAGTACTTTTAGGGTCTCATTGAACACAAATTGAAATCCAATAACCATATCAAGCAGGAGAAACAAACTTTTTAGAAAAAAAAGTTTTCCAGGCCAGGTATCACATATCACTTGTTATGGATAATATAGCATAATACAAGTAGATTATAGTGGCACATTTACTATGGAAGCACTATTACTTTGATCAATGAACATGGAACTCTTTATTCTCCCTTTCGTATTATTTAGTCCAGCATATTCCAAGATAGAATTAGAAACTAAACAAAGCAGATCTATGCATAAAATGCAGTTTGTTTTATGAATAAACAACCTTAGTAAATGGACAGGTTATTATGCTAAAAATGATGGTGCTGGAGAATCTTCTGTGACCAAAAGAACCATGGATTCATAGGAAGATATTATTCTGTAATGATATCTTAGCAGCTTGGTTCTTATCTCTCAACTCAAAAGTCAGGGGAGTGTATTGTGGCGTTAGTGTGTACAGAAACCAAGAAATGCGTAAAGGTTGATGGAAGGCACAAATATAACAACATATCCATAATATGATGGCTGCTGCTAGGAAACCTTCGTTCCAAATCCCTATAAACGAGTGTTTCCGCAGCTAGCTAGTACACAGTTTGATCCAGAAAGCTAGAACAAGAACCAGAGCCGAGTGAACTATATTAACACTTCTAGACTCTGGAACCAAAGCTTAAACTCAACTCTTGGCACATTTTCTACATTTCCTACGTGCAGAGTATCATAGTACTACTACTCAAACTAGGAAGGTAAACGGACAAGGTACTCTCTATACATACTCCGCCTAATATGGTTCTACTAGTTATAGAACTTCTGCATCTTTCTCAGCCATTGAACTCCACTTGTCTAGAGTCTCCGCAGCTACTCATCCATGGATGCTCTGCTCAAACAAGCCCACGGAGGATTTCAGTATCAAGTTTCAAAGGAAACAATTTCAAGAAGTTGGCAACTGCCAACTAGTAGAGAGATCACTTAGAAGCACAAAGGACTAGCCATAAATTCTTAGTTCTAGCATTTTATGAATAACAATAGGAGGAATTGGGCAAGGACTCTTCGTTATTTCTTGAATCGTGTTTAGCCTACTACCAGAGCTTGTGCTCATTGCTCTTGTATGACATCATTTTCCTTCAAGCAAAGATCACGAACTCTAGCCTTGAGCACATAGCAAGGGCTACCCATTTGGGACCTTGGCACATGCTCGTAGTAGTTCAGTAGATAGTAAATTTAGAGGCCATTTGGGACCAGAGCAGCTATTTGTATAACCAAATAAGACCTAGAACTTAACTTCCGACGAACTCATAATTTTTGTCGATATAACTACTAGCTCTAAACTACTCATCTAACTAACACGATTCAATTTCACACATCACCAAACAACAAAATGCTGTACAATAAAAAACAACTAATACAGGGCATGTGAACGCTTACGCAGCACTTGATCAGCCGAGAACCTTCTTGAAACATCCTTGCAGAGCATGCGCCTGAGTAAATCCTTAGCTTCAGACGACACATTACCGAAAACACTCCTCGGAAACCTCAAATTACCCCTAATCACGGCATCGAAAATCTCCTGCGCCGACTCACCGTAAAAAGGCGGTATCCCTGCCAGCATTATGTACAAAATAACACCAGCACTCCACACATCAACCTTCTCATTGTAATCCCTCCCTCTCACCACCTCAGGCGCCACATAATACGGGGTCCCTACCACACCAGTCATCAGATCCCCAGGCCGAAAACACTCCCCCGAACCGAAATCAGCCAGTTTCAGCTCTCCACAGTCATCAAACAGAATGTTATCAGGCTTTATATCCCTGTGAGCCACTCCACGAGCATGGCAGTGAGCTATTGCCTCCATTAACGGCACCTGTACATCCAGCTTAATCAATAATCACATCATACTAGAATTTTCCTAAAATTACTAAATTAAATTTTAAAAAAATGAAAAAAGCAGGCAAGGAATATTCTATTTCTAGGTATAATGCAGTTTAGAATTCCATTCCGAAACCCTAGGAAAACCTAACCGATTAAATAAACTCACGGAAATGAAACCGAAATTGACGGCGACTCACCATGACTCGGAGAGATTCCGATTCGGAGAAGACGCCGTGAGTGCGAATCCGCTGATAGAGGTCCGACGAGCCGCAATACTCGAGAACAATGTGCAGCGATTCGTCGTCTTCGTACACATCGAAGATCTGGACGACATTCCGGTGACCGGAGGCGAGCTGCATGAGTTTGGTCTCGTTGAAGAGGCATTGGCTCTCGACGGCGTCGTTTTGGACGAGGCGTTTGTCGATGGACTTGACGGCGGCGAGGTGGCCGGTGGTGGTGGAGTGGCAGAGGTAAACGACGCCGTACCTGCCTCGGCCGATCTCGGTGTTGGAGCTCACTGTGTAGGCTCTGTGGAGAGCTTCAGTCATTACTTTTTTTGTGTTTTTTTGAGAAGTGGTGGTATTGGGATTGTACGGTGGGTGGGGTATATGTATGGGTTGTTTGGCAGTTGGAATTTCGGGGCGGAATATTCGAGTGGCGGTAGCCAATGAGATATTGCCGCGTGTCGGCAGGGGTTTAACGGTGTTTGCCGCTCGCTCAGGTGGTTTGGGTTGTATAGGATAGGATATTAGGATCCCTTTGCCTTTTTGGAGATAAAATGGATAATTGTATTTTGTTTCTAATTTTGTTGATTTTGAGTTTAAGTGTGTTTGGCGCGACTTTATTTTTCGTGTGTGTTATCGGTTGGTTACCATACAAGGTTATTGGTTATTGGAGTAGTAGTTTTGCATTTTTTTGTTTTTTCGGTTATCCGGGTTTTGGTAACTTTCATTTGTACTATGGAACATAGCTTATGCTTTACTTTCATTCGTTTCTTTTTCTAATAAACTCTTTTTAGCCGTTTAAAAAAAAAACACTCATGATTTAGATGGAAATAAATAATTAATTTCACTTTGGAAATATCACATTTTTGTTTCTGTTGATGATAGAAAAAAAATTGTCAGTAACACGATCTTATCAGGCATTTTGTGATTTGATTCTATCTTATATTTACTAGTTTGATTATAGTCGTTAACATAAATAGGGTAATTTGAATTTTAATAATGCGCCTGGAAATTTTACTACTGTATCTTTTTCTAAATGATTAATTGACAATAGCAACCGTATCTGTTTGTTTTACCAATCACACTTATACTGAACTTGCATACATTAATGACATTGTGAAAATGGCCGTTCCAGTTTCTCTCCCTAATTTATTTTCAGTTTCTCTCCCTAATTTATTGAATGACATTGAAAACACGCAACAACTATCATTTAAATACACACTAGGTAAATCTCACGGTAGCTAATGTAATAGACTGAAAGTAAGTTTTTTTATTTTAGTTAGAGTAAGTTTTTTTATTTTAGTTAGAGGAGTGCAGATATTTAAAGCCAACTAAACGGCGTTAACATCGAGCATTTTAGTTAGTGGAAAAGTGGGACTTCTTAATACGAAATAGTACTAGTACTGTTACTGTACCTAACTTCGGAGATCCGTACGTCTCCTCAAACTTCACCATGTGTCTCTTAATATTCCAATACCAAATTTAACCTTGCTGCTCAATTAACCAAATTCACATACAAAACTAAACCCGTCTCATGCGTTAAACTTTGATGGAGTAACACGATGATTAAAAAGACAGCCAATCAATCAGGTTGAAACCTTATCCAAGAAGTGACTTACATGGCCTACCATTTTATCTTACATCTTCTAAGAATCTAATTACAATGCACTCGTAAATGTTTTATTGGATTATATGAATGTATTATCTTACTGAGTTATCCATAAATTTAAATGTACAACTCTTTGGATCACTTAATGATTATCTCCATTCCATTTGATTAGAAGGAGAGGAAACTATACCTGCGGAGGGCCTATAACAAATTTCTTATTTAGAAATTAGGGGCCGGAGAAGATGCGCTCCAATGTCCCGTCCCGATTCCACCCATGTTTGTCAAGGTGCACAAAAGTTGAGTTGTAACCTTTGATTGCTTGGAAAGTTGGAGATTTTCTTCTTGTTTTATGAGAAACTTCGGTTTTGTGGATGTGACTCAGAATGCAACAACAATGAAACTAGTACAGTAGTCTATTAATGCCAACTTTTAGGACTGTCTTTGTTTGCTACAAGTATTACATATAACGTGAGTCATGACTCATGAGTCCATGACACAAGATATTTTCTTTCAGCTAATTGTCTTCTTTAAAGATATGTTCATATATATATTTATATTTATTGGTGTTTGAAATAATTTATAGTTACAAGTGTATATATGAAATTGTTCGTAATTTCCGTAATTTCCGTATATATAAATACGAATTTTAACCTAGAAATTTGAAGAAAGAAGTTGTTTCTTGTGCATGTGTTAATATACAAACTAGAATTTGTGTCAGAGTTATTATTATCTAGATTTGTATAGTTTAAACACGTTCTTCAGACAAAATGAAGAGTAATATATAGTTCGATTTATACCGGTATCCGCTTTTGCGACTAATTCGGCCAAGTAATATCGTGGTCTTTTTAAGGGGCGGCGACTCTTTTAGTGGTCTCGAACTCAAAATCTTAATTAAATGAACTCTAATTTAGAGAAAATTTCTTCCTTAAACAATAACTTAAATGCAAGTCTCTTAACTTAAATCCAAGACAAAATCTAAACATCATTTTAATTAAAGATATTTTTTAAAAGAATAATAAAATAACCAACAATTTTTCTTTTAGAACAAAAAAACAGTATTCATTCAATAGCCTATAAAAGGCAAATCAAGTTACATAGTACAGCAAAAACCGAAACCTCAGGGACTCACTGCTACATTACCCAGCATCTAAGGAATCAAAAGGCAAAACAGCCCCCCCATAACTATCAGCAACAACATTCCTAGCTAAGTCATGCGCAAGAGCATTCGAGACGAAGAGACCGAAATAGGGCCAACCAACTCCTTTATATCAGCAACCAGACAACCCAAGGACCCCAATGACGGCTCGCGAGCATTCATTTGCTGAATCAAAGATAAACAATCCCCCTCGAAAATCACATGCGAAAATTCAGCTTCCAAAGCCATCAACACAGCCTCCCGTAGGGCCAAAAACTCGTCGTGTTCAGCACTCCCCACATTCAGCACCTTCCTTCGACGCCACATCCCAACACACCCATCTGAGTCCCGTGCCACCACACCTAACCCGGCGCCCCGAGCTTCAGTCCATGACGCATCAAAGTTAATCTTCACAAATGGAGAGCTAGGCGGTTGCCATTATACCAAAGGCACATCACTGCCAACTTGCTGATAAACAGAGTAGGCGGCTTTATACCGTAAGATATAATCATTAACAAAAGCCACAGCCCGTACCACCTCATACCCAGCCCCCTCATGTACCTTTTTATTCCTACTAGACCAAATACTCCAACAATTTTATATATTATGGACTTGACATATATTTCCATGGACGTGAAAAAGTACTCAAATAAATAATGTCATTGGGAATATGATCATGTGACTTTTGCATCTACTCATTTATTCACTTGAACAGAATTAGAATTTTAAGGGCCCGAATTTTAATGATCTCAAATGTCCTCTTACCAAATGCGATAGTATAAGCATGTCTATAGATTCCACTAATACCTTTATACAAAACATCATTATAGGGCCATAGTAGTGACTACAGATATGCAACAATGTTAGAAAAGAGTAGCTAAAAAACACCAGTCGAATGGTAGAAGTATATACCAGAACAGAACTCAAGTAGGAGTACAGAACATAACTTAATGAGTTAATGTTGCATTTTCTTTAGCTAGCTGAGCACTTGGAGTTGTCTCTCTGAATATTCCAAATCCTGAAAACAAGTAAGAGTGTATATATAACCGAATTACAATTTAAGTTTTTATAACTTCATTCCAAACCAAAGCAAGATATACATCATGCAATGGAAAAGGTAAAACTGAGAAGTTAAAACTATCTTCATCTTTGTGTTGGGCAAGAGTATGTGCCAATTGCACCTACGAACATAACTAAATGAAGCAGAGTTTAAAACACGAGCAAGCAGTCTCATTCTTCTATTATTCCTCCTACCTGCGAGTATGATTGTTTTGTTTGCTGCAACTATCGGAACTCTCAGAATATCAATATGGAAGAAGAAGATAAGAGGTTCATACATGATTCCCTTGCCAGAAAAGAAGCTAGCAGAAAGGTTATACACACTGGAGAAGAACAGAATACGACACAAGTTGTAACAAGAAAAGAAGGCGGGAACATGAGCTACTTGAACTCCTTCATTACAATTCTAGAAGACTTTGGAATCACATAAATATCTAGTGATCTCCTAGTGTAGAGTACACAGTAGTAATTATAAAGTCCTTTCTCCTTTTGTATAAATACATGAAGACTAGCTCATTTGTACGATTCATTTTTCATTGTTAATAAAATCAGTACAGTTTATTTACATCATGCTTCAATCATTCTCTCGTGCTCTCACCATTGTTACTCACACGAGCACAGATTCTCAGATATTTGACATGGTATCAGAGCCTTGGTGATCCCCGTTCTGGCTTCCGCTTCGTCGTTCATCTCATTCCGGTGGTCTTCTCTATTTTCCGATTGATTCATCCTTTTCCGGCGGTTATTTTGGTCTCTGTTGCTTCATTTCACTCGCTTCTAAGCTCAAGGTTACTTCGTTTCTCTCATTTCTATTCATTTCAGCTCCTTTGCTTTCAATTGTTTTCCATTGCTTCTTCAATTCCTCATCTTCGCTTCCTTGTGTTGGTGACTTTCATTTTTTGCTTCCATCTGTTGGTGACTGTCTTTTTCTGTGTTTTTCATCGATTTTCCTGCTGATTTGAGCTTGTTGTAGCTTCGCACTGCTTAATCATTGTTTGTATTCGCTCAATCTCACTTCTCATACTTTGTTGCTCGGATTTTCCTTCATCTGTGTTGTATTTTTCTTCGAGTCCTTTTTCTGTGCACGCTAGGTGTTTGTAGAAATGACAACTGATAAGGATGACACTGTTCATCTGATTGGTAAGGATACTGCTAAGAACAATGATGATCAGATGAAAGAGGAGGATCCTAATGACTATAACAGTGCCTATTATTATGCTCCTAATGATAATGCTACCTCTGGTGCCACAAAGTATTTGCTGAAAGGGCATAATTACTTAGGCTGGAAGCGTGATTTTCTCCTTGGTCTGTCTCTGAAGAATAAAACAGGCTTCGTAGATGGTTCTATTAAGGCTCCTGAGCTTGGTGATAAGCTATATGTTGCCTGGTTGCGTTGCAATAATTTGGTTCTTACTTGGATCCATAACTCTGTCACTCATGAGATCAAGTCTACTATCATTCACTGTAACTCTGCTAAAGATGTATGGGACAAACTTGAGGTGCGGTACTCTGAGCCTGATAATCTCAGGATTTACACTCTGCAACTTGATATTAGTAGTCTGTGTCAAGGTTCCATGTGTGCTGCTGATTATTTTTCTAAGTTCAAAGGTATGAGGGAGGAATTGGTGACCTATAGACCTCTACCTGCTTGTGTATGTGGCAAGTGTACATGTGGAGCTATTGAGAAAACTGTTAAACTCATTAAGATGGATGAGGTTTTTCAGTTTCTAATGGGACTCAACTCTGAGTTTGATCCGGTCCGAGGTCACATCATTGTTAGAGCTGATTTCCCTACCCTGGATAGGGCTTTCCAAATCATCTCAACTGATGAGAAGCAAAGAGCTGCTAGAAATCCTTCTTTGGCTGCTGAACTCGGTCAGAATTTGGTTGAGAATGCAACTTTTGCTGTCCAAACAAAAAGGAAGGCTGATAGGTCTCAGAAGAAGTGTGATCATTGTGGCAAGCTTAATCACACTATGGAACAATGTTATCGCTTAATTGGCTTTCCTGAAGGTTTCAAATTCACTAAAAAGCCCACACATAATTTCAAAGCTCAACATGGTTCTTCCCACCATGGCTCATATGCTCCTCCACATCAGTCCTATCATGTATCTGTTCCAGCTCCTGCATCACAAGATTCCTATGCTCCTTCATTTGCTTATCAGGCCCCTGCCAATAACATGTTACAGGGTTCCAACTCCGCTAATGCTCCGCAAGCTCAACTTGCTCACATTAAGCAGCAACTGCAGCAACTCATGAAGTTTAATGGCATGGCAGAGGATTCACCTGGTGCTAGCACTTCCAAAGCTTCTGATAATGGTAAAGAAGTTGACATGGATGATGCTCATTCTCAGGGTCACACTACTTACAACACCATTGGAGGTCCATCTCTTCACTCATACTTATTTACAGTTTGCTCTTCTATAAATGCTTCTCATAGTCATGAATTTTTAGCACATTGCTTCATTATTGACACTGGTGCTACTGACCATGTCATTTGCACTCCTGAACTTTTTACATCTAATGTTACTTTAGTTAATGAGCATGTGCAATTACCTGATACATCCAGATTAAATGTTGCTATGGTAGGAGATATTAGAATTAATGATAATCTGACTTTGCATAGAGTTTTGTATGTGCCTGCATTTCATGTTAACTTGGTTTCAGTCAGTAAACTCACTGATACTGGGCAATTTGAGTTTATTTTCACTAACACTACTTGTTCAATTCAGGACACTTCTTCAAAGACAAGGATTGGGCTCGCTAAAAAGTTCAAATCCTTGTATCTCATGCATATCAATGCATCTCACTCTCCTCATTTGCAGTTATCACCTCTTCAATTCAATAAAGTTCCAGCTTCTCAGTTGTGTCATGTCAAATTTCATTCTCAAGAGCGTTTGTGGCATAACAGACTTGGACATCCATCCCTTAAAGTCATGAAATTAGCTTGTAATGATGACATTGTTATTTCAGATTTTGATTCATGTACTGTTTGTTTAGAAGCTAAACAAAGAAAGCTTCCCTTTCCTGTTAGTGATACTGTATCCACTGCTATTTTTGATTTAATACATTTGGATGTTTGGGGTCCATATTCAACTTTGTCACTCACTGGTTGTCGATATTTTCTTACGATTGTTGATGATTTTAGTCGTTTCACTTGGGTACATCTTATGAAAAACAAGACTGAGGTCACCGATATTGTTTTTAATTTTCTTGCTTTGGTTGATACTCAGTACAATAAGAAGGTTAAGATTGTTCGTTCTGACAATGGTACAGAATTCTCTTTTACTTCTCAGTTGGCTCAAAAAGGCATTATTCACCAGCGTAGTTGTGCTTATACTCCTCAACAAAATGGCGTTGTTGAGAGAAAGCATCAACACCTGTTAAATGTTTCAAGAGCTTTGCTCTTTCAATCTTATTTACCTGTTAAATTCTGGGGGGAAGCAGTTTTAACTGCTACCTATCTCATTAATAGGCTTCCTTCAGTCACTCATAATAACACTAGTCCTTTTGAGAAATTTTATCAAAAACCGCCTGATTATAAGCTTCTCAGGACATTTGGTTGCTTGTGTTTTGTTGCTACACACAAACAACACCGCTCAAAGTTTGATTATCGGGGAGAAGCTTGCATCTTTCTTGGTTATCCTCCTAATACTAAGGGATACAGATTATATCATCTCAAAAATCACAAAGTATTTGTTTCTAGGGAAGTTCACTTTCTTGAGACCATTTTTCCTTATGCTCCTGTTACTGATCCTATTTCTTCCCCTTACACTGATTCTTCATCCGATGACATACTTTATCCTTCCCATGATACTTCTTCACCATCATCTGTTTTTTTACCTACTGCATCTTCTCCAGTTTTTCCTTCTTCAAATATTTCTTCTCCCGTTCCACAATCTCCTGATATTTCTACTCCCCCTTCATCACCTTTGTTCCCAGAATCCTCTTATGCTACTCCTGAACCTTCTACTCCACATACTCCTTTGTCTTTACCTCCTTCTCCTATCCCTTTGAGTCCCACTGCACCACGAGTTATTCAACCTAGACGAACAACTCGAAAGGTTCAAACTCCATCCAAATACAATGATTTTTATGTGAAGCTATTTCACAATGTTCAAATGGAACATCCCTCTAGTATGTATCCTCTTTCCAGTGTCATGAACTATGCTAATCTCTCTGCGCCTCATCGAGTTTATGCTCTTAATCTCATGATCAATCAAGAACCTCGTACTTATGAACAGGCTATTATATTCCCTGAATGGCAAGCAGCTATTCAAGCTGAAGTTGATGCTCTAGAGTCTAATAACACCTGGTCTGTTGTTGAATTACCAGATGGCCATAAACCTATTGGTTGTAGGTATGTTTTTAAAGTCAAGTTAAATGCTGATGGCTCTATTAACAAGTACAAGGCACGTTTAGTTGCCAAAGGGTACTCACAGCAGTATGGCTTGGACTATTTGGAAACTTTTAGTCCGGTTGCCAAGCTTACTACTGTCCGCATTTTTCTTTCTCTTGTTGCCATGAATGATTGGCCTTGTGAACAAATGGATGTTAACAACGCCTTTCTTAATGGTGATCTCGCAGAAGATATCTATATGCAACTTCCACCTGGATACTTGTTTCAGGGGGGAACAGGTTCTGGTTCTTATACTCGTCCAGTTTTAAAGTTGCGAAAGTCACTGTATGGTTTGAAACAAGCTTCCAGGCAATGGAACTTGAAATTCACTGATACACTTGTTAAAATGGGTTTTTCACAATCAAAATCTGACTATTCTCTGTTTGTTAAAAGAGAAGAAGATCATGACATGGCCTTATTGGTTTATGTCGATGATATTTTAATCACCGGTTCAAATATGCAAGTCATCAATAAGATCAAGCAATTGTTGCATAGTCACTTTAAAATTCGAGATCTTGGGGAAGTAAAATATTTCCTAGGTCTTGAAATCATTAGAACTTCACAAGGTATACATCTTTCTCAAAGGAAATATACCTTGGAAATCTTGAAAGATACAGGACTTTCTGATTGTAAACCTGTAGTCAATCCAATTGAAGTTAATCACAAAATCACTTCTGAAGGGGAAATACTTCATGATCCCACTGTGTATAGAAAGCTTGTTGGTAGACTAATATATCTTCACATTACAAGGCCTGACATAGCCTTTGCTGTGGGAGTAGTTAGTCAGTTTTTAGAAAAACCAACAAGAGATCATTTAGCAGCAGTTTACAGAATTCTAAAGTATTTGAAAAATGCTCCAGGACAAGGTATACTGTTGTCTTCACAAAAGAATTACACTCTCACAGCATATAGTGATTCAGATTGGGCTTCTTGTACTGACACAAGAAGATCCATCTCAGGTTATTGCATGTTTCTTGGTGGTTCATTGATTAGTTGGAAGAGTAAAAAGCAGGTGACTGTGAGCAAATCTTCAGCAGAAGCTGAATATAGAGCACTTTCATTTGCAGCTTGTGAAGTTATCTGGCTTTTATTCTTATTGAAAGATTTAGGTATCAATCATAGCACTCCTGTAGTCATGTACTGTGACAACCAGTCTGCCATTCACCTCACTAAAAATCCTATCTTTCATGAGAGAACTAAACATTTGGAAATCGATTGTCACTTCATTAGGGAGAAGGTTCTGGCAGGAATCATTCAACTAAAACATGTTTCTACACATTGTCAGTTAGCTGATATTTTTACCAAAGCCTTGTCAAGTGCAGATCTTAAGTTTCTCTTGTTCAAGATGAACATTTCAAATCCGTATGCTCATCTTGAGGGAGGGTCTCAGAATATCAATATGGAAGAAGAAGATAAGAGGTTCATACATGATTCCCTTGCCAGAAAAGAAGCTAGCAGAAAGGTTATACACACTGGAGAAGAACAGAATACGACACAAGTTGTAACAAGAAAAGAAGGCGGGAACATGAGCTACTTGAACTCCTTCATTACAATTCTAGAAGACTTTGGAATCACATAAATATCTAGTGATCTCCTAGTGTAGAGTACACAGTAGTAATTATATAGTCCTTTCTCCTTTTGTATAAATACATGAAGACTAGCTCATTTGTACGATTCATTTTTCATTGTTAATAAAATCAGTACAGTTTATTTACATCATGCTTCAATCATTCTCTCGTGCTCTCACCATTGTTACTCACACGAGCACAGATTCTCAGATATTTGACAGGAACAACTCTAAACAGTCCCCTGCAAAGACAAACTTCCATTTCCATGCAATGACTTCCCCTTCACCGCCCCTAGCTACAATTACCAGTGGAGCACATGCAATTGATGGATGAACTGAGGCATCATAGTTAATCTCGCAGTAGCCAAATGGTGGAAAATACTATAATGACTCAACTTCTGATAGTCGGGGCCCCGAGAAAACAATATGTGCTCCATTCAATCTTGCAAGGTATCGTTGAACGAAGACTACTGAATCTGGTTGTTCATATGAAATGCCTTCATATATCACTTTACTTCGATTTCCTTATAAACTCCAACAAGAGGCCATAAATTGGTTGTGGTTTCCTATAGATTTCTCATAACATAAACACACAGGGGACAACGGACTGAAAACAATTCCACGATGTTGAAGTGAAGAACGCACAAGTAATAAATTTCTCAAATCACAGCCAAAGAAACACTTCAAATTTTATTGGGTGGTTTTAAATGCCCACCCTACTTGTTACTCAAATCCTCATAACCATCTCATTATATCTTACTCTCTTTTAAAAAACATCTTATCTATTATTTCAAGAGAATTTCAATCAAAATGAGGTTACTTATACTGCAAAATATAGAAAACTCTACCATGCAGGGGAAGAAAAATTTATTAAAGATATCATTTGCCTTTAACAAATATGATTCATAATCGCAGTGAATTAGTAAGTAAATAAAGAAAAATGTATAGTAATCAAGAAACTGGCAACTTTCTTTATACGATATTTACCAGCTCAAGAACAGGGTTGGTAGTTTGAGGGATCATATGCACGACTCATTCATTGCATTAGTTGTTATGCCGGGAAGAAAAGGTAAAAGAAATCATAAAACTATAGTGCAGTATATTACACTATATGAAATAGAGAATAAGCAAAAAAACTTTCACCTGTATATGATTTACCCGTTTATTTATTATCATCTAAAACTTCCAAATTATCTAAAAACCAAGTACAAGTTTTTTTAGAGGACTAATTGGCCATGGACTACATCGACATGTATTCCAGTCCATCATGAGAAATTAAAACAATTATTAGATTCCTAAAGTCTTAATCCAAGCATTTCCTACTTATAAACCATTTTAACAATAATCATTGACTCATTGTACGTAAATATAAGCACTTCCAATTCCCTGATATGCGCCATTTATGAAGCACCTTACATTCATCCTCCAGCTCTTTGTAATAGCATCCAATAAAAGAATCACACTTGTGAGCAATGATCTGTGTAACTTTATTTTCTACACATGCCAAAGAATCCCATATCCAAGATACTACAAAATGGTTAACATCAAGAATATATACTAATTTAACACTCAAAAAGGAAGATTTAAGAGAAAAAGAGACTGGATTCCAGTCATTGTAATTGAAACTCCATTTTTATTAGGCGCCTAACCAAAGTAAGTTATATAAAACTAACAATTTGCATGAAAAATAAAAACTACATCACTAAGAGAACAAAAACAAAGAGTATACAGATCTAAACATATGGCAGAACAAAACCATAGCAAATTAGCAATCAACTTCATTGACATAAACAATCTCACCATGTTAGTTGCAGCGGGAGTAATCATGCAATGCAGTCGTAAATTTGCCACCATTATTTTAATTTACAACAAATCCACATCAAACTCTCAAGAAATCTAATCACTATCACATGTCATATTTTCAAACAACGATCATCGATTGGTAAGAATTGTTCTATCTAGTTAATGCAATACAAGTTCATTGCAATTGAAAACATGGAATTGTAATAAGTGACATCCTATGTGAGTTCAATGAAGAAAACAAGGAAGATTAAGCCAAATTTATACGGACAATAATAAACAACAATTATACTTTGTATAAATCATATAGAATCAATGACAAATCTCTAATTGAAATTGAGAATCATATAACACTAAATAAAGCAGATTAAAATTAAAAGACAAATTCACTGTGTTGGACAAATCAAGTCCGAATAGATTCTGGGCACATTCTGGACCGGAGGAGGAGAATTTCAATTTGAAAACATGTACACATCCGAGTCACCCGACTTTTGACCGCTATGAACATCGATGTGAAAGAATCGGTGTTTAAAGAACCTCCAAGGAGACGTTTGGAAAGATAAATAATGGAGTGATCACCGACGAAGAAATTTGATCATACGATATGACGGATGGGATTGGAAAAAATAGCGAACCGATATATCTAAAAACACCGATTATTAAAATCTGAACCGAACCGAACTACCACAAAACCGGACAGCCACAAAAGTGGCTCTTATTATATTGCGTAAAAAATGAAAAATCAAAATCATGCATGATACTGAAAGAATTCTAAAATTCATTAAAATTAAATGAAATAAATAAACACTTGAGAGAAGCTCCACAAACACTCCCTGTCTATTTATTTATCTCTTCAAATTTGAGAAATTCAACCCTTAACCACTATTAGTTTGGGTGAAATTTCAGATTACACAAGATGAACAAAACGCGCACTTAACACAACATGGTAAAACTCAATATCGATTCAGTTTGTAGTCATCCACTACATACATATAGATTATTGTGAGAGCTGCACCTGCGGCACATGTATAACAATAGCAAATGAACAAAGAAATCTACATCAATTAACTAACACCCCACATTGATCGAGTGATAATAAGAACAAATGCGAAGAGATAAACAAATCTACCTATACCAATATATAGAGTAAAACAAAAGCAGTGAGCTGAACGACCACTTATACAAGTCCCTATAATAAGTTTTCCTTCTTTTACAATCTTCCTCTTCCGCCCGCCCACTGAGTATAGTTTCACCCATATATTACATCTAAATTATATTTTTTTTGAAACGGGCTAAACTTTTATTGATCAATAATAACTTAAAACTACAAGAAAGGGTGCATAAGCAATGCACACCAAAAGAAACTAACAAAACAACTGAAAAGGAGTGCCACCTCCCTTATGACCGAAACAAAACCTTGACCCCTCCCTCGTCTAGTATGTTATCTTCCTAGCAAGATGCAATATATATTAAATTATATTAATATATATTTTTTAATTAAAAATACACTAACTTAAGAATATTAATTATATTATATTTGGTACCCCTACTATTTACAACTATTACAAATTATTCCATCAACACATTTTGGTGGCCAAACGTAATTACAGATTAACCCACGACTTTGACTTTCAACGCTCTAAGCTCTGAAAATGATCTTTTCGCCCCTGCTGAAATTTCTAATTCTGAAAATATCCAAACAACATGAAGTTTCGTTTATTACAAATGTACCCCAAATGTTTTAATTTTTACAATATTAACACAAACTATTTAGAAATTAACCCACATAATTTAACTATACTTCAAAATAGTCAACAAAATTATTTTAAAACAAACTCTACAAAAAATGAATTTCAAATTGAGTCCCAAATTTTATTTTATTTTCCTTTTTTATTAAAGAAAAATAAATAAATACTAAATAAAAATAACAAATAAAAAATATAAAAAAAAGTGGGAAGAAGAACAGTTCCGATCGGAGCTGTTCCGGCCAGTTCCGATCGGAACACTGGAGTTTCGTTTTTTTTTTAATTTATTTTTTGTTAATAAAAATAAAGAAAAGGTAAAAGTAAAAAAGAAAAACAGGAAAAAAAAAAAAGAAAGAAAAGAAAGAAAAAGGAAAAAGAAAAAACAAAATGGTTAAGGGTCTGTTTGGATGTTAAGTTTTGAGGAGAGAGAGAGGACGCCGGAGTCAATAACGGTGCCCTGGGTTTATTTGTAATTTTCTGGAATAGTTGGGTTAGGATGCAAAGTGGTTGTTTAGTAATATGCAGTTAAATATGAACGTAGTTCACCAAAAGATGAAATCGTAAAAAATAAATAAATATGAGATGAGAAGAAGCTAGATATATATTGTTGGTCCAACAATTTAAATTAACCGACGACATATATGTTGTTAGAAACTGTCTCATATTTCCAACCGACGACATAAATAATATGCTTCCTCCCTTCCAAAAGAGTTGCACCAGTTTGTCATTTTGGGCGTCCTGCATGTTAAAGTGTTTAAGTTACACTATTGTATTTGCTTGCCATATTCGGAAATGTTATAATAATTTTATATTCCATCAACACATTTTGGTGGCCACAAATCCCCAGTAAATTAAATCAACCTCCACTATCAATATAGCTCAATATCTAACTATTCTCCTTATTTTATGTGTCTAAAATAAATTGTGCAACAGATTCTGGGACAATGAGCTAGCTAGGTCCATTCCCATTGCAATATAAAAACTGTCTTTTTTGGTTGTATTTTTAAGAATATTTTTCATACTCTTTGTAAAAAGTTGGTGCGTTAATAAAGTTTTGATATTAAAAAAGAAAAAAAGAAAAACCGTCTTTTGAACAAGGCAAAAGGGTACGGACAACTATGTGAAGATACAACAAGTATATTCTATAATTATTACAGACAGTGAAAGACCGAAACAAGTAATGTGGACCTGAATTAAGCAATGTCGATCGACCAAATTAAGGTGCGATGAGTACGATTGCTAATTTTGGTTTCCTTGTTATGATAAATGGACAACTTATAGTAGGGACGAACAAATCCAATATATTGTGGAGTGGGACCCGCAATACCTTAAGTGTATATGTATGGACCGTAAAAATTCGGACTACATAGTGTCAATAATAACGGTCCTGTCCGATTTTATGGTCTAGAATCTAGACCACAATGTGCTCATTTGTTTTTTTTTTAAACAGCCAAAAAAAATTTAATAAGCACAAAAGATATACACGAATAAAAGAGGTATATTCCAATCATGATACAAGGTATGCTAATTTGTTTAACTCTAGTACCAAGTTAATTGAGAGCGTGATTGGTAAGGTGATTCAGCTGTAGTTTAACGTTGTCCCCTTCAAACATATTGCTTGGTACACATAAACGCATGTCAAAACATATACGGGGCTACAACTGGGGGGTTTAAAATTAGGGGTGTACGTGGGCAGGTGCGAGTGGCTTTTTACAAAAATTCAAGCTGACCCACTTATGGCGGGTAGGTTATATTATTAACCGTGACGGGTGAACATTTTGTCTAACTGCCGCGGGCGGTTGACTATTGTAGGCGGGCGGATATAGGGCGGGTTGACGGTTTTACACGTTAAAACAAGAAACACGTAAAAATAATACTAAACTAATCACAAATATCGAACCATAAACGAACATGTTACAAAACTATAACAATAAACACAATACAATTTTCAACACAAATACAACAACAACAAAAGAAATCATACACTCAATCAACTCAATCCAAACCTCATTAACCCATGCAACTCAATGCACAACTCATTCACAACATAAATGCATATTACATTTTTTTTAATAATTGAACCATTACAATTTCATAAGTAACATTACAAAGCTAGTAATAAACTATAAATAATCTCGCACTTGACGAGAATTGAACCTATGACCTCTAGTGTCATGACACCTCAGTCTAACCAATTGAGCTAAACCTCATTGGTACATAAATGCATATTACATACATACTAACACGGACACATTTAGCAAATCAACTCAATGCTCATTCTGCCACTGTTGGAGAAGGTCTTATATGACCAGAATATGACTACATTAAAATAAATATATATTTTGTATAATTATATGTAGTAGTAATATTTATATATAAAAAAAAAAGAAATTACTATGCTAAGGCGGGTGGACGGTTGGGTGGCGGGTTGCCACACGCTAAACCGCCACCCACCCGCTCCATGGTAGGTAAAAAAAATAAACTGCGGCAATTTTTGAAATAACATTGAACCGTTGCGGACGGATAATTGACGAGCGAAAAGGGCGATTTTTTTATGTACACCCCTTAGTTAAAATCATGGCAACGCCCCTTGATTTTGAAAGGCAGCTCTAGAGGTGTCCAACAGGTCGGGCCAGCCCTTAAATGCCCAGCCCATTAAGAGTTCGGGCTGTGTTGGGCCTCATTTTAAGGGGTCGGGCCGGGCTTTTTCTAAGATTGGAAGGCCAACACATCCCCTAGCCCTCTACATTATGTGCTAGGCTGGGCTGGGCTGGGCCTGATAACAAATTTTGGAAAACAAAATTCTACACATCAAATTTTAAAACTATTTAGTGGGAAAAAAATGTGAAGCTAAGCATAGCTAGTATGAAGAAATATTAAAAGAAAAATAAACTAAACAAAGAAATGCTAAGAGATGAAGAGTTCGAACACACTCCGTACTATATCTTGTAAATGTTGATGTGTATTGCAACACCTGGAGTGTGTATTGTAATGCCAATCAAATTAATTAACTTCTTGTATTTATATAATTATCTACTTCTTGTACATTTTTATTCATAGTTAATATTAAAACATAAGAAAGAAATTAAAAAGATTATACATCATGAGAAGAAGATCTGAAAGTAGTTAATATACTGATTAGAAGGATATTTGCATGTAAATTAGTCATTGGTGAACATTGATCAACAACAAATGAAATAATTAATATTGAAGAGTGAAGATATATGTAAAGAGTATGTATTATGCCCATACGACTATATATGTAATTATATATGATGAACAGAATTTTACGGGCTTTCCGGGCTGGGCCTGTGCGGGCTGTTCACCCAGTTTTTATGGGGCCAGGCTGGGCCAGTATATGATGGCCCCCAAAGGCCCCTAATGATATACGGTTCGGTCCGTGCCGGGCCTATATCTTAACGGGCCGGGCTGGGCCGGTTTTTAACGTGTTGGGCCGTGCCGGGCTGTTCTACGACTGGCCCGATAGTCACCTCTAGGCAGCTCGAGATGTGTTTTGAGTGTTAATATTCAATGACTATAGTATCCCTGCACGTCAATTTTATGACGTTCATACCCTTTAATTCCAATTTCACTCAATGAAATCCTCCTCTCCGGTAAAGAAAAACAAAACCCTCGTCACTTCATCTCCAATCCCATATATTCTTCCGATTCCTCTCCGACCAATCCTAATTGGCAACCATAAACCTATGGCAAGGCGACCATTTAGGGTTCCGAATTGAGCTCGAGTAGAAGCTAGAATTGTTTGATTGATCAATTTTAGATGGAATCTAACTATCTAAGCACGATATTATAGAAACTTCAAGCGGATGAGTTCTACAAGGGTGCCGGCAAATATTCCTTCATGAACTAGGACCGGATTTGATGACATTTCCGCCTATCACAGGTAGTTGTTGTTGTTTTTTCATGCTTTGTGTGATGAAATGTATTTCAGTTTATCTGAGTAGTTTATTTTCTGCTAAATATTGTTTCTTTGTCAAATTTCAAATAGAGAAGACACATGAACATTTTACATTTGACATGGATGATATTAGCTTCTCCTTTGGTGCAATTGGAATTGATGGGAGAGAACAACAACAACTGATGGAATAAGTCCTCACTCCTTTGTCTTAAGGTTGACTTGTTACTCCGTTCTATGATTCTATCTAATAAACCATAGTTACAGTTTCATAAGCTCAAGTGAATTTTAAATTGTTTTCGCAAACATTATAACATCTACAACTTATACTGATTCTTCATTAATGAAATCAACATTTTCCAGATGTTCCAAGTTGCGAAAACAAACATCAATATTTATTAGGCATGGTGCATCATTACAGAACAACCTTAAACTCAATCTCCATATGCAGAGAAAGAAAATAGTTGCAGAGTGTTTCAGAACTAGAATCAGTACACAAATTTGCTGAAAAAAGAGTCTTAACAGATCATATCGAAACTTAGTAAGCAGCTCCACACACATTGTAGCAGCTCTATCCTTTATTCTTCCTCAATTAGCTGCGCATCATCGAGCATCACTCACAGGAAGCATCAATGTAACTTCTAATAACATTAGTGCAAGTTAGAAGAGGCCTAACTATAAAGGAAAGAAGAAAACTTTTCAAAGGATGACAATGAAACAGAATAAATATGTTACTTACCAGCCCAACTTTTTAGTTTGGTTGTCATATATCTTCACTGTAGATTTGTAGTTTGAATCCACCCTCTGTAGCTCTATCCTGCTCCATTTGTTTCGCGATAGAGATAGCATAACGAGTGACGCGATACATGGACAACTTCTCAAGGGTTTTCCCAAGCTCTAGAGGAACTTCTTGCAGCCTCTCGCATTTCTCCAGATCTAAAGTTCTGAGTTTCGGAAAAGAATTAACCGAGGCAGTCCAGTACTTTATATCTGCATGAACTATGAACAAGGCTTCAAGAGATTTAAAGCCGCCATCAGCAACATCCCAGCTCTCTCCTTTGAAGGCATTGTCTTTCAGATGGAGCACCTTCAGAGTTTCAAGTTCTGCCAATGGAGCGATGCACTCCCAAACCAAATAGGTATTTGATAACACTAAGTATCTGAGGTTTGGCGGGAATCTCGTTGCAGGAGGAAGGCTTGCCAGTCGGTTTTCTGATTCTTTCTTTGGATAAACGTCATGCTGCAGGTTCAACCTTTCTAGGGAGGCTAATTTCTCAAAGGCTATGGTATCTGAAAGTATGCCACGAATACCCAACTCACGAAGGTTTTTGGCTTTCTTATAGACATCTTCTGTGAAACTTTGGGGCGATAATCTATTGAGAATTTGGAGTTCTCCACCGCCAAGCCCATCTCCCTCTCCTTTCTTTACCAGAACAATGAATGCTCTTGTCTTGAGATACCTTAGATGCATCATCTTCCATATGTTTGCTTTCATTTCAAGCCTACGAGACAATGTATCAACTATAAGAGTCTGTAGGCACCAGAGGTTGGATATGGCTTCGGGAAGAATGCTGAACTCTTTGCAGGATAGAGTGAGGTACCTCAAGTGAACTAAATGGGTAATCCTAATGGGAAATATAGCGAGCTGTATGTCAATGGCTTCTAGCACTCTGACCATATTGAAGGTATGGCCCAAGTACTCAGTATGTTCTCGGTCCAGTATGATGGGAGACTTGGAGAAACACAAAATAGAACGAACCTTCGAAACATCTGGTTTTGTAGACAGGAATTCTTTGACATTGGAATGGAGGCAAAGGCGACGGTAAGGCATTACGTTTGATCTTGAATGCTCAAAAAATCCAAGGCCTGTTGTTCTGAGGAATAAATTATGCTTTCCTTTTCCAGATTCAGTCTTACAGAATACCCGTATGGTGTCATGAACACGACAAGCTTTCACTTCACCACCAACCTTCATTCTATTGACCATCAGTAAGTTCCTACTAATAAGCTCCATCAAATGTTCTCTTGCGATTTCATCCAGGCTCTTTCCTTGCTTTTGACAGATGAAGCCCTCCGCAATCCATAAATGGATCAACTTTGAGGCTAGGATTTCAGTGTCTGCCGGAAACATTCCCAAGTAGAGAAAGCAATCTCTCAGATCATGAGGTAAAGTTTCGTAACTCCATTTGATAAGATCTTCCATCCTTTCTGGCACTTCATCAAGTGGTATATTAGCCACGGAGTTTTTGGCTATCTTATCTTCCCACTCTTTCTCTATTTCTCCAGTGCTTCTGGATTCTTGTTGTGTGAAAATCTTGAAGAGAATCCCCCCAACGATTACTATTGAAAGTGGAAAACCATGGCAATTATTCGCTATGCCTCTCCCCACGGCCTCCAAATCTTGAGGACATTCGCTGGCCCTGCTAAACACTTGTAACTTCAGAAGCTCCCAACTTTCGTCTTTGTTTAGAGGCCGCAACTCATGGGGTTCTCTTCTAGTGTTTATTGATGCAGCAACCTCCTTGTCACTCGTTGTAATCAAGATTTTACCCCCTTTTGTCTTGTTCGTAGGGAAGAATGTTTGGATCTGTTTCCAGGCCTCGATTGTACATACATCATCCAGAATCAACAAGAACTTTCCCATCTCCAGATATTTAGGAACAAGTGTGGCTAATTCATCAGCAGTCTTGTTCGAAATGTCTTGCTTCGTTAACGCTTTCATGATGGTGGCAAGCAGATGCATCATGTTCAACTCTTCTGAAACGTTCACCAAAATGCAAGTCGGGAACTCTTTTCGGATTCTTCGGTCGTCAAAGATCCTCTTGGCCATTGTTGTCTTCCCCATTCCTTGTGTGCCTGTGATGGAAATAACCTCAAACTCATCTTCATGTTCATGCAGATAGCCGATTAAGGTTCCAACTCATCCTCAAGCCCAACTAACACTCCTGGTTTCATCTCCTGCACGTGCAAGTCAACTGATGATCGGCATTCTATCTCTCATGAAAAATATACCAGAAACTAGCTTGGAAGAAGGAAAAAAAGGCTTTAAGATCTATCATTCTGAATCAGTTACTTAATCGCAAGCTAGAAGAGCCTAATATAATATACCATGTTCTTACCCTATGTAAATGCTAGCTGCACTAACTTGTAAATGAGTAATAAATTACTACTACTTAATCCATTTCATTCATTAGAATTCATTATTATTATTAGTAGTATATTCCTCTCTTTGTCGACGGTATTTATGTTTAACATCACATTACACTTAAATTATACGGATCTAATTGATTTTTAAAATATAAAATTAAAGTTCATAAGTTAATAGTATTTTTAGTATTATTATTTAAAAAAAAATTATCAATATAGTTTATGTATAGTATACATATCAAAGGTAAATATCGTTGATCAAAGAGAAACTTACTAATAAAACGGAGGAAGTAATGTACTATGAGATAAGATAAGAAGTATAAGGTGTTGATAAAGTAGAAATGAGAAATAATTCATCAATTTCATTACAAATTTCTTATTTGGTCAACGACAGTCATATTTACCCCGTATATTATACCTAAGTTATATTGATTAAAAATTATTTAAAAAAATATTAAAAATACCACTAACTTATAAACTTTAATTATATATTTTTAAAAAGGAAATTACACCCATATAATTCATGAGCATAATGCATGGTCAGACATAACTACACTTGATGAATGAGGAAGTTTGTAATAAAAAAATACTGACCGAAACAAAAGTTTTGATTTTAAGTTAAGAAAAGTCTACTGAAACCAGGGTTACCTAATTCGCTCAAATGGCTGCGAATACCCTATTAATTCGACCGTACTAAATCGGAATTGATCGAACTAAATCGTCGGAATTCGCGAATTTTTCCGGTGAAAGATGTGAATTTTCGAACTCGACAAAACTTAAAAAATACAGGACGTGGATGAGTTATTTTGGAAATGGTGAACTTAAAGGAGTTTGGAATTTGAAGAAGATTCATGAAGAATTTGATTGAATTTGCATCGGTCGAGTTCTGAATCTGAAAAGACGCAGAGATAAGATGAAGAAGATGAAGTGAGGAAGAAGATACCGAAAGTACAAAAATGCCCCTGACTTAATTGACAGCTACTTGATGGATATTCAACTTAGATTGCGGTATTGGACTTTAAATAGTTTAGTTGGATTTCATATAGTAGTGGGTCTAGTGGCCCAAAACCCAAAATTTGACTTTTACTAGTAGTAGTATAGAGTATCTCTGACATCAAATTTGAAATAACATGATTACTTTAAATTAATAATACAAAATATTTTAAGACATTAGAAATATTAAGCGTATTAGAAAACGAATTACGAATTATCTAAGACATATACCCCCACCGTATCGAATACTACATTTTAGCGTATTACATATTCGTCCTTATGAATTCGAATTAGGCGTACTACGAATTAGGTAACCCTGACTGAAACACTAAAAAAGAAAAATTATTAAAATTAAAATGGAACATGGGGAGTGCTAAAAAAACGTAAATCTTATGCTTATAACTTATACTTCCTCGGTCCAAAAATAAGTGAAACACTTTGTTTTGTTGACGTTTTCGAGAGTCAGTTTAATCTCAAATTATCTCAAATCATGCAATGAAAATAATTAAGAATATTATATTATGAAATTAGAATATTTATATTTTTATATAGTATAAAACTTTTAATTATTTTCCATGTATGATTTGGGATTAATTTGAAATCAAACCAACCCTAAAAAATCAATACAACAAAGTATTTTACTTATTTTTAGACGGAGGAAGTACTTATATGGGGTTTTCTATTGTTAGTACGAGCCATTATCATTGGGTCAAGTGGTCAACAATGTCAACATAACTACCGGTGTAGATTTGTTGACCAAGAAACTACATGTTGCACTAGGTGGTGCCTTTATCGTTCTTTATAGCTCTAAAATTTACTTTAAATAAAAAATAAAATTATATATTAAATATGAGAAATATCATAAAATTCATATAATTATTTTAAAGGATAAACATAATCCGTCTAGAATCCATCCGCCATTAGATTAAACACAATGACCCGAACTATAATACCATACAATAATTGTATTATTTTTACTTTGAAGTGAACCTTTAGACATGCAATTATCCATCATGAGAGTAGTAGTATTAGATAATTTTTGGAGTAGTCCTAGGACAATAATTGCAAAACTTGCAACATCATGATTCAATTCAAGTAAGCTCACGGTAAACCAAGAGTCAATTTCTATAACCCCACATCAGCATACAAATATACGAGTCTCTCTCCCCGCTTACTTTCCTTTTAGCTAATTCCATATGTCGGATGAGAATTGTATAAAAATGGCGAATTGATATATCGTTCCTAAATAACTTGTATTTATAAATTAAGAACTCATTATCCATTTAAATATAAGTTATTCAGTAAACCCGTACTTATATTTATAAGAGGCAGTCGGCTCGCAGGCACAGGGGCCTGCAGCCTGCTTGAAGAAAACCAGCAGCTGTGCGACCAAGTTGGAGAGGAAAGGACCTGTTTTGTCTACCGGGAGATGAACAACACTGCAGATATGCTTGCAAAGTATGGAAGTACTGAACTTAGCCGCATGAACGATCACAAAAGCACATCCTCGACTTTTGTGAATCTTTGTAGTATATATGAAAATTTTAAAGTTCGGAGTGAATAGAATATCCACAAGAAAGAATGAAAGTGAATAACCAAAACTTAAAATCGTAAAAAATTGAAAAATGATTAAATTTTTGCTAAGAACTTTACTTTTTGCTTTTTTGAGACGCCCCGCGGCACCCCTGGAACTCCACTTTGACTTGGAAATGCTATTAGACCACTCCTTATGGAGGCTTTATTGGAGCTTATTTGGGACTAAAAGCCACACTTAAGCCCCAAATAGACTCCAATGGGGGCTATAAATGGGCTACTAATTAGTAATCCATTGGCTACTAATTAGTAGTCCCTATTTAAGCCCCAAATATGGGACATACAACAAAATTTCCAATAATAGAGAGGAATATGGGCAGGAATATGGGCATAGGGACCCATATAGAACCCACAAATAAGCCTCAAACCATTGGAGATATCATTTGGGATGAGCTTTTCTGGGGCTTTTATGTTAAAATACCTCCAATTAAGTCCTAACCATAAGTAATGCTCTTAGTAAGCTTGGAAATGCTATTAGTAATGACCCAAACTCTAAGACTAATGAGGACGGTCTGTAATAACTCTACTTGGTCGTTTGACTCTTATATAGTATCAACTAAAACAAATAAAAAAGAACCAACGAGAGCTAAAAGGTTCAAATAAACCCCAAATAGTCTCCAATGAGGATTATAAACGAGGTACTAATTAGTAGCCCAATTTAACCCAAAAATGGAACTCATAAAATAACTATATATAAATTAAACCCAAAAAAATTCAAATCAAGCCTATCGAAAAAAAGCCATGGTCAAGCCCCAAATTAAGCTTCATTTACAAGGGTTCTTTTCAAAGTCTAGGTTAAAAAATCGCTCTAATTAATCACCCACCAGATTGCTCTTAATATTTTAATTTCTACCGTATTAAAAATCTAAATATAAGTCCATCATGCGCACGTCCCAATAACTTTCTTATCGATATCTTTCATAACTTGAACAACTTCAAATCGATTTACCAAACAATCAACCGAAACACTAATACAATTAAATTAGAATTATTTTAGCATGTACGGTATAAAAGGAAAAAAAACATATACTTTTTCTCTTGTCCAAAAACAAATGCAATACTTCATTTTCTGTTAAACTTTTCAAGGGTCGGTTTAACCTTATATTAATTCCAAATTATAAAATAAAAATAATTAAAAATATTATATTATGAAATATTCTAGTTTTATAATATAATATATTTAATTATTTTTATCATATTATTCCGAAAGTAATTTAAAGTCAAATCGACCCTAAAAAAATCAACAAATGAAGTGTTTGTTTTTTAGCGGAGAAATTACTATATAATAGGAACAACTGAATAACTGATGG
The DNA here is from genome assembly GCA_028274465.1 of Plantago ovata. Taxonomy (NCBI): domain Eukaryota; kingdom Viridiplantae; phylum Streptophyta; class Magnoliopsida; order Lamiales; family Plantaginaceae; genus Plantago; species Plantago ovata. The sequence goes on along the minus strand of CM051456.1, from coordinate 127,152,223 downwards.
TAGGAATTGTTAATGTTATTGAATCGGTGGATAATTTTATTTTCGTAACAATATTAATAAAATAATAATAATAACATTTGATAGTACTTCATAATGTAAGTCAGTCAGTTATGACAAATGATACTCCGTAATAGTAACAAATATGTTCATGGATTGCTTTTTAAAATGAAACACTAAAGCATGTAGTGAAAGAAATGAAGTGAAGGTGTGTGGGGTTGCGTTTAGAGGGAGGTGGTGAAGGTGAGGTTTGAGGTTGTTTTTCGTCCAGGAGAAGATGAAGCTTTCGTTGCTAAGTCTTTTGTTTGGGTGAAAGAGGTGTTTGGGGTTCCGCTTCTATGATGAAGCATTCGATGCTAAGTCGTAGTTGCTTTAGTAGTCCTCTGGTGGTTTTGGTCTTGCTAGTTTTTTTTGTTTTTTAGTTTTTGTGTCGTTCGAGTCTTGGTTGTGGTAAAGTCGGAGGTTTAGGGTCGTTTTTTAGGGTGAGCACGTTTTTCTTCTTTGTCGGTCCTTCTCTTTTTCTGATGATGTTATCCTACTGTAGGACCGAATCTTTGGCAACAATCCCGGAGCTCTTCGAGCTGCGACGACGGGAGGGAAGCTGATTTGGGGAAGAGGTCTATTTATGTGTTCTGTTCGAACTACATTCACTATTTCCTTTAGCTCGTCGTGCAGTTCTGCGAAATTGCTACGCCACGAAGAATGAGTTGCTTCACATGTGCCGTTTGTGATATGCGACGTTGGAAGGGCAAGGCTTGACCGGAGCAAAGGCGGGTTGGGATGGAGATGTGGAGAGGGCTGGCATGTTTATATGCTGAGGTGGGGTAGTTATGGAAGGTTGAGATGGCGAAGGAAATGGAAGGGCGTGTGGGTTTTGAGGTTTGGGGGAGGTGTTCTTTGGTTGGTTCGTTGTTCTTTTGTTGTTTTTTTTTTTACGTTTGTTTGTTTTTGTTTTGAGCATTTCTTATGCTCGATTTGTTTCTTTTAGTAATAAAATTAAAAATTTGGCTGCTTCAAAAAAAATTAGCTAGTAGCTAGTATTAATTTTTCTATTTGTAGCATGTTTTCTTGTAAGTTGTAACTCTCGAGCATCTCTTATGATACCAATTTTTAATGAAGTTTTTTTCAGACGTTTAAAAAAAAAAAAATTTCTAAAGTCTGGTGCACTGACCTTGTACCGTGTGAAAGGCATAGTTTCTTCTCCGATGGTTTGGCCGCCGGATTGTTCTGGAATACAGAGATTCTGGTTGACCTCTGAGATGAGTGGACTCAATACTTGTTCCCTGAATAACTTGACATCAGCTGCTAGCCCACTGCGTTTAATGCCCATTTTCCCAAGGATCTTTGTCCCAAGGTGCCCGTGATGATGACTTGTCGAGAAGATACCCCTGGATTTCGCCAACACGGCCCTTGAGATGAAACTGTCGATCTTCTCCTCCACGTCGTAAACGGCCGCCTCAATCCTTCTCGCCAGATCATCGTAGGTCTCTCTCTGTTTAGACGTCCATTTTATGAAAGGTTTCAGTTCCTCCAGTTCCTTCACCAGCGCATCAAGCTCGGCTTGGGCATCCTGGATCAAAATTGGCTTGTTGGTTAATAGGTCCTTCAGATGTTCTATAAGCAATTTCACTGCAGAGTACGCCATTGGCTTGTATGGTTTTGGGCGTCGGTTTTTGGACTAATTAATAATGGAATTGGTTGGTTCTTTTGTGGATGATTACACTAGGTATGACCATGCAGTATTGTTGGAATTTTGTGATAACATTTAAGTCTGCCTGGCAGTGGGGATGGACCAAATTAAAGTGACTATAGTAGTATTACTGGTGATCAACTTAATTTAGATGACTGACTTATTGTCTTGGTGCAGTATGGGAAGAATCAGGGAAGTCGGGTATATGTAATCGTTTTGTTTGTATATTTAGGAGCATTTCTGTTGCTAACTATTTTTGTTTAGTTTGATTCATAAATTTTTCCATTAAAAAAAACATAAAAACTCTGAATGTTAGGCTTAACCTTAACGTGTTGCTAACGTGGTAGTGGTAAAGTAGTTAACCTTAACGTGTTCATTTGTTCTTTATCTAAGTTGCTAAGTTGTCGTGATTAATGATCTGGAATTCTGGATGTTACACACTAGCTGTCTGTACTATATACTATGTATTACATACTAAATTTTATTTACACTCAACTATCAACATTAACGTACATGTTTTATAGGAGTTATAAGGGTTGCTGAGTGGTAGGGGTGGTGGAGTAGCACAAGAAATGTTGGGGTTTCGAACTTCGACGTAGGCATAAGGTGATATGATTGTATTTGGAGTGGTTAGAGATTAGTGTACACGTAGATTTGACTCTTTTTTTTTTTTACATGTAGGAGTAGGTTAGATTTTGCTTCTTTTTTTTAAAACAAAAATACATGTTTTATCTATCAATTGTTTTTTTTATATGATTGCCCATGACTTTGTAGTTGATATGATTAGTTTTGAGTCTCTTCCCTTTGCGAATCCTGATGTAACTTCTGAATCTTTATGATGATATGAAGAATGATGTTTTTCTGCTAAAAAAAAAAAAGTGTATATAAGGAAATGAGAAGTACTCGCTTCCAGAAGAGGGATAAGGATTACTCGATTAGTAAGGTGATATACTATTTTCGTTTGCAAAAACAAATTGAGTTGATTTGAATTAAATTAAGCTGATTTTTTTGTTCACGGCTAAAAGTGATTACAATAATAAAAAGAGTATAAGCAATGTTCGGCTATCAATTTAGGTAAAATTGAATTAAATGTTTTTTCGGATAAAAATAACATGGACTCAATTTAAACTAAATTAGAATTTTGTAGAGCTTCCGTGAGAAGGCAATTTAAACCATCATACTTTCTTTTTTTTTAGATTTCTGAGTGTCTACACTAACTACATACAAAGATTTCCGTCTCAATATCCTTATAAGGCTATATTATTTTCGTCTGAATAAATTGAACTGAACATGAATCTTTGTAGTATAAAAGTAACTAAGCAAATTCGAACATAATTAGACTGGACTAAAAAAACCTGAGCAGAACGAATGAGTTTTCAGGTGGAGAGAACAAAGTCTAACTACTTTACCACTACCACCTTATAACACTACTCCTCAATCACGTTATAATTCATTTACGGCTTATGTCAGAGCTCAAATTAACTCTGCACTTTGTGCATGTAATTTCAACTCATTACTACCTTACCTTATGACTCCCCACTACACATGGGTGTTAATCTATCATTTAAAATAAAAACTCGAACGTTCATCCAAATGATCCAATCACCTAGCTCATGGTTAATTTTTCAATGAAACCCAATCAAAAGACTTAAAAGACTGAAAACAATCAAGTCAAAATTTAACTCGATTATTTAAAAACACAAGTAGATGTTAATTAATAAATTACCACCGGTAGGTAAGAATTAATCATCAGCCATAGCGTGTAGCCTTGTAGCACGGACTTTGACTTGTTCTCGTTATGATCAAGTTCTAACTTCTAACTAATGAGGTTTTGGCATTTTGTGCTCATGGTTGACATTGTCTTTTATTAATTAAAAAAATATACATAGACATTTATTGTATAATAGGATTAAACACCTTATTATTCTCATTTGAGTGCCTATCATATTAACAATTATGTCTGACTATCAACAAGTGTGCCAAATAGACCTTTGGCGACACTTTTTTAATTTAAATGTAATTGTACAATTATAGGGATTCGAGGTTAATTGGTTGATTTATCAAGGTTTCATATGAATCCCTGATATTTAAATAATTAATTATATACTCGTATATGTTCGAAAAGTATTATCAAAAGGTATTTTGCACGAATTCAAATAAATTTTCGTTGTTGTTCTTCTTGAAATAAACATTGGGGTAATTAATTTTTACTATATTTATCTGAACATTTTGTATGAATTTTGTGTTATATGTTTTGTATGAAATGGAATATGAAATAGAGAAGAACTTATCCGTGGAACTGACACCGTGGCAAATGAATTTTGTATGATTTTGCGTTATTTGTTTTGTATGAATTTCGCGTTATTTGTTTTGTACTATGAAATGGAATATGAAAGAGAAGAACATCCGTGGAATAATGAATGCAACTTCTCCTTCACTAGCCTTCAGTTCACTGAGATAATGAGATACTGATGAGTCATGACAGAGTTTAATTATTGGCGACAGAATTCAGCGTCATAATAAGCGACAGCGTTTATTTATTTATTTTATTTTATTCAGTCAAAAAACTTGTTATACTTTGCCAAATTTTGCAGTGGAAAACTTAAGAGCCGCCCTAGTTTGTCTAGATTTCATAGCATATTAGAAAAAAAATAAAAAATAAAAAAGCAAAACTATTCTAAAATAAGTTCTTAATTTACCTATAATAATGGAAAACACGTAGTGTTTATTTGACAAAACGAATTATTAAATCTGATAAAGTGACTGAAAACTGATAAGATGACTTGTTACTAGATGAATCTGAAATTCGAGATGGAACCAGTCATGCAGGGGTCAACCATCAGAGTATTGTAGTGAATCCAATCCGAAATCAGCCTAACAAAGTTACTGAAAAACTTTCTATCCAAAACAATATGAATTAACTTATATCCAAACTTATACAGTATGTCCGAAATAATCCGAAGTACATTTATAATGCATAAATAGTTTATTTTATTTGCAAGCAAGATTCTATATATCACCAATTTAAAATAAACATTATAAAGTTCAAAGGGAATTTATTTTAAAACAATTTTGCATGTCATTTATTGGGTAAAATCCACTTTTGGTACTCCAGAGTGAAACACGTCCAATTTATGTACTCTAGAGTGGCTATGTCCAATTTTGGTACTTTATTGTAACATACTGTCTAATTTTGATATTTTCTCAATTTAATCGTAAAAAAGTAAACAATATGAACGCATAACAACCAATCGCTAGACGTGCTAAAAATTTCAAAGAAATAGGAAAAATATACACGCATTATAAGCGCATTTTCATACTTTAAAATACCAAAAAGTATACATTACACACCCATTTTTCTATCTTTTTCATAATTTTCGATTTTGATTTTTTTGCCATTTTCGAGTTAGACCGTTGTGTGTTTGTCATGCGCTCTTATTGTTCAAGTTTTCAATATTAAATTGAGAAAGCATCAAAATTGGACAGTATGTTACAATAAAGTATATAAATTGGACATAGCCACTCTAGAGTATATAAATTGGACGTGTCTTACTCTAGAATACCAAAAATGGATTTTACCCTCATTTATTAAATTACCATCTGAATTCAATCCAAGTTGACTGGGACTGAAATTATACAAAATTTATACCGATAACAACATCTGAATTCGAATTGATCCAAAATCTATCTAAAATAAATCACCAACCCAAACAATATATGATCTAAATTTTCTCTATCTGGATATGATCCGAACGATTCATTTGCCATGTCTACTGATAGCTGATCAATCATCGTATTTTCTAAGAAAGTTGCATTGAGTTATGAGTTACAAATAGTTTATGAAATATGTTGTCTTATTGACATTTACTAGAAATATTAAGGAAAGATGGAGAAAGTATCCAAATAGAGAACAATCAGGACCAACGCGTTTGCTCCAAGCGCTTGCTATTCGGTAATCGGTACTACTATTTCTAGATATGATTAGTTGGATATGCATCTCGTTTTCTCCTTTTTCTAGAGATTGGAATGCAAATTAATTTTGAATTACTAAATTTGTACTAAAAATATGTCAACTACTGCGTACTCTTATGAGAATTTTTTTTGTTAAACCTCATTTAAAAAAAAATATACCACGACATTGGTATACGACTTTTATTCATATATACTCCTGCATTTAATTATGTAACTTGATGCAAGTAGCAATACATACTTTTCTACACTTCACGATGCAACCTCATTTTCATTTTCCTCTCTAGAATTTCTCTGTCTACTTCACTCATAATTCATTTCTCTAGCTTGAAAAACAAAAGTTACTTCCTTACTTTTGCAATGAAGTGATCATCTATCTATCTACGTACGTACTTGTGCATATATAAGCTAAGATGACAGACGCAGCAATTAACTTGTTGGTGACCACAGCGCAGAACCTAGTAACGCATTACAGCGGGTTGATATCAGGCCGTAAAGAGGAACTCCACGAGTTGACCAAGGAGCTCGAGCAACTGCAGAGCTTGGTGGCTGATGCGTGTCAAAATAGGAACACGCAGAGCGAAAGGTTTAAAGTGTGGCTGAGACAGATCAGAGACGTAATTTTGGACGTGGAAGACACCATTGCCTATTGCTCCACTCAGGCTGCAGCGGAGAACTTTAGCAGTAACTGGTTTTACAGGGTTTTTAACTGGAAAAAGGTCACTCTTGCTGAAGAAGTTAGAAACCTACGGAGTACAGTGGTTAATGCTCTTAATTACTCCAGAGAAGAGATGTCAAGGCTTCCAGCTTCTGTTAACGCTACTACTTCATCATCCAAACGAGACTTCAAAAGGCAGAGGACTAAAAAGGTAACACCACATATATGCACGCAACTTTCATTATTTCACACCTTTTATTTAACGATCGACCAACCACTAAACTAATCATCGACTCTATAGTCAACGCGGTTACTTATGGATTATGGACTGATGTACTGATATGTAGTGATGTATGCATGTAGTATATATAATATTGTCCATTTTAAACCTGTATGTAATTTACTTTTAGAATCGCCAAAAGATCTCATTTACCATTACGGCCCAATAATCATACCGAATCTAATGTGAATTGATCCAGTCTGAAAAATCTCTATACTTTTATTCACGAATTATTAGAAAATCAATGATCATTCCACAATACAGTATACAATTAATTTATTAGTAGTAGCACATAATTAACTCTAAATCGATTCAGTTGAATCTTGACACAGGTGACAGATCGAGTAAACTTTTCGGTTTTTTAACTAGTTTTTGGCAATTTACCTCATTATATTCTTTATAAATTAAAAGTCATATATATTCACCTTCTATATTATTTGTATAATCTATTTAACCATCTATATTTTTTGAAAGTTTCAACTCGCCACTTTACTTCACTTTCCGTTAAATTTGATTAACGTGAGTTAACTTTTTCATTAACTATTGGCTAATTACCTCTTTACATTTAATGTAAAAGTCGAATTACCCCACCCATATTATATTTATTGACAATTTACACCCTTAAAAAAGCGATGTTTGTTCGGTAAAATTTACCCGTATTTTGTTAAATAATTATTTTCTATTATATTATACATTTTTTAGGAATAATTTCATCCACCACCCGTACTAAATACCCAGATATTTTTTATTACATTTTTTAAGAATGAGACGAGAATTTTTTTTTTTTTTTTGGTTAAATTTGACTATATATAAATATTTACCTTTTGAAAGTGCCCATTTATAACATGATTAAAGTAACAATTTATATTTAAAATGTGTTGAAAATATTTTCAATTTTGAACATAGTATTGGTTAAAGAAAAGTAATACTATTAAAAATGAAGTGACGTGTAGAGACTATTGCAATTTTATAATAATTTTATTTTAATCACTAAATTATTTTAAATAGATGGATTTTGAAAAAATTACATTATTAATCAATTCCAGTTGGGGTGAAGGAGTTGAGATACCTCTTTGTCCTTTGTCCCACCTCAATGTGTTGGGGAAAAAAAAAAGGAAACAACCATGCATGGCACGCCATGGATGGAGCTCAGCTCAAGATGAAATCTTTGCTTTTGAAGCTTCGATCTGGAGTTTCCATGCCGGTAGAATTGCTCCGAACACTAGTTAAGCTTATTGTATATTTTTAACCTTTTTACTAGTTGACTTGAATTTGATTTTGGATTTTTAAGTTGTTATTTAGGATTTTAATTTGGGAAATTTTACGAATTGGAACAAAATCCGCATTTAGAATTTCAGGTGGGCGTGAGCCAGGAGGCTCTAGTATCATGATAGAATTTGAACTCTCCCAAAAGCTCGAACTGATAGGAGGAACGGAGTCTAATCATTTATATCAATTCTCCGACACATAAAGCCTTAAAGGTCGATTCAAGCTCGTGTTAGTCTATCTCGAGTCCAGTGTGAACTTTGATCGATTTTTTTTTTTAAACGGCAAAAAAGTTTTTATTAATACGAGAGCATAAGAAATTGAATTTTCCGGTGAAAAAATGATTGGTTAACACTTAACACCTTTAGGGGAATTCAAAATAGTATTTGTATATATTCACTGTTGCTTTGTTTGATTTATCGCAGAAGCAGAGTTTAGAGTATATAATTCCTCGTGTGAAGGAGATGGAGGGATTAGTGAAGCGCCTTAAGGATCGATCTGTTGAATTTGAAGTTCTAGCCATCGTCGGCATGGCGGGGCTGGGGAAAACAACACTTGCATGGAAGATTTATAGGGATATGGTAATGGAACAAAAAATTCCCACGGTCATATGGGTTAACGTTTCTCAAGACTTCAACAAAAACGAAGTCCTTCTGACCATTCTGGAAAAGTTGGAAGTGGAAGAAGACTGGTCTGGCAGGGCTGTAGATGAATTGTCGGACAGTGTCCGTAAACACCTGGAAAGAGAGAAGTTTTTGGTCTTCTTTGATGATGTGTGGGAGATATCAGATTGGGAGGAAATTGCAGATTTCTTGCCCATTAAGAGTAATAAGAATGGGAAAGTGGTGATGACTACTCGTAACCATCGTTTGGCCAAGTTTGCTAGTACAGGAGCTCCCCACCGGTTGAAGCTCCTTGATAAAGATGAAAGTTGGAAACTACTCCACCTAAGTGTATTTGGTGATGACGTTTTCCCTCAGGATCTAATAGAGACGGGCGAAAAAATAGCAAAAAAGTGTGATGGACTTCCCTTCGCCATTGTGGTGATAGGGGGAGTTCTGTCTGAGATATGGAGAACAACAGAACGAATCAAGGAAGCGAAAGAGGAATGGGAGACAGTATTGGGTAGTGTCGAGAGATATCTGATTAATGGGGATGGCAACAAGGTGAAAGGCCTGGGACAAATAATATCCATGAGTTTCAAGAGTTTGAGCCCTGAATTGCAGAATTGCTTTCTCTACTTGGGAATATTCCCGGAGGACACTGAGATCCCCGTGTGGAAATTGATCCAGTTGTGGATCGTGGAGGGATTTATACTCCAAGAGGATGGAATAAGCTTGGAAAAAACTGCACAGAAGTATGTGAAAGAACTCATTCACAAGAACTTATTAATGGTTGTGAAAACAAAACCAGGCGGTAATGCTAAAACGTGTCGTGTACACGACTTGATTCGTAACTTTTGCGAAAAGGAAGCATCCAACTTATTCCAAGAGATTAGATTCTCCAGGGGTAAATTTGTCCCGGGCGATGAAGAGATAGTCAAGTGTCGTCGCATTTGTATACATTCTTCCATAGAGAAGTTCCTGGAGAGAAAGCCTGACATTCAGAAGGCTCGTTCTTTTCTGTCTTTCTCCAAACAATCGGTCGTTTGGGGGGAGAAAGAAAAAGAACTGCCACCTATGACCGCTTCTTTTAAAGTTCTCAGGGTCTTAGATGTCAACATGGCCATTATGTTCCACAAATTTCCAGATGAGATTACCCAACTAGTTCTGCTCAAGTACGTCACTCTCTCGGGCGTTCATGTCAATGTTCTTCCTAAAGATATCCACAAGCTCTGGAATGTACAAACTCTGGAAGTGTACACGTCATCTCCAACACTTAGGATCAATGCCAACATATGGAAGATGAAGCAACTTCGGCATTTCAAGACCAAGGCATCCATCATACTGAGTAAGGGTGGAAAACGCCAACGGGGTGGAGTAAGCCTTCTCACCCTTAATAGGTTATCGCCCAAGAGCTGCAACGAGAAAGTGTTTGGCAAGGCGGAAAACCTAATTTCATTGGGCATTCGTGGTGAATTGGGCATACTTGTGGATTCGAATCCCGGGTTAGAGAAACTAGAAAACCTCGAAAAGCTCAAGCTTGTGAATGGTTTGTCTGATCAAAAGCCAGAGGAAAAACCTTTGCTACGCCTTCCACCCCATGACAGTTTCCCACCAAATGTAAAGATTCTTGTTCTGTCAGGTACTTATTTGGGGTGGGAAAAATTCTCTACATTAGATAAACTTGCTGAACTTGAGGAGCTCAAACTAAAAGACAATGCCTTCAAGGGTGATCTTTGGGATGCCACAGGTTGCCAATTTGAACGTCTTCAATCCTTGTTGATATCTAAAGCAGATATAGCATTCTGGAGAGCCTCGAGGGACAACTTTCCCCGCCTGACGGATCTTATACTCAAAGACTGCAAGGAACTCAAAGGGCTTCCAGAAGACCTGGTGAACGGACTTGAACTTCTGCACATGGATACTGTCAGTGCTCGCGCAATTACTGCTGCAAAGAAAATTGAGAAGGCAATACTGGAAAGTGATCAGGGGAAGATAAATGACAAGCATCGATTCAAGCTAGTTCTTGTTTCTCCAGAGGATTACTCAAAAGAAGACTTTCTCCAGTGATCCTAACCAAGCACTCGCAGGCAGGTGAGTTACAGCAAGTACATTTGCACGTATGTCCTATACATGACATGAGTACTATAATTGTTCAACAGGTTCAAAATTGATTTGGCTTAGAGCATAGTTTATGCCTTTTATTTATTTATTTATTTACTTTACTTTACTTTAATTTGCAGGGCAAACATGCATTTAACTACAGATGCAGTCAATCATGACTAATTACCTTCAGCAATCTGATCATGAATTTCTATTCAAGCCTATTTTTATGCAATAAATCTGTAAAATATTTCATTCACCAACAATATTTTCTGTGTTTATATATATATATATATATATATATATATATATATATATATATATATATATATATATATATATATATATATATATATATATATATATATATATATATATATATGAAGAAAGAATTATAATCTTCAGTGTTGTTCTGTACTGTGTAATATTAATTCATTGTGACATTTTTATCGCATGAATGAGTTGTAATATAAGACAATATTAATATTTGTAATATATATGTTATGTACTCAATAAATTATTGCAATCATAAAAAGTGTGATGACAATTGGTTAAGACTAAATAAATCAAAAATTCGTTGTTGGTGTTTATAAAAGGTAAATTTTTCTGGCATTAGTAATTTCAGCTCTGGCTATATCATATTCTTTTTCGTCTTGGTCAAAACTTCATATCTACCATTTTATAGTTTTTTTTTAATCGGCTAAAAATTTATTAATAATACCACGAGCATAAGAAATACTCGTAATATGACACTCAAAATCGAGTGTAACGCCCACACCGTACCAAGAATTACAAATCCTCAACCACCCAATGATCTACTAGTAAGACAACATTAAAGCAACCAAGCATCAGTAAGCTAACAAGACTAGAGAGGCCTAAATGGCAGACATGTACAATGAAGACACCCAAGTTAAATCTCCATGTTGATTTCCAACGGTAGTAGTCTACATGAAGCTTATTGTTTCCATTTAACTAATAAATTTACAACACACTCATATTTACCTGACGAATTCATTACTTGTTAGATGCTCAAAATTAAATACACGATTTTGTGTACTGATATATGAAGTTCAAAAAATAACCGTAATAACAGTCTATTCAAAAATAGAATATAATACTTAATTATTCAAGTTAAGAAAATGTAATTGAACACTAACAATAAAATTCATTTAAAAATACCCTAGCTAGTTCACATGAAAAATACATCTAAGAGAAAGTCGACAAGTAATACAAAATCGTGAACGATGACTTTTAAGGTTGTCCAGCCTAAATATACTTTAAGTTGGCCTGAGGCCAGGATAAATAATACGAACGATGTCCAGAAAGACTTTAAAATGCACGCAACAAAAAGTCATTGTATAATAGGAGTACTATAATAAACTCAAGTTCACATCTAACTAACAAAATAATGTTCCAAGTCTAAACATGTCGCGAGAACTTTTTTTGCAACAGTTTTATTTATTTATTTATTTATTTTATTAGTTGCAATTGTCATGCAGTATATTAACAAATGATGGTCTCTGACATCAGTTAATAATTTTTTGTTTTTTGTTTTGAAACAGCCAATCTGACATCAATTAATTAATAATAATAATATGTCACAAAGGAGAACTATTCGGTACTGGCCTTGTGGTCATTGTCCTCACGAACATCCACGTAAAAAAATTAAAAGAATAAAATAATAATAATAATAATAATAATAATAATAATAATAATAATAATAATAATAATAAATAGTACTTCCAATCAAAAGTCATTGAGAATGCGTGTGTTAAACTTATAAATTACATCCTCCATTTTTTCTTACTTCCTAAGTGGTACTAAAAATTACCACTTTTAAGGAATAATATTAAAAAGGGGCTTGTTAAACGTAGTAGCAATTTTACTAAACGTTGGAAATTTATTAGTAATTTGCAAAAAACACCTTATTTTTAATATTTACAAATAAGTCACAAATTATTAAATACATTAAATACACACAAATTACAACTAACACAATTTCATACGTTCATTACTTCCTTCTCCACAACAAATTCTTCAGAAACAATCTCTTCTGAATACAAATTTTCAACATGGAATGGTCACCTTGAACTGAAGAATGGTCGAAGTATGAAAATTATGAGGTAAAGATTACTGATTTTATGTGTATTAAGCCTTTTTTTTTTTTTTTCTGTAAACCGCAGCAGGCAAGCTAGCCTGCTGCTACGTATATATACAATAAGTCATTAATTTATTATCAAATTATAAGGGGACATAGAACATATATCATAAGTGTGTGAAATCAATATGTGTGATCAATTATATATATTGAAGTTGATGTAATTGGATATAATATATATATATATATATATTGATATATATATATATATATATATATATATATATATATATATATATATATATATATATATATATATATATATATATATATCTATATATATATATATATATATATATATATATATATATATAGCAAAAAAAAATAAAAAAATTAAAAAAATTAAAAAGACACAGCAGGCCAGCGGCCTGCTGTTCGGTCGGAACAGCAGGCCGCGCCGCCTGCGGTTCCGGCCGAGCAGCCGCGGCTGCTCGGCCTTAATATGGGCGGCGGTGGTTTTCCGCCGCCCATATACGCTACCCATATACTTTTAAAAAAAATAAAATAAAATTAAAGAACTAACCTTGATTTGAGTTTGATGATATATCTTGGTGTGTTCTTCAAGTTGAATTGAAATATGTTGATTAGGTTATTGATTTAGAGGCTTGATTTATTTAAGGTGGAATTGTGATGATTTTAAAAGTATTGGGTTAATTTATAAAATTATAAATTTATAGATATTTTATGTAATTGACAATAAATTTCCAACATTTAGTAAATTTATGTTCCGACGTTTAATATTTGCCTTAAAAAATTAATTTGTATAAGTATTTAATTGTGAGAGGGTGATAAAGTATGATAGAGATTGAAAAAGTTGTTATAATTAAAGAAGGAGAGATAAATAATAAAAAACTATTTAGTGGGTTCAAAAATTTTCCATATTTGTTTTAATAAGTTTGTTAAAGAACGACCAAAATAGAAATTTTGAAAGTTATTAATGAAATGGAATAATTACAATTCATTACTACTTGTTTCAAAAAATAATTGATTACTACTTGAGGTGTGATTAACGTCCGAGCCATATATATATCATTTTGTCTCTATCCTGTAAAGATTCTTGTTTATTATTTTCAAAACAACTTTTAATAATTAAAATAGAAATAATTCATAAAAAAAAAATTCTAAATGGTGATTTTTATGTGCATAATAATTTTGAACATTTTTTTTATTTTTAACTATATTTTAAAATTATTCTAACAATAACAAATGAAAAGATTTCAAAGAAACGGATGGAGTATCTGAAATTACAAGCAAACCTCACAATTCGATCAACGCATGTGATCCAATATAGTGAAACTAAAATTGTACTGTATATATTAGAAGATTCAATATAGTGAAACTAAAATTGTAAGTGTAGATTAGAATTACTCGTGTAATCAGGGGCGACCCCAAATTGGTGCAATGGGCAGCAGTTGCCGCCTCTCCATTTTTTACATGAATGAAATGTCTATTGTACCCCTAATAACAAAATAATGCAATACATTATATGTTTTGTGCATGTACATTAAATGTATTTTTAGCTGCACCGTGAGTGATTAACTGCCCTCGCTCGAAGCCCTTGTCTCCGGAAGTGGTCAGGGTTTCGAATCCTATGGCCTCCATCCATTTTCTTATTTATTTATTTTCTAACATTGTTGTTACGATAATTTTTTTATGATTACTCTCCATCTTACCCAAAGTAAACTACAGTAATATTTAAATCCTTCTTTTACTCCTTTTATAATGAAAATATTTTGTTTCCTTTTGTTTATATCTAACATTGATTTTATGATAACATAAGGATTGTACATTAATATATTTTACGTAAATAACTATAGTATTTCCTCCATTTCATTAATAACTTCCTAGGTTTCTATTTTGGGCGTTCTCTTACAAACTTCCTAACCCAAATATGGAAAAAAATTCAACCCACTTACCACTTTTTTATTATTTATCTCTCCTTCTTTATAACAACTTTTTCACTCTCTATCATACTTTATCACCCTTTCACAATTAAATACTCATACAAATCAACTCTTTAATATTATTCCTTAAAATTGGTAATTTTTACCACTTAGGAAGTAACTAAAAAATAGAGGAAGTATATTTTACTTTTTTTCTATATCAATATAATTATTACATTTTATGCGTAATATAGTTTAACATTTTATATAACCCTCCATCTCGCCACTGGCTTTTTATATTTGCACTAACCATAAATTATTTCCAAATTATATTAAAGTGTTTCTCTTTTTTTTTTAAAAATTAGATTTTGAAAATACGTTGTACTTAAAGTTTAAAACAGAGAGTGCAGTCTTTTAATTACTTCAAAAAAAAATTTCTCCCCTGACGTTCGCCACTGCGTGTAATTAAACTTGTTACTGATATTATGTTAACATAAATGTTGTAACTAACTCAAACATCATTGTCGATCCCTTGGGCATGTGATTACTCAATTGTTTGTCAAAGTCATTTTATAATAAAATGCCAGTTATCCAAAACAAAACAAAATTTTAAGAATATAATAAGGTAGCTGCATGTATGTTTCAAAATGCCCTTTTCATCTGAAAATTGATGAAAATAAATTCAGTTCAGAGGCATTAAATTTAATTCAGTTCAGTTCAGATTTGACTAATACTATTTTTTACTACAAATAAGTTCAGTTCAGTTCAAATCCGTTCAGTTCATATCAGTTCCGTTCAGACTTTTTCAGACGAAGAGAACAGAGACTTAGTTCGTGAAAATGTTGTAAATCAATAAACTAATTAACATGGTAGTATTGGATGAAGATACTGCAAGTAATTAATAGGAGTATATGTAAGGTCAATCTTAAGGTCTTTAAACCTACAGTAATATATAAATGGCCAATCCACAAGAAAATATCGTAAATTAAATCCCATTTATAATAAAATTCCAGTATACATGAGAATATTGCAAGATAAGATCAATAATACAGACATGTCAAAGAAGACTATATCCAACCTAAAGTCATACTATAATAATAATAATAATAATGACAGATCATAAGAAATAATGGGAAAATATGAGTGACATGGGAAAATATGAGTGACATTTGTTATTCCAAATATTTAAAGGTGTCTACTCCCTCAGTTTTAACAAAATAAGTCATGTTAATTCAACAATTTCATTTTAAACTACAACTTTGTCTTTAGAAGAATTAAACTACTGTAGCAATATTGAATTTTGAAGCATCCAAACATCTTTAAGGTTGAGGCCTAATGTGTATTTGATTTTTTAATACAAAATGCACTGAACTTTTTTTACCACAATAAATTATAAAAGTACCCGTTTGGCATAAAATGTAATTGAATTTAATGAAAATATAGCTGTATAAAATTCAAAAAAAAAAAAAAAACTAGTTGTTATGGACCAAAACGTAATTGATTTTAGGGAATATTACATTGACCAACCTCACTGGAGATCCTAATTACATTTTTCCCCGGTAGACTAACAATTACATCTTGCCCAAATTTAATCAATTCAGTTGACTAACTTAGGCAAATTTGAGAACCAAACATACCCTTAATGTTTTTAATTATTATTTTTTTTTTAATTTTATTTCTTTCTTCTCTAAACCTCCGATACCGGAGATCTGATTCCGGTAACAGAGTGCAGCTCTGATCGGAGCAACAACAAGCTCTGATCTGGAGCTTGCTGCAAGCTCCGACCGAGCTGCTGCAAGCTCCAAATCGGAGCTTGCCCACATAATTAATTCGGGACTTGTTTTGAATTTTACTTTGTGGGGGTTTATTTTACAATAATATTTGAGACCTTTTACAATTTGGATAAATTATGTGGGTTCATTTTATATTAAATAGTGTTACTATTGTAGAATAGACATTTTTTAGGCAAATGTGTAACAAACATAAAATTTAGGTTGTTTTGGCTTAATTGAAATCTGATAATTATTCAAGGACAAAAGTGTACTCCAGGCCTTAATTCTGGAAAAGTCAAGATCGTGGGCCTATATGTAATTGTTTCAATCTAACAATGAAAGTTATGTAATTGTTACTCTAAGAAGGTAAAATCCGTAATTGACGAATCTAAGAGGGGGTTCGATGTAATTCGCCCTTGATTTTTATGATTCGAACCTAGCCGCTGCAATTCAAAAGAACTGGCCGTTATGTCCTAAAATATGATTGATTTTATCGATTAAAACTAGCCATTGGAGCCCCTTTTCATATGCTTGTTCCAACTTCATTTCTTCATCTTTCATAAGTTATGGCACTCCAAAAAAATTGGGCAGTGCCAACTTGAAATTCGGTTGTTATTCTGTTGTTGTTGAACTTCACCAACAATTTTTTTTCCGGTGGATAAAGTGTTGGTGATAGTGTTGTTGGTATTTATCAACGAAATATAATTCTGTTGGAGAAAAATAAAAACAATATTGAATATTATTGTTGTTGTTTTGGTGATTCGAACACATGACTCTTATGTTAGTAACTCAATATTTTACCACTACACAACATAAAACAATTTGTACTATTTTGTAAACGATTTATGTTTCATTATGACCTTTGTTAACATTGATTTGGAGTAACACTTAATCTCATTGTACGATTCTCTTCTCTAACCAATACGTATGTTTCTCCCAACTTATAACCACTAATAAAATTCAAATTTGTAACCGCAAATCTTAGTCTCTCAAAACTACTCCAACAAATTTTATTATATTGCTATTGATACATTTATTTTTTATATCATAAGCAAGTTTAATGTTGTATGTTTATTAGTTGATATGAATTAATTAGAGAACTTATAAAACCAATAAAGTATGTTGGAAGTTAAATTTTTGGTAAGTTGTTTCTATTTTGTGATATATTTTTATCACGCTCATTTCTGTTGGTATTTTGTTATAAATCCGTTTAAAAAATCAACAAATTATTTATGTTACTCCCTCCCATCAAATTTAATTGTCGTTCTAGTTAATTTGCCTATGTTAAAATTAATTGACGTTTTTTTTACAGTTTTTGACAATTTGGAAGAGTTGTTTTGTTGGGACAATAAAAGGTACTCCTTTTCAATTTGTCAGTAACATCATACTCTCTTTCTATTGGTTCCTTTTTGTTGTTTTTAATGAATGAGTTGTTACTTTTTAAATTTTTAATGTCCATAATCATGACTTCCTCCCATCATAATGATTTTCTTAAACTGTGTGAATGAGCCTAAAACGTCTATTAATTAAAATAGGAGGGAGTAGAATATTACGGTGGTGTTGACTGTTCGTTCTAATTCAAAGTTGATGTATTGGGAAGTCCGTCCATTATGCCGTCATGTATCAAGTGTGATGTTTGAAGTTTGAACAAGTATCTATAGGCAAGTAAATGGCCTCCAATGGCCTTTTTTTTTTTTTTTTTTTTTTTTTTTTTTTTTTACTAAAAACAATTACATTTTAGGCCCCCAACGGCTAGTTTTTCAAATTATTAAAAACAAACAGTAATTTTTTTTTATTTCAATTCAATTACATTTTAGGCCTTCGGCGGCTAATTTTCAAATTATTAAAAAAAATCAAGTCAATTACATTTTATTCACCAACCAGTATTGGGTTTAACTGCCACGGTAATAAAATTATTACTGACTTTTTAATTAAATTCAATTACATTTTTGTAATTTGGGGTAAAAAAAAGTTAAAGGTTGGTTTGTAATGTTTTGGTTTACGACAATTTGGTAAATTATGTGTTAGTCAAATTCAAAAACTCTAATTTTGGACTAAAATATTATTGTTAAACTAAAATGATATGATACATCACAGGGAACCCTCAATATGTAAAAATATTTATACTTATGACATGGATCCTTGCACTTTATTAAATTTATAAACTTTTTTATAAAATGTCAACATTTCTCCTAAAACTAGCAATTTTGTGTCTTAAAAATAACAACAGCCTTTATAAATTGCAAGACACTATACATTGGGTCCATAAATACAACATATATCTGATAGATCCTTATTTGAACAATTGCATTGGGATCAAATGTCGCAAAAACGTTTTTCACTACACATTTCCCTAAATTTTGCATCCTGCATTCCTGCTGTAACGTTACACTTGCACGCATCATATGGGTGTTTTCTTCTTCTCTCTCTTTTTCCTTTTAATTTCAAATTCATTTTAAAAGTACATCACTAAATTAATGACGCAAATTCATGTGCTTTGTTCCCTAAATTTTGTCTCGAATGATACTCCACTTATCTTGACTAAAGTTCTTTTGGTAGTCATTTTGTTACTTGTCCAACGAGCTAGTCATTTTAGAAGTGGTCTTGGTAGATTTTGTTAGGAGTCCATTGCTTATGCACAGATCTTTTACTTGAAAATGTTCCAAATTGTTCGAAAGTAATATAATTTTACCATTAAAATGAATCAAAATAAAAACCTAGTACAGTAAAACTTTACACAGTAATATTGTTGGGACTGGCTAAAAATATTTTATAAGGAGTTTATTCCTAATAGAGTTTTGTATGTAATTTTGTTTCCTAACAAAATAACATACTATATAATGTTTAAATGTTAAAATATATGTTAAACTCCATATGGAAATAGATATCTTTATTGATCACCTAAAGGAGCAACAAGTTGTGAATGTGTCAACTATCAACTAACTAATGATGAAATTGTTGAATCGATCGTACAAGAAGCGGAGTGGGATAATCCAACAGATGATAGTGTAGAATTATAGAAAGTTTCATACCAAGATTTTTTAACCATTCTTTACAAGTTAGAAGTGTTTTAGGTTTAACGAGAAGGTCTACACGTGAAAGAGTTACTAAGCACACACAAGTTAAAATATGTTATTGCAACTCAAAAGTTAACAACTCTTTCATAGACAACTTTGCATAAGTATTTTGGATAATAAATTTATGTTATATGTAACACATACATATATTATAATACATATATTTATTTAATTTATGTATGCAATTTATTACTATATAGATGTATAATTCATTAAAACGGGAATTGAAAAAGTTATGGAATATCAAAATGTGAAGTTTATTCTTACTTATAACTTGTCCTAAGTTAATATCGAGAATTTTTATTACTATAAGTAGTTTATTCATTTACTTTATAGAGTATTCTCTTAGATAGTTTTTACTGTATATAGACGACCTACTTTAAATTGTTCCAACCTAAAGTCATATTAAAATCGAAATCCCGGGTCTCCCGGAAAATTTAATGCTCAAAAGTAAAAATTATCATATACCTCTCTCACCCACATTTGACTTTTTGAAATATTTCCACGTTCTTACTAAACTATGTTAAATTTTAATAAAGTTATAAAAGAACAGAAACCACATTTTCAAACGCACTGTAATTATACTAAAATTTATTTAATGTAGTAATTTATACTTAAAAATAACCTAAATAGGTAAATGGCACGTTCTTCATGGGACGGAGGAGGGAGTAACCATATAAATCAGCGTCCTTAATCATAATTCAAGGAGGAGCTAGACTAGTTAGATTTAGCTTTAACATATTTTGAGACTATAACGTAATGATAATAAGAAAAATAAAAATTTGTAGTCAATTCACGTACTTCAATGTGTCACACTATTTTCATTGTTTTCCTATGCTATACCCCATAGTCACTTTATTTACACCAACTCTTGAATTAGTACACACCTTGATCTGCATGCCAAAATTCAAATTAATGTGACATTTAATTTGAAACAAATCGACAAACTTGAGTTTGTAACACTTTTCTAACAACATTTTTAACATTAATTTTGCAAATACCAATAAATTTCCTAATGAGCCACAACTTTTGCACCGTGTTATTCGCCAAGTGCACCGTCAACGTGCCGATCAACATATTAATAAAGTACAATTCATTGCAACCGGAAATAATTGTTATTTCTTCAAACGAATCACCGCATCATATTTGAATTAAATGCATGAGATCAACATGGAGGGTGAACGTAGTCGCAAAACTTTGTTCCAAATGTCAAAATAGGTCTAGGGACATCCATACATAGTTATATGTCCGCGTCTTGCTACACACTGTAATTAGGACAATTATGCATGCGGTTTTTGTCTTGATAATGCTTCCTCTCATTTAAGTCTTCAGTGCTTGCCCGTGCTCTTGATAATGCTTCCTTTCATTCAATAGAAAACCACAATTAATTATGCAATAGTTCAAATTAATTTCATGACAATCACCATTGACGTCCAATTCACTTGGCACTCCTATATGTCCGAGTGATTTTCTGTATAAACCAAACCAAGTAAAGGGAAACAACATACCAATCTTTTACAAGAAATCGTTCATAAATGATAAATTTGAAATTACTGTCAATAAGTACTAAGAAGAGAAAGAGATACAATCCTCAAGCCAAATGTTGTTGAAGCTTTGTCTAAGCTAATAGGAACGGCGGAACTTCCAGATCCATTTACCATTCACATCAGCATATGCATATTCATAGACAGTCACATTCTGGATTGGGAGAAAATCATATGAGATAAAGAATCTTTTTCTCCTTTTGCTTTGGTGATAAACTTAAGCTCTGTTCTCTTCGTCTCAATTGAACTGAACTGAACTTAACGGACCTGAACTGAACTAAAATGTAGAATTTATTTTATTAATAGTAATAATAATAAATAATAATATTAATATTATTATTATTATTATTATTATTATTATTATTATTATTATTATTATTATTATTATTATTATTATTATGGTTATTATTTATTATCAACATTAAAAAATTATTTACTTAAATCCATTCCATTTTAAACTATTTAAGTTGCCTTATATTTTTTTTGAATTTCGACCATAGAAAACAAACACACTTTAATAAAATAAACTTGTATGGATGAACTTTGACTATAAATTATTTTTAAATTAAACTTTAATAATATATAATAAAATTAGACTATGAAATATATGTAATTTAATTTTACTATGAAATAATAATAATAATAATGTTATTAAAATTAAAAAAACTAAATAAATTTAATGAGCATGAACTGAACTGAACTTAATAAAGCTGAACTGAATTGAACTGAACTTAATGAAGCTGAACTGAACTTAACGAGCCTGAACTGAACTGAATTTAAAATAATTAAATTTTTAGACGAGAGAATAGAGTTTATAAGGAAGAGCCAAAAGTTGTGTCAGAGGCCAAAAGTTTAACATGTCACCCCATAATACTGCAAAATTACAAAAAAGTCATTGCTACAGTAACTTACGGTGAATTGCTACGGTCTAAGAATAGAGTTACCTCATTTTCACTTATTAGAACTTGGTAGATTGAGCTCGTTAAAATAAGTTGAACCGTAACAAAACCTTCGTCAATTCACACAACCCTCATAAGGGGGAGAAGGTTTTGTGCAATTTGTGCAACTAATGAGCGTGGCATGAAATATTCGTAGAGTATGTGGTATCTTTTTCAATTTGCCATCATGTGCGTCCATTAAGCTGCAGTTCATTTTTCCCACACTCATCACATACACAAATTCACAGGAAGAATTTTCTATCCTACACATTACAACAACCATCATCCACCAAGGTATCACCTAACCTACTGGAAATGGCATATGCTGCTGTGACATTTCTGTTGGAAAACCTGAAACTTGTATTGTCGCGCCATGCATCTCTCATCTCTCACCCCGACTCTGAGATCGACCTGTTGCAAGAGGATCTTACCCGACTTAAAGGTTCACTGGAAGATGCGTACGGAAGGAGAAAGAACGATCATTTCTGTATATTGGAGAGTAAGGTGAAGGAGGCCATTAAGGAAGTTGAGGAAATCATTGACTCTTCAATCACAGAGGCTGCAGAGATGTCCAGGTCCAAGAATCTTGTGCGCAGAGCGCTAAAATCCAGCGGAAGGCTACAGGCCCCATCATTCGGGGACTGTAAATTGAAAAATCTAGCCGACGAGGTTCAGAAGGAGCTTCAAAACCTTCCTGCTGCAGATGACTCCATATCAAGCAGAACACCACCAACAAACAAGGTACCCCTCTCAACTCTCCTTGCGTCAAATTATAGCCGTTTTCAGGACTCCAATTTATTGTCCAAAAGACCAACATCATTGTCTGCTTGTTGTTATTGGAGTCAAATTAATCTTGTATGTCATGTTATCAGATTCATATTTGATCTGTTTTTATGGAATGTTAGAATCAACAAGACAATGATTCATGAGTAGAACAAAGTTCAAATAGTCATTAAATCCATTTTTCTGAAACAATGAAGTCAAAATGTCAAGGTCTCAACACTAGCTTTCATTACAGAAACATTTTTCCTACGGCAAATGTTCAGCGATACTGGAGATCAAGGCTTTACATAAAAATAACATAAGCTTTAATGAGGGCTAGACTAGATTTAGATAATAGGGCATCCCTAGATAATATATATTAAGCCCTTTGACTAATTATATATATATATGAGCTCTGAAGAGCTTTGGCATGTTGCTTTGAAATCTCAAAAGGCTTGAAGAGTTTTTTCAGGGGTTAAATACATTTTTAGTCCCTCAATTAGACGTCCCCTCAAATTTAGTCCCTAGTAATTTCATTTTTTGCTAATTTAGTCCCCAATCATCTAATCACTGTATAATTACAGACTTTACAGTATTTATACATATAAATTAATGTATTTACAAATCAAGTAATTCAATTTTTCTAAAACTTCAAACAAGTTCCTATATTTAAAACAATAAAAAAAACTTCTCCAACTCCGATCTGCTCCAGATCGGAGTTCAGCTCCGGCAGTCCATGGTGGAGCTCTTTAGCTCCGCCATGGCAGCTCCAGATCGGAGCTTCAAAAGCTCCGATTAGCTCCGCCATGGACGGAGAAATAGCAGTCCATGGCGGAGCTGTTAAGCTCCGCCATGGAAGCTCCAGATCGGAGCTTTTCCGATTTGGAGCTTTGGCTCCCTCTGTCTTTTTTATTTTTTTATTTATTTTATTTTTATTTTTATTTTTATTGGTACTAAACTATAGGATTGAATGTATAATTTTATGAAATATTGTGGTCAATTTGAGAGAAGCGCTCGGGTCAATTTTCAATTTTAGTTATTACAATTTTGAAATCAATACAATATGTGGGCAAATTAATACATTAAATTTAGGGGACCAAAAAACTGTTAATACGAGACTGTATAATTAGTGTCTAAACCGTATAAGGGTCCAAGTTAGCAAAAAATGAAATCACTAGAGACCAAATTTGAGGGGATGTTGAGTTGTGGAACAAAAAGGTAATTAACCCGTCTTTCAGGATCAATGGTTTGAATGAGAGCATAATATATTATCAGAAATTCATTAGTCGGTGAATTTTCAGTCAGTTGAAATGTTCAATCATATACTTGACACCTATATACACTATATACAGGCTTCAAGACATGGCAGTGCTGTTGGACTTGAAGATGAGATAGAAAGATTAGTCAATGATCTCAACAGGGAATCAGATAAACTTGAAGTTATTTCCATCACTGGCTTGCCAGGGATTGGAAAGACAACATTGGCAGGGAGGATATTTCAAGATCAGCGAATCCGATACGAATTCCCTGTTTGCATCTGGATTTATGTTTCTCCAGAGTTAACCGTGAAAGAGATTTTCCTCGCCATTTTGGAAAAATTCACCCACCAAGATATGTCTT
Source organism: Plantago ovata (assembly GCA_028274465.1). Classification (NCBI taxonomy): domain Eukaryota; kingdom Viridiplantae; phylum Streptophyta; class Magnoliopsida; order Lamiales; family Plantaginaceae; genus Plantago; species Plantago ovata. The sequence continues at coordinate 127,127,904 of CM051456.1, read as the reverse complement.
CCAAGTCTGCCGAAGAACTTATGCCAATTGTTTCAGAATATCTACGGTTGGGAAAATTCTTGATAGTTATGGAGGATCTGGAGACGACGACTGGAGCATGGGCCAAATTCCAACAAGTCTTACCGAGGTCGAATAACCTTAGTAAAGTCTTGATAACTACCAGAAATAGGGATGTGGCACAGGCAACTTGCTTAAGCCCCCACGAGAAGATGTCCTTGACCCGTGAACAAAGTTGGGAACTGCTCCAGGTACTAGTTTTTGGCAGTAGTAGTACTAGTAATTGCCCTCCTGAGTTGGAAGAGGTGGGGATAACCATTGCAGATGCTTGCAATGGAAATCCTCTTTCTGTTGTTGTGATTGGGGGAATTCTTGTCGAGAAACTCCCATCAGAAACTAGCGAAGATGTGAAGAAAGAATGGCAAGAGGTTTATACGTCGGGCCTGATTAACGACAAGGGCTTGGAGAACATTATTTCACAGAGTTATGCTACATTGCCTCCTGACATGAATGATTGCTTTCTGTACCTGGGTATGTTTCCTCAAGGCGCTGAGATCCCTGTCAAGACGTTAACTTGGTTGTGGTGCGCAGAAGGCCTCATTAGTGAACCAACGAAGAGCATAGAGGAAACTGCAGAAAGTTATTTGGAGGTGCTTATCGGCAGGAACTTATTGATGGTTGATAAAACAAAGATCAATGGTGAAGTAAAATCCTGTCGTGTGCACAACAAAGTACGTGAATTCTGCAAAGCGAAAGCAGATGTTGATGAACAGAATCTATTCAAAGAAATAAGAAGATTCCCAGGAAGTTCTGAGCCGGATTTGCATAATTGCCGCCGCCTTTGTATCCATTCATCCATCCATGATTTCCTCTCCAGAGAACCAAAAGTTCCGAAGGCTCGTTCTTTTTTGTGTTTCAGCAGAAGTCCTGTCTTTTTGGAGACTAAAGATTCTTCGCGGTTCACTGATGCCTTTAGTTTGGTTAGGGTCTTAGATACCAACACTATTAAGTTGCCAAAATATCCCACAAAGATTGCCAACCTAATTCACTTGAGATACCTCACTCTCTCTGTTGAAGAGTTGAAAATTCTTCCTGAAACCGTATCAAACCTCTGGAACTTAGAAACACTTGTAGTGAGCACATCATCAGATACACTTGAAATTAAGACGGACATATGGAAGATGATGCGGTTGAGGCATTTGAAGACAAAATCTTCCATTATCCTGAAAAACAAGACTACAGGTGACGGTGGTGAATACCTTCAAACGCTTGCAAAATTGTCGCCTCAAAGTTCAACCGATGCTGTTTTTCAGAAAGCCAAATACCTCAAGAAGTTGGGTATTCATGGAAATCTTTTGCGCCTTTCAGATTCCATTAGCATGGCGATGTTACTTCGCCTTGAAAAATTAACGCTAGAGCATGACATTCCTAGACTACACCATGAAAAGTCACTGCTCCGGCTTCCCCAACCAGATAGATTTCCACCCAATCTTAAGTTTTTAGTCTTGTCAGGTACCTACTTGGAGTGGCAGCAAATGTCTACAGTGTCGGAGCTTGCTAAGTTGGAGGTGCTCAAACTGAAAAACAATGCGTTCACAGGAGAGTGCTGGGACGTTGCCAACGGGGGCTTTAAATGTCTTGAAGCTTTGTCCATTTCCCAAGCAAACCTAAAGTACTGGACTGCATCTAGTGACTCTTTTCCAAAACTCAAGAATCTAGAACTCAGAAACTGTGAAAAGCTGCAAGAAGTTCCATCAGATCTGGGGAAAAACACTCTTGAGAAGTTTTCCATGTATCGTATCACCAGGTACGCAGTCTCTTCTGCTATGGAAATACAGCAGGATAGAGACAGGAAGAGTGCTACAGCATTCAAGCTCATTGTTGCTCCTGGAGATATGTAGACACACACCATTTGATCGAACTTAGAGAAATTATGATGTCCGCTTGGTAAGATTGTAGGGCTCTAATATATTATACTACTGCTTTTGGCCTTCATATTTTACAGATATTGGCATTATCATAGTAATCCATTAAAAGTGAACTGTTCACTCCTTTGCTAATACTTACTGGAAATGTAACATTCCCTGATGATGCAGAGTAAGCGAATTTGGAAGAAACCAATGTGTGAGTGACCTTCTATCACATGTTGCAGTCTGCCAAGCCAACCACAATCATGAGCAACTTCCTTTACCTTGCATGCTAAACTCCTGATGAACTCTCTTTTATCAGCTGCAAACATATTTTACTTGTGTAACCAGTTACTGCCCTACGATGTAGAGTTTAAGTTTCGATGTGCAATTATTGTTGCTACAGTTTTTAATTACCAATATATATGGAAATTGGAAGATCTCAGTGTCAGAACTCTGCAGATGAAGAAAAGTTGTTGTACTCGATCGATTTACACTATGCATTATATCCCTTTCTGAGAACTATTTGCTCCTGTCCATCTATGTGAAAAGTGGTTCCAATCAATCAATTAGATGCAATTCATATCTATGCAGAAACCGAGTGAATAAAAATAGGAAAAGTATATATTAGTCAGCTCTAGCTAGACGATGTTAATGTTCGATTACAAGTTGAATATTTATTCGGAACATTTTATTTATAGGTGACAAAGCAAACAGATCATCATAGAGTAAAACTGAAACCATTATGCTTGGGGCAGGAAAAAAAAACTGTATGCTTACGTTTGAATCGATCTCTTGAAGCCCATATTCTTCTCCAGATGTTGAGTGAACTTTTCCAGGTACCTCTCCTGAACTTCCAGATTCCCAAATACACTCTTCATACGCGCAGCGTTTACTCTCAGCTGCTCGCCTTCAGGTTCCACCACGACCCGTCTTATAGACTCAGCCACCATCTCTCGATTAAACCAACCATCTTCGTTCCTGGGGACCTCATAGCCCAACTCTTTCTTGACTAGTAGCTTTGTGTTGAGTCCTTGATCAGATACCATCGGTAGAAGTATCAGCGGATGCCCAAACCCAAGACATTCGACAATGGTGCCCCAACCCGAATGAAACAGGCATCCCCCAATCACAGGATGAGCCAGAATTTCTAGCTGTGACACCCAGTCAAACACAACAGTACCCTGCTCAAGAGTCCGTTCAACAAAACCATCAGGAAGTAAGTCCAGACTTTCTTCATCATAACCTGGTGGCTTTCGTATAATCCACACGAACGGTAATCCACAAAGCTCAAGCGAAAATGCCAATTCGTGGATTTCTTCTATCGACAACTTGTACTCACTCCCAAATGCTACAAACACAACAGACTTGGCCTTCTGCCGGTCCAACCATCCCATAGTCTTGCTAGCACTACCTGTTCGAGGAATTAATTAATACGGTGTATATAAGTTCAAGCTCGTAGATGAGATGCAGTTTTTATTAGTAGTACCTGATTGTCTCTCTTCCAAGTGATCAGGGAAGAGTAGTCCAGCAGGCAAAACCGGTTTGCTATATTTTTCCTCGATGTCCCTCAAATACTCTCCCTCAAACTCTTCACAGCTTCGCACCGCAACAAAGCTAGATTCTTGTATAACCTTACCCAAACGCTGGCCGCTAGAAACTCCAGATATGTCCGGAATATTAGTCCTGCTCATCAACGCCTGCGCGTGATCAGGGCTCGGTCGTTGCATGACCGGGTTGAGATCAGCCGGTGCGCCTAGGAACGATAACATATGAGCATTGTACACACTGAAGAAGGCGGTCGGGATGGAGAACTTAGCAGCAATGTCAGGCAGCCAGTACGGAGCATAGTCGATGAGGATCAAATCCGGTCTAATCCGTTCCAGGAGAGGCTCAAAATGCTCGGCTAGTGAGTCGTATGCTTTTTTCAGGAACGGTATTTGAGGCTTGTGAACATCAACGGTGGCCTCGCAGTTTGCTGGCAGGCCTTCTACGGATGGCATCGGGATCTCGACCAGGCGTAGTTTGGGTTTGAGGGTTGATGGAACGGAAGGTAGCAATCTGTGTATGTTTTTAGGAGTGGAGATATATGAAACAATGATGCCTTTTGCTGCTAAGTGTTTGGATAATTCAAGAAATGGGATCATATGACCAAATGCTAACCATGGGAACATGGCTATGTGGTACGATGAATTTTGTGTTGCCATGTTTAATTCTCTGTTCTGAGCAAGACAAGATGAGATTCACTCTGTTCAGCAGCAAAATTAGCAAATTAAGCTTGACGCTACATACGGACAAGAATCCATACCGACAAGATGAGCTGGTTTGATTGAATTATTAGTTGAGTACTATATAAAAATCCAAAACCTCGTTCTTCGCTCACAATTTTGAATTTGAAAATGGTGGACTTCTCAATTGGCCCAACCAGTTAAGAAGGATCATATGGGCTCCACAATTTAGAATTTGGTGGATTCCTCACTCAGGCCCAATTGCGAAGTAGAGGTCCAGTTAGAATAGAGCATTTGACACTTGGTTATGGAGGAGAATCTAACCGAGGTGAATTTGTGATTATGTTATCTTGAATCAGATTATATTGCATCTTGTGTCATTCATTTTAAAAAATTTCCACAGAAAGTAAATTTTATTCTGAAGTTCTTATGAATTTCTAAAGTAAATTAAAGGTACACCTTGGGGTATGTTCGGTAATCGATACCTTTCAAATACTTTTTAAAAGGAAATGAAGTCATGCATTTTTCTTGCTCAAGAAAAATTAAGGAGATTAATTCTCACCAAATTATCCAGCATTAATACAAAGATAAGAAAAAGAAAAATAATCACACACTTACCTTATAATTTCAACAACTTACCACATTCACAAAATATAATTAATTAAAAAATTATTTCAAGTAAGTGAATATTAGTACATCTGGAACTAACTAAATGAGAAGTAAAAATGGAAATATATATGGTAAAGTGTGCATAATATTTATTTAATACAAAAATGGAAATTTCTTATATAGAGAGTTAATAAATAAATGAGAGTATGTATAAGAGAGAGAATGGTAGAGATCCCATTTCCTGGAAAATGCATCGTCTTTTGGTGAGTATAAAAGAAGATGCCATATCCCCACCATGAGGCATCATTAGATTGGCAGTTTGGCACATTGTACAATTTATACTCTCATTTTTCACACTAACATTTTCAAACAAGAGAAAGAGCAAGAAAAGAGTACTGCAAAAAGAAGAGAAGAAGAAAGAATGGTGAGAGCTCCATGCTGTGAGAAGATGGGACTCAAGAAAGGGCCATGGAGTCCTGAAGAAGATGATGTTCTTGTGGCTTACATCACCCAACACGGCCACGCTAATTGGCGTGCCCTTCCGAAACAAGCCGGTAAGACACTCGTTTCACGTTTTTCTCCTCGAAATTAAATTCGATATCACATAGTATATTTACTTGTACAATCTAGATCAGCTATTCAAACGCTTCATTGGGAGAAAAGCACGCCACTTGTTATGGACACATTTGATGAACATGTCCGAATTACATTAAGTCCAGATGCATTGCTAGCTAGTCAAAATAGTTTCCATCAAATTAGTCAGATTTTCCATGCAAAATCGGATTCGAAAGGTTTTGTGAATTTTATTTTATTAAGTTTATTGATATTTACAGGGCTATTGAGATGCGGAAAGAGTTGCAGATTGCGGTGGACAAACTACTTGAAGCCAGACATAAAAAGGGGAAATTTCAGTAGGGAAGAAGAAGATACAATCATCAACTTGCATCAAATGCTTGGAAATAGGTATGTATGTATTCATTCAAAAATTAAATTTAAGAAAAAATGCAATCATGCATCCAACTTGACAATATTTTAAACACGATCTTGAGGAGTAATATGTGATTAAAGTCCACTTTAAAATTCAAACAACACAACATTAGTGAGACGGGAGTAATTATATACAGTTGCACTAAAAACTATGGCGTGAATGTAAGCAGTGAGTTTTGGCATCATTCTCATAGTTTAGTTACAATCACATGCTTTAAGAACGCCATCTTTTACGGTCGCTGAAATCATTCTTACTGCAAATTGCATGAATAAAAACAAATTAATGCAAACTGAATTTTTATTTCGAGTTCGATTCAAACTTTTTCAATTAAATTAAGCATAACCTAAGTATATAAATATGCGATCTGTTTCATTGTTGTTACATATAGTGACATGCTAGGCTTTATGTATTACGAGTTTATCGGTTAGCTTATAACTTACACAACGTTACGAATTAATTTATCGACCAGATAATACAAATACTACCTTGCACGCATAAATAACTTGTCACAAAAGACAAACTATACCAACAAGAAATTTTACACATCTCTGTCACACTGAATCACGAGTGTCATATTTTATTTGAATAGATCCCTTCTCAATATATGTGCATGTTGGAATTTAGCAAAAACGAATAAACTAGTGAATTTTTCAATTTGATTCCTTATTATTCCATTGATTGGTTCAATTTCAAAACTATTTGCAAATGTACAGAACTCATTAAATTTAGTAACAAGACAACAACGCACGTAGTGGCTTATAATCTTCTTAGGATTTTGCGACCAATAATTTAACCAAGCACAAGATTTAATGCCTGGCTATGAGCCTATGACAATTAAATCAAACTTATAATAATGCTGATCATCTTTTGATTAGTTAAATAATAAAAAAATTGCACGACAAGACCATTGATTTTATGTAATTTTTGTTTCTGATCATTTCCATTTTTTTCTTCTTTTTCTAAGGTGGTCTGCAATTGCAGCAAGGTTGCCTGGAAGAACAGATAATGAAATTAAAAATGTTTGGCATACCCACTTGAAGAAAAAGCTAAGAGGTGGCCATCATGATGAAACTTCTCAGTGCTCCAAGAGGCACTCACTTGTCAAAAATTCCAAATGCGAGCACAAGACTTTAGAGGCTTCGAATTCGAGTGCCTCTGAAGAAAATGTTAGTAGTCCACAACAATACTCTAGCGAAATGTCATCCGTCATCAACCCTTCGACTGAAAAGCTTCTTGTAGCGAAGCAAGAAGAAACGGACTATTCTTCAGAGTACTTTCCTCAAATTGACGAGAGTTTTTGGTCAGATGAATTATCCACGAAGGGAGCGAATAGTCCAAAGGCTGAACATGCAAACGAAAGAGATTGTGGCGGTGAATTGTCACTAAAAGCTATGGAAATGGTGGTGGAGAAGGGTGATTCAAAAGAAAATGATGAAAGCATGGACTTCTGGTACAATCTTTTCACTGGAGCTGGGGACATGCCAGATTTACCAGACTTTTGAGGGTCTATTTTGGAATTTTCAGCTTTTTCGGAGTTGGCATTTTAGATTATTTAAATGTGGGCTCTTTTTGCTCTCCCCTCCAATCCCATGATGATATTGAATCAGTTTTCAAATAATGGGCTGCTGATTTCAAGGAGTGCCAATAAAATGGATTAGTCCATTTTCCTTTTAGCGTTGATAAAGGGGAAAAAAGGGAAAGTGAGTGGGCGACATCAAAATCTTAGGAAAATTAGAGTTTGGATTAGAAAATTTGGTTTTGTAGATTTAGAAGTTGAGAGGTAGGAAAATGAGAGGAATTTGATGTCTTATGATCAAGTCAAGTTTGATGTGTTCTTGTGTTGTGGTTGTCACTGTTACAATAGAAATGCCCTTTCCTTTTCCGAATTGTCAAATTTGATGTTGTTATTGCATCTTTTAACTCCTAACTCCTCTTCGTCTGAAAAAACACATATCAGTTGAAACTTTTATACTAGAAGTATATACAAGTTCAGTTCTGATTTTTTGAGTTTTTCAGAGAAATCATATAGGACCTACAACTCCATTTCAAATGTCTGCAACAATAAACTTTGTTTTCAGCCTGATTTCGATAACTCAATTTCATGTCTCCACATGTATCTCATTTAGTACTGTTAAAGAACATGAATAAAGTGATTTTAAAAGTTCTTGCACCCATCATGATAGCTCCTTTTCAAATGTTTAAAGTGATTTTAATTAAGCACAAGGGATTGTTACATACAGTCCTAGAAGATGTAAAGCAAAAAGTTTCTTTGTAGCAGAATATGTGAAGGCTAATAGTAACATTTTGCATCTCAAAACACCATAAACAACAAGTGAGAAGAAGATCATTGGTTAAGACAAGCATATGGTAAGGTTGATGAGTCTTATACAAACTCAGTTGCATATTTCATGTTTCAGGTGACAATTTAAGAGTGGCGGATCAAACCGGAAGCCGGATCAGAACATGAGTGCACTGTAAAACACACCGGTAAGCTTTACCGTCTTAACAAATATCGTGTATCTAATTCCTAACATTAAATCGCTATAAGACACAAGATCTAATTTCTGAATAGTGCCACCAATTCCATAAAAAAAAAATTACCAATGATAATAATCAGAATGTATACCAATTGAGAAGTATTTCACCAAGCAATGACTACACAGCCATCAAGAGTAAAATCCTCAGTATCAGTTTTCATCACATAGCAAGATATAGTAATGAGCATTATTTGAAACTAGAGCTACTTACTATTGCCAGTCTATCAGAGACGACATACTTGCTTCAGTATCAAAAGACAAACTTAAGTTAGGCAAGAATACGCCAGAGTCTTCTCCTCGCTGAGCTCTTGAGCTGTTAAGTTCAATTTCTTCCTCGAAAACTCATCCACTGGGAGTCCTGTAAATATTGCACAATGAATGAATGTCAGACGAGATTTACAGACATAAATGTTCAATAACAGTTAGACAAAGTAACTAAAAGTAACTGGGAATGATGGTCAGCAGAGCACTGTGCCAGATCACACATTGTATACAAATGGAATGAAAACAGTACATATAAAGAACCTAGACAAGGAAATTCAGGTGCTAAACTCATACTGAGAAGAGGTATCATCCTTTGGATAAGGATAAGGGCACTTTCGACTACATCATTCCAACTGACAGTAAAATGGTTTGTTTATTGGTATTCTCACCTTGAACAATGGACCATTCACCATTTTTGCAGGTAACCGGGAAGGAATAAATGAGTCCAGCAGGAACGCCATACGAACCATCGGAGTATACACCCATAGACACCCAAGTGCCCTAAAACCAAAGAAGCAAACATCCAATTTAATAAAGTATATCTAACCATTCAAAAGAAACCAGAAACAGAGCCAATAAGTTCAAAACCAACCTCTGGAGTTCCAAGGACCCAGTCACGAATATGGTCACAAGCAGAGCTAGCGGCGGAAAGTGCACTCGAAAATTTCCTAGCTTTGATGATGGCAGCACCTCGCTGTTGTACAGTAGTAATGAACTCCGTATTCAACCTACAGGAATCAATGAAGAAGAGAAAATCTAAGGGCAACAAGAAAGAAGTGAAAAAAACTAAGGGTAACAAGGAAGAATTTCATTTGGAAAATAAGGGTCGATTTAACTCTGAAAAAGGAAAATAGTACCATTGATCATCAGCAACAGCCCCACGCACAGGCTTTTCTCCAGCTGAAGTTTTCACAGTAGCATGATTGACATCCGGATACTGTGTTGAGGAGTGATTTCCCCAGATAATGACATTTTTAACATCAGCTACATGAACATTCAATCTCTCCGAGATCTGGCCAAGAGCCCGGTTATGATCCAATCTAGTCAAGCAAGTAATGTTCTTTGCAGGAATAGATGGTGCATATTCCTTGAGGATCAATGCATTGGTGTTGGCAGGATTAGCAACAACCAAGACCTGGCAGAGAAAGAAACAAGAAGAATCAGTATTCAATACCTCAAACAAAACTCAAGTACTGATATATTTATAACACTATTATGTACTTGTCTTTTCTACAATCAGTTAGTTTTACATAAAAATAACAACCATTGCCATAAATCTCAGGTAGGAGATGGGCATAATATATGAAGCAGCTGAGAATTCAGAGACAGACCTTGCAATTGGGAGCAGCATATTTCTCAAGAGCCGAAGCCTGAGACTTGTAAATAGATACGTTCTTGGACATGACATCTTTCCTCTCCATACCCTCTTTCCTCGGGAACCCACCGACCATCACAGCGACATTGACACCAGTGCAGCCCTCAACAACATCAGTGGTAGCAACAACACCTGAATTCAAACCCGGAAACTGTAATGTACAATACCAGAATCATCATCTGCATATAACTAAATGCCTAGAGCATATATAATAAACACCTTTGAGTAGAGGAAATGCAGCATCCACCAGCTCCATTTTCACTCCGTTGAGCGCCTCGGCAGCAGGTGCAATGTCCAGCATGTGGAGGATCACAGGCTGGTCAGGTCCCAACATAACTCCCCTAGCAATCATAGGCACAAGAGCATATCCAATTTGCCCTGTACATACATGATACATCCAATCCAACCACACACAACCTCAGTATCTCAATTGCGAAATTCACACAGTAAACAATTAAAAACAACTCCTTAAAAACCGTTCCAAAAACAAATGCATTTATGCAAACAATCTAAAAAACCGATGAATAAACAACACTAACAAAATTAATCACCACATTAGAAGATAACGATTAGATATCTAATTGAAGAATTTGGAACCAAATGGACCAAAATGCAAATTAACATTATCGTTTTTCATATAGCTGTGTAAATTAGGAGATTCCCAATTCAATTAACATCGTCGTTTTCTTCCATTGTAAACCAAATATATTAAACCACTCAATTTACAAGCTCTGATTCAATTCTCTGGTCATCATTCACCTTCTTTCAATCGAACGGAACATAGCTTTTCACAGTAAATGATGTGTCGGATGAGGAATTGATCAAATTTTCGAAACAGATACAATTTTACGATGATCAAGAGTGTTTACCTGCAGCGCCAGTGACGAGGACGCGAACTGGTTCTTTGGCCATAGTTGAAGCTTGATTATTATCTGATCGGAGAAGAAAGTGTAGAGAGAGAAGAGAGTGAATGAGCCAAAATTGAGGGTGGTGACTGGTGAATGATATTTATGTGAATTTCGCCACTTTTTTACGATTTGGGCCATCTGGCCCAGTCATGAATAATTGCACAGGCCCAAATAATCGAGTATGAATCTCGTTATAATTTATAATTTACTTGATTCAACTTTAAAAAACAGTTGTCTTCAATTCAGTTTAGATGAATAAAGTTCAAATTAGTTCGGATCAGATCAATTCAATTCACATTCTTTCGGTTGAATCAATTAAACCCTTAGCCTTATTTGATTCATATGTTGACGCCTCGGGCCTTGTTTGATTCATCTAATTAAATTCAGTTTTGTTGCTATCTTGTACGCCTATAAACCGCATACCAAATGCATCTGGATGGCTAAATTCTCGTAAAAGACTTGTTCTTACTACAGTATAATACTACATAAAAGACAAAAATTTATGAACCGACACAATGTACCTTGCTTGATCCGAACGCAGGGTCGATGAGGTATTGTACCAGTCCTTCTAAATTCTTCAAAAAATAGATGTTTTCTATGAGATTTACTTCTGGATTGAGCTAGGGATAATGTATTGCACAAATATCACAATTTTATTAGAATTAATCCTAATTGTTCACAAGTTAAATCTATATATGGCCCCTCAAAGTTGAAAAAATGATTAGAGTTGTAAATCAGTTCATGTCAACTTTAAACGTCATCATTGTAGTGTATTCACATCAATTTGCAAAAAAACAAAAAAATGGAATAGGTTGCTTGTGAATTGTGATTTCTGTATTAGTTGTAAAACTGATTGATAGTCATGAGTCACGGTCTTCATAAAGCCAATGTCTATGGGTTAGTTGGGTGAGTGCGTGGGATGTAACAAATTTGTGGTTTAGGACAATTAACGTGTGAAAATGATGCATCTAGCTAGGTGTATTCTTTTTCCATGTCATTGACATGTGAGTGAGAATAGTTAGGGGATTAGACCCTTTTTATCAATTTGTCTAGGAACAAGTTAAATAGTGATTTGAAATGAAGCGAAAGAGGGATCTCAGAGTTCAATTTAAGATAACCGGATAATAATAAAAGTGTATTGGGGGCTAATAGCATAAAACCCCCTTAACTATCATAAAGAAGCACGAATCCCCCTCAATTATATAATTAGCGTCAAACCCCCTCACCCCCATTTTACGATAAACCCTGCACCCATACCCCTCTCCGTCAAACTTAACAGAGCGTGCATTACAATTGCCTTATATGAGAATCGGCTATGGTTGCGGTGGTAATATTTCTCGGCACTTATAATACCACTGTAGCGTTTAATTAGTTTACCCGGTGTTTAATTAATTAGTGTTTAGATTTTATATTTAAGGTTATGAGTTCGACATGTAAAATGTCCAGTTCTAATTTAATTTTTTTTTCACTTTATTCCGTATATGTAATATTTCCTCCGAAACTTTCAAGAACCTATTTGAATTTATTAATTTATTTTTAAATCCAATTTGGAAAAATAATTTTAAAATTATATTTTTCACAATGAAATTATGATAATTCGAACGGACATAAAAAAAAAAAAATTTACAGAACCAAAACCAAAAGAAACTTTTTAAATAGATAGTTATAATTTTTTAAATATAATTGAACAAAATTATAGTAGTATGTTATCTCCTTAGTTGTGAAATTCCCAATTAAATACTTTAAAACCTTTTTAAATCCCTTATATATAGTATTTATTTAATGATTATAGTTTCTTAAAGATGGTAGAATAATATCATAGTAATGTAATATGTTTGAAGTGTGGAATAAATGATAAAATAGTAATAACAAACGGTAACCATAAACAGATGAGCTAAACAGCTTGAAGAAGAAAAAAACATGCGCATGTCATTAGATATGATGGTGTGTGTACCATCTGTGTATTTGTAATTGATGGGTTGTATTTCAACAATTACTCCGAATAAAAAGCAATTCTGTTATAAAAAAATAGAAAAAAGGATTACAAAGTATAATATTGTAGTATGGTGTTTGAAATTAACACGGTTAACTTAAACAGTTAAAATTAATGGAATGTTATTGAGGGTGTGTGGCGCAGATTTTAGTGTTAATTGAAGGGGTTTGGTGCAATTTAGATAATTGAGGGAGATTTACATATCTTTTTGATAGTTGGAGAGGATTTTATGCCATTACAATTGGCTGGCTGGCGTTATTTTATAGGAGGCTGAGACTTAGAGAGTACAAACTTTTGAATTTCTTTAATCTTAATCTTGCCGTTGGTCTGCCATAATATGTTATGAAGAATGGGCAAGCAAGCCAGCTCACAATAAATATTTGACACTCAATCCAAGAGGGGTCTAAAGCTCATTCGAGTGTCTGAGACACATGGGTCTCAAGGAGGATGTTGAGCCTTGACGCCCTCGTGAGCCAGGACTTGTATGGCCTATGTGATTGATCGAGAGTCAATTCCAAATACCCATGGCAAGGTAAACGTTACATCTGATCATACAATACATCAAAAGTAGTAGATGGACGGTTTCTAAACAAATATAGTAAAATTTAAAATAAGATCGCATGTTATAAATTTTGGCACATAATTGGTGCTCACCTTCATATACTAAAAACAACAATAAGTTGGAGCCCTGTCTGTGTATCTAGACTTAGACTTGACGTAGTATAACATGAATTCACACACTTTTGTTTTTTTCACCATTATTATTATATTGTGGTACAATCATGAACTGTTAATCTGAAACTCTTGTTCTCCTTAGGATTTTTGCTAGGAACTTCGTTTCAGCATCTCCTGGAAGTCAAGAATGGACTGTTCTCTTTGAAGCTTCATATCCTGACGAAATTTTTTGATGAAGTCTTCAGCTCTTTCATCGATCCCCCGAAATTCTGGAATATCAGGGATCTTCCACTTATCAGCAGCAGCATTATCAACAGAACTAACTTTCCCAGCTGCTTTTGTCAAACCCTTTTGGCCTTCTCTTGCAGCCGTACTAGAACACATTACAGGTCTGGCTTTATCGCCTGAAGAAGCACCAGTACCACTCGATTTGCTATAGCTCATGCTTTGCTTCATATCTGCAGGGTGGTGAAAGTGATGAGATTGAATTAGCAGGGGAGGAATAGAGCAGTGTTATATATTCTGTTAATGTTGGGTTTGTTAGGCGAAGAAAAGAATATAATCCAATCATGCCCGGTTGGAATAATCCATCATTATTCTTTGGATAAGCTGTTTGGTCAGAGTTTGGTTGCTTTTCTTGTTTAATACACATGAAAAGGATGGTATATGGGGCTCTCAATGTTCTTCTTCATCACATGATCGATCAATAATAAAGAAAACTCGTTGGGATCTTATGTTACGTTCCATTTTATGGATTGAATAGTTTAAAGTCGAAGTTTTTAGTGGTTGTACGTGAATTGTTATACATTTAATTATAAAAAGTGGGATATCAAAATATTTATGATCCGATGGTACTATAAAAGTGAATAAAATGTGTATTTTTTAGATGTTAGAGGTAACAGTAACACCCTCTAATAGATAACATGGGCTCGTGTGTGTGGGGTGGGCCTGAGATACTCATGGAATTGCATCACATCCCTCAACTTGGATAGCAAGTATTCTTTCTCCTTGCTTATTCTTGTATACTAGTATGAAGAATGACTGGAATTAATAAATGATCAAGGAATTAGGTTCCAAATGCTATCCCAAAAAGTTTGCTTTCTAATGGCATCTCTTTGGATTGGCTACACACACTTTCACTTGTTTGCAAAGAGGGGAATGGTGGTTACCTTATTTATCCTGGAGTGGTAATCATTACTCATTAGATGGATAAAAATGAGATAATGTGACAAATATAAGCTAAGGGAGAAGTTAAAAATAATGTGGTCAATATTCATGTGACATCAGACAGTTTATTCGGGAAATTTGTATCACAAAATTTACTATTGTTGCTCTCTTGCACTCTTAAATCTTATTTATAATATTGTTTGCAATCAATGTAATTTTTTAGCATTGTTTACCATAGAGTATCAACCAACATATAGTATGAGATTTCTAAAATCTCAATTTAATTGTTCAACATTGAATTGTTGATTGGATGATTAAGTACTACGTAACCCCCACGATTTAAATCAGATGATGTGATTAATTAAAAGTGGCAAAAATCAATTAATGAATCTTACACAATTAATAGTCAATGATTACTAATAATAAATTAAAATCTCTCCCAGTCTCCACCATGTCACAAAATCTTGACATTTTTCTCAATATAAATATATCAAGCAACAAGAGGAAAAAACATCAATCAAAGGACATGGCATTTCCATTTCACCACAGAATCCATATCATTCTTCTTCTCCTAACCATCTTGTCCAAGAGCAGCACATCTCAAAAACCAAACATCATAACAGCCGATTTGATCCGTACCATCTGTCCTAAGGCGCGGAATCCAACAGTCTGTTCCGCGAAACTAAATGGATTCATCGGCACCAGCCTTGAAAAAGTCGATCTGGAACTAGTCTTGGATGCACAAGTGTCAGGTACTGTAGCGGCTTTAAAGTTCACTCCAACCGGCGAGATAAGCAAAGACCCTGTGCTGTACGCGAGATATCAGTCATGTACCGTGAACTATACCTCTGCGGCACTCATTGATCTTAGGGATGCACAACATATCTTGAGTTCTAAAACTGGCTACAAGGATTTGCCTTCTAAGGTATCTGCTGCTGTAAAAGAAGCACAGGCTTGTGACAAAACTTTTGAGCAACCACCAAGATTGGAACCATATATCAAGGAGTGGACCGAAAAGTTCCAAGATGTCTCTAGCATTGCATTGCTCATTTCAGATATTTTAGCTGGATGATCTTGAACATATAATATGTACACACAATTTTACTTGTCCTTGTGTAAAAGGAGTATGAATTATATATGCAAGTGTTGTGTGAAATAAAATGTGAGCCTACCATCTTTTTCTTGAATTTTTTTTACCCACAAAATTAAAACCTGAAAATTTTGCTCCAGTAAACTCAATGTTGGTCCTGTTCTCAAAGCATATGCCCAGCCCATACTTATATGGGCTTATGGCTTCATGTTGGGCCACACCCTTAATCCTTGAACTGTTTATTTTCTTATATCAGTATGAGTATATGAAAAGAATCACATAACTAATTTCATTTTTTTAAGGGTTGTTAATGGTATGATCCATGTAATTTTAAACCTTATTAGATTGGAAATGTTATAATAATACATGTAATTGCAGAACGATTACATTCTGATCCACTTTTAGGTTGACCAACCAAATTTTATTTTTGAAACCAAACCAAACATGCCTTAAAAATTTGGTTAAAAAATAAATAAAATAATACAAAACAATAAAAAATTTAAAACAAGACAAAAAAAAAAAAAACTTTCTCTTTTCATCTTTTCTTCTTGCCTCTTCAAATTTCATGCGGTACCGAATTCCAGTACTGAAGCGGCAAGCTCTGACCGGAGCTGTGCATGCAAGCTCCTTATTGAAGCTTGCATCAGAGCCGAGACAAGCTCCTGATCGGAGCTGGCACTACCCCGATCCAGAGTTGTATAGGCTTTGACCGGAGCTTGCACACAGCTCCGGTATCGAAATTTGAATTATCCCAGGTACCAAAACTTTAAAGAAGACGAAGCTTTTTTTTTTTTTTTGATAAGGGATAAGGCCGGTTTGATTGCAAAATTTGATTTTGGTTGGTTGGTTCCTCAATTTTACTTGCAATGGTTTACTCGTTTTCAAGTTTTGTACTAAGATCCGTTCAGATGATAATAATAATAAAAGCTATTCACACATAAATCTATGCGAACCAATTTGGTATAGGCTCTTGACTTTCTGCTTTTTCGGACTTGTTGTCATCATTTTGAAACTTTACACTATAATGCACGTATACTTGTGAAAACCGTGTAATTTCATATCAGTAGATCGCATGAATACAGAAGTTCCCATCACGTATAAATATCTTTCGATTTCAAACCCTAGCTATTAATCACACAAGTCCAATGATGAGCTTAATATAAACTTAACACAATTATTAAAAACCGTACAAAACACAAACAGAAAGTAAGTAGCCTATTCTTTTGTTTGGAACGAAGATAGTAAAAGAAAGTAGTTATTGTGACAGCAAAAGTCGAGTGAAAATTTCCATTGTCAGCTGGTTTCTAGTTGTCCACCCTCCAGAGCCCTCAAGGCACCGACGCAGTGAAACTCTTCACTAAAAATCGATCAATCAAAGAATTCAAGATTTAGAATTTCAGATCTACCCTTTTCAGTTTTCATCATCTCTCTCCTTTACACCTTCCCATCTCAGATTCGTTTATATACTTCCAGTTTCATTCCTTCTTACAAAAAATCCCCAACCAAAAAAAGAGTCCAATTATTTCCTTCACTCAACACAAAACCGAATCTTGGTTCGATCCCAATTCCATACACGCACATCCATTACCGTAGATCTGCCTAGATCGATAAATCCACTACAGTAAGCATTTCTACACTCTGATTTCCTTTCATGGCTTGCTTTCTTGATTTGCTGATCCGTTGTTAAGTGCATTTTGTTTATGAGTTTACCTTTTCCATGCTGTTGTTTAGGCTTGTTTTTGGTGGATTTGGTGTGAATTTTGATTGATCTGAATTGTGGGTTAGTTGATGGAACGTACGAGATTTGATCCTTTGATGCATGAAATGTTTTATAATTGATCTGAATAATTGTACTAGCTTGTGTAATAAATGTAGCTATTGCAATCAGTTGAAATGAGTGAAGTAGGTCTATACATTTGGTTTTTCTGAACAGTACTATAAGTCTTTGGTAGTATCCTACTAGGTATGTTTTTTCCTGATTAATAAGCCTATATGCTTTCGATAATTGCGATGAATACATGTCTCCCATGGCTTATTTAGGCTAGTTTCTTGTATAGAATGAATCAATCCACTCATAGATTTTTTGTGCTTGTGTGCTTTTCATTTATGCAACAGATTGCTTCAGTTGTGTCGTTACCGAAAATGTTGTGAGATTGACACTGGGCACTGAAGAGATCTAACGTTGAGTTGGGATTTTTTAAGGTCTATTGGAACAGGAGAAATGTCGAGGGGGAGACCGGATGGAGGGTCGAATAAGCGCTTGCTGACGTCAGTGGGTGTTGTGGCTGTGTTTCTCGTTTGCCTGTATTTCTTTTATGGTTCGAAGAATAATGGGGAGTCTGCTTTGGAGTACGGAAGCAGATTGAGGAAGCTTGGTTCATCTTATTTGAGTGGCGACGAAGATTCTGATCTTGGTGGCAAGCAAGAGGAATCTTCAATCAAGTTCGGGCTAGATGATGAGGATGGTTTCTCTCCGAAGAGCTTTCCTGTAAGTGTTTCCACATGTATTGTTGAATCAGAGATGCGTGATCTATTGTTTCTTCTGCGATGTTAGTTGAATAACTATGGTTGTTTGATTATCAGGTCTGTGATGATCGTCATTCGGAGTTGATCCCTTGCCTGGACAGAAATCTTATATATCAGACAAGGCTGAAGTTGGATCTGTCTGTGATGGAGCACTATGAAAGACACTGCCCTGCTCCTGAAAGGCGGTTGAACTGCTTGATTCCTCCTCCTCCTGGATACAAGGTATGAAATTATAACTGTGAAGACGAGAGTATGATAAACATTTTGATTGATGGTTATAATAACGATGATAATTTCTTCTTGGAATTTCAGGTCCCAATCAAGTGGCCGAAAAGTAGAGATGAAGTTTGGAGAGCTAACATTCCTCACACTCACCTTGCACATGAGAAGTCTGACCAAAATTGGATGGTTGAAAAAGGTGACAAAATTAACTTTCCTGGAGGAGGTACCCACTTTCATTATGGGGCAGATAAATACATTGCTTCCATTGCAAATGTAAGTTTCCTGTGCCACAAATATCAACAAGTGCATTAGAAGTTGCATAGTAGTAATAAATAACTAAGTATTCTCACCGGTGTTGTTTTTGGGGCTATATGTCATGATTCACTATTTCTTTAACCTGTTAAATGACGGATTTGAAAATTTCTCTTGCATATAGTATCCAGTTAAGGAAAATCAAATATCACGTAGGAATATTTATTCAGAGATTCGCTGGTGTTTGTAACACCGCCACGTGTTTTTTATGATATGATGATGATGATGGTAACCTCCCTGGACATTGGGTAATAAGACTATATTTTATGATCTTATCAGTATGCCAAAAAGAATATTCCGAAAAGAATCCTTAATATTTTCCAAAAATAAAAGAGGCATTTAGTATGAATTTGACGCATCTTTTTTAGATATTCCTCTTTTGCAGTCAAGCCAAATGCCCATCATTGCTTTGACTTTCATAATCTTATTGCATGAGTTTTTGTGTGCTTAGCCTTGTCATAAAGTTGGTGGTAAATCGCTTCATTTAGCTTCTTCC
Source organism: Plantago ovata (assembly GCA_028274465.1). Taxonomy (NCBI): domain Eukaryota; kingdom Viridiplantae; phylum Streptophyta; class Magnoliopsida; order Lamiales; family Plantaginaceae; genus Plantago; species Plantago ovata. The sequence goes on along the minus strand of CM051456.1, from coordinate 127,108,610 downwards.
CCAAAACAAGAAACTACATCTCATACTGATTATACTTTATATCTGCAGATGCTCAACTTCTCGAACAATAACTTGAACAATGATGGCAATTTACGCACAGTTTTCGATGTTGGTTGTGGTGTCGCTAGTTTTGGTGGTTATCTTCTTTCATCTGATATTGTTGCTATGTCACTTGCACCTAATGACGTGCACCAAAATCAGATCCAGTTTGCTCTGGAGAGAGGAATTCCTGCATATCTTGGTGTTCTTGGGACAAAGAGGCTTCCTTACCCAAGCAGATCTTTTGAACTTGCTCACTGTTCTCGCTGCAGAATCGATTGGTTGCAAAGGGATGGGCTCCTTCTTCTTGAGTTGGATAGGTTGCTTAGACCTGGAGGCTATTTTGCTTACTCGTCACCTGAAGCTTACGCTCAAGATGAAGAGGATCTGAGAATTTGGAAGGAGATGAGTGCCCTTGTGGAACGTATGTGTTGGAGAATTGCTTCTAAGAGAAACCAAACTGTCATTTGGCAAAAGCCTTTAACAAATGATTGCTATATGCAAAGACCATCGGGTACTCAGCCACCTCTTTGTCGATCTGACAGTGATCCTGATGCTGTTTATGGTGTTAATATGGAGGCTTGCATTACACCTTACTCAGATCGTAAGCATCCTATCAAATTATATACATCTTCGAGAATATTAAATGAAACAGCACGGTACACTTTTTTAAGTTCATAGTCTAACTGTTTCCTTTCTCATCATCAGATGATCACAAATCAAGCGGCAGTGGACTAGCACCATGGCCCGCACGTTTAACTTCTCCTCCCCCTCGTCTTGCTGATTTTGGCTACTCCAGTGAAATGTTCGATAAGGACACGGTAGGAATTGGAATGACTATTGCTTATCTTGTGCATTCGCGATCAGGATTCACAAAGACTTGGTTATTATTTTGCTTACTTTTTATTTGCTCGCAGGAACTTTGGAGACAGAGGGTCGATAATTACTGGAACCTCATGAGTTCTAAAATCTCATCTAATACCCTGAGGAATGTAATGGACATGAAGGCAAACATGGGCTCATTTGCTGCTGCCTTGAAAGACAAGGATGTCTGGGTGATGAATGTTGTGCCTGAAGATGGACCCCAAACGATCAAGATTGTTTTCGATAGAGGATTGATTGGCACAGTCCATAACTGGTATGTGGATTAAATAATTGTGCTCAATTCATTTTTTTTTTACTTCTGTTTTTCTTCAACCGATACTCAGCTCAACAGTGTCCAATATTTGCTGTCTCAAAGGCTTTTACTAGTATGTCATATTATTTATATGGTGTCGCTAAACATAGACAAAACGGAAGATTGGACTAAAAGTAGAGAAGAAACTGAACTGAATGGCCTGCTTAGTTTTCTACTTATGGCTAAAGTCTACTCTAGCTTAAGTTTGACCCGACGTTTTGCTTTTTCATGTTCTGTGATGAACCTATCTGTCTTTTTAAGTTGGTGTATGGTAAAACTGAAGAAAAGCGTCCAAAAAACCCATCTTTTAGTTAAATTACAGAATTAGGAGATTTGATCTCACTATCTGATTTGTATCCAGGTGCGAGGCCTACTCAACTTACCCTAGGACTTACGATCTACTCCATGCTTGGACCGTGTTCTCTGACATGGAAAAGAAAGGTTGCAGCGGTGAGGATCTACTCCTCGAGATTGACCGTATCCTCAGGCCTACAGGTTTCGTCATCATCCGTGACAAACAACCAATCATCGACTTTGTTAAGAAATACTTACCTGCATTGCACTGGGAAGTAGTAGGAACATCTGATTCATCGTCAGAGGATGGAGACGAAGCAGTACTTGTCGTCCAAAAGAAACTGTGGTTGACAAGTGAAAGCTTCAGAGATACAGAGTGATGAATATCCATTAATGGGTCTACCAACACACCTTATCTTTATTGTTCTCACACATTCTTGGGATCTAAAAGAAAGCACATTCTCAAGATTTTACCATTTTGTAGACAGCAAAAGTAACTTATCCTTTATATAGTGTTCTTATCCCTTGTTTTTAAGGCTCATTTCAATTTGGTAGACAAAGCAATAGACTCTATATATATTCATAGGCTATTCTTGATTGTTTGATACTACCATAAGGAATTGCTGGGAAACATATAGCATCTAGAATGTGCATTTATTTATTGGTGAATCAAAACCTTGTATTGTTGTGTATTGTTTTATTTGTGAATTGCGATGAAATTAGATCACAAAATTTCCAAAGCAAATCTTATCTTGTGTATGTGTCACTGTGACACACACTAGCTATACCAAAGTTTGAATATGATCATCACTGTATCAGGCCATCAGGTCAGGTCCTACACATGGATATCAATCAGTTAAACATAACGCACAATCCACAGTTTGAATGTTCGATGTCTCCTTATTCGTATTGGGTTTGTCACATCAAATCCAGCTGACCCCGGTATAATAAACGGATTCATATCCCCCAATCTTGTTAAATCATGTCAGGCAAGTTTACAAGAAAAAATGTGAATGTTCATGTGGTTTGTAGTTAGTAGTAACTGGGAGTCGGGAAAATACAGGGAATAAAATTAAAAAATAATTGCTCTCGTTGAGAGTTGAACTCAAGACCTCCCGCTTACTAAACGGGTGCTCTAACCAACTGAGCTACGAGAGCTTGTACATTTGGGAATATGTGTTTAAGATTTCTAACTGTGAATTTGTTTCTTGTAAGTAGCTTTTTTAATAAGAGTTTCACTTGGGTTTGAACACTACTATAAATCACAAAGTTTAGACACCTATCCTCCTTGAATCTTATATTATGATAAGGTTATGCATAAATCACAAAGAGAAAATATACTAGTTTCTTATTATCAAAGTCCATGCACAAGTTAAATCGTATCCAGAAAATGTAAAAGTTCACGGAATTTGCAACTTATACACACAAACTTATATTAAAGATATAATATGTGTGCTTCGTTAAAATTCGGAAGAGAAAGTGAGGAAAAAGTCCAAACCTCATGAGGAAAAATCGAAAAACCCCTTTTACTTTTAACTTGTCGCAGTTTTGGAAAAATCGACCTATAATACTATTGTTTAGAAACTTCAAATTTGATTTAGTTGAAATTCATATTTTAAATTATTTCAGAGTTCATTTCACTTTAGAGTTTTTGGGGTGACTGAAAGATATAGAACTGTAATTAATAATTGGCCGGCCGTAATAATTACATGTCCATTATAAACCGGTTGGGTTGATTTTGGTAAAATTAAAATAGATTGACAGATATCCTTAATTGGGCTTGTAATGCGATGTAGTAGTACAATTTATCTATCATCAAGGACAGTTAAAAAAGTGAAAAGTTGTAACTTAGCTGTGAGAGAGTATTAATGAGTTAGCAGCAGAAGCAAGCCCCCCATCTCTTTCTTTTACTCTTCTCACATTGTAGACTCGATTTTTTTTTTCTTCCTCTCTTGCTTTGCTTGCTTTGTCTGTCACCTGGATAATTGTCTCTCTCTCTCAATTCCGTGCTTTCCCTTTTTTTTTTTTTTTTAACCTGAGTTTATCTTCTTCTGTACTGCCAATATATTCCATTCACCGTGCTAAATAAAGTTTGGGTTCTGTTCCTTTACTTCTACTATACCAGATGTTGACTTTCTCTGTCTAACTTTTTCTGGGTTTTCTTTGATTCTCTGCATTTTGATTTCTTTATGTTTTCCTGACCAATATACCAACAAAAGCTCTGATCTTGATTTCCTCTGTGAAGACATTGTCGGTTTGGTTTTAGCCCAGATGGTTTTTTTGGGTCTTTCTCCAACATCTTGCTGCTTATTGTGTTCATGGAAATTTTCAAATCTTGATTGTCAATTGAGCTAGAAAGAATTTAGTTTTTCGAGGTTTTCGTCGATCATACTGCAATATGGATCATGTTGTTGGAGGCAAGTTTAAGCTAGGGAGAAAGATTGGTAGTGGATCTTTTGGGGAGCTTTACTTGGGTAATTTACTGTTCCATAACATTGACTAGTTTGATTTGAAGGTTTTGTAGTTTTGTTTATTTACCTGCTGCTTATTTGGTTCTTTTAGGAGTTAATATACAAACTGGAGAAGAGGTTGCAGTCAAATTGGTGAGTTGTTCTTTGTATGAATGAAATTATAGTTTCTTTGTGTGTGTGTGTGTGTGTGTGTGTGTGTGTGTGTGTGTGTTGTCAAGTCTTGTGTTCTATTCCTTATCGAGGAGAGGATGAATATGGAAGCTTTGTTAATTAGTAGAGGGCTGTGTTGAGCGTTATGCAATGTATCTGTTTTTTTGTATTTTCATCTTGTGATTGATTGATTTTATTCATTAGGGTATTTGCTGTGTAGGTAAGATCATATATTTAAGTATTGAAGCATTTACGTTTGTTGATTGTTCAGGAATCTGTTAAAACGAAGCACCCACAGCTTCATTATGAGTCAAAGTTGTACATGCTTCTTCAGGGAGGAAGTGAGTGATACTGCTTTTTTTTAAACTCCTAGTTATGTAATATGACTTGGAAGCAAGTTCGTTGACGTGCGTATTCTTATTTCTTGTGTAAAGCTGGTATTCCTCATCTAAAATGGTATGGGGTTGAAGGAGAGTATAATGCAATGGCTATTGATCTTCTGGGGCCCAGCTTGGAAGATTTGTTTAACTATTGCAACAGGAAGTTCACTTTGAAAACAGTCTTAATGCTAGCTGATCAGTTGGTAAGCATGCCTCTGTTTCGGAAGTTCTTTAGATGGATGTTTTGCTATACTTGTTTTGCTTAATGGGATTTGCAATTTGCAGATTAATAGAGTTGAATACATGCACTCCAGAGGTTTTCTTCACCGTGATATAAAGCCTGATAACTTCTTGATGGGCTTGGGGCGCAAAGCAAATCAGGTATGTTTCTTTACTTTCTATGTGTTATGGTTGCATCCGTGTTCTTTACGCACATAGGTTCTCCTGCATCTCATATGTCATGAGGCCCTGTAATTCTGATGTTGGTTGACATAGTCTTGGCACCCTAAAAATGTTTTAACTAGTGATGAGTGGCTAATTGGTTTCTGGAAGAACTATATAAGTTATTCACCTCGATTTCAAAGTTGTAGGAATTCTTTTTAGTGTATTTACTTGTTGCCCTATTATAGATTTAAAAGTTATGGATGTCATATCTATACATTTGGCGATTGAGCTTTATCTTCAGAACTACTTACAGAATTAATAACTTGTATCTTGTTGTTCTCCCCTTTTTGGTGGGTGATGTGTGTGTATGTTGGCAGGGCGGATCCAGGATTTGGAGTTTGGGGGGGGGGGGGGGGGAGGATTTACATATATAGGGTTAGTTTGGAGGTTCAGGGGTCCAAATTCTGAAAAATCTATAATATTACCTATAAATTTATTTTTTGGAAATTCTTGGGGTGGGGGTGTATTTGGTAAAGAAAAGTATATTGAGGGCTAGAGTTCAGTGTTATCCATGTCAAAACTTGATTTATACTCTAATATTATTGTGGATTTGTGGGTAGTCACTGTCTTAATATAAAGTACAGTTTTATTTCCACCAATTCACGACCAGCAGTCATAAAGGTTCAGCGATTATGCTATAATTCATAGTTGAACAATAAAATGTGGAGGCCTGATCACTGATGGCAGCCTTGAAGGTGAAAGATTAATCTTATGTTGGACATAATGGGAACTTTTGGTTCAATGTGTTCACTTTGTGAGTTGGATTTTTATCATTTGTTGACTTAAAAGCATGGATGCTTACCTTGTGTTCTCGTATCTGATAGTAAACTCTATAAGCAATAATGGGGTGAGTATGCAGTACAGGTTGATTGTAAATTGTTTAGACACTCTGAATTTTGATTTCTTTTCTTGGACCAATTTGACATTTTAAGTCCTTTTTTACATGCATGACAGGTTTATATTATTGACTATGGACTTGCAAAGAAGTACAGAGATCTCCAAACTCATAAGCACATACCATACAGGTATTAATAATTCTTGTGATCAACATTCCTTGGCTTATCATCTTGGGGTAAAACGGGTTGACATAACACGTGCATATCACATACTATATGAAAGAAGAAAACATCTGCCATGGATGAGTTTTGCAATTAGTATTTTAGTAGAATTGATACGGAAATGAATGAGTTTATTTTGTGCTTTATGTCCTCCGATTGTATTAATTATAGCACTTCAGTAAAGAAGATAAACAATGCTGTGTGTACAATGCCAGTCTTGTCCTTTTCGGATTTTTGAGTTTTTTGATATACCATGTGTTTCATATCCTCAAGATTCACACATCCTCTCTCTCCTTTGTTACTCCTACTTTTTTTTTCTGGACATGTAAGGGAAACTATGCATGTCAAAGTTTGCATAGTGCATGCGTAGAGTAGTTGAGTTGGAATGTGAGTTATCCTCTATATGATAAGCTAAATTGTGCCCATGCGTTGGTACCAGGTTCCGCTATAGTATGATAAGGTATTACATGTTTGTCACATAACATAATTTCTTTTCTCTTTATATATGCATTTTTGTGTTTTTACTAAATTGTACTACTTCATTATTTCCTTCAATATCCTCTTTTCTTGTCCTTTACAGGGAAAATAAGAATCTTACTGGCACAGCTCGTTACGCTAGTGTAAACACACATCTTGGAGTTGGTGAGTGATTTTCGGCATCAAATTTAAGACTAAAGACCATAACCCATTGAATATTCAATTCATTAATCAAGTCACCCAATCTATAATAAGATAGATCATCTAGTGTGTGACTGTTACAGAGAAGTCACATCCTTGGACCATCCCCACCTCCCGTATTTTGCTTTGGGTCTTAACCTTTTGTCTTTTTCTCTTTCAGAGCAAAGCAGAAGGGATGATTTAGAATCTCTTGGCTATGTCCTCATGTATTTCCTCAGAGGAAGGTTGAACTATAATATCTTCATTCAGACCTCTCTTATTTCCTTACTCCTCTTGCATAAAATCTGATGGTTATATCACTTTCCAGCCTTCCTTGGCAAGGACTGAGAGCTGGCACAAAGAAGCAGAAGTATGACAAAATCAGTGAGAAGAAAATGCTTACGCCTATAGAAGTAATGACCTTCCTTAACCTGGTTTTTATTTATCCCATGTTTTAGTGGTCATGATAAGTTTGACATTAGAGCAAAGTGTCTTGGAATCCTGTGGTTGTTTTGTTGCTTGTCCTGTTTGCATTGAGATATTTATGTTTTTTGGCAGGTGCTTTGCAAATCTTTTCCATCTGAATTCATTTCGTATTTCCATTACTGTCGATCGTTACGGTTCGATGATAAGCCTGATTATTCATACCTGAAAAGACTTTTCCGGGATCTATTTATTAGAGAAGGTCAGTTCTTTTTCTTTCAGGGACATTCTTATTATGTAATAACAAGTGTGATTTGAACTACCTCTGAAATGTTCATATGGATTGCTATGGTTCAATGCAGGTTATCAGTTTGATTATGTATTTGACTGGACTTCTCTGAAGTATCCACAGTTCGCTTCCACTTCTAGAGCACGGGTCATTACCAGATCCTCTCTTGTTTAATTTAAATTCTATAACAGTTCAAGCTTTAATCTTAACATGCTTCCATTTCTATCAACAGCCGACAGGGAAATTACCTTTAAACCCCGGACCATCTGCAGAAAGAGTAGAAAAAGCACCAGGTCTGCTTTCCTAAAAATTAATAAAAGTAGTTCTTAGTCACAAATTACTCTGTCAAAGCCTTTACTTTAATACAAGCACGAATAAACTGACGTTGCTTTCTTCTGATCATTGAATCTGTTTCTTCTTTTAACGTTGCTTCTTTCCTGTTGACCTGGCTAGGCACCAACATATAAAATGAGCATCATTTGCATTCCAGCATGATTTTTGAGATGCATAAACCAGGTCTATTAAAAATTTCATGGACACATCTTTCACTTTCATGGAAGCCCCACATTCTCAACTTTTCATGCATTGCCACATTTGTATGCATGTGTGTGGAGTATTCCTATAAGTTATAGCCAGTGTAGCACAAGTCCATGTTATTCTTCATATACCTGGTCTAACTTAAGAAATTTCCGGTTTGAATACTTTGCTATGTGTGTGAAAAGTTTCGTCTTCGAATACTGTTATACCATGCATGTCTAGTTATTTGTACATGTGAACACTTAAATGTGCACATCATTACTAGAGAAAACTGAAAATAAAAATAGCTTCCTACTGATGATTTCTCTACTAAGAGCGGTTTTTACTAAAAGAATAGAAACTTGCTTGGTTCCTGAAAACATTTTGACTGGGTTAGTTCGAATGTTAATAAAAGAACTTTTTTTGTGTGTGATAGTGAGGCAAGAATTCGGAAACAGATTCTCTGGTGCAGTAGAGGGTTCTACTAGAAAGATTGCTTCCAGTTCCGGCCTACGTGGAGATAACTCAAGGGTCAGAACTTCCGAAGGCGTTCCATCATCTAAAGATGTGGTAGTCAATCATTTCTCTTCTTCTTTTTTTTTTTTTGTGGCCAATAAGTTGGCCCGAGTGTTTGATAAATCCGTGTTTTGATGTGTTGGCCTTGTTGATTCTCCAGCAAATGGATTCTGAAAGAGGCAGAGTGTCTCGGGCCACTAGTGCCTCAAAGAGGCCAGCGTTGCCTGGCAGTAGGCCTGGCTCTTCTGGAGAACCCAGTGACACTCGTCACAGCCGGCTAGGTGGTAGTGGACGTGTATCAACCACTCAAAGATTGCAACCTGGATTCGAGTCGAAATCATCCTCTTTCACTAGGACTGCTGGTACAAGAAGCGGCATCAAGGATGAAACTCTTCGAAGTTTTGAGCTATTAACAATTGCGACCGGAAAAAGGAAATAAATGACCTGTTTTTACTTGGATCCCTGCATTTTGGGACCTTTTTATGGCACTACTCTAAAGTCTAAACCTATGTTGTATCTTAAAACCATTTAGCTCTCATATTTTCCTTGGCTGTTCTGTTCAGTATGTTCCCTTTCACTCACTTAAAAGATGAACATATTATGTTTTCTGATCCGAGATGTTCATATGTATATCACATTGCTGTAATTCATCAAGAATTCTTACTTTTATTTATGGTGCTTTAGAACCCAGACCAGCTTGAACCGGTAATTGCAGCACGTATGTCTCGTTCAACTAGTTGTATCAGCCTAAAGGCGAAGAGTATGCTTCTAAACAGGCAGGTTTGTACCTGTGGGTGAAAGACCTGAACCCAGTCGCGACCTGACAAAGCGAAGCAACCCTAGCCCCATATGAACAACACGGAAAAAATTTCTCATGCACATATGCAACAGTTGAGTAATCTCTATGATCCAACAAAATAAGGAAAAAAATAGCAAAGGTTGATATATAGTTTGGTCTCTAGGTTAATATCTGCGGCAACATGCATCGATTGGGAGTACAGGATCGTCCTGCATTCACCGAGTTCTTCTTTTCTTCCTTGGCATCGTCGTACGTATTAGTCGAACCTGATAACTAAGCAAGAGATGCTGCTTTTGGTCATTCTATTCAAAGCCTCAGATGCCAAGCTATCAGCAGCTTCTTTTGGATCCTCTATGTGCCTTATCAGGTTAACAGCCTCCTCCTGTCCCATTACCTGCAAATTAAAGCTCAATGCATAAATTAAAACGAACAACGTAAAGACATTCGTCTGGAGATTTAAGATACATTGATGAAAGATCATTTAGAAATGAATACCTCCCAAACACCACAGCTAGCAAGGATAACAAATTCAGTCTTAGAGTCTATTCTTTCACATCCAACATCGATATCGAATGAGCTTCTAGATATCTTTGCACCAGATCCAACAGTCTGCTTAACAGTTGCTGTTTTCTGGATACCTAGAACACCTGATGCATTCATTACAAACGATTCATTTCAACTGATGAAAGTTTTTAGTGTGAATGAATGAATGAATGCATACCTCAAATGAGCTTCTTAAGTGACCAATTCGCGGTAGCAGTGCTGTATTGTTTATTCCCTCCTCCTCGGCCACCGCATATATGAAAGGCTTCACCATCTCTGCATAGAACAGTTCTGTAATCGCCCATGTTGGCAGTCACGATCTTGTCACCGCCAATCACCATAGCGAGAGATGAGCCAGAGTCCCAAGCTGCTTTATCTGAGTCTGGTGAAGAAGTATTATCTCTGATCATCATCTTTGATCTTGCATTGAGGAGAGCCTTTTTCATGGCTTGCTTGCTTTGCTTTCCCATCATTGCCTGCAGGTTCATTATGCATGTAAGAACTTAGCCACATAGGCCTTAGTTTTCCTTTTTAGACACAGATTCTTGCAGAATTGCCTTTCTTAAATATGGGTAATGTAGGTAATATATACATGAAGTTAAACATGTGATGTTGATCGTGCGGAAAGGCTATCTCCCGTGAAACACTCAACTACTGTAGTACTGTATCACTGTTCTCTCCTAGCAATACTCAAAAACTCATACCTTTGTGCAAACCCCCATAAACTTTATAAGGTTGCGATTTACCCAATGAATTTTTTATTTTTTTACTGGGTGCACTTGCACTCTATCAAAAGCACTAAAATGTAAAATTTCATGGGGCATATCAGACAAAATTTTAAACTTCAGAATTCAGGAGGCAAGTCACAATTAGAGGGTAGCGCACAAGTGTGTAAATTTTATGGGTTAAATCGCTAAGCCTTCGGAGGGAATTTAGCACAGATTGTCAAATTTTATAGGGGGGCAACCCAATCTTTTGAATATAGTTTATCCTCGTTTTCTTTGACTACAGCCCTATTTAATAGTACAACTTTTAGAAAATATAATCTTTAGTTTAGTTCAAATCAGTAGTAATAGCCTACTTTAAATTATTAGTGATTGGTGCATATATTATGAAAAAATCAAAACAAACCAAACAATTGGACCAAAATCAAACAAATCAAGAAGATAATCATATTCATCACAACATCAAGGATTGCAATTACGATAATCCTAAAATTACGAGGATATAGCTAACAAAATAAAAGGTCAAGTCAAAAGAAAAACTGATTCATTCAATTCAACCCACAAATTTGTACTTATAATAATTAATAATAATTAATCAGTCAAATACAAAATGTTGTTAATTAAATTACCTTTCTGGGCAAGTTTAGGAAGAAATGAGATTGCATGTACTTTGTAACTCCATCAGAAATAATCTTGCCATTGTCAAAAACTGCAAAGAACCATAACTCAGTACAGCCATCATCATCCTCTGTTTTCTCTCTCTGCACAACAATGGATTCTTCACATTGTTCGATTGCTTCATGGTACGATCCATGTGTCACCCATACATTTCTGTACTCCTCATCTTTTCTTGTTGATGATGATTTTCTTCTTGAAAATCTCCTCAGCTTAATACCCTGCAGCAGCCATTCATTTTGAAGAATCAAGAAAAAAGTGAACATGAGCACCACTGGCGGATCCAGGAATCGAAGTAGTTAGGAGGGACAAAATTACATGTACATGATTATTACTTCGACCCCTGGGTCCATCACTGATGAGCAGAGAAAATTAAAAAAGAAAAAACAGGGGAAGAAATTTTGCCTTTAACTTGAGTTTGAAAACTCGATGAAAAGTACGCAGACCCATAATTAATTTATTTTATTTAAAGAATGATGCTATATGATCATTTGGGTTGAAACTTAAAACTTGAAAATGGATATATAGAGGAGGAATTGGGAGAAGAGAGTTGAAAAAGGCGGTGTTTGTTTGTATTATGTTTTCTATACTACAAATACAAATAAGTTCAGTTTACTTTTGTTCAGTTATGTTCAATTCGGTTCAGTTTTGTTCGGACAGAGAGCCTTAGCTGTATCACCTGGAGCACGAGCGAGAGCATGGACGTAACCATGAGCGCAAAATCGTCATAATTAGAAAACTATGAAATCGTGAGCGCCTAAAAATGCATAGTATTAATAGTATAAATGTGGTATATAAATAAATTTTATTAAAGTAATTTCACATAGTTTTATTCTAAAGTAACATTTGAATTATTATATTATAAAGTTTAATAAATCCAATATATATATTGCATACTTCTCCATTTCCTCACAATAAGTTGAATACCATGATAAATCACCATTTATGTGCAGTTCTCATTATCTTCGCATCTCTATTTCACTCAGGTCGAGGTTGTTTCATGGTCAAAACAACTTATGTTAGCATTGCTAATAATCTTCCTCCAGATGTACCCCCTCAAAATTCAACCATATTCTTGCACTGCGAATCGGGAGATGACAACCTTGGCGATCATTATTTGAAGCCAAACCAAGATTTTCACTTCAAGTTTTGTCCCATACCACTTCATACTATATTCTATTGCAAGGTTGTATGGGGTAATGATAAACAAGCAAATTTTAATGTATTCGATGCTCATTGGCTTTTTTCTCCTTGCATTAATGAACATTGTAATTGGAAAATAGAGAAGGACGGTATACACATAAATGGAGTATGGTACATGAGGTGGATGCCTCTTGGGATAATAAATATGTGAATTCAGTTTCACATTTTAGTATTTTACTCAATAATAAAACAAAAAACAAAAAAGCATGTGAATTTAGCATGAAGAACAAATAAAAATGTCCGTCTACGTTAGTATATTATAAAGTTTTTTATATTTAATGTGTTCACTTCAATCTTAAACTTTTCCTATATATACTTTTATTTTTGTATATTACATTTATTGTTCCTTTAATTAGATGCTCACCTCATGAATGAGTACCTAATGTTCAACGGTAAAATAATAATAAGCATCGTTAGTACAAAGCAATTACAAATGATATAGGTTCTAAAATTTAAATTTTTATTTAGAGAAAATATCATTAGTACCTTGTACAACCCCATAACTCAAAACAATTCCTTTTATATAGACCATCTTCAGCAGTTAAAACGTATTAAAATTTTCAGCTCCGCCACCTCAGCATTCCACTAACTCAAACTCATTTCAAACTCTTATACAACGATAAAACTCTATCAAACCTACATTTATATTTTCTCTTTCCATTTCTTTTTAATTCACAATATTAATTTTCTATTTCTTTTAAAACTCCATACCTCATATTATTTTAAATGTATTTAGTTAATTAAAATAAAATGAATAATAATTTTTGAAAGATGATAATATTTTAGAATAAAAATTACTTCCTCCATTTCATTAATAACTTTCTAAGGGGACTATTCATTGCAACCTTTTACCATGTATAACTCCTAAATTACATTAGAGAAAAATATAATAAAATTATATTATGAAATTGAATGGAGTATATTTTCATAATCAACTTTTAATTTGATACAGTTTAATTTATCGATGAATAGTTCCCTTAGTAAGTAACTAATGAAATGAAATGGAGGAAGTACAATAGTTGATAATGAAAATTATTAAAATAAAGACAAAGAAATAAATTAAATAAATAAGAATCAACATGAAGGGAAAAAAATGAAACAAAATAACGTGAAAGGAAATGAAAGCAAAACAGGATGGAGCAAAACTGAAGCAAAATAACGTGAAGACAATAACAACAGATGACAAAGAGAAAAACAATTAGACAATAAATAACAAAATAAATGACAAAACAAAAATAAAATAATACTACTTAACTACTCAGATGTTCTCAGCTGCATCTGAGAACTCAGACGCCAGCAACAACTGAAAATGGAGCTGTAATATTCAGACTCCATTTTCAGCTGCTGCTGAAGATGGTTTTAATTCAACAATTACATTTTATTTTAGATCAAATTAAATTACTGAAAAAAAGTTCCCAACCAAAAAAGAGTTAAGCTTAAGTTATAAAATAAATAAAAAATAAAGATAATACCATTAGTGGTACCATCAGAGCTCCACCAGTAATTTTCCGGAGCTTCTGCTTTGAATTATTACTTCATAAAATGGATTTGGTCAACTCAAAACAAACTTATGTACTTGATTGACACTAACAACAAGGCTTGGTGAGTTATTATTGATTTATGAAGGTGAATTTTGTTATTACAAACTCTAAAAGGATAATAAAAAGTTATGACCCCTTTAATTTTAATTTAAGTGCAAATATTATCTAAGGTAATATTTGTAAATGCTTAAAATCATCATAGCGAATCCAGACCTGAAAAAATTAGGTGATCTAGGATAATCATAGTAAGGGTATGCTTTATTTATTTCAAATGGAAAATCATTAAAAACTGATACTTACATGATCATGAAGATACTTATCAATATATATTGTTTTTGGTTTTGAATGGTGAATGAATACATGCTTGAAGTTAGTTGCTTTAGTAATTAGTGGACTAATTATTTATGCCAGTATTTTAAGACACACATTCTTCTTTGTTAAAAAAAAAAAAAAAAGCAAAAGGAGAACCTTTTAAAATAGAGAAAATTTCATAAACTACCCCCACTGTTGCACCTAATTACGTTTCTTCCCCTATTTGTTCAACAATTACATCTAATCCCATTTTACCCAAAAATATTAACCAACTTACAAATCTTAACCATTTATTCTCTCCACAAACATGCCCTTACCAATATTATTCTTTTACATTTTCTGTTTTTCATTTATCTTTTCCTTTTTCTTTTTTCTACATTTTCTTTTTCTTTTTATTTTTTTTTCCCATTAATCTTCTTCTTCTTCAAGCTCTAAACTCCGGTACCGGAGTTGTCCAATTGGAGCTGCCATTTTTTGGCAGCTCTTGTCGGACAGTAACAGCTCCGCCGGAAACAGCTCCGACCGGAGCTATTTACAGCCCGACTGGAGCTGTGCAGCTCCTGCCGGAGGTCAGATCGGAGCTATTGTAGCTCCGATCACCTGTTTTTTATTTTTTCTATTTTTTTAATTTTAGTTATTTTTTGGGATTATTATTAATTTTTTTGCTTTAATATTTTTGGGGTTGGTATTGAGATATAAAATGTGTAGGGACTTGTTTACAAAAATATTTTGGATGATTTCGAAATTTAAAAGTTTTGTAGGTTAATTTTGTAAAATAAGAAATTTTAGAGTCAAATGTGCAATAAAGAAAAGTTGATTGTGTTTGGGTGTTGATGAAATCTGAATTTTGAATGAGGGCAAATTTGTCATTTCCATGCCTTAATTCGTCGAAAGTCAAGGTCGTGGGGCTAGATGTAATTGTTTTTCACTAACGAGGGGAAATATGTTATTGCTGAACTCACATGGGAAGATTCGTAATTGATAAAACTAACAGGAGAAGATCCGTAATTTAAAATAATATAATATCAAAAGAAACAGTTTTATTTACATGAAATTTTACAGAATATGCTATAGTAATATTCCATAAGGTTACAAAGCCTTAGAAAGGCAGTTTGCATTTGTTCTAGATTAAGTATTGTATTGTATCCTTTCTTTTATATATATTCTGCATATTTCTCCTACACATTTCCTCAAAATAGAATAAGTTGATTACCATGATAAATCACCATTTATGTGTAGTTCTAATTATCTTTACAACTCTATTTCACTCAGGTCAAGGTTGTTTCTTAGTCAGAACAACTTTTGTTAGCATTGCTAATAATCTTCCTTCAGATGTACCCCCTCAAAATTCAACCATATTCGTGCACTGCGAATCGGTAGAAGACAACCTTGGCGATCATTATTTGAAGCCAAAATAAGATTTTCACTTCCATTTCTGTGCCATGCCACTTCATACTCTATTCGGTTGCAAGGTTGCATGGGGTAATGATAAGCAAATACTTTTTAATGTATTCGATGCTGGCTGGCTTGTTTCTCCTTGCGATGATGCACATCATTGTAATTGGAAAGTAGAGAAGGACGGTATACACATAAATGGACAATGGTACATGACGTGGATGCCTCCTCGGATAATAAATATCTGAATCCAGTTTCCCATTTCACTCACTAAAAATAAAAAAATAAAAAAAAGCATGTGAATTTATCATGAAGAACAAATAAAAATGTAACAATGCTTCTATGCTTAATTATAAAGTTTCTTTCAGTTTTAATTATATGTTCACTTCAATTCTTAAATTTTTTATATACTTTTTTTTAGTATATTACATTTGTTGTCCCTTTTAGATGTTCACTTCACGAATTAGTACCTAATAGTTTACGAGTAAAATAATTAATAAGCATTGTTAATAAAGAACAATTATAGGTACAAAAAGTCAAAATTATGATTTATAATGTACAAATATTATCTAAACTGGTGTTTACAAATGTTTATTATAGTGATCAATTTTTAATTGCTTTTGCTTAAAAGGCATAAAAACAATCTTTAACTTTGATATATATTACACTTTTATATATATTGGTTTTGGAAACAGATTATATGTATATTTTTGGTGTTTGTACTTTTGGTATGCAAAAATCTTATGTTGGGTGAGAGTATTTTAGTGGTTCTATTGATATGGACATAATACTACCTATATATATATATCGATAAACGTTTTGAAATTAATTAGAGGATATGATGATCACCAGACAAACATTGTCCACACTCATGATTTAACTTTTGATAATTCCAGCCAATATGATTTTACTGGTTAGGCCCCTAGCATCTAAAAAGCGATGAGAGGTATTTCTATTTTTGTATGATGTCATGGTATTGTAATTTTCTTCAGCATCATTCTCTTGTAATCTTTTATGAAACATTTTTGATAAAACAATCTTTCAGTTCTTCTTTCATTACAATGGCGAACAGAGGCGGGGTATGGATAGGGGTGACGGTATACATGATCGGTTTTGAGTTTATGTGATAGTATGTTCGACCTTAAAGGGGCTATAATTTTTGGGATCTCAAGTTTTATACTATAAATTGACGAATAGTTAAACACGGTACGGATATCGAATTAGAAATTTACCCGAATTTTGGATAAGAAAATAGCACGGATATCAAATTAGACATTTTCACAGAAGTATATTTAAAGTTGATTATATCTTTTTTTCCTCATATGTTAAATGTTAAAGGTACACTTCAATATCAGTTTTGTCATAGGGCCTCACAAAATTAAAGACGATACAATTCTTATAGGTAATTTTGGCTAACTAAAGATTAACTAAATACATTAATGAAAACAATTGGGGTGGCGAAAAGTAATTTTTTTTTTTTTTGACAAAATTAAATAGTTTGGGGAAAAATTAAGTAATATGAAAATGATCTGATCTACCTGACTTGTGAATTGATCAGCCAGGAAGGAATCGAACATCAACACCCTGAAGAATGGAGAGCTTACGGTGTTTAGCATAGCTCTGAGCTAGGAAGCTGTACAGTGTCGGACAATAACATATGTTGAGTGGGCAGATCAAAATGCCAACAAAGCACTTAATTAAATGCAACATGAGTAGTACGGTTATTATATATAGTATCTGAACGGATATGGTATTGGAATGCTTAAAAAATCATATATCACCAACAATATTTATGGGACAACATCAACTTGTGGAGCTGAGAAATCAGTGCTCATTAGGAATATATATGGAGGATCATCCCTCCAACAAGAGATGTCATCAAGGATACACAAATGAGGAACACGTCTCTGTAATTCAGACTGTTCTTTGGGCGAAAATCAAAGATGAAATTGTAATTTATTCCAGTTCGCTTCCACATGTAAAGGTTGCACCCATACATAAACATATGCAATCCTAATAATCAGAATATGTAGCCCAAAAGAAAAGGAAAAGTTAAGTACGTACAGATAACTTAATTAATGAATATATATAAAAACACTTATGGGATTGTATTTTTAAAAGTGAAAATGCGTCGTGTATCTGAAAACTGCATACATGATATCCATGTACGTGTAATGCGTTCCAGATGTGAACATGCTATTCACCTGTGCCACAAACGCATACACATTAGACATGGTTGCGAAGAAGCCCGTAAATAGACCTACGTAGAGTACGTGAAAATGTTAGTATAATTGAAATAACATATAACTAAAATGTTGTTGGATTAAAGTAAAAATGTAAAAATAAGTAATTAAGTATGTACGAAAATGACGTACCAACAAAAAACGTAGCAACATGAGAATCTTTATGCGCTTGAGGTTCATGAGAAGCATCATATTCTTTTGTTGGATTAACTCGAACATTTGCAGTTGTTGAAATGTTCGACATTGTAATGAAATAAGAACTGAAAGATTACAAGAGAAGGATCGATATGATTTAACTTGAGTTTGAAGACTCAGTGAAAATTTCAGAGACCCATGATTAATTTATTCTATTTAAAGAGTGATGTTATATGTTAATTTGAGTTGAAACTTAAAACTTAAAGATGGATATATAGAGATGGAAAATGTTATGATTATGTGATATGATTTTGAGGTCAATAAGAAGTCTAACACAATTTTTTAATACTAGCATCTAAAAAGTGATGAGAGGTATTTTTTAATCTTTTATGATGTCTTGGTATTGTAATTTTCTTCGGCATCCTTCTCTTGTAATCTTTTATCAACCATTCAATTTGAATAAAGCAATCTTTCAGTTCTTCTTTCATTACAATGACGAACAGGGACGGAGTCTGAATTTGAAAATATGGGTGGCGGTATACATGATCGGTTTTGAGCTTATGTGATATGTTCAACCTTATAGGGTCTATAATTTTTTGGATCTCAAGTTTTATACTATAAATTGTCAAATAGTTAACCACGGTACGTATATCGAATGAAAATTTTACCTGAATTTTGGATAAGAAAATAGCACGGATAACAAATTATAAATTTGCACGGAATTATATTTAAGGTTGATTATATTTTTTTTCCCTCATATGTTAAATGTTAGAGGTACAGTTCAATTTAAGTTTTGTCATAGGGCCTCACAAAATTAAAGGCGGTACAATTCTTATATGTAATTTCGTTTTGTTCAGACGGAGAGAATAGAGCTTTAGCTGGATCACCTGGAGTGCGAGCGAGAGCACAAACGTAAGCGTGAACGCAAAAGCGTCATAATTAGAAAAATATAAAAGCGCGAGCGCCTAAAAATGCATAGTATTAATAGTATAAAATATGGTATATTTTATACTATATTTTATTAAAGAGATATATCCTATATTTTATTAAAGAATTTCAAAAATACTATAGTTTTATTCTAAAGTAACATTAGAAGTATTATATTATAAAGTTTAATAAATGCACAATCTAGCATATATATATATATATATAAACATTTTACTTCAAACTATGTACTGATTATGAAATATATTACCAACATAGCACTTAAATCATCGATCTAACAGTTCAAGTTTAGTGAAATTGAAAATATGAGTCCTGGAGCGATTCAGGTGTCTAAAAGCGCCAGAGCGGATTCGGACGACCAAAAAAAATCAGGTGATCTAGGATGTCACTAATAATAATAGATAATACTACATAGTACTTAAGAGTATGCTTTACTTCAAATGAAAGATCATTAAAAAGTTATACTTATATGATCATGAAGAATCTGAGACTTATCAATATATTGTTTTTAGTTTTGATTGATCAATGAAGACATGCTTGAAATTAGTTGTGTTAATAGACCAATTATTTCTGCCGGATTTAAAAGTATTTTAACACACACATTCTCCATTTTTTTTAAAAAAAAGAAAAGAAAGAAAGAAAGGAGAACCTTTTAATATAATATAACATCAAAATAAACAGTTTATCTACATGTAATTTTATAAAATATGTTATAGTAATATTCCATAAGTTATAAAGCCTTAGAAAGGCAGTATGCATTTGTTCAAGATTAAGTATTGTGTTGTATCCTTTCTTGTATATATATTCTGCAAATTTCTCCTTCATATTTCCTCAAAATAAATTGAATATCATGTTAAATCACCATGTATGTGCAATTCTCATTATCTTAACAACTCTATTTCACTCAGGCCGAGGTTGTTTCTTTGTCAAAACAACTTTGTTAGCATTGTCAACAATCTTTCTTCAGATGTGCCCCCTCAAAATTCAACCATATACTTGCATTGCGAATCGGGAGAAGACAACCTTGGCGATCATTATTTGAAGCCAAACCAAGATTTTCATTTTCATTTCTGTGCCATACCACTTCGTACTATATTCTATTGCAGGGTTGCATGGGGTAATGATAAGTTAGTAGATTTTAATGTCTACGATGCTGGCTGGCTTGCTTCTCCTTGTGATGATACATATCATTGCAATTGGAAAGTAGAGAATAACGGTATACACATAAATGGAAAATGGTTCACGAAGTGGGGGTCTCATTGGATAATAAATATGTGAATCCAGTTTCCCATTTCACTTTACTAAAAATTAATAATAAGCATGTGAGTTTGTGATGAAAAACCAATAAAAATAATGTAACAATGATTTCATATATCAATTATTTATTATAAAGTTTTTCATTTTTAATACGTTCACTTCAATTTTAATTCTTTCCTATATATACTGTTTTTTTTAGTATATTACATTTGTTGTCCTTTCTAGATACTCATTCACGAATTTAGTACCAAATAAAATAATAACCATCGTTAGTACAAAAAGTTAAAATTTTAATTTATGTAAAAAGTATCGTGTACCTGAATCAAAATCAAAGTATTGGCCTATCGGGTACCATTTGAATAAGAGTAACCAAACCCGGATGGGACCAATCGGTTTGGTAACATTTTAAAATTCACAATTCACAAAGTCAGAGTAAAAAATTTCAAACGAAACATTTTTCCCGCCCAGTGTCAAATCAAAAACACAAAATCAGCAGCAGCCCCAAAACACACAAACCAACCCACACATTTTCATCCATTGAAAAACCCTCCCAAGATTCCCCATTTCTCTCTCACACACACACAAAAATGTCCACGGCGTCAGTTCGCCGGGTAAAAGAAGGCACCAAGATCAGCCCTCTTTTATCCAGATCCGGTTCTGCAGGGAAAGAGAACCCGTCCAGGCCCACATCCAGAGTCCGGGGAGCCACCCAGATCCCACCCATGGCCCGAATCGACAAGTCGGCTGCTGCTGCTTCTGAAGAACAACAACCACGTCCAAGGAAATCGACTTCGTCTGTGCCGAGAGGTAGGAGCTCTAGCCCCTCTGAGTTTACTCGTGTTTTGTCTGATTTGAGGAAAAACAACCCTTCTTCTAG
This sequence comes from Plantago ovata, assembly GCA_028274465.1. NCBI lineage: Eukaryota > Viridiplantae > Streptophyta > Magnoliopsida > Lamiales > Plantaginaceae > Plantago > Plantago ovata. The sequence continues at coordinate 127,087,546 of CM051456.1, read as the reverse complement.
GGTTCCTGTTGGTAAAAATAATAATGTCTTCAATAGGTCTAATTCGATTAATAATAATAATAATAATAATAATAATAAGGTAGTAGTTAGAGCTGCTGCTGAGAGGAGTGGTAGTGGTGATGAATCCGACAAGAAGACTTCTCGGGTTAGGGTTGAGAGAAGGAGTGTTAGTGCTAAGAAAGACCGGCCTTTGAGTTTAGTTTCGATTAAAAGCTCTGATGATGTTGATAGAACTGTTTCAAAAGGTTCGGAGGTGAAAGCAAAAATTACTAATGATTTGAGCTCAGTTTCTGTTCAAAGATTGGAGCTTGAGTTAGCTGCCAAAGTTAAATCAGTTGGGAAAGGGAAGTTTAGGTCTGCTGGAGTTGGATTGAATGTGAAAGAGTCAGACTTGGAGAGTAAAGTCGGTGCCAATTCCAGAGAGAGTAGTGCAGGTAAGTATCCGAGTAAGTTGCACGAAAAGCTTGCGTTTTTGGAAGGTAAGGTTAAGAGGATAGCCACGGATATAAAGAAGACCAAGGATATGCTGGATATGAATAATCCTGATGCTTCCAAAATGATATTGTCTGACATACAGGAGAAGATATCTGGGATTGAGAAGGCCATGATTCATGTTGTGGATACCAACCCGGGTTTGGTTAGGAATGGGGAAAGTAAGGAGGAAGGGGTGGATAAGGTGAGTGATGTTACAAGTTCAATTAAGGGGTTGAATGCAGAGGAATTAGAGGCTAGGTTGTTTCCTCATCATAAATTGATCAGAGACAGGACATTGTCAAAGTCTGTAGCTGAAGGTTATGAGGAAGATGCCATAAAAAATGGTGATTCTTGCTCTGCAATGAATGTGGATGAGGAAAGTTCTTGCAATGATACCACTATTGCTCAGGAATTCCTGGCTTCTCTGAGTATGGATAGGAAGAAAGTTGGTGTGGATGTTGGAGAAGTTCAAGAAATGGATGGTGAGGTAAACTCACATGCCCAGAGTTCTGCTCTTAATGCGTTGAATGGAAAAGGTAGTATTGATGCTTTTTTGATGGCTGATGAAAATCTCAATGAGTTTGATAGCCAAGATAAAGCACCAGCCATGATACTGGAAGAGGAAATGGAAGACAGTCTTACATATCAGTTGAATGATATCGGATGCAAGACATCCACGGGCGGATGGTTCGTGTCTGAAGGAGAGTCTGTTCTTCTTGCTCATGATGATGGCACTTGTTCTTTCTATGATATTGCTAACTGTGAGGTATGTGAACCTTGGGTCAATTCAGCATTTTCTTAGCTTTCTGCCTGAACGTATTTGCTGATAACAGACTAAAGTTTGATAAAATGCTCTATTATTCATTGGCTGCCTAGCCTACTTATTAGTAACAAATTAAAACTCGGATTCTTTCTATCATAAAAGATCAGTAGGCTAATTGTTATTAAAATTTTACAGGAGAAGGCAGTATACAAACCTCCTACTGGAGTCTCATCAAACATATGGAGAGATTGTTGGATAGTTCGTGCCCCTAGTGCTGATGGATGCTCTGGCAGGTATGTTGTTTCAGCATCTGCTGGGAACTCTGCAGACTCTGGGTTCTGCTCATGGGATTTCTATACCAAAGAGGTTCGAGCATTTCATGTTGAGAATGAAACTGCTCATGTAAGAACTGCCCTTGCTCCATTGACAAATAACACTATGTACAGAAGAAATTCTCTCTCATCATATATGGCTTCTGAAAATCGACAATGGTGGTACGAGCCATGTGGACCACTTATTGTGTCCACAGCTACGTGTCAAAGGATGGTGCAGATTTATGATATTCGTGATGGAGATGAGGTTATGACATGGGAGTTGCATAAACCAGTATTAGGCATGGATTACTCAAGCCCTTTGCAATGGAGAAACCGGGGAAAAGTGGTAGTAGCAGAATCAGACTCTATATCTCTATGGGATGTGAGCTCTCTCAGTTCTCAGGCACTTTTATCAGTTCCCTCATCTGGTCGAAGAATTTCAGCTCTTCATGTGAATAACACTGATGCAGAATTAGGCGGAGGAGTCAGACAGAGGTAAAGAGCTGTATACCTGCATGCTTATATTATTCTTGTTATATTTAGTATGTTCCAAAAACTGGTCTTTCTTACACAGGCTGTGCATGAGTTTTCATTCTTCCTGTACCTTTTGCCTCATAGCATCTCATGCTAAAATATTATCACTTGTGTTAGTGGTTAGAACTTAGAACTAGTGTTATGTTGTTCAACCAAGCTTGTTTTCTCTGTTCTTCTTTTGTTTGTTAATGTTACTCTTGATCTGTAGATTCAGAAACTTTTGCTATTAAACCTGATAAATGTGCAAAATTAACCTATTCTTGACTTTGCTTGATGACTACAATTATTAAGTATATACTATGGGGGTTTGTACGCATTTTTGCTTTTTTAGATCATTATTACCGTGCGCCTAATATTTCCATTTTACCTGCAGGATTAGTTCCTCGGAAGCAGAAGGAAATGATGGAGTGTTTTGCACCTCCGATTTTATTAACGTACTGGATTTCCGGCACCCATCTGGCATAGGTCTTAAGATACCCAAAATCGGGGTGAATGCACACTCAGCTTTCTCTCGTGGTGATTCGATATACATTGGCTGCACTAGTTTAAGGTCTATGGGTAAAAAGCATTCTACGTCGCTGATCCAGCAGTTCTCCTTGCGGAAACAGAAGGTTTTCAGCACATACACCATGCCAGAATCAAGTGCACATCACAGCTTCACTGATCTCACACAAGTTTGGGGCAATTCAAGCTATGTCATGGGTGTCTGTGGCCTAGGTTTGTATGTTTTCGAGTCACTGACTGATGATTCTCTCTCGATGGATTCTGGCAACACGGTTAAAGATGTTGAAGAAACTATTGGCCCAGATGACATGTATAGTCCATCTTTTGATTACGCGAGCTCTAGGGTTCTACTGATCTCAAGAGACCGTCCAGCTATGTGGAGGTACTTGTAGATTCTATCTTGTTCTAGACTCTTCCAGCGTATTGATTAGGCAATAATTTATGTGCTTCTGTTTGTCCTTGATGGATTTTAGTTTGTGTTTTATTTGTTTATTCCAAGCAAATGTGTTTAGTTTCATCCTCATTTGGATTTTTAAGAACTTTGTGTTTTTAGGCATGGAGTGTGATGTGTGGTTCTTGATGCCTCTTTTGTTTGCAATGTCAAGAAGTTGCAGTATCTTTTTATGCATAGGGTTGTGTTGAACTGTTTGAGTCCATCAGTTTCTTATGAAAATGTAAGTTGCAGAATGCTACTAGTAAATAATGAACGATCTGTTTGTGGTTATTAGTCTTATTCCTTGCAGCACCAGTAGCTTGAAATCGAACCTGGGGATGAGTATAGTAGGATGTTGTATAGTTGGTTGTGACTTGTAACTTGTGAGCCCTTAATGGGAGATGATACGGCCAGAGCAGCTATAATGTTGCCAGAGCAATTGCTCTTCTATATTGGGCAACTCTATTAGTCACACACTTTCATTCCTTAATTACAATTAATCCAATATGGTAAAGAAAGTAGTATTTTGCACATCAATTCGCAATTTACATTCCTCTCTCTAATAGTTCAGGAAGTTTGCTAAAATTACAAATTAGTATATTAAACATGTATAACATAGGTCCTATAACATATTTATTAACTTAAATTAACATGAATATTTTCACCTGTCCTCCAATATATAAATGAGAGGAATGCTTTTCATTCTTTTTTTATTTATATAAAAAATCACTCTAACTTAAATATATATATATTTGCACATATCAAATAAAAAAGTGGGCACTTTATAATTTTTCAATGGCTAAGTATTTTATAATTTTCAATATATTATACTTAAAAAGCACAATTTGATTTTTTTTTTCTATTTTCCCCCTTTCCTAATAATATAATTTTATTAAATATTTATCTTGTATAATTTAAAATAATCTATTGTGTGATTAACTTAAATTTGTAAAAATGTCAACTGTAAAATATTATTAGTGAAATAGAGTATGTATAAATTATGACAAATACTTTATATTTCACGTGTCATTTGCTAACTTCTAACTAGTGAATTTATATATCATGCAGAAATTAGGAAATTTTACATCCACTACCCCTACTAGCCGCTCCAATTACGTTTAACCCCATGTTAGTCAATCTATTACATATGGGTCCAAAATGTGTTGATTCCGTTGACCAACTTATAAATTAATGTAGTTAAGTGTGGATCCAAACACGACCTTAGCATTTTTTTCACTTTTCTTTATTTTTCTTTTTTTATTCTTTCCTTCTTCCTCTTCCTTATTCCTTTCCTACCCATCCGAGACTGTCCACCCATGGAATACCAAAGAACATAAAATTTGGATCCTAAGTCCAGTTGATTTGCTAGCTTGTCGTAAGCCAAGCTCTTAACTCTTCCAGTTGATTTACAAGCTCCTGTAAATAATATTAGAAAGAACAAAGAAGACAAAAAGAAGTCAGACTATATATATGATTCTTGGTAAGCCTGCTGATGTGGAGAAACAAATTGGGAATTCACAACCATCTGTGTTGAAAGCGGGTGATTGTGCATATGGTGCAAATTCAGGTCCATAGCTTGGAATTAATGTAAGGTGTCTGCCATGTTAATTGATGAAAACCCACAAGTCCAACTGTGGCGGGTGAGCAAATTGGAGCAGGCAGCTCCGATTTGCTAGTTTTTTAATTATTTTTTATTATTTTTATATTTTTAAAAATATTATTGGGTTAATTTTCATATATAAAATTTATTAGGGTTTAGTTTGCAATAATATTTGAGACAATTTTGAAAATGTAAAAAGTTACATGCCTTATGTTGAATTATTAAGTGTCAAATTGATGAAATTAAAAAGATTTGAGGCAAATGTGTAGTTATTGAAAATTGAAGTTGTTTGGTCTCAGTCAAAGTTCAATATTTGATCAAAGGGTAAAAATGTATTTTCATTGATCTCGTTCACCAAAAGTCAAGATCGTGGATTTAGGTGTAATTGAATCTATCGAGTAGGGGTACTTGATGTAATTGTTTGACTAACAAGGACCTATCCGTAATAAAAAGATCTAACAGGGGTAGTATATGTAAGAAGCCCCAGAAATTATCTTAAAAGTATATAGGTTCGTACCATTGTCAATTTATAGGGGTCAGAATGCAAAATCTATTTGCATGTTAATTTACGGGTCAAGTTGACGGAACAATATAACATGCATCAAAATCCGAATCCGAAAATTCAATCCGAAAATCCGACGATCCGAGTCCAAACCGATCCGAACCAAATTTTCGGATCGGATTGCGGATCACTGGTTTTAGTAATCCGAAATTTCGTATTGGATCGGATTAAAATCCGCGGATTATCGGATTAATCCGATCCGATCAATTTTTTTTTATTCTAATTAAATTATACCTACTATATATATTAAAGACCAACACCATCTAACCCTAAAATCTCTCATTCCTCTTCCGCCCCCATTCTTTCTTCTCTCAGATCTAAAATTTATTTCTTTCTCTTCGACTCTCACGGACTGTCACCGCCAAACCTTACTTCTCCATTGTTGCTTCTGCTGCTCTATCTCCAAGTGCGTTGCCACCATAGCAAAATGGTTTCCCAAATCAAGCATGCTATTATCATTAAATTCATTGGAAGGACTAGATCTCGTGGTCTGGTCACTAAAGTGAGATTTAAGTTCATTGATGAAGGAGCCTTTTAAAGAGGGTGATGTACTCACGTTGCTCGAGTCTGAGAGAGAGGCCAGAAGAGGTTGCGTTGATGGATTTTAGTCCATGATGATTTCAGATCATAATGTTTGTTTTATAGCTTTTTTTTTTTTTTTTTTTTATATACTATGCTGAAAGTACTGGATATATCTTGTTCTCAAATATTTTAGATGATCCTGATTTTGTTGGTACATGGTGTTTGACTTTGATGAAAATTTGGATAAATGTTTTGTAAGAAAACAAAAAAAGAAAAATAAATTCGGATTAAACGGATTAATCCGAATCCGATCCAATTATTTTCGGATCAATCCGAAACTGATCCGAAATTTCAGTTTGGATTTCGGATAGACCAAAGCTGCATTTTCGGATGGGATCAATCCGAAGTTCGGATCGGATTTGATCCGATCCGCCCCATGCACAGCCCTAGGAGAGAGAGTTGATTAAGTGGCGAAAACTAATTTGGTTGCTATTTAAAAAGAATTCAAGTAAGGAAGCAAAGATATAAATCTAACCAATTAATGGAAGTTGCTGAAATAGATGATAATTGCTCTGGCATTAAGAATTGAGCGCTGGCAGTATCATTGGCCGCCTTAATACTTGTGGTGTATTTGTTCTGGATAACAATTCCACACAAATTACATGTAATCGCAGTGACAAAGTAACTATTGTACTGTACTTAAGATCATGTGCTGACTGAGTGCACGCTCGCAGCAGTTTGAATGATTCAATTCCAAAGATTGTGTAAACATCATCTGTATTGAGTTATGACTTGTTCTTTTTTCTTTTTCTTTTTTTTTTTCCGTGTGCTGTTTTAGTAACATTGATATATGATATGTATGATCACTTAACACGAACAACAAACATTTCTTGCTTGGTTCTGTTTTTAATATGACCCTGATCAGTATCGCTGTTGTTAAACTTCAGAGTTCAGATATTCTACTTGGTTTGAAAAGGTTGCTCAGGAAATTACTTGGTAATTGCAACTGAGTGGAAAATACATCATCAAGAGGCAATACAAATCCCAACAATTAAACCTTTTTGGAAGTACGTATTTACTATTAAGGAAGAATTAATGCATGATTCTTCATAACGTGATTTGTGGGATTTAGTACATAATTGTAATTAGTAGTGTTAAGTTAACATAGATATTCTTCGAGAATGTTCTCTACTAATTCTGTTGTAATTGTATTTGTATATATATGGGTGTTTAACCCCTAATGAAATATATCATTATTCCACAAATCATCATTCTATATGGTATCAGCCTTTTGAATCCTGGGCACCCACAAATCCATTTACTTATTCATTTTTTTTTAACCCTAAAAGTAAGTCAAATACTTACTTCTTCCCTAGCGCCGCTTCCATCTACGTTTATCCATCTCACAGCCATGACTCAATCCACCACCATTGTTGATGAATCTGGTGATTCTAACCACAACAAAACCACCGAACAGACCAATAATCCCGTCCCACCGCTGATCCGCAAATCACCATCATCTCCACCCCATTCCCAAATTCTCATAAACTCAATCGCAAAAACTTTCCTCAATGGCGCGCTATGATTATGGCGATTCTGAATGGCTATGATCTCCAAGGGTACGTTGATGGTACCATCATTGAACCTCCTTTGGCCTCTCCGGAGCGGAAGGCCTGGTTCCGCCAAGAACAAATCGTTCTGGCAACACTTCAAGGGTCTCTGACTGATGAAGTGATTCCATATGCCTCTTCCTACACCTCTGCGGCTACTGCGTGGAAAGGCCTCCACCAGATTTTTGCCAGTCGTTCTCGTGCTCGTGTAATGCAACTCAAATCCGAACTTGCTAAAGCACATATTGGTTCTAGTTCTGTGGCAGATTTTTTGCACTCCCTTAAGGCAAAAGCAGATGAACTTGCAATAATTGACTCACCTATTTCAGATGATGATTTCACCCTGTATGCTCTCAATGGTCTTGGACATAAATTCCGAGATATTGCCGCATCGATTCGAGCCCTGCCATCCTCTGTTTCATTCCCAGAATTACTCGATCTGCTCAATGCACAAGAACGATTTGTTGACAAATTAGATGAGTCCTCTGCGCCTGCGGAGCTTACTGTTTCTGCCCATCTTGCTCTGATACCATATAGAATGATGATTTGTGGAATAATGATATATTTCATTAGGGGTTAAACACCCATATATATACAAATACAATTACAACAGAATTAGTAGAGAACATTCTCGAAGAATATCTATGTTAACTTAACACTACTAATTACAATTATGTACTAAATCCCACAAATCACGTTATGAAGAATTATGTCACCATCGCAGCCACGTTCTGCTCCTCGTTCTGCTCCTCAGTATCAGTCCCCGGGCACCTTTCATGGTGGTAAGCCAAATTATAAGAATAAGAATAAAGGCCAATATACTACTAATTCTCGTGGCTCTCTCTTTTGTCAATGGTGTCAAATTCCAGGACACGGTGCATTGCAGTGTCGACAACTTCAGGCCAAACTGAACGCCTCAGCAAATTTGGCTCGGGCGCCTCCTAATTCTTGGCTTATGGATTCTGGCGCATCCCACAATTTGACATCTGAACTTGGCAACCTCTCTGTCCATTCTGAATATGACGGGACAGAAGCGGTTCATCTCACTGATGGCTCCTCCATGCCTATCTCACATACTGGTACATCTCATTTACACTTTCCTGGCCGTACATTAGTTTATCTAATGTCTTATGTGTACCTCGGGCACAAGAGAATTTACTGTCAGTTCATCAGTTCACTCGATCTAATAATGTATCTGTGGAATTTTTTCCCTCTTGTTTTATTGTGAAGGATCGACTCACGGGGGCGCCTCTAGCTCGAGGCACATGTGAGCAGGGCATCTATCGGCTGCAAGTTCCTGCCTTTTATTTAAAGTCTTCTGCTCATTTTAATTCATTGGGTCTGCGTACCTCTTTTGACATTTGGCATGCTCGGTTGGGTCATCCATCCCGCCGCATAAGTTCTCTTATTATATCTAGTAATAATTTGCCGCTTTTGAAATCTGGTGTGTCGGATACGACTTGTGACTCTTGCTTATGTTGCAAAACTCATAAATTGCCATTTTCTGAATCTTCATTAATTTCGTTACATCCCTTGCACTTTATTTATGCTGATGTATGGGGGCCAACTACGATGTCTTATGATGGGTACCGATATTATCTCATTTTAGTTGACTCGTTTACCAAGTATTGTTGGTTCTTTCCGTTGGAGTCTAAATCACAAGTCAGGCCTATATTTGAGAAATTTTGTCCATTAGTTGAGAAACAATTTGGTCACTCGATAAAAAACTTTTATAGTGATAATGGAGGGGAATTTCTTGCATTACGGTCTTACTTATCGACTAAAGGAATTAATTGGCTTACCACAGCTCCCTACACCCCTGAGCAAAATGGCTTAGCAGAACGCCGACACCGTCATATAGTGGAAACCGGCAAAGCATTACTGCATTATGCCAAATTACCAGCAGTCTTTTGGTCTTTTGCCTTTCAAACAACGGTCTATCTTATTAATCGCATGCCAACACCGCTTCTACAGAATGTTAGTCCGTTTGAAGTCTTGTTTCATCAAGCACCCAACTACAAAAAACTACGCACTTTTGGTTGTGTTTGCTATCCATGGATCCGTCCCTACTCCACTGGCAAACTTGAACCGACTTCTCGTCCATGTATCTTTATTGGGTATTCTACAACTCAAAGTGCTTACCGGTGTCTTGATCCATCCACGAAACGCATATATATCTCTCGACATGTTCGATTTCGAGAAGAGGCCTTTGCGGACTTCTTCAACCCTACTTCGCATACTTCCACTGAATCAGAATCCGACTCTCTTGTTGTCTCAAGTGTTGGGATACCTCTTTCCAGCCAGCCCATCATCAGGTTGAGCCATCTCGGCCTGCATCACCTCGGCCCAACTTCTCGAACTCTATGCCTTCTCCATTGCCTAATACACCACAGCGACATGTCGACATTGCTCAGTCCATCCCACTATCTTCTGGGACTTCTACATTACGACCTATTGAGTCGTCTATCCAGCCTGTGGATGATTCCTGGCGAAGCACTCGCTCTCGTCAACTATCATCGCGTCTTACTGGGTTTATTACTGAATTACCACCATCTATTGCTCCCCGCCCAGCAGCGAATCGTGCAACCAACCATCCGTTACCTCCTGATATTGAACCTACTTCAGTTGCACAAGCCCTACAAGACCCTCGTTGGCGCACAGCTATGGCAGAGGAGGTGACTGCACTTGCAACTCATGGTACATGGGATCTTGTTGAACCACCTCCGAACTCTAACATTGTTGGTTGCAAATGGGTCTTTACGATTAAACGTAAACAAGATGGCACCATTGATCGGTATAAGGCTCGTCTTGTGGCTAAAGGATTTCATCAACGACCCGGTCTTGACTACCATGAAACTTTTAGCCCGGTTATTAAGCCTATTACGATCCGGACAGTTCTGTCACTCGCTCTTTTACACAGATGGGAAATGCGCCAGTTGGATATTAGTAATGCTTTCCTACATGGAACCTTGTCTGAGCCAGTTTTCATGAAACAACCTCCTGGTTTCGTTGACAAATCGCATCCACGCCATGTGTGTCTCCTTAAAAAATCTCTTTATGGTCTAAAGCAAGCTCCTCGAGCATGGTATCACACTTTAAGTGTTGCACTTCTCTCATTCGGTTTTCATCAATCTAAAGCTGATACATCACTCTTTATCTACCGCCATTCGAGTGATTATCTCCTTGTACTCGTTTATGTTGATGACATAATTCTCACCGGCTCGAGCTCATCTCTCCTATCAGCTCTCACCAATCACTTGAAAGCTCAGTTTGCTGTTAAAGACCTTGGAGCCCTCACATTCTTTCTTGGTGTTGAGGTTGCTCGTTGTCGAGAGGGACTCTTGCTCTCTCAACACAAGTACACAGTTGAATTACTTAGGAAACATGGCATGGATGGTGCTAAGCCTGTTAGCACACCAATGGCAACAACCTCCGCACTGGCCGTCTCAGGTCCCATTGACCCGTCAGATTATAGAAGTGCGATCGGTGGGTTGCAATATTTGACTCTTACTCGTCCCGATATCTCATTCGCAGTTAACAAACTTGCTCAGGCTATGGCTTCACCCACACTTGCCGACTGGTTATGTGTGAAGCGTATCTTTCGGTATCTTAAAGGGACACTCCACCATGGTCTTCTACTTCGCACTCCCACATCATTATCTCTCACAGCTTACTCGGATTCTGATTTTGGAGGCAATGTCACTGATGGAAAATCTACCTCTGCTTACATTATCTTTCTTGGGTCTAACCCAATCTCATGGCGTTCTAGGAAGCAAACTGGTGTTGCACGATCTTCTACGGAAGCTGAATATCGTGCCTTGGCATCTACTGCAGCGGAGGTATGTTGGATATTCCAACTTTTTCGTGAACTCGGCATCTCTCTTCCATCACCACCTCGACTCTTATGTGACAACCTTGGTGCCACACGGCTTGCCTTGCATCCAATTATGCACTCTCGCATGAAGCATATTGCCTTGGATCTTCACTTTGTTCGTGATTTGTCTAACAAAGGTATTTTTTCGGTTGCCTATGTCAATACATTGGATCAGCTCGCGGATGCATTGACTAAGCCACTGCCTCGCTCCAGATTCTTGTCATTGCGATCCAAAATTTCCGTGGCCGATGGCACGTCAATTTTGCGGGGGCGTATTAAGGAAGAATTAATGCATGATTCTTCATAACGTGATTTGTGGGATTTAGTACATAATTGTAATTAGTAGTGTTAAGTTAACATAGATATTCTTCGAGAATGTTCTCTACTAATTCTGTTGTAATTGTATTTGTATATATATGGGTGTTTAACCCCTAATGAAATATATCATTATTCCACAAATCATCATTCTATATTTACAATAAACATGAAAGGATCAATTTTCATCCCAAATCTGATGCAAAGTGCAACATAGAAATATACTACTAAGTTACTAACTACTTCAGGTTGCAATTCCTTCAAGTATTCAGTTATGATCAAGAAAAACAATAGCACTTGCTATTTAATTTTGCTTTCCAATCTGATTTGCCATTGATGTTGAAATTAATAACGCAAGCTGCTTGTACAGCTAGCTTTGTATATATACAGTGTGAGGATCGAACCCCCTTCTATTGCCCTATCCTGCAGTCAATCAGAAGCTATCTACATCCCGAAACAGTAATGGAACTGTTTTTACTGCCCTAAACTTCCCGACGTTGTTCAGATGCTCATTTTCCAATCTGCAAATTACCATGATAGCTAGCAAATTGCATGCCTATTTAGATATAATTTGAATGAGATCAAGAGCTAATTAGACCTATAGAAGTTCCACTGTCCACGCCTGACCACCTCCAGTGAAGCCAAGAGAAAATCCAGCAGATGTACCCAGAATATTCCAGCATCGAATCTCATCACAGTCTCCACCCATGCTACTCTCAGGAAGAAATTGAACACCTAAATATGGAAGGCACATAATTTGATTAGTAACTCAACAAGACTAAGTTTCTTTGGTGGTAATTACTAAAGGGATAAGTAGCTCATCTCTAAGCCATACATTTTTTGATCTGCGGTCGAAAAGTCCCCAGTCTTTGTCAAATTCCCAGTACAGCTGGTAAACTGTGGCCACGACTGAGGTCGCCAACGCTATCACCATCCACAATATAATGAAGAGCGATGTCTGCCATAGCTAAGCCTCGCCCCAGCTGCAACTATGGCCGATATATACTTCCCCAGATTTGCAAGTTGGTCTGCAGTGTCTCTTTCATCAAACCATCTCCTAAAGCACTAATTAAAGCACATGCCAAATCACAGTAAATTCTTTATTTCTTATAAGTTTGGATATTCAAGGGACAGAAATCAAATGACTAGTTATATACATATATATATATATATATATATATATATATATATATATATATATATATATATATATATATATATATATATGCACCTGCATTGCACGGCAGTAGTAAGGCGCAAAAGAGAGAACATAGGCAAGCTCCATGTAAACTTGTCCAGTCTTGCACGTATCATAACGGTCAGCATTTGATCTTCCAAGAACAATGTGGCATGCGGCTGATTCCATGTACCGTAATAATGGTATCTGTGGAAACAAAGTTCAACTTATCTCAATCATGAATTCGAAAGAACTGAATATTGGATATATATGGAAACATATGCTCAAATACTGTAGTCTAAATGTACCTGACTCGTGAGCTGATCCGCCATGAAAAAGTCAACGATCAAAACCTGTTCACATTTTTCATAAGTTGTTAAATTTGAGAATATGCTCATTGTAGAGTATAAACATAGTATACTACACCTTAAGTAATGTGTGAAGCAATGAATATTTTAAAATGGAGAGCACATGTTACGAATGATTCTTAAGAAGTAGTACCCCGTTGGACGGTAACAAATTTTGAATGGGCAGATAAGGATGCCAATAAAGATCTGAAAATGAATGGTAAATTGAAGTTATATGAGCTGATGAATATAATGGTGTAAAAATTGATATCATAAAGGATCATTGTATATACCAATTAATAGCAGAGTTCCAGGAATTAAATCGACTTGGTGAGGTGATAAACCGGTGGAGAGTAAGACTAGATGGAGGATCATTGCTCCAACCACAGCAGTCATCAAAGATGCACAGATGAGGAAAGTATCTCTATACTTGAGAGAGTTGTTTGGTCGAAATACGAATATGAAGTTATAATTAATCCTAGCGCTCTTCCTGTCTTCCACATGAACAAGTTGCATTGGTACATGACCAAATGCAAACATGCTGCAAAAGAAAAGAAGTCATAACACAACTGAATGAAAACAGATACTAAATTTTACACATGAAGATAAAAAATTCACCTTCAAAATTCAGTTCCAAACACTAGGTAAAAGTCTTTGGATTTTCCTTTATAAGTGCATACTGATACTGTAGTTTATATATTGTCTTGCTTTGAAAAGTGAAATATGGGGACTTTAACACCAAATTCAATATGTACATGAAAATGGGGTATATAGTTTCCATGTATGCGGATTGTGTCTTCAATGATAACATACGGAAAAATTGCAGTTTTGGTTCCTTATCTCTTGGTCTTCTGCGATTTTGGTCCGAATTATGGCGAATTCTGCGAATTCAGTCCTCTTTCCATGTACAAAGCGTTAGGTTGGCGTCCAGAACGCCGTATACAGTATAAATTGCCTCCAACTCATCAAATACAAGCCCAATCAGTGTATTGATAGATGGTGATGTAATTTTGGGTGAAAATTTGACAAATTTCAAAAACTTTTCCCTCCCCTTCCATTAACCTTGTGATAAACATCCCCAAATCATTTACTCCTCTCTTTTACTACCAATTCTCTGAGTTTACAGAGATTAATAAGCTCTGTTTTACAGAGCTAATAAGCTTAGTAAACCGAGCTATTAAGCTCTGTAAGCTCTGTAAACAGAGCTTATGCAACAAAGCTTATAAGCTCTGTAAACAAAGCTTCATAGAGCTATTAAGCTCTGTATGTAAACGAAGCTTATTAATTCGAATACGTGTTAAGGTAGCGGTCAAGAACGCCTTAATTCCCATAAGTATAAAATAGAGGACCGTATATCTTTTGCAGAGGACCAAAACCGCAGAGGACCAAGACATAAGGGGCTAAAACTACAATTTTCCAGAACATACCGCTCACTTGTGCCAATATTTCCATACATAGCGAACATCAATACAAAAGAACCCGTAAATAAACCTGCAAGAGTAAAAGTTAGACGTTCTTTTGTAGTTTTGTGCATGCTAATGTCATATCTAAGACTTTCGTATCATTTTACTCTCGACTATGGAAATGTTGGGTCATCGACTCATCGTTATAATTTCGACTTACATATATAATAACGGTGTATTTCGTGAGATTTTCTAATACATTAGATAGGCCAATTAATGATCTAGTCGCGAACCATATTCAAGTACAACAATAGCGGATTAAGATAAACGTGGAAAACATAAGTATGTGGTACGTACCAACGAAGAAAGTAACCATGTGAGATTGTGAGAAACTTTCCGCAGTTGAGGTCTCAAGAAATTCATAGCCGTTTTTCTGTCATGGTTAGCAAAGTGCTATGTGAATAAGGACTCCACTTCGTCCATTAATTTACCACCTAGTCATGTTCAAACAACAGATTATAAGTTATAATCGCTCTACTATTTTTGGATCGGTCGAATATGGAGTGTATCTTGATGGTTGTGTATAGTGTACTCCGTACCTTATCTGAAGTAATGAATTCGGATGCTTCCACTTTTTCGAGGTAACATGTTGATTCTTGTTGATTTGTAACCTGCAGTGTAATACATGATTTCACAAAACTTAGAAACTTTTCCATTCTTTGTAATTCAAATAATGCTAAAAAGGCCAAGAATTTGAATATGGCGTACATACCTCATCAAACTTCTTCATGTTCAGCGAGCTGTCAAAAGTAACGCATTCAATTTGTTAGAACAAACAGATAAAAAAAAAACCATATACATTTGTATAATAAATTAATAGAATTATATATAGAATGTTACTAAATGTTGTAAGCAAGCCTAGGGCTCTGTAGTGCTCGATGAATGCAGCCCTAAACCTAAATCTTTACTTATAGTTTTTAGTTCCAAAATATAGTTACCCTCCCACACACCCCACTAATTTTTGAAGTTAATAATCCGACAACCAATTTCAATTTAATACACACAAATAGAGGCTAAACAAATCTAATCGGCTCATGATACAAAATACAACTATGACCTGAATATACTGGACAACGATTCTATTCTTCATCTTCATGTACTTTCTTTATTTCATGTCTATTATTTGTTATTTCAAATAAAAAATATTCACAATTAACACACGGGTACCACGTGTCACATTTACTTATTTTTATAACTATGTATGTTTCTAAATGATAGACATATTTGAAATTCTCTTATTTCTTTTACAATGCAATATATGATCTCAAAATTTGATATAAAATTTATATTTTTGTAGGACATCGAATTATGCATAACCTTTTTATGGATATAATCTGTAGGTGGCGGAATAGGAGGGGCGGCAATGGACTTTGATGGGGCGACATTGGACGTTGTTGGAGAGGCGGCGGTGGACTTTGGTGGTTATGGATGGTGGTCAAGGTGCGGAATGGTGGTCAAAGGTCTGGGGGTGGTGGTCAATGGTCCAGGGGTGGTCAACGGTAAGGAGTAGTTTTGTACTTTCACATTTTCAAAACCATCTCATTTTAATTAAAAAAAAAAGACCTATTGAAATTTCAATAGTAGACACCAGCCCGCTTTTGGAAGAAAATTGGGTACTGGGCTATTAGCCACCGAAGTCCGTCTAAGAAAGTTCACCATTTGGGCCCACAATAAAAGTCCAACATACTCTACCTCATAACAGGGTACAACATCAGTTCAACCCGTTTACTTCGATCCATTATATCGAAGGCCGTTTATAAGGGTGTACAGTGAGTCCGACCGAACAGGGTCTCCGATTTTTGGGGGCTCTAATTTATGATCCATTAACCTAATACATATGTTTTGAATTCAGAAAAACATAATTTTTATATTAAATAACATGAAATATCAATCCAAACAATCCTACCGTCCCGATTAATACTATACGTTTGTTTTTTCACCATTTTTTAAAGATAATGTATAATATAATTTGTTTGATTGTGCTATTTTATTCTTAAATTTGATGTAGGGTTCATGATGACAAAAGAGTGAATAATTGAAGTGAGGTTCACAATAAAGAACGTACAAATGAGATTGTGAGCTAGTTCAAACATAACAATTTGAGTGTCACATATCAAGATGAAAAATATAAAAAAAAAATGATGGGACGGAAGGATATTGTGGAATAAAAACATATTAGAGAATAAAAATAACAATCGTAATGAAATTGTTTTATTTTCTTAAGGTTCTCATAGATAAAATTTTGCACAGGGCCTCCGAAATCTCTGAGACGGCCCTGATTATATCAAGGTGTTACTGACAATGAACAGAGACCCTTCTCTTATTGGTTTACAAGGTGCTTCTGCTACAATTATGAACATAAAATTATACATACTACTACATACTGCTAAAAGAACATTTGTACTACAGTTAACGACGTTATCTTTCTCGACTGGAACTTTGCCATGTTCAAGCTGATTCTCAATTAGTCTCGTTTAATTTGCGGAAAGGTCTAGCTAGCACATTGCACACCTGTAGCATGTGAGATGTAACTGACCATCCTAATGAGTAGGTGCGACTTGTGAGGGCGTGAGCCTAACTGAAAGCCGTTAATCAGAATCTGTCTCGCGAAATGGTAATGGAACTGTTTTTACTGCCCTATACTTTCCCACATTGTTGAGATGCTCATTTTCCAACCTGCGAAATCATGTAGATCAGATTTGTTCTAAAACATTGAACCAAATAATACGTGCTAATAAGAAGAACATATAGAGATGGTATAGATTTATGTTACCTATAGAAGTTCCAGTGTCCGCGCCTCATGACCTCCAGTGAAGCCAGGAGAAAGTCGAGTAAGCTTGACTGGAACATCCCAACGTTGAATCGCATCACTGTCTCCACCCATGCGACTCTAAGGAAGAAATTCAAGACCTATAAATGAAACTTAATCAGTAAATAAAGAAGAGTAATTTTGTTTAGAAATCAGGAGATAAGAGTGAAGTAGGGTAGAAGATAGGATAACTAACAATGGATACATAGTAAATGCTCTTGTTCTTGAGTACTAGATCATCTCTAAGCCATGCATTTTTCGATTTGCGGTTTAAAAGTCCCCAATCTTTGACAAAATCCCAGTACAACTGATAAACAGTGGCCACAAGTGAGGTCACCAACACGATGACCAACATCGGAGTTGATTGCTCCCTGGCATAAGTTAGCCTAGCCCCAGCTGCAACCATTGCGGAGACATATTTCCCCAAATTCGCAAGGTGGTCCTTGTTGTTTTCATCGAACCATCGCCTAGCGCACTAAATCATTTGCCAGATCACAGTAAGGTGGTAAGTTAGATTCTTGACATTTTAACACGTCTGCAAGAACACTGAACACCAAATGACTAGTTATGTATGTATGTGTACCTGCATTGCACGCCAATAGTAGGGCGCGAACGAGATGACGTAGGCAAGCTCCATATATAGTTTACCGGACTTGCAAGTATTGTAATGATCAGCTTTTGAACTTCCAAGAATAATATAACAGGCGGCTGATTCCATGTGCCTTAACAACGGTATCTGTGGAAAATCGTATCAACTTGTCTCAGTCATGAATTTGAAAGAACTGAATACTAGTCGAAATATATGCTCAAATACTGTACTCTGTGGACCATACCTGACTAGTGAGCTGATCAGCCATGAAAAAATCAACCATTAAAACCTGTTCACATTTTTGCAGAAGTTATTAATGTTGAAAGATGCTAATGTTATAGTATAAACATGCTAAAGCTATGAAATGTGTGAAAGTGAAACAATGAATGAGTACCTTGTAAAAAGGAGAGCATACGATGTTGCGAATGACTCTAAGGAAACAGTACCGCGTTGGACGATAACAAACATTGAATGGGCAGATGAGGATGCCAATAGAGCACTGAAAATGAACACAATAGTAGTACAATTATGAAATCTGAATATAATGATGTAAATTGATATCATAAAATACTTATGAACATTGCTTATATACCAATAGTAGAGTTCCAGGAATTAAGTCGACTTGGCGAGGTGATAAACCGGTGGAGAGTAAGACGAGATGGAGGATCATTGCTCCAACCACAGCAGTCATCAATGATGCACAGATGAGGAAAGCATCTCTATACTTAAGAGAGTTGTTAGGTCGAAATTCGAATATGAAGTTATAGTTAATCCTAGTGCTCTTCCACATGAACAAGTTGCATCCATACATGAACAAATGCAAACTTAGCAATGCAAACATGCTGCAAAAGAAAAAGAAATCAGTACGCAACTGAATGAAAACGGACACTAAAGTCTTCGGATTTTCATTTATAATTGAACATGCATTCATATTTACACCGAAGTTCAGTATGTACCTGAAAATGGGGTATATAGTCTCCATGTATGCAGATTGGGCCCTCGATGAGAACATACCGCTCACATGTGCCAAGGTTCCATACACAACAAACATCGTTACGAAACAACCTGTAAATAAACCTGCAAGAGTAAAAGTAGTTAGACATTCTTTTCATGTAGTATTTTCATGAATGTGACTGTTAATCTAAGACCTTCGTCTCATTTCAATCTCGACTACAGAGTTACGATACAAATACTTGTATGAGACTGTCTGATACGTCAGATAGGCCAAAAGTCAAGGTTAAGTATACTGTATAAGATCTTTTACTTCTGACTATCGTATAGTCGCAGGTTGTATTCAAGTAAAATAAGTATGAGGTACGTACCAACGAAAAAGTAACCATGTGAGAAGCTTTCTGAAGTTGAGGTCTCAAGAATTTCATAGTCCTTTTTCTGTCATGATTTGCAAAGTGATCTGTGAATAGGGACTCCACTTCGTCCATTAATCGTACCACCTAGTCATTTTCAAACACCACTTTAGTGAATAATCATCTCATAATCATCCCACTAACAATGTGTAAAGCTAAATTAACATACATTAATTTCTTTTCTGTTTCTCCATTTCTGGACATAATATATACGTTTCACATCGATCTAGCTACTCATCAGATCAGATGCTTACGTACCTTATCCGAGCTAATGAAATGGGATCTTTTCACTTCTTTGAGGTAACTTGTTGATGCTTGTTGATTTGAAACCTGTATGATAAATTTCACATACGTTAGAAACATTTCCTTTCCTAAAGAACATGATTCACCTTGTAATTCAGATGCTAAAACCTCCTAGAATCGAGAATGGTTCTAGGCCATATATACCTTATCGAACTTCTTGAGAATCTTCGTGAAGCCACCATATTCAACGAGCTGCCAAAAATAACATATATGTTAGAAATATAAAAATTGAATCATTTTATTCTGAACTACTATAATTATGTGTTAGTAGTAGTACCTGTATGTTGTAAGCAAGCCAAGGGCTCTATAAAGCTCCACGAAAGCCCCTCTTATCATCTTTTCAGCACACTCAATTTTCTTCCTGTTGACGCGTTCCCCTGATCCTTCCCTTTTCGGGTTGTTCACTATGTCCTCCCATAGGGAGGATGTGAGCGTGGATATTGTAAGAGCTGGTGTTGTGGCGGGAATTTCAATTCTCATGCCCGTCTTGGTGTAGATTCCCTTCTTCGAGCTCACTTGAGGGGCGGAATTAGCAAAACTCATTCCATTTTTCTCTAATGTAACCATAACATCATCCGTTTGCGATTCCGCCTCTGAATACTCACTCATCTTATCTAATATAACATGATGAAATGAGAAGAGTAGGTGTAAGTTTAGCCTCATGCAAAGATTTCCAAAGTACCATGTAAACATCGACTGTTTTGAAAATTACACTAGAGCGGGTAGGGGTATAAATGTAATCTTTTATCAATTCAAAAGTCAAATATTTTGACTTTTTTATTTTTTGCTAAAATGCTATAATCATTTTAAACACAAAATATTGTCGAAAAGTTACTAAAATAATATATAGAGTAAAAGAGTAAAGAAATCACCTTGAGAATTGTGGCGGGAAATCGAACTAGACGGGGAGATAAAACCAGGATCGTGGCCCCTCTTCGTGGAACCATGATTTCTCCGGCGATGATCGCAACTGATAAGACGTTTTAGATCCAACAACGTTCTAAGCTGCTTGTTTAAGATGTCACCTCTTTCGACAAACTCAGCTTCTTTAGTCATGTAGAATTGGTTCACTTTGTTTAGCTCATCGTCTAACATCTCAAGAAACATCTTCACCTGCACATAAAAGCTCAATTATTATTTAGACTGTTTAGTAAAATGACATACTGATAACTGATACGGTGATCATCGATAACAATATATACCTCGTCTTCTTCGGAAAAGAGTTGAGCAGCCTCATCAGTGTGATAAACACCAAGTTCTAATTCATCTCCTCCTTCTTCACATGAACTAGCTTGGTTTTTAACCTGTAATTAAATTATATTTATAATAAATAAATAAAACTGAATGAATTTTAACTGAGCCTAACTATTTACTCATGTTTAAAAAAAAACTTCTGCTGCTGATCATTAATGGTAATGTTTACTATTTTGTTGTTTTGCATCCCTTTCGGTGTTGTTTAATTCGGTTATCCGGTTCACGATTCTTTCGTGAGAAACTTGACACTAAAGTACTCGCTTTTCCTGCTTTAGCGCCTTTCTCAAAGAAAAACTCCAAACCGAGCAAATAGTATTAAAAGTGTCATTCATAATTTATTATTAAGAATTATAAAAGAAAATTTTGGGCAATTGCATGATGATCGGTGTAACACGTTTCTTTGGCGCTTTAATAGCTTTAAGCGCATTTCTATTTTTAAATTTTAAATAAAGTCCGCATCATGCAAAATAGTTATTACAATTAGGCTCCGTATGATTCAATTTACAAATTACAGTCTCTGGTTCAGGTAACTATAAATTTATTTAATTGAAATTTATAATTCAAATAATTTTCCATAAAATTCAATTCAATTGTCAATACTTAAAATGGTAATTAAAAATCAAGTATCAGAGTGAAATGTTTTGTGTTGCATGTGGAAATTTGCACCGCTTAAAAATCTTATGTACAAAGTGACTAAAAAAAAAAAATCTTATGTACAAAGCGCGTAAGACCATTTTATAATGTTTCCACAAATTTACTTTGTGTCAAATCTGTTTCCACTTTCAGAAAAAATCTCGATTTGCAACCCATCATTACAGGTTTTTTTACGTGCCACATATATTTATAAAATTAAGAAATTAATTAAACTTGCAAAATCGGGTAGCTAAACGTTTGGTAAACAATCACGAGCTTTCTATTCAGAAACATTTCCTTTTAAAAGTTTCAAAAATCTTTAAACTTGGAAAAAGAAAAAAAAATTGCCACCTTTTTGCCTTTCATAACTTAGCTTGCATATATTGCACTAAAATATCATTTACCATAAATAGAAAAATACTAAACTGCAAGAAACCTTAGATTTTCTCGAACCTGTTCGTCGACGCCTGCAGGATCTTCTTCGGCAGTAGTACAACTCCGACCGTAGATTTTACATGCAACGGAACGAAACTTATCGAAAACGGACCGTCCCAAATCGGTCGAGAAATGCTTTGATACTCTTGCGAGTTTGATCTTTTTGATGTGTTTTTTGAGTAGCCAGTAGTTGACAAATGCATCCTTCCATTCCGGTATGAGCTGAGCTTCTAGCTCCTTCGAGAACTTTACCATGGCGGAGACACGGCGGTGGTTGGTGGCGGTGGAAGGTGGCTGAGTAGTATTACTATTATTATTATTAGGTGGAAGATGAGAAAACGAGAAGATGGATTTTAATTATTAATGTGGAGAAGTTTAAGAGTGCAACACAATGTATTTATAAGAGTAGATATGATAATTACGCTTTCGTCCCTAAAACGTGTGTTGCTTAAGGAAAGTTGGAAATTACATTATGTGCCCCAATGGAATGTGAATATTGTGACATATCGACACGACAAAGATAGTTGTTAAATCTGTTTAATATAAAGTACATCCATATACTTTAGATTGTATATTGTGTAAGAAACATAAATATAAGCAAGTTGTGCCTGAAAAATGTATTATTTTCGTGTTCAACTTTTTAGATTTGCATCTGGAAAAAGTCCATAAGAAATTGTATTTTATCATATGGCGCACTATAAAAATTAAATAAATAATAAAATTCAATTTTAGTTCACGTTTAATTCATTTGTAAAAATTTAAAATGAACGATTGATATAAAAGATAAATAATCAAAGTTGAACTGAACTGGTATGTATTGAATCGAAGACTTGATTTTTCCAGACAAATCAATCAACACAGTACTTCTATTACAAGTTGATGGGTCGGGCTGCATGTGGTTGCAGCTTTGGTTGTATGCATTGGTATGTTCATCATATGTCATTAATATCCCCACTTAAAAAAATATCCGTTCTGAGGTTTTAATATGCATCTCGATTACTTGGAAGTTGATCAAAATGATAAAGGTTAGGTTAGTAAAATTAGAAGTTTGGAAATTTCAAGTGGAAAACATATACACCACATGCATTAAACAACTCAATGTAAAATCTTACGATGACTGAATATTAACATTTTTATATATTTACAGGGTTTAAACATCTAAACATCTGAATAAAATACATCATATAATACCATTTAAACGGACAATCATTGGTTAACCATATAACCATACCAAATAATATAGGGTATCCTAAATACATTTGCCATCTGTGTTCTT
Source organism: Plantago ovata (assembly GCA_028274465.1). Lineage (NCBI taxonomy): Eukaryota > Viridiplantae > Streptophyta > Magnoliopsida > Lamiales > Plantaginaceae > Plantago > Plantago ovata. The sequence goes on along the minus strand of CM051456.1, from coordinate 127,064,391 downwards.
CCACATTCTTCATCCCCAATTGACAATAAATTGGCCATGATAAAAAGGTACCACTAAAGTTACCACTTAGAACTCCCTAAATAACACTCTGGCCCTAAACTTTCTACACTTTTATCAAAGTAATAGAACACAACACAATTTGAAGGATCATATTCACATCTAGGTCATCATCATTTCGACAAGAATATAGTATATAAATGTACTATAGAGTTTGAACAAGAAAAGTGTTCGAGAATTGAATGGTTAATATGTAACGTCGATCGACAAGAATAATTTCTTATTACCGATCTTTTCTTTGGAGTAATTATTATTACCATTTACCTTTTTGAAATATTGAAATAATAATAATGCATACGTAAGCATAAAGAGACATTTTTACAGTACATGCACCATTGCGTAAAGTGGAGAACAATTTGAAGTGATATTTTCTTTTTCAAGCGACGGCTAGCTACAAACTATTAGTGCCGTTTCGTGTGAAAGCTCATTAGTGCGCGTTCTTTTTAATTAAGAATTAAGAACTAAGCTATGCAGTGCGTGTTGGATTAAGATGACACCTACTTAACCTAATCACAGGTGACATGGGGGAGACATGGAGTAATTAATGTCTATGCTTGGATTTGACACCCTAAAATGATATGCCACGTGTTTGATTATCATAAATGATTAATTTTATTATTTTTAGATGTGACACTAATACTATCTGCGACAAGTCATTGTCTCTCAATCTCTCTCATGCTGATCAATCATGTTTTATTTATTCACACTCAAATGCAGAAAATACTCTTCAACAGTCTTCCCCTTTTAAATTTAACATTTCATTCATTTAATTTTTGATTTTTCTTAAAACACTTTACTCTTTAAACAATTTAAACATGTAAAAAAAAAAAAGAAAAGGAATGAAATGGAAATCAAAAGAAAACATATACTATAAATTGAGGTTTTGAATTTAGGAATTAAGGAAATCAAAATGTAAAAGACTGCAAGCTGGAAGAGATATTATATTCGAAATACTTGGCTAGCTCTTTTCAAGCTTATCTAAAATATGACTTCATTAAACCCGCAGGTATGTATGAAGTAATGGAAATGCATGGTGTATTGATTGACTTGCGTGCTCTTTGTGTTTAACTTGTGGTTCTCTAATTTGTCGTGAACAATTTTATGTAGAATTTCACTACTGGCATTATTAATTAATATCAATCCTTAAAAAAGTCCATGACAAAGCCCCTCACCCCCAGATAACATCTAAAATCATCTATCCGAAAAATTTGGAATTAAATATATCATTGTATTTTAAAAGGCTAGTAGTATTTCTGAAATTCCTCCATTATATCTTTAAGCAGTCACATTGTATTTCAAAGGAAGACTGGTACTTATGTTGCATACGTACCGTCACCGTGTTTAAAAGGGTAAGGAGTGTGGGGGTTATCCGTAATCGTATACCTTCATTTTGACTTACATGGATTTTCATGGAATATTATGTGACTATATGTCTATATGAACTATGAAGTACGTACTACGTTGTACCCATATTACTTTGGGCTTAAATGGCTATATTTAGCAGTGATAAATAATTAAATAACTTGAGATTGAACGCTAATGATTTGGAAACAAATGCATTAAACGGGAATAATAATATGCTTCAGCACATGTCTAAAGTGGATTCTGTACAAAACGAGTAAGTCATATCATATGGATTATGGCGGCCCAGTTTCAGTGATCCGGATCCGATCCAATGACACTTTGTTTTGCGTGGACTGTCAAGTATCCAACCCGCCTCACACATTCTGCTAATTAAGGCATCAATTTTATGGGTTTATGAGATGTTAAATCAAGTTTAATGCACTTACAAAACACATGCAGATATGTGAGTTCTATATATGTAGAGTCCACTATTATGTGTATTAGTATGTGTTTTGTCGATACATTTAGTCTAACATAAAATAAACTACATTGATTGTATTCTCTTTATTATATGTTTTCCTTTATAATTTAAGGAGATGAACTATGAAAGTTTTCATTTAAACATGCACTACTGAACAATGTATCTTTTTACTCCAGAATACAATTTTATATCCTTGTTTGTATAGTTTAATATATACTGCAATCAATTAATGGCAGCTAGCTTTCTCTTTAGCTTTGAATGATCGAGTCAAAATGGATATAAGTGTAGCATTTATAATTTATATGTAATGTTCCATAATTCTTTATAGTTGAGTCATAACTCATGAGTGTATTGTATATCCTTTAAAACTTTTGTAGTTTCAAATAATAAATCTTAAATACATTTTCATTTTCATTTGAAGTTTTTATGATATAGATTTTAGAGTCCACACGATACATCGAGTTAAAGATAAATATATACTAAAAGAATATGTTGTTGGGTTGCAGTAATACGCGTGAAGAAAACTAAAAATAGAAATTGGAAATGTATGTAGGTAATGGAATATTGAAATGCATGAATGAATTGTGAATGCATTCATTGTCACGAAGGTTGTTTGGGGAAAAAATGGTGTAACTTTGGAGTAAGCCAGTAATAATTGATGTGGAAATGTTACTTTATTAGGTAAGGTTTGCAGCTCCACTAAGTAAATTTAATTTAATTTAGTGGCATGCAATTTAGTGTACTACAGTACAAGTACAATGACTACGTGCCTTCTGGCAAATTGGCAAAATGTGGTAAACATCCAGATAGATGCTACGTGTGAATTCCATTACTTCGAAATCTCTGGATTTGATTAAAAGCTGGAAACAAAACTATAGTACTAGTATAATACTATAATCGTATGTATTGCAATAAATTAATTAAGCTGTGAATATTCCATTTGTCCTAATTACGGTTTGTTATATCATTGGGGTATAAATACACCCCTATCAATGTACAATGTTGATCTTTCATAACCCTCAATGTAGCCCACATGCACAATGAAGGGTGCACATTAAGCTCCCATAGGAATAGAAGGTGAATTCTCTACACTTATTTTTGTTGAATTTTTCATAATTTATTTGATTTTTTATTTACTTTCAAATTACTAAGACTTCATTAATGAAATTATGCTATGAAAGTATAATATTTAGACTTTCACAATATTATTAATTATTTTTCGGAGTAATTTGAACTTAGTGAAAGATGAAGCTAAGTTAACGAAAAAAGTAAAGAATTTACTCAGAACAAAACGAGTACCAAAAAAAAATTCTTTTATTCCTATGCTCTTTCAAAAGAAAAAAAAACAATTTAGTTGGAGTTCCCTAGTGATGTCATGAGTCTAGACTTATTGAGTACTCGAATCGGCTCAACTCATTAAGGCTTGAGCTCAACTCGCTCAATAAGATTTTCGATCCGAGCCTGTTTTTTTTGCTCGATCGGTTATGTTATTCGAGTTCGACAATACTCGGCTTAGCTCGACTCGGCTACGAAGTGAAAAGTGAAATGCATCTTACTCCAATCACATGTGCAGTATATATTGTTAAAATTCCAAAGTTCAGCATAGGTTGTGAGTTATTTTAAATTCCACATATAAATTGGATAACGTATTCTCTTAATAAAAGATTTTAAGAGATTGATGACCATAGCATAGCATGTTTTGCTTCATTATTTCAACATTGAGATTGTGATCTCCACAACTGTAGAAGTACATTGCCTACAGGCTGCATCTAACAAGAAGGTTCAAGATTTGGGCCCAACCCAGCTTGTTTGATGGAGAGGGTGGTCATGCATAAGCCCACTTTTTGTTATACTTCGGACGTTCTTGTTCAAGTGCAGATGACGTTTTTTAACCCTTGAAAACATGAATGATTTTGGACCGCATTGTCTATAACATAGCCATTAGACCTGATCCATGTAATTTGTTCTTGAAAACGTGAGCTCAATATACACATAAATGGTACGCAGGGCGATAGTCTTTCTAAGCTTCTCAAGTATCAAAATCTTATCATTTAATGGTTATTAGTATAAGATTTATTGTTATATCACGAACAAGGTACCTTATTGACTGCATATGACAGTTGTGGACGTCAACCGAGCCTTGGCCTAAGCTGCTTCGAAAGGCCTAGGGCTCTACCCCTTGGCAGAATCCGACATTGCTAGACTATCTTCATCAATGTGACTAATTTAGTCCGACCATAAAATTGAAACTAATTCTCTCTCATTACATTATTCACATGTTTACCAGAGTCCAACAACCCCATCTTTCTACAAGGACATATTGACATCAACCCAACTCGATTCATAATAATTTCCAAACCAGTAACATACCGTCATGTGTATAATTTCCAAATCAATAATATACACCGTCATGTAACACAATCCGAATGGGTATTGTGTGGTAATGAGGCCTCATATGGACAAAAACATTCGGGAAACGACAATAACATTGTGATATTTGCCTAAAAAACCGTGAAATTACACCACACCACTTACCAAACACCGGCTAACATAGATCGGTTAAACAAGATGAGTTGTTTGGGGTTGTGACCATGGAGCATTAACTTCTTTTAAAAATACTTTCTTTTGTTTTGTAAGTACAATCAGTTGGTGTGGTTGATGATGAACAATTGAACTCAGTAGTCTAACCTATCTAGCTTCAATTGACAATGATAACAACTATCCATCTTCATTTGCACCTCAATGTTGAGCACATCCCTGATCCCTGCCTGTATCAAGGCTGGTGTGTGTCATTGAGTTCAATTCGTCAATGTGGAACTCGCAAATTGACTATAAATAAAATACTACCACTACTAGATACACAAAGGGTTTCTGAACTTTCTCCCCGAACAAGTTCAACTGTTCAATAACCGATCTTAACTTCGACAAATCGTTAAAACACTAACCGCCCCACTCCGTCGTCCCAAGCTCAATTTCATTAGTATCATCACTTATTCCCAGTGTGTATCACTTTCAATACATTTTCAGTAACTGTATGGAATAGTTACATGTGATTGATTTGCAAATTGCTATATGACTAGTTAATCATATCATTGAAAAAACACAGTAATTATGAATTAATCAGAACTCAAAAGCACATAAATTCATGCATAACATAACATGATCTAGAATACATAGAAAATTGTTCATTAACTAATAATCTAATATTGCTCGACCAGATTAGTTGTACGATGAAATGAACTGAAATGATTGTAATTACTGCTAAGCAAGTAGTGATGATTCATAATATGCAGAAAAAGGATTTTAAGTTTTTAATACTTTCTCATACAAATGTGCTGTCTGCTACAAGATCAATAAAAAGAAAGAAAAGTAAAAAGAAAATGACGAAAGGACATTTTCCATTTTCAGTTGATAGAAATGGATTGCTCGAGTTGAAAACTGAAACTTCTATACTCTGCTCGCGAATTCCCTAGACAACAAAACATCAGCCAATCAAATCCACCCACGTCACATCTTAATCCACCTGGCTAACTGTGTGGGGTTCACCACACCGGGCACATGTGCACCATCGCTTTTCAGAATATTAGCCACCTCAGCGTAGCTCGGCGGCGGCGTCGGTTTCCCACTCGGCTCAGCTTCACCTAGATTGGACCGGCTCCTCTTCAGCTCAGTTGGGTTCACAGCAACAGCTTCGGCTCGGGCCGGGTCGAACTTTTGGCCCAGCAGAGTGCCCTTGGTTAGAAACTCGTAAGCCATGTAGCCGGCTAAGAGCCGGTTTGAAGACAGCGGCTGGGGCTCGGCTTGGCGAAACGGCATCGTTGAGGTTAGGTTTGGTCTGGGTAGTGGGGGCCCACTAACGGCGCGTGTAACGGACGCTGGTGGGAGTAACGGTCTTGGTGACGTGGCAGGGTAAAACATCTCCCTTTCTTTTCGCTTCCGTGAGTCCCCAGCCGTTAACATTCTTCGAGAATTGTAACTCATCTCGACCGTCCGTTTTATTTTTTCAAAAAGAAATGAAAAATTCAAGATAAGATAATCGAAAGCGCCACGTCACCAGGATTCTTTAGAAAAATCGAAAATATATATTTATTTTTTTTAACGGCAAAAAAAAAGGAAAATGAGAAGGGTGAAATCGGAATTTGGTTTGAATTGAACAAGAAAAGTGAAAGGGACGGGGAACAGTTAATTTTAATGGAGATTAATATGAAAAAAAAAATTGGGGAGATTTCGCAAGAGAGGATTGGAGGCGGCGGTGACGGCGGTGGTGGAGGCGGCGGGAGGAGGAGGGATTGGGCGGAGCGGAGAGGAGTTTTAGAGTTAGAGAGAGAAAGAGAGGAGTGAGAGAAATTGATTTGGAGGTTTTATAGAAGAAGAAGAAGAAGAGAAATGGAATGGGTGTGTATCAATGTGTCTGGATCTGGAATTTATATAACCCCGCTAAGGGCGTGTTTGGTTCTGTAATATTAATTACTCTCCTTATTTTTGGCTTCAATTCTAAGCTCTTGGGTTGATTGCTTTTATTCATTCCTTTTTTTACTTTTGTGCAAATTACAATCAGTGGAGTGAGTTCTTTTCATTTGAATTTTAGGGAAAAAGGGGATGGGGCATTGAAGGATTTTGTCGGTTCGGTGAATGTGTTGTTGACGTGATGGAAAGTGGTGTTTGTAACGTTTAATGAGGTTAGGGTCAAAAGTTAGTCAGCGTAAAGGAGATTTAGGTATTACGAGTCTTTTTACTACACATGTGGCATGAGGCCGAGGGTGCAATCGGTGTAAACCGGAAATAAGTTAAACCTATTTGACTCCAAATTTAGAATAACATTTTTTTATTTTAATAATGTGTATATAGTACTATTTATGTTATTTAAATAACATTAACGACTGTTTTTTCTACCCTACATGACATTGTTGTGACTCGTGGTGCTTAAAGTTGTGTACCATCTTGTATTATGTGATTTATACCTTGAACATTATGAAACATCAATACACCATGCGACACTATAGCAGAATAAACACATTAAAGACGACATAAAAGCTACACATCTTATTGATATTGGAGGTGTAATACCCCACATCTCATATTTGTCAAAAGCGGGTGAGATGAACGTATATACGTGGACCACTGGACTCATATGGTATGAGACTCTTTGAATGATATCAAAATCAAATTCGTGCGAGCTAAGTTAGTGGAAGATGTGTGTGTCCTAGACATAAGTAACCTCGAGGGCCCGATGGGCTGGATCTCGGCCCATCAGTGGTGAGATCGTTATATTAGATTTCATACAACATGTTTTACCTTTGAGTTTTAGATCCATAGTTTTAATTATCCACTTGGCGAGCCATACCGAAAAATAAGAAACTTTTGATCATGACAAGTGGTTCCATTTGAATCAATGCATTAGAAAAGACAATACATATGAATGTTTTTCACTAACTTGACTAATTCGTTAAAAGATGTTTATAAGGTTTTCATATATATAGTTATATACTCATCACAGTAAAATCCATCTCCACTAAAGTAAAAAATAAAATAAAATAAAATAAATATAGCAACTAAACTTGCACATAGGAGGAAGAAAAGGACGAATATAGCAAAGGAAAGGAAACTGTGTAAGCAATTTGATTGGATGGAACCAAATTCCAATGGCACAAAATCGGAAATTTGTTTTAGAATTATCTTCCCTTTCAGTCTTTCATTCATCAGTATTAGTCATTTCCTTCACATTGTTACTAAATTTTCAGCATACCACACCATTAAGGAAAATCCTTTACTACTTTGATAGTTGTCTCGCACCATATATCTGATAAATGTTCTTATCTACCATATATCATAATGACTTACTATACATTATTAATATATATATACATATATAAGGTTCGGTTCTCTTGATCTGAACTGAATGAATCTGAACTGAACTTATTTGTAGTACAAGTATAAAATAATATTAGACAAATCTGAACTGAACTGAACTTAATGCATCTGATGTTACGGTCTAAAATTTCACTTGACATGACACGTTAAATTCACTTCATTTCTTCCAACCTTTTTTCCCATTTAAGTAATGTGCTATTGGCCTGCATATGGTCTTGCTTATTACTCATACTTTTGTCATTCATTAATCGTAAGTTGTAACTTGAACAAAGAGACAACACATGAAAAAAGGTGAAAAATGTAATCGGAACCAACAAGTGGCAACAACTATGAATCGAGGAACCGAACCAAATAGTGACATCGTTGATTCCGGTTCAACTGTACTGGAACCAGGAGCTGCTGGTTCATATAAGTGGGTGGTTCTGTTGGGCCACATTATAAAAAGAGTAAATCTCGTTAAAATAGTGGTTTTTAAATTTAGATAGATATTATTTTTATTTTCTAAATTGATCTGTTACAAAAATTTCACCCACATAATAACGGCCGATACCGCTGGTTCCAGTTCCATAAATGGATGAATGCTAAAAGTAAATGATTCTTTTTTATTTTTTGAAACGTCAAATCTAACTATCCTAATCCTACTCCTACATTATCATCGTACCAATTTTAAAAATCCAATAAGTCTATATCACTCCAATAAGACTATAAGAGTAAGACCATACAACCTTATGAATCCGTCGGGGTTTGGAACTCCCGACCTCTCATATGCTACTCCAGGACTTTTATCACTCGGCTATCTTTATAAATGATTCTTGTTAGAAATAAAGATTACTTGATTAAAAGAGATGATAATATTCTTTTCTTATAGATTCAAATCTCACCGGAAACAAATTTTATATATTTTGAGTGGAGACCATCGCAACAAATTATGGTTTAATTTGGTTTACTTGATTTACGGATTGCATCCGCCCGTGACGGATTCCCGACGTAATAAGAAAATAATAAAGATCAATTGCATACGCCTAGGAAAAATAGTCAAACATGTGAACAATGGGTCCTTTAATTTCTTTTGATGTGGCTGATATATGTGAAATTGAAATGCGGCGCTCACATATTACTGCTGAAAACTGAAAAGGACTATGCAGTATGCCCAGAAGTGTCACAACTCACAATGTAAACGAAAAAATCAATTACTATAAATTAAAATAAACAGACGAGTTAATGATTCCAATAAATTAAATAAATGCATCTATACATTTTGTGACATTGCATGTGACACTTCGGCAACATTATAGAGAAAAACGAATTAAAATGATTACTAATAGCCGATAAAATGACTGGTGTGGTGGTTCATCAGTCACATTCACATCCATGTTTCTAACAATGTCCAAAATATGATTTTATCACAAGTTCCCTTCAATTTATGAATTTCGGTCCTTAATATCAAAGCTTTAATATTTATTTTATATTTTCCTTCTTCAACTAGAGTATTAAAACTTCTAAATGGAAAAAATACGGGTCCGAACAAATACCCTGCAACATAAACAATTCAAGTACAGTACCTGTGTTATACAAATGAGTTGATAAGCAAAAATGCCAAGTTTCCAGTTAGCACAAACAAAAGTAGTGCTGTGACTATCAAACTCAAAAACTATACTAAACCAAGCTAAACTCAAAAGTCAAAACTGTGGTGGTATTCTATTAGTTAACAATACAGAACACTCTCTCTGGGAAACTCACAAGAAACCAGCTATCAGGTTGTAGGAGAACGTTTCCGACCTGACCGTGAGCTTCACGAAAAAGCCATATTAGACAGGCTATATAAGCTACTAGTCGTCTGTGACAGAGGATTACCGAGTCCGGATAACCCTTGCTTTCACGAATTAGCATCCACGCACAAACATGCAGGATGAAAATACACTAATTTCTAAACCTTCTGCTTATCTACGAAACTTCATTTGGTAAAGATCATGAGCAACGTACCCTACTGTCACGCACCGACCATCAAATATTCGACCCTGTAAACAATGTGCTGCCATACAAGCAGCCTCAGCTCTCCTATATTCCACAAAAACAGCACCAGGCTCAAATACATCCCCAAATCCAGCCAGATTGTCCTTTTTGTCAGTTTCTTCTGAAGCACCTATACTCTCAATAAAGTCAGATTCCGCAGCATTCACTATTTCTGCATCAGTTTCTCCGGCTTTCACTTCTGGCTCTGTCAACGGCTTGTTTACCATCTCAATGTCCCTCACTGGATTAGATTCTGCACCATTAACATTGCTTTCCAACTCATTAGTTAAAGCACTTGGTTGGATAGCAGATTCCCCTGCTAGATTATCACTATTCTGGTGGCTGGGAGGGTCTTCAGGGGTACTATTCTCATCTGAAGGTTTTTTAATCATTTCATCTTTCTTAAGATTGTCACATACATCGTCACCTATCAACCCAGCTCCACTTAACACCATAGATATGCCTAAACTATTAGTATTATCATCCACTTTGATGGCTTCTGCAACTTCATTATTTTCAGATTGAGTAGGAGCTTCTGATGTATCTAGTCTGTCATCTTCTCTCAACTCATTGATGCTATCGTCTAATTGCTTAGTTACATGACTCTTATCATCTAAGTCAACCGCATAAGTAGAAGCATCCATGTCCTTAGTTTCATGAGCTTCAGCCGTATGAGCAGTGTCATTAGGCTTCACAACATTAATGTCCTTAGTTTCATGAGCTTCAGCTGTATGAGCAGAGTCATTAGGCTTCACAACATTAATGTCCTTAGTTTCATGAGCTTCAGCTGTATGAGCAGAGTCATTAGGCTTCACAACATTAATGTCCTTAGTTTCATGAGCTTCAGCTGTATGAGCAGAGTCATTAGGCTTCACGACATTAATGTCCTTGGTTTCATGAGCTTCAGCTGTATGAGCAGAGTCATTAGGCTTCACAACATTAATGTCCTTGGTTTCATGAGCTTCAGTTGTCTGAGCAGAGTCATTAGGCTTCACAACATTAATGGCTTTCACCGTACCAAACCTATATATCATTTGGCAGAAACATTAAATATTATACATAAATAAATAAATAAAGAATAAAACTTGTTACAAAACAACCTGGTAGAAATAAATCCTAATTATGAAAATATCAACCTGGAGCATTCTAGCCTTATATCTTCTAATATTTCTTCCAGCTCCGATTCAGACAATGCCAGGAGACCTACAGGATCCAACTGCAATAAAGAAAAGCTCATTAATAGTGAAAAATTATTAAACCAGAACACGTATTCACAACGCATAGGAAAAGAAATAAGCTGTGTGTGTGTGTGTGTGTTGAGGGGTGTGTCGGGGTTATTTAAAAACAATACCACATTTCTCAGTGTCAGAACAGTTGTGGGATTCGCTAGAAGTGACTTTGCATGATCAGGGATCCCATAAAATGGTGGTTCTCCAACATTTTCCTAAACAAAAACATGAAGGTCAGCAAACAGTTGAGAGGATAACAAAACTACAGGAAACATATGACATAATAGAACGATTACACAGAGTAAAAAAGAGAAAATACCACCTGAACAGCATTTGGAGTTGCAAATACAGCAGTTATAATTTGTCCACCTAGCTTCATGCCATTAAGACCCACGCAGGCCTTAGAACTAACTGAATGGTCAACATACTATGGTAACAAACAATTAGTCTCTGGTACAGTCGATAAGTTATGATACATTGAACGACGGCTAATGAAGCAAAAGGAACATGAATTACAAGAAGGATAAAGAGTCATACAAATATAGATGCAGAGATATTGCCTGGTATAAAAAAAATTTATGCAAGTGCATGGGAATTATTCCAATAACTATATACCTCAAGATAAGCACTTTGATCATTACTATCAGCAGCAAGTTTAAAGTGGTATGCCTTCACAGATCCAAAGCCTCTAGCAATTTCCAAAAGCTGAAAAAATACATGCATAAGTTGCCCTCTAAAGACATGAAGAGTAGGAGACTATCAGCAAAAAAGCTCAACGGTAACTTACCATCTGAGAAGAAATTACCCTTGAAATCCCACCAATGAAAATCTGTAATACAGAAATTACGCTTGTCAGGACACGGGCAGGGTGATAAGGATTTACGGATTAACCAGTGCTCACCCAAGGTATTCTTTTTCATCATTAAATTACAGATTTCCAAAAGACATAACTGGACAAAACTGTTACTGATCAAAACAACTTTTTAATCTCGATGAGTTATGATCTTCGTAATGACACAGGACATGTGCAATTGCTTTATGCATGCATAGGCGCTTTTCCTACTTCCAGAGGGAAATAATGTGGATATAGAGGTAAAAACATGGAAATACAGCATTATTTCTTTTCATCAACTATGAGTTCCAAATTCATCATGTGTTTCTCCTAGTAAAATTACAAGGAACTAGCTTGAAGCATATTTCACTGCAGTAAACATATAGGAGTGCTTGGCAATTGGCATAACTGCAAGAAACAAATCAAAAGCTCCTAAATAATATTGTTGTTGCAGGACGCTAATACTACTAATTATAAACGAATTAATAGTAAAAAAGGTTAACCCAAAGCAAAAGGTACACCATATTTAACCAGGGCAACCAAATAATCAACAGTAAAAGTTTTAAACATATAATGCTGAAAATGCAGGATATCAAAAGAAAAACACACTATTCTCCCCTCCAAAGAGGTGAAATGTGAGTGGTTTCACTATCAATGAAAGAAAGAAGCAAGACAATTCATCCTCAACGACGAGTTTACTTAAGAGTTTTCTCAGAGGCAAAAGAATGCATGGAAAAAGTTCCACAACATAAGCTCCTTAGGGGTCTTATAGCACACTCAAATTTGCATTATGGTATTCACTATTGAAACACAAATACAGCCAGCTATAACGTTTCAGATGCGTACCTTGTGTGGAGAGTCTTCAACAATGTTACTAACTGGGTCAACAGCAATCACTGATTTCTCATAGGGACCAGTCTGCACGAAAATAGCAACTGTCTGAAAACCTGCTACATGAATAATAACCACAATTTACCTTAGAAACGGCAAATTATACAGAGAAATACTTTTTAACGGAAATAGCTGTCTCTATAGAAAAATAAAGGCCAGAAAGTTTAAGAATCAACAGAATGTAGCTGGCTATTGGCAAGAACAGGACTGCGCCAAAGACTTTAGCAGATATTGCTGCAGTAGTACTTAGATTTTGCATAAAGTTTTAGCTACAGCAGTTGATAAATCATACATGGATAAACGAGGATCAATATGCCAAAAAGTACTCAACATATGGATTGAGTTCGTTCATTATACCATTAAGGTTGAAACTTGGTTTGTACAGAAAAAAGAAAAATAAATAAATAAAAATTTCAAAAGTATTAACAAAATGATCTCTGTTCAAGCCTCAAATTTTGGAGTAAGGGTAGATACTGAAAAGAAAACCAATACTGTCCTAGGAACGCAACATTGCTAGAAAGCTCGGAAATATCACATTATATGAAAATAAATGCAATTTAGAGCATAAACAGATTGCAAACTATAACCACCCAAAGAGAAAGGGAAGCTGCCACCAGCAAAATATTAGACATTCCTATGATACTAAATTACTAATGATCCCATTTAATTTTTCTTGACATACTCAACAGAGAAAGAAATCTTGTAAGGTGTTGAACAATCGTACCAAAGACAATTTATTCCAAAATAGGACATGATAAACAGTTATTCGAAAACGCACACGTATTGTTTGATTTGATCCAAATGGATTGGATCAATAAATAATTTTCTCTGGAATTTCCGTGAGTTGTGAGATAAGAATATGGAATATCCTTGTTTTGAGAGCACCCATGGCAGAAAATAGAAGAGTTAAATGCAAAGTAATTACACTCATAATGACTGAAAGGATCTGATAACATAATCTCTGAATCACGTGCCAACACGACCTATGATAATATCAAGTTGGAAAATGAGAGTGAGCAAAAGACAGAAGTTTGGCTGTGTTCAAACAGAGTGTTGGGCTTGTCTCGACGGGCCCAGTTTTGGTTGAAGCAGTTCTGCAGTTACTGGTTTAGAAACTAATATGCAGACTGCCAAGTTGAAACAGGTAGAAGTGTAATTTGAATTGGATCATGTTGATAATGATTGGATTGATGGGGTATAACCTTGTCACCACTACTAGTACGTGACTGTCGGTGTAAATACAAAATATTCAACTAGCTACAGAAAAATATCAAGCTTTGTAGCTGATCCACAACTTGCGATGGATTGTAACAAGGGCAATAACTGAAATGCCTGCACAGCAAGAAGAAGAAAAGTATGGTCTTACAGTTACATCAGTGTAGTCCCTGGGGCGCCTGAGTTTAAGGTTGGAACCGGAAAAGATATTCCATCAAAAGCAATAGCAGCAGATGCATCCTCTGGTGTCAAAAATTCCAAAAGTGCCTGGCCCTTCTCCTTATGTATCTGTAGTTGAAAATGGATGAGCACAGTTAATGTTATTTGCGAAAAAGGTACAAGTATAGTAAGCAGACTACAAAAGAAAAGGTGGGGACATACCATACAGCTGATGCAAGGCTGGGTTCCTTGAATATAATTTACACCAGAAGACAGCAAAAATTTGTTAATGCATTCCATTAAGTCTTTCTCGGAGGCCGAAGATGGTAAGTTCTCTGCATAAAGCCTCCTCATAGGTCGTGTGGCTTGAGTTAGCTGGACGGATTCAATGGCATGTATCTTTGAAGGTAAGGTAAGATGAGAAATCCCAACAGGGTTCACTACAGGTTGAATAAGAGGGGTGCCAAGGGGAAACTCCTTCATCTCTACTGACTTGTTTTGGTTTAAGGTGGTCAAATTATTGACAGTTGAACTAGTACTTATGCTGTCCTTTCCAACAGGTGGCAAATCCCAGCCAAACACTTTCCTTTCTGGAGATCGTCGAGTAGGAGAAGGCGTCTTAGTAGCAGTATCAGATTTCCTCTTCCTAGGCGAATAGCCTCCAAGACCGCTTGCAGAGCCAGTATTTCGCCTGTAATGACTACTAGATCCATTTGAAGACATTTTCTTCTTGTCAACATCAGAACGATCCATACCCGCTCTGTCTCTTGTAGAATGTGACAATAGTTCTCCCTTATCCCTTCTATCTTTAGTTGCATGCTTATGATCCTTTGGTGAATGTGAAAAAGACCGTCTACCTCGATCTTTTTCATGCTCTATGCTCCTCGATCGCTTCCTCTTTGACCTGAGCTGATTTGAATGGACATGTTTTGCCTCCAATCCTTGTTTCTCTGAATCATGTCCCTTGCCGGTACTTCTACCTCGAGTGTTATCTTCTTCGTCATGATGTTTGCGCCTGCTTTCCTTTTCAGATTTGTCTTTGTGCCTGTCACTTGATTTATCAGTTTCAGATTTGTCTTTGTGCCTGTCACTTACTTTATCTGTCCGCATCACATCACGAGCATTTCTCTTCTGAGTCCCATCCCGATCCTCGGGAATACTGCTCATGTGGTCATCTGTTTTCCTCTTTCTATGAAGATGCCTAACTTCATCATCAAGCTGCTCTCTAACTATTTCAGATTTGACTCTACGCCTTTCAGGGACCTTGTCCTTTTTAACCAAATCTCTGCTTTGCCTCATATCAGATCTATGATCAATATCATTACCACGAATATCATCTTTGTTTGTTCCATGATGATGCCTCCCACTCTTGGCCAATGAAGATCGATCACTCTTTACATTCTTATCTTCTATGACTTTTGAACTGTTGTCAGGATTTTCAGATCTGATTCTAGGTCTTTCCTCAGGGACCTTGTCCTTCTCAACAAAATCTCCGCCTTGCCTCATATCATATCTATCATCAACATCATTACTATGCCTATCATCTTTGTTTCTCCCCTGATGATGCCTCTCCCTTTTACCTGATGATCGATAACTCCTCACATCCTTGTCTGCTATGATTTTTGAACTGTTCTCAGGCTTTTCTGATCTGACTCTGGGTCTTTCAGGGAGCTTGTCTTTTCAACCAGATCTCCAACTTGCCTCGTATCATATCTATCATCAATATCATTACAATGAATATCATCTGTGCTTGTCCCTTGATGACGCCCCTCACTTTTACTGGATGATGATCGATCACTCATAAGATTCTTGTCTGAAATGAGTTTTGAACTGTTCTCAGGTTTTTCAGATCTAACTCTAGGCCTTTCAGGGATCTTGTCCTTTTCGACCAAATCTCTGCTTTGCCTCATATCAGATCTATCATCAAGATCATTACTACGTAAATCATCTTTGTTTGTTCTCTGATGAGGCCTTTCACTTTTGCCAGCTGATGATCGATCACTCCTAACATTCTTATCTGCTGTGACTCTTGAACTTTCTATAGGATTTTCAGATCCGGCTCTAGGTCTTTCAGAGACCTTGTCCTTTTTCAATAAATTTCTGCTTTGCCTGATATCTGATCTATCGTCAACATCATTACTATGCCCACCATCTTTGTTTATCCTATAATCATGCTTCTCATTTTTTCCTGGTGATAATTGATCTGCCATTAGGTTCCTATCTGCTGTGACTTTTGGATTGTCCTCACTATTCCCTGGCCTTTTATCTCCGCCATGAATTGATTTTCCATTCTTGATAGGACTAGCATCCCTTTTTCTCCTCAAACTAAACTTCTGTGCCTGTGCATCATGTGAAGTGCGTCTTGAGTTTGTAGGTACAGAATCATCATTACTTTCCCCATCTCTTGCCTTAGAAGAACGAGTCTTCACAATATTTTCATCAATATTTTTCCCATCCCTTCCAATTAAATGGGGTGTTGTAAAAGCATTTTCTTCAGCCATATCAGATATTCCAGGGTCATCTCCTAAATGCTTATCTGCACCTTCTTTATTTTTCCGCTTACGCATGATATCGTCATAACTCAAAGGCCTTGTCCGTGCTGAGGTGCCCTCCGGGCTTTCATGCCAGGAGGCATCATTATGATCTCCAGACTTCTGCTTGGGCAGACGGGAAGTAGACATGGACTAAAATTTAATATCCTTGGTTTCCAGATCTCCTGTCCGGTAGGCACTATAAATTCAAACAGTAAAAAGGAAGGCCGCCAAATATCAAGATTAAGAAACAACAACTTGTACAGGAAAGAAGATGACATCAGATAAGTGAAAAGCTAGAAAAACAGAAATCACTCTTATTAGCTAACCCTTTCAAATCCTCAGTACTCCGAAAGAATACAAAATTAAGTCGAATATCTAAATTTACAGCTATAGTCAGAACCAATCAATCTAATTTATCTATGATCACTCCTACCCAGGCTTTGCAATTAGAGGGTGTTAAATCATGTGATCATTTCAGAAGTTAGGAGGCGACATCTTAAATTATCGAAATCATTACATTTTAGGGGTACGGACGCCCCCACTATGCACCACCCCCTTCATTCCACCCCTGCTCCTACCACACATAATGTAACTTCCATTCGTCATAAATCACTCGATACTTCACCGAAATAAAACTACCTCACTTCTAAGTTCTAATCCATATTACACAGAATCGGAAACGACCTCACTTCTAAGTTGTAATCCATATTTCACAGAATAGAAACGACCTCACTTATGTAAACCACAAAGCATCCTTAGTTCAAGTTCAACCAAAACAGGGGCATTATTTGAGCTTTTCAGTTCGATAGAAAGTGAATCTACAGTAGTTATATACTCTATACACAGCAGATACACAATTAAGCAAAGATATTCACGCATTTCACCGGAAAAGAGACAGATACGACATCGTTTCAACATCTTATAATGAAATTAATACTGTAAACAGTCATATTCTCCGTGATAAAATCAATTGGAATCATCAGCTCCAAATTCAGGCCACAGAGATATCAGTATATCAAGCGTAATTACTCGTAAAACGCCATAAGAGGTCTCGCATGACGAGAATGAAAAATGATAAGCTATGAATACGCATACCTGGTCGGCGGTGAAGTTGTCGGAGAAGTCGCCGGAGAATCGGAGAAGAGAGATTGAAGTGTGTTTTGGAGTCTGGACTGAAAAAATAGTAAGACCTAGCTAGAAGTGAGAACTGAGATTACAGTGAAAGAGAAGATATTTGGTACCTGGTCAAATGACAAGTGTACCCTGGTCAGAAAAGATCTTCATTCCTTTTCCAATATTCCATTGGTACAAAACTACAAATACAATTGTACTTCTTTGCAATTTCATGACCAACTTATAAATTCATTTTTAATCGAAAATTGAAGTGTTAATTGTAATTGTAAGTTTGTAAAACTATTATATTTTGGGTTGACAAAGCGTGATGATTAGTATGATAAATCTTGTCTGACACGTTTAAAAATACAAAAATGGAAAACATGTTGCCTACCATTTAAATATAAAGATAATACACGGAGGTAGTTTTAGTTATTAGACTTAAGTTAATGTACATTTTTCTTATTTTTTAAATTTCTGAATTATGGAAAAATTACCGCTTAATTTGTATGTTTGATTTTAACAATGAGTGACGCAGCATTTAGCAATTTTCTACATGTTTTACTTTGAACACCTGACTTTTCACGTTCCAATTTTATCTCTTGAACAACTCTGCTGCATGGTTAGGAATGTCTTCGACTAGCCAATTGTATAAATCACAAAGTAATTTAAAGATGAAAAAACCATCACATGCACTACCACCCTTCATCAAACGCCAAGCCTCCAAGAAAAAAACAGCTCCTGTCCAAAAGCCAAAAGACAAAAGGAACTAAGAAAAACAGCATAACCAAGCGCAAAACAGACTCATTGGTACAGCCACGCCCCTGAAAAGCACTCGGCAGCAGCTAATCATCTACTCCATGCACCGGAATCTGCTCCAAGCTGAACGAGCAGCACCTGACCGGGCTGCAGCCGAGCCGCAGCCCCCACCAGCATGCAACAGCTCCACAACTGCTGCACCAGCAACCGATAGCAATTCCAAACCTGAAGCACTAGCCACAGCGCACTGCCCGAACCCATCACCAGTCACCACACGTCCACAAGAACACCGCATACTACTGAGACAACCAGCGCACGCGCTAAACATGCAAACACAGCAACGTTAAACCTGCACACACCAAAACGTCAGCCTCTAAAAAAACAAACTCCTAAACCACCACTGTCCACCCATCGTCAAACCCCCCAACATCCAACCCCCTCGAACCCCAACAACGAGCCGGATATAAACACCACGAAGCCCACAAATAAGTCCTATCAATAGCTCCCTTCCCTACCGTCCATCGCCACAACACCACTTTAATTTTTTCCACTATATCCACTATTCCATAAACTACACCATTCCGTAAGCACCATAAATTCCAAATAGTCCCTTTAACAAGCATCACCTTAAACTTTCTATCCAACACCATTCACAAAAACTCCCCCTCCAAAACCTCTACCACCCTTTCACAAGACCGCCACCAACACCCAATCCATGACACTAAACACTTCCACACTTTCAAAGTCACCGGGCAATTTAAAAACAAATAACTAGAAGCAAAGTAAATAACTAAATACTGAAGTAGTAAGGTTTCAAGAGTTGCAATTTGCAACAACAAAACTCATCATTTTTCCATCCAATTCAAGATTTTGTTTTCCTTCAAAGCATTTCTTGACTGCAGCAGTGCAGTGCAGCCAAAACATATCTTAAACTTGATAAACTAGACATGACTTAAAATTCATATCACTCTGCTAAATTTGTGATAGGACTCGGAATTACTTCCAGCTAATATAGGAAATAACTAGCAAAAAAAAAAAAAAAAAAGAAGCTAAACACATCCTTAAAAAAAGGGGGTTAAACCAGTTTCCCATGCATCTGCTACTAGATTATTCAAACAAACAGAACCAGTGAATAGACGGAAATGGAACACAAATTAAAGATCCAATATATCATTCATAATAAAAGACAGGTCTTGAATCCCAAAGAAAAGGTTAGCTTGCTTGCTAACACTAAGAATTATTGATAGATAACTATCATGTCTAGAATTGTAATAGTAACATAAGTCAACAAATCGACATTTCAATAAGAATTATTGATAGATAACTATCATGTCTAGAATTGTAATAGTAACATAAGTCAACAAATTGACATTTCAATAATCAGTTAAACTATGGTGTTCACTGTTCACTGCAATGGCACAGCAGCCTCTCAACAAATCTATGGAACAGCTTCCAGTTTTTCTCTCTCAGCCTTGACAAGTCGAAAGCAGTCTGGAAACATGAAAGGCAGTGCAATGGGAGTAGGGAAACTGCCCTCCTTAATGGCTTTCGCCAAGCAGTAGCCAAGTGGAATCGAAACCGAAAATGAAACGGCATTTCCTACTTGCATGTATCTGGAAGCATAGAAAAAATAACAATGTTACAGTAACATTCTTCAGTGTTGGTAAACATATTACCCCACTACTTATCGAATAGGAATTGTGCATACCTCTCTTTTACAGGTCCAAAGAGCTTGTAACAGTCCGGAAAGCCTTGTAGCCTAGCGTTTTCTCGAACAGTGAGCACCCTATCTTGGTCCCAATGCAATAGAGCCTACAAGTTGTAAAAAACATATAATAATAATACATATGAAATCTTTTATAGTTAAAATGACAGTTTGTTAATGAAATTTAGATGTCTAACCTGGTTATGGGGTTCGGCCCTTGTGACTACTGTTCCCACAATTTCATCAGTCCATAGTCGACCAAATGGCCTGCATATTTCATTTAATTCATTATGCAAAATTAAAAACTGACAAAGAGGTTTTAAATGTTGAAGAAGATTGTAGAATAATTACTTGGAAGACTTTCCATCTTCAAATGTTAAGGCATAATCAGGAACCTGATCAAATTGGAATAATCATTTAAGCAGTTAAATACAGAATATACTATAGTATATAAAATCTAATGTAGAACAAAAAATTAAATCTGCTAGTATTTTTAGTACCAAAAATTTGCCAGATTTGCATTTTGATCTCTCCAGATCTGGATTTAGTCCTGCCACATTATTTGTGAGAATCACACCAGGCAAGTTCCTAAAATTAGCTCCCTGTATAAAAACAAAGAACAATAAGTGTAAATGTGATATTATGATAAAGTTCCCAGCAGTTGCAGTAGTTTCGTATATATTCACCTTTTCTCTGGGTATGAGACATACTCTTTCATAATCATCTTCATTCAGCTTAAGAGGCCGGTGATCACACAATATACTCCTATGGGGATCATTATCATTTCTGTATGTACAACCGAAAATATCTGAAAAGAAACAAAGATTTGAGTGACGCATTCTTCCATCCTAAACTATATAAACTCAAGGAGGTATTTAAGTTCTGAAATTGATAACAGCATCTATTATCAGGTATATGATATGCATAATGCATATAGTTTATAGAAGTCCAAATTTACTACCGAATTCACACTCACCATGCCTTGTCAATCTCATACAGTTCTGAAAATCAGTCTGAGGCAAACCACCATATACCATTTCGTCTTGGTCTGCATAATTTGTAACCTGGAGAAGAAAAAAAAAAAAAGAATTCAAAGGGAGCAAAACATGCTTAACGTATTAATTAGGGAAGTAGAACCGAACATACCATCGGTAGGTCAGATAGTGCTTCCCCAAGCAAAACACTGTCTTGAAGTTCATTATGCTCATTCCCATGTCCAACTATAGTTTCCTACATGGTCATATTGATATGCATGTCAGAATAAATAGCACTTAAAAGAGAATAATATTATCAATGTAATTCGCACCTTAAATTCATTGATGACTACCCCCTTCTTCATAAACTTATGTGTGGGCAACGGAAATTGAGGTAGACACTGAAACATCAAGCAGTCAATTAGTAAAATCTATATACATTTATTCCATAATAGTTGAGCTGAAATGAATATGTACCTCTGTAGGTGCTGCTCCCCAAAGGAAAAAACGCATACGACATTGTGGGACTCCATAAGAACCAGCAGGCATAATCCCAATCCTTGCTTGGTAATTCATCTTTACAAGACGCCCAACAGCATAGTTTGTCAATTTCCCTTTGCTAAATTTGAATATATCAGTGACATTCTCCATTAAGAGATATCTTGGCCTAAGAAACTTTGCAATCTTCATATAAACGATAAGTTGGTAATTCTTTGGGTCATCCAAAGGCTCCTCAACTCTATATCGGTTGAAGCCACTGATTCCTTGACAAGGTGGTCCGCCACACAGGAAATCAACGTCACCCTGAGAATAATGGAAAACACAAAGCAAATTGGAATTTGGCTGACACTTAACAAACTGGACAGTTTAGCAATGGAGTGTGAATGGTCAAGAGGCAATGCTTAATACAGAAGATTAGATTTGACACTGCAATATGATTCTTCATGTGTGCTAAATGAAACAACGTAGAAAACATACCGGGAGAGGCAAAATTTTATCCTTATAACCCTTTATCACGAACTCTTTAATCTTTTTTTTGCAGTGGCTGTAGCATGTATCATGAAACAAGAATTAGCTAACTGTATCGTGAAACAAGAATAAGCTACTTGCAAAGATGGCATCAACCACAGACAAAACTTATGACAGATAACATATATACCTTAGGCCATCACAAGGCTCCCAAGTGTCAAAAGATTGATCATACCCCTTCCAACGTACCTACAATCAAATTTTGATTATGCTACAGGAAGGAAATAAAAAGTTTGGCATTCATTTCAATAAATAATTCAATCTACAATTTATATAGGAATCTATTTTCATATTGATAAATACACACCAAATGAAAGGGATAGATAACAAATTTCATTTTATTAATTGGAGCAATCTATTTTCAAGTACTTGTTAAATGAGCTTATCGTAACCCTCATGCATATCAAACAAAACTGACCAAGATAGCAATTAAACAAAGGCTGATGCTTATATCGAGTTTAGCGATCACACACGCATATAAAAAAGATTATATCCATATTACAAATAGGAATTGCTTACTTGATGACAAAAAACAACATCCACTGTGACGCATATAGTTTGTTAAGTAGCATTAGTCTCAACATTAAGACATTAAAATATCAACCACTTGATCAGAGGAGAGGCTTTATAAACCAGCACTCTTAATTCTAACTCTTGTATGGAAACAGAAATCCGAATCAATGGGTCCTAAAGCAATACGGACAAAAGTTTGTAGAGTCCTGACATCAACTATATTAACTAAAAGCAACATCACATGGTAAAAGAATACTCAGAGACTCAAGAAGTGAAATCAAGTTCTCTAGAATTTATATACCTTATAATACAAACTCGGGTTGTTAGTCTTGTTGAGATCACCATAACAGATGTCCAGTAGTTTCTCCACTTCATACGCTTCAGAATCAGATTCACCATCGTCAATTTCGGAATCATCACTCGGTGTTTGAATTGACTGATGGTCGGAATCCCTGTGTGTCTCACATTTGTGTTCTTTACAAAGAATTTGCCATTCTTTAAGTAGTCTGAGAAAATCCTCGGCCTTCTCATGTCTTACCTATTGCACAAAAGCATTATAGATTTTTTGAAGGGCAAAAAAAGTGAAATCAATTCAAATATTGTTTAACCTACCTCAGTTTCAGGGTGATTGTGCCTGAGACTGTCACAAGCATGAGAGTTAAAGTCGACAGCCCATCTCTATAAACAAACAAAAAGAAACTCAGAAGAATAATTTTGATATCGTTAAGAATTTTGAAAGTCAATTTTGGTGCTGCTATTCGGAAGAACCCGGCTGGTGCGATCTTGGGAGTTGTAATGAGGAACTTTTCGGGTAACTATTTAACTTGGAAATCACAATTTATTAAGCATATATCCAATGCCCAGAAATGACAGAGGCGCTTGCACTTAAATGCACAGCTCTGTTTTGTACTACTTTGGGGATGGATTTTGTGGTTTGAATGTAATTAAAGAGCCTCAACAGACGCAAACATCATAATCTTGCATTGGCGGAATAATCACAGATACCAAGCAAACTTCCAACATACAAGTTTAAGAAAGGCTATTGCACATTTGCTGGCACATGATTATTATTTTGATAGCTCCATGTCTGATGATTACCCTTTGCAAAATCATGATGTAGTTACTTGATGCATTTTTGATAATGGAAATCTTATTCACTAAAATAAATAAATAAATAAATAACAATAATAATAAAGATGATGGAATTTTTATGTACTTACCGCGGTCACTTTGACACCTCCCAACGTTGCGCCGATGTTGAGTCCAGATGACATTGCGCCACATCCAGCATACAGATCTAACAACGTTATATTTGATCTTGTCATTGATTTGCTGTCTTTAGGGAGTGCAATATCATCTGCATATGTAATGGTAGACACTTTTTAGTATTCATGCAAAATAATGAAGGTAGATAATTTAATTTGTGGATAATTATGTTGAGTTCCACCTGTATACAAACTTGTAAAGGCAAACGGAAACGAGTATGCCATATCAAAATAGAGCTCGCATGATTTCAAGGCTTCATTCTTCTCATCAGCACTCATCTGTACAAAAGTTGGTGAAATATTAATGTACTATCTCGTAGAGAAAATTTATCATCTTTGAATGCAAAAAATGAAATACTTACATTTACTCCAATTTTGGCAATTTGGACACTTCGAAGTATGCAATCCAATGAATTGTCGTTTTTCACATCCGAGAAGAAAACTCGCCTACTGTCAATTAGATAATCACAGTTCTTGATAACCTGAAACAGAAAGAGAATAAATGACAATTGCAATATAAATGAACAAACAACAATGTCAATAAAGATTTATTACCGTATCCTTCGCTCTATAATACCACTGAGCACAAATATAAGCATCTCCCCTTACAGTCTCGTACATCTCCACAATTTTGGCAATGTAATCTTCTTCACCATCTGGTGCCTATGAGTAATTCATCAATATAGCGTATTAGGTCAAAAAAAAATGGTACAGGACTATTCAAATAAGACTCTGACAAAACTACATTAGCATGAAGAAACTGTACAGCAGGGGATGACCACCTTGATGCAAGCATTGTCATATAGATTAAAATCTTTCCCATCGACAATTGCTTTGGAGTAGTGGCACCGAGCCTGAACGAACTCTTGATCCCTGAACCAAACCAGAAAATTGTTTTAAGTCACGGTGTGAAAAAGTTGAGGAGAAATTTAAAAAATGTCTACAATATTCATGAAGATGAAATCAGAATAAATAAGTAAAACACTGTAAATCTCTTATAAATGCTGTTTTCCTTAGAAACAAGTAACACTGCAGTTTTTCGATTATATAAACATGTACTTGAATTTCATACATGAACACTACCTAGCCAATACATACCCATCCAGAATGATTTGAAGCTATCTACAGCTATCGAACATGGTAACACTAGGGAGTTTCAATACTGAGAGACATGATTCACTTTCATCCTCAAGTCTAAAACTCATACAATACTTCAATTTCAATGATGTGAAGCTATGTAAATCTATCAAACCTAATATCACTTGGTATATTCAATACTAATAGACGGACATATACTTTTGAACTACAACACTTTCAAACTTATGTCTAAACCAAAAATACTCATACAACCGAGCTAAACACTTTGAAACTTAAGTCTAAACTGAAAAAAAAACGAAACAACAATTTCATCATTTAATCCTAAACCAAATAAAACTCATACAGTGGAGCAACAATGGAGTAATCGAGCATGGAGTGAGTACTTACTCTGTGGATCCATCAGACAGTGTGATTGTAACAACTTCAGTCTCTGCCTGTACATGAAACAAAATTAATCAAACATACAACAACAACAACAACAACAACAACAACAATAAACATAAAAAATCATAATAATCAACAACATACCTTCGACACGTATCTATGTGGCCATTTTAATCTAGATTCGTCTGCGGGAATAGGCTCTCCAACGAACTTAGAGTCATCTTCGTCGTCTGTGACGGCGGCAGCAGTGGTGGCGGAGCTTCTGGGTTTAGATTTTCCGAGTTTGGACCTTGTGAGTGGTTTTAAGTCGTCATCTCTGACGTCAGCGAGGTCAGCAGTGTTGGTGGTGGATTTTCTGCGTTTTTTGGAGCCGTCGTCGGCAGTAGTAGTGGCGGAGCTTCTGCGTTTTTTGGATGTGGATGGAGACGGATTCGGGTCGGATCTCTTCTTAGATCTCTTCTTAGGAATCGTCATGCGAATGCTAATGGAAGAGGGAGAGAGGTAGAGAGGAGCAAATGAGGGTGGGAAAATTGGAATTGGGGCAGCTGAATGGGTGATGATGAAGAGATATGGGAGGGAGAATCGAAATGAAAAGAGTTAGCGGGATTGGAAATATTGGAATAAATAAATCAAACTTTTCTTTATGTTTTCTCTATTCTGATCTCTCGTAACCGGTTTGAAAAATCATAATATGATATTTTCAAAATTCAAATCAATACTATACAATATACATACGGATCAAACCTTCAAAAAATAAGATGGAATCGTGTTATAAGTCGCACCGAAATAATGTTCACCATTTTTCTTGAAAAATTGTACTAATAATTTTTTGGAAACACACCGCAAAAGCAAACATGATTTGAAAGCCATGCTTAGATAATACACTACTTTGAGTATTAGTCTTGTTTCCTTTTCTTATAAGTTTATAGTATATTTATCTTTTATACATCACATGTGAAATTCTCAATATCATTTACACGAACATTACATACGATTAAATTGATGGTTAGTGAAATTTATAAATAGATGGTTAGTGAAATTTAAAATGTGGACGTACATCTTAATCAATCCACCACTTTTTTCATTTTCATTAGAAACAAGATACTACTAGGCAAGGGCAGCACACTAACTAATTGCGGTGTAGCAGTTCTAGTAACCTAATAATATCTAATACTCAATAATAAGCCTTCTAAGGTTGATTTTTTTTCAAACTTTAACCGCAAATTACTCTTATATTACACATGATTAGTATATAACAGACTTATATTAGAAAGATATACTTAATTTTCTTTCTTAATATAGTTTTATTATATTTTTTAAGTATGTAATGTAGGAGTAATTTGAGGTCAAAGTTAAAAAAAAAAAAAATTCAACCTTAAGAAGCTTATTATGGATCAGAGGAAATAATAAACAAATTTACTTTAGCGTGGTTAGACGATGACACGATCTTTGTTCTCTAGATAAATAGTAACTTAAAAGAAAAAGAAACGTAAATTAACATGATAGATGCAATGAATTAGTACCATTTTCATTTTTCATGGTAACCTCACTGCCTCAAAAGGCTGAATTGAAAAGAAGAGATCTTACTACTTCTCAGGCAAAAGAGAAAGTGTTGTTGCAATTAGAGAGAACGAGAAGGTGGTTTTTGGGATTTGGGTTATCTTCATCTTTTCAAGTGTGTTCTTCATATTCCTCTCACTAGTCACTATACGCGATGGTACGATTTTTTAAGCTTTGGGTTCGCCTTGAGAACAATTTAATCTGGAACCTTAGTGCCTTACCGAGTTAACTTTCTCATGCAGCAGGTTGAGGGATGATCCAATGGTTACATTGGATAAGTTGCTTCATCTATATTCGTCGGAACTGCATAAGAATATATTCATCTGTCCCAATCAATTTTTTACGTATTCCCTTTTTGGACGTCTCAATCAATTCTTTACGTTTATATTTTTTAAAATTACCCCACATCCCATCTATATTATTTTAAATATGTACCCCACATTTACACTTCTTTATCTCCACTCATACCTCACACTTTTTTAATCAACTACCCCACATTTACATACAATATTAATATAACACTACCAAACAAAATTATTCATTAAAAATCGTGCAAATCATCGGGACGGAGGGAGTATATTATATGAAGGAAATGAGGTTCGTTGCACTTCCCGTGGTTTCTCTCAAATCAGAAATCTAGAAATCGATGGCCTGAATAGCTTACAGAACTAGATGATTGATGAAGGAGCCTATACACCACGAATGCATTAACTTGAAAATGGTTGCAGAACGAATTAAGCTCGTTGTTTTCCTGCAGGGTAATTGCTAACATGCCTGAGCGCTTCAAGAACATGATTCAGAAGGTACATTAGAAAGATTGAGAGGATATCTACAGAATTACTGAGAAAAAGCAATCTGTTATTCTGTATATGAACCAGCTCGAGAATCAACTCGGGCAAGACAGATTTCTGGTTCTTGAAGAAATTTCAACACTACTGCTTTGATCCTTAACATGGCCTTTTCAGCAACAAGAATCTACACAATCAAGTACTATAAATTCACAGGGTTTATGCTTTATAATAAACGAAAGAAAAGCAATTCAGCAAGTTTATGGATGATACAGTTTATTTCAACAGAAGACGCAGAATTCTGCATACTTTTATTTCAAGCACATCTAGAATACCATGTTCCAACATATCGATAGAACTTATGGGAATTTTAATCCACGCATAAATTATACAGGGAAATATGAAGTATTTGATAGACCTCAAGGCAGAGGACAAGATTCTAGATTCTATAGAACAGGGGTTACTTTGATTTGATTTCACATTCATCTTGTTTCCCTTGCTCCTTCACTCTCGATACCATATGCTCACTTATCTGCACGAAAGAAATAGTACATAAATATAAAAAGTATCAACCAGTAATAAGTCACATTAACTTGACAGGACCAGTAAGCATAATGACGTTGTACTAAGAATATGAAAGATAACCATATGTGAAAAAAACTACTGGGATACATATTAGAGCATTAAACTGTCCGCAAATCCAAATGCACCACCAAATCATTCACTGCTGGTATAGATAAAAATAGGAAGTTCCTCTTTGAGGAAATGCTACGAGTTCAAAGTATGACAACATCATCGAGTTGTGAAATATACGGCATCATAAGCATACGGGCAAGAATAGAACCTAGTCAACTAACCTGCTCTGTGTATGGCAAATATTTCCCATCAAGAGTCACACAAACACGATCCTTCCCATCCACACCTTTGACTTTATCAACGGAGCAGTAGAAGTCAATGGCAGACATGCTGATCAATAAAAGGTTCCACCACCAAAGCAAATTAGTACCACGAAAAGAAAGGTTTACACAAAACTTAGTGAAGTGGATACAGAAGGTATGTATTAGTGAGGTACAGACTACAGATATGTAGTATCAGTGATGTAAAAGTTGTAAACCAAACTATGGATAACGTAAAGCATGCCCTATATGGGAAGCATGATGAAAATACAAAAAAAAAAAACAATGTTTCCATTTCTTACTTGAGCAGCTATAAATTATACATAATGAGCAATTTGCCTGTAAAAGAAAATATGAAAAAATAAATGTCTACTACTCTACTATAAGAACAAAGCTTGAACCTCACTGAAGAAAATGGTTAGTAAATGTTCAAACAGGCAACATCACTCTTCTGTAATTGCTTGAGTGCAAGGAAGTGAACAAAATGGCATGTAAAGGTCTAAGACTCTAAAGGACATTAATATCTCGATGGAATGCAGCTACGTCAACACTGTTGATATTAGATATGCATATGTCAATGCCCAAGCAATCTTTACAACCAGATTATGAGCTAGCTTACAAGTTAAATGAGCTTATTTGACCAAAATAAGCATGTCATTTGATTTATTTTCACATCCTATATTTAGCACATAAGCAAATTTACTAAACAACTTCATTACACTCAACTAGTTTATGAACTCTCAATTTCAGGGGTGTATAAGCGTCATACAAACTAGTTTCGCTAAACAAACGGAATCCGCGCAACAACATGCTTTCGAGATGTTAAACAACTATTCAATAATCACATGCAATGTTCTTCCAACAAATACCACACCATAACAACTTACATGCCATCCCCGAAATCCTCATTTACGATCTCCTTGATGCTCTCACCGAAGTGCATAATCGCTTCGTGTAATCTGCAATATCAACAAGTACACAGATAAAGTTACTTAACCTCGCAGCAAGTAGTATTAGGTCAAAACACACACACACACATAACACCGCACAATCTCAACTGAATTACACAAATTCAAGTTCAAAACATATGAATTCTCATTACAGTAGCTGATAAACAACTTGAATTGTGCAGTAAAGTAAACAAATAAGAATGATTGAGACTTAAAATTGGACCTGTAAACAGTGGGATCCTGAATTAAGTTAGGATCGTAGGAACGGAGTGGAGCTTGCATCATCTCGTCAAGGTGTTCGGTTGTCAGCTCCGGTAAGGCGGCTTGGAGTAGAGGGGCAGTGGCCGGCTTGAGCTGAGCTTGGCGGCGGAGGAGCTGAGCGACGTAGACGTTGGTTAAGCCGGTTTGCTCGGCGATTTGGGCATAGGTCTTGCCTGATTTACGCTTGATGGATTGGAGTTGAGCTACCGTTCTGGCTTTCGAGCTGGTTGTTGATTCCATTTCCGATCAGTGGTTGTTTTTCAGCTCAAAGGAGAAATGGGGGAAGGGGATGAAGATCAGAGAGTGGCAAAATGCTTATTGGTAGGCAGCTGTTTAAATTATGCCACGTGGCGATGAGCCAGTGGTGATTGCTTATATTGGGCTTCATTTTGAATGTTAGCCATATTGGGCTGGGTTAGACCGCTGGACCCATAATCATCATATTCATAGGGGCTTCATAACAAGAAGTACTAGTAACTATAACTTCCTCTTTTTTTACTTTTTTTTTTCTTTCTTTTTTTCTTTTTCTTTTTTACTTTTTTTTTTTTTTTTACTTTTTCTTTTTAACGTCAAATTTACAACTACTCTCCTCCATTTACTTTATACAAACTTCATAAATGTCTCTATTCTTATATCAACATCCTAAACCACCTTATGCCTTCGTCGGAGATCTAACCCTGCACATTTACTTCTCCGCTCCATTTCCATACCACCGCACCACCTTAGTCCTTTGAAGTAACTATAACTTCGGCTCAGTTGGTTAAGAAAGAGAATTGCTACTCTCTTAATCACAAGTTTAAATTCGGAGATTTGTTTACCGCACAATGAATTTTGAGTTTATGATGTCATTTAAAAGGAAAAGACGGAAAAAAAAGGGAAAACCCGACACATAAATATATAAAATATAATGAGGTTTTGTTTTTTTAAGGGAAAATCTAATATACCCTACTGCTGCACTAATTCCAAACCACTTTATAAGTCCAAATCCACCAATACCACCTTATGCCTCCGTCGGAGTTCGAACCTCGACCTCTCATGTGCTACTCCAACACCCCTATCACTCGGTCACCCTTAACTCCTAAATCTATAGAGGTATTACTGGGTATTAACTTAATTATTATACAATACAATATACATATCAAAAGTTAGTACTTATTATTCGAAATCATTAATTGGATTGGAAGGAGAATATGTGAGTTTGATTCCCACTGTCTGTCCAAAATAAAATTTATTTCTATTTGAAAAGATAAAGCAAAAAGGATAATGTTTGGTTGACCAACATACATATGAAAGAAAAGGGGTTAACACTTAATCACACGTATCAAAACTCTTGCTTATTTGAAATTATTGTGAACACAATCATGATCCGACCGGGACTGTATATATACAGTTCGATCTCCGATCCTAGGTTTTAGAGATAACGGGTCCAGTCTCGATTAAAAAATCATAATTTTAACGGTTTGGGCCGTAATACGATGTACCCATAGTAAACCATGTTTTTCATAAATACATATCCTCCCCGAGTTTCCCGTTCCACTTTTCCAATCTTAAACCCTAGCATAGTGCATCCACTCACTTTCTCCTTCCCCGTTTCTTCATTCCTCTCCACTTGTCCGCCGCTCCTTGCACTATCAAGCTCCACCGGTCGGCAAGCATCACATACACAAAGGCATAGACTCTAACTCATGTTTTGATTTTTTTTTCCTTTCTTATTTGTTCTTTTTAATTTAACTATATGGGTCTAAAACAGTGCAGGCCGAAACAACCTCGTGTTTTTAATGGTCTAGACTGGATCGGGCCGTGTCTATTGTTGTTTGGTATCTGGTCCATAAAAACTCCAAAATTAAGTCCAGTCCGGTTCTGAACCGATGCTTGGCGCTATTTGAAATCACTGAAAAATAGTTACTTCACACAATATGAGTAGAACATCACTATATACTTCGTTTGAAAAGAGAAGCAACATAGTATATGACAAGAATAACCTTTCATTCCCTTTTTTTTTTTTTTAAGGAAATGGTCTTTTATTAACTACGTAGTAATCAAGCTATATCTGTTTTTCAAAACAGATCGGTACACCACATTGTCCAAATCTGAAATTAAAAGTTTCGAAAGCCACGCATGGCAATTGTTCTTAAAATAAATAGAAGGTTCTAAAGAACTTATAAAATCCGATGTGAAGCTAAGACAACTGGCTGGTGTGTCTTGAAAATTAGCCCGTCCGAGCTTTCCTAGTTCACTTCCTTTTTTTGCTAGATGAAGTAAAATTGTGCAATGTATTCACAAGAGTAACCTTTCTCATAGCCCAAATCGCCCTTGAATTTCCTCATCTACATCTCCAACTTCAATATAAACATTTTTAACCCTTTTAAAAGATGTTAGGGGTGAATCAGTGTGGCACACTCTAATAGAAAATATAGAGAATATAGGTCTTATGTGTGAATTTCACATCCTCACTTAGAGGGTGTCACAAAGGTTACGTCCTCGGCATCTAACAAAGGTTCGAATATTCCCGCCTTCATGCGTGGGACCTCCCAATTACGATTAAAATGAGCCCAAAAATGCTATACGAATTCTTGGAATCTAATAAAAACTTATCATTACTTTTTATCCTTTCAAAATCCAATTAAAACATATTAAGTTGTTCGTCCCGATCCACTAAAATATGTTCTATCTCAACAAAGAAAAATCTAATGATTGCGAAATTCAACTAAAATATAAACCTGCATCGTCAATGCCATATAATGTCGTATTGTCATCATGCGTGTTGTTATATCTCAATCAATCCATAAGATATGAACAAAAGAAGCTAGCCAGCCGCATATGGTAAGCAAAAGTCTCCATCTTTACGGAAAATATCATCCGCCACTTTATACTAATTCTGTAAAACACTATCAAGTCGCAAGCTACCAAAGAATTGCGATCAAATTCCTCTTTATATTCTGTCCTACCTACGCCTAGAAGGAAAACGACTACCTCTATCTCACAACAATGGCGGTCAACTCATACCGTCCATATTTAATTTCTGAATTCCAAATGCGAAACAATAATGGCACATGTGCATACTTACTACAATAGGCAAGCCAAAATTATCCTATTACGAGCTTAAGCTCTTGTAGAGTCGATCGGAATTCGACTCGATCCGTTAACAAAAGTATTAGTATACTCGAATGCGAGCAGCGAGCTCAACTTGTTTGGATCCAACAAACTAGAGATTGGGATAAAAATGAAAAAACAATTAGTCTAAACAAATCGATAGAGCATAGTTTGAACTCGATTCAATTACCTCATTCTCGAACGGTATACTTGCATAAACAACCAACTACTTGCTAATCACATATCAAGAACTGTTTTTGAGATGTTTGACCAGTCAGCACTATTAGTATTTAAAACAATAATCATGCCAGAATTTCATCAGCACTGTGTAATGTGGGCACCATTCTACGTGCAAGTTGCTGGAGAGGCCATAAATTTCCAAACCAAGATGAAGACTTATTCGTACGTGTTTGGACTTCAAACCGAAAATAAGTCAAAGTGTTCAAGTCTATATAAAGGAGTTGAGCTTTATAGTGCCAAACTACACTTGCAAAAGACACTTTACATACGTGCTAGAATCACAAATTAAAGTGGATAAGTTAAATAAGTATCTTTTACAATTAGCATAAAACTCCTTCATTCTTTTTTCTTCTCTCTCTCTCTCTCTTCACATAAAAGATACTACTCCATATAATATATAGTCATCAAGCTTAGCTAGAAATATGGAAGTGGAGAAGGGAAATAGTGATCAAGATCGTGGATACACAGAAGATGGTACTGTTGATCTTCGTGGAAATCCTATTCTCAGATCAAAGAGAGGTGGATGGACAGCTTGTTCCTTCATTGTTGGTAAGTTCTTTTACTTTCGGTTTATATACTTATTGTATATCTATCTTAATCTTATACTAGTTCGAAATTTTTAGGAGGTGTGAAATTTATTCATTTATATTAATTATTCAATACTGAAAAAGACCGAACAAGAACAATGTGTATTTTGTTCATTTATCATCATTGCACATAAACCGAATACTTCTTGTCCCTTAACCTTAAACCTGAAGCTCATTATTGGAGAATTAATGTAGATAGTTGGATTTCGCACCTTAAACTCTGTTCTGTACCCATTCCATGCTATAGCTACAGGCTCCTTCTTGTTGTTGTTGTTAAATGTAAAATTTCATTATAGGATTAACACATGAGTATACAATACATGGTACAGGGTCCATATATACCATTACCATGTGAAGAACATAAATATATATTCGTGTCCTTAAAGATTAGTAATAATCTTTAATTAACAATGCTATAGTTTTCCTTTATGAGAGGAAGATATTTTCGAATACGTGATAATGATTGCGGACAAAGTAATATAATACTCACTGGTTCATTATCCATTTGTCTCGTACGTAAACCAGGCCGGTATAATTAAATGATGGATCACGTCAAAAAGTCTTCTTCAGCTATAACTTTAATCCTTATACTCTGGAACCTAAACAATACAGCACATCTAAACTTGGTGTAAAGTTCTCACCAAACTTGTTAAAAAATCTTCATAAAGTAACTGAACATTTTTAAGTCCTAGAAGTATTTGATTAATATTAATTGATTCTTGTAGGCGGACGTAGTTTATAAGTTACTCCACAAATTCATGCATGATAATCCAAAGACCAAGTCAAGAATGACAAAGTTGCCCTGTTTAATCGCACCCATTTCCATGGCTTATACTAATTAGACTAAATTATTTTCATCTAAAACACTCAGTTAAATTCATATTTGCTTAGATATTTTATATTAAGTTCGATTTCATAGTTTTACTTAAAGAACAACATGGGTTCTAGTTCTACCATAAAATTAATATTATAATTTATAACTAGCTAGGTTTTGCAAATTCTCGTCAGTTTGAAGTCTTCGCATATTTAAAGGTACAAACATATACTAGTACTATTTTAGAAATTCAAGTGGGTAGAAGGAACATACATTCTTTCCAAACTGAAGATTAAAATACGTGAATTTAAAATGTTAGGGGAGGGCGGATGCACCCCTAAATCCAACACCGCACACCGCGTGTGAATTCATTAATTATGTGTGATGAATCAAATGTAATTGTATTTTTGTGCGAATGATGCAGTGTATGAGGTGTTTGAGAGGATGGCATATTATGGGATATCCTCAAATTTGTTCATATACTTAACAAGGAAACTGCATGAAGGGACGGTGACATCGGCTAATAACGTCACCTACTGGGTCGGAACAATCTGGATGACCCCTATCTTGGGCGCTTACGTCGCGGATGCGGTTTTAGGCCGCTACTGGACTTTCATCATTGCGAGTGCTATCTACCTTTGTGTAAGCATTCCTGCCGACTCTATACTACAATTTCGAACTTTTACGTACATGATATGAAATTATTTCATGCTACGGAATTAATATTGATATGATACTTCATCATATTGTTAAAAATCAACGAAAGTTAGTAACGTATGACCGGGAAAATGTCTAGTCAAACTCCGCAAATGCACATGCCATGGACTCATGGTACACGATTTCTTTGACAATTGATCCTATTGTGTGATTATTTCTTGTTTACCAACTAAATTCATTATATGTCTCCTAAAAGACCAGTACACCGTATACACCTCATATGAAAATAGATGTACAAACATATGAGTTATTTTATAGAACGTATTTGTGTTTATAATAGATCATTAGGTATTGTTCATGAGAAAATTAATATTGTCAACAACATATATACATGCATTTTATTACTTACGAGCAAATTCTAAAAAAATTAATAATGTTAACAACATATAGACATTTTACTTAGAAGAATGTATTTTTAACACGATGCTCACCCTTAGTTCCTCATCTGATTTTACTTAAAAACATCTATATTGTTCTTAAAAATATAACACCATCTTTGCTTTTTTTAAGTAAGTTTATACTTTATACGGTCACTCACAAAAATTTTATGATACGTTTTATAGTTATATAGTCTCATAAATTTTCTTCCAAATTGTCGTGGTTTAAGATAATTCATCATATAATTCCCGTATTTATATGCAATAGAAGACAAACGACCTATAGTTTAATTTAATTTATCCATCAAAGGACAAATTCCAACTCAATTTCAAAACTTGAAGCAATCTATATTAAACTAGACAGTCTTTTTGAATATACTGGTATCTACTATAGTATATACTATACTGTGTCCAAATGGATCTTAAACAAGAATTTCAACTTGATGAAGACATAAATTTTGGCAATAAAAGGACATATTATACATTAAATGTCACGTACTCTAAGTCGTTCAACATGACAGAAAAGCCAGTCAAATGGTTTACTTTAGAAAAATGGTTAGCCTACTTGGCCTGTCATTTCTTGTTTTGCTTTATCCACTGTATACATTTTGGTTACAGGACTTGCCAAGTTATCCATTTGAATTCGTATTCTTATTCGGTATAACCAAGTCAAAATTGTTTTATTTAATACCGTATATAAATACATACATTTATACATTTAAGGTTGTGCTTGAAAGTTGAAAGAACATATGTTACGTTTAGGAAGGCGCTAAATATGTGAGGATATGTATGTGTGTTGTCTTTGACAGGGATTGGGCCTACTAACTCTAGCAGTGACAATACACCCTCTAAAGCCAGCTTCATGTCCAACTGGTACAGATTGCCCTGAAGCCACTACACTGCAACTAGCTGTGTTCTTTGGTGCACTCTACATACTAGCACTGGGCACTGGCGGAACAAAGCCTAACATTTCCACGATTGGAGCGGACCAATTCGACGAGTACGACCCTAAGGAGAAGAACCACAAACTTTCCTTCTTCAACTGGTGGATGTTTAGCATCTTTCTTGGCACACTGTTTGCAAACACGGTGCTTGTGTACATCCAGGACAATGTGGGTTGGACTCTGGGTTATGGGCTTCCTACAATCGGCCTGGCAATTTCGATTGTAATTTTCTTGGCGGGTACCCCGTTCTACAGGCATAAGAAACCCACGGGAAGCCCGTTTACGAAGATGGCTAGGGTCATAGTGGCTGCATTGAGGAAATGGAGCGTGCCTGTTCCTAGTGATCCTAAAGAACTATACGAGCTCGATTTTGTTGCGTACACGAAGGGGAAGTATCGAATTGATTCTACGCCTACACTAAGGTTTGCACTTAACCTCAATCACTAATTTAAAAATTTGATCAGTTGAATAAGATGAAATTATTTAGTTATTTTTTATATTTAATACGAGTATGTGTTGCGAATTAAAGGAATACACCAAATACGTGATCGAGTGGTGGTGTTGTTATGCGGTGAATTTGTCCAAAACAGCCATAATTGACTACACCATTTTATTTGTCAAGGGATTTAATAAGTCGAATTAAAATACTTGAGACTTAGAGTAAACTGATAGAGACTTTTAAGAAGAAGAAAAATCCTAAGACAAGAGATATTATTGGACAATTTTGCAAAATTGAGTGAGTAGGACCATTAATCCATTATTGACTTTTAAAACTTAAAAGGTTGTGGACTTGTGGTCCAGTTTAGCAATTTTCAGCTTTGAGTTTGAGTGCCTTTTTAATCACATTTAATTATCTGCTTCTTGCTTAAGTTGGTGGATCAAATTGGCTTTCATGGTCCAATCACATACTTCTGTTTGGGATATTAAAAGATGATGGTTCATGGTTTGACCAAATTTCTTGAGACTTACATGTCCTTTCTTATCATACAAGTGAATGACCTACTTTTACATGCTTTTATGACTCACTTCTATCTGTTGTTTTTTTTCCCCACAGATTTCTCAACAAAGCTAGTGTGATAACAGGTTCAACAAGTCCATGGCTACTATGCCCTGTCACTCAAGTAGAGGAAACCAAACAAATGCTAAGGATGATCCCAATCTTGGTAGCCAGTTTTGTCCCAAGTACAATGATTGCTCAAATTAACACCTTGTTTGTAAAGCAAGGAACTACCCTACACAGACACATTGGAGGTTTTCAAATTCCACCAGCAAGTCTAGCCGGATTCGTAACACTATCCATGCTAATATCGGTCGTTTTGTACGATCGTTACTTTGTACCGATAGTTCGAAGATGGACAAAGAACCCTAGAGGCATTAGTCTACTCCAGAGAATGGGAATTGGAATGGTGATACATATAATTATCATGGTTATCGCCTCATCAACCGAAAGGTATAGGCTTAGTGTCGCGAGGGCTGATGGCCTAGTCGAAAATGGAGAAACACTTTCTTTGTCCATCTTCGTTTTACTACCCCAGTTCATATTGATGGGGACTGCTGATGCATTTCTTGAAGTGGCAAAAATCGAGTTTTTCTATGACCAGGCACCAGAAAGTATGAAGAGTTTGGGGACATCTTACTCTATGACTAGCCTTGGAGTTGGAAATTTCGTTAGTAGCTTTCTTTTATCGACTGTTTCACGGATCACAAGAGGCGATCATCACGAAGGATGGGTTAGAAATAATCTCAACCAGTCTCATTTGGACTATTACTATGCATTCTTCGCAGTATTGAACTTTCTGAACTTCATTTTCTTCTTGGTCATGGTAAAGTTCTATGTGTACAAGGCGGAAGTTACTGATTCGATGAAAGTTCTTAAGGAAGAATACGGGGCTAAGACACATAAGGTGAGTAGCGAAGAAGCAACGGAGACGTAATGCTAGACATGAACAGCAGGAAGGATTCAAGAAAAAGGGGAAAATTCCACACAAAATTCATTTTTCTTTCCTTTCTGTCTAATAAAATTAATCAAACAGAAGATTGTTATTGTACAAAGTGCTTTCTTTAGCTTTAGATTTTGGTTTAGCATTGTGTCATTTCATGTTCAAAGCGGAAAACAATGCAATACACACTTTTCATATGTATATACTTAGGCTCTGTTATCTACTCATGATATGATATCCAGGCCTGTCATATTTCTGGAGTTAATTATGATGAAAGTTTATCAGAGACGACAGAGCATATAAAAGATTTCAAAATTTTCAAAATTTCCTAAT
This sequence comes from Plantago ovata, assembly GCA_028274465.1. Classification (NCBI taxonomy): domain Eukaryota; kingdom Viridiplantae; phylum Streptophyta; class Magnoliopsida; order Lamiales; family Plantaginaceae; genus Plantago; species Plantago ovata. The sequence goes on along the minus strand of CM051456.1, from coordinate 127,025,425 downwards.
GAAATAATCCGTCTTTACAAGTACTTTAACTAACTACTAATATATTAACAATAACATCACAGGTTGTACACAGAACATAACTTCTTTTCCAACCATACAAACAAATATTGCCTAGAAAGTAAGAAAAACACATAAAAAAAAAGTTGAAACAACACTCCCAAATCTATAATCTTGACTTGAGATATGAAATTTTACATACACAAGCAAGTACAAATCAAAGAAACTCACTTCACATTTTGCTCCAGATTCTTGAAACCATGTCTGTTTGTTTGTTTGTTTATATTTATGTTTTTGGTATATTGTTCCAACATCTGCAGCAAACAAAAGCAAGTCGCTCCGCTAGTTTCACATCAACGTGATCCCTTCCTCTTCGCTAACTTGAACGTTCTCTTCAGGAAGTCGTTAGCAGCTCCATCGTTTCTATAGCACAATACCCTCAATATAGTATTGGGATCTGATCTATTCCATTTCCCGGTGGTAGGTGGCATAAGTAACTTCTGCCCCAAACCACCCATAACACCAATCCCACTCGTCTCACAAGTCGCAATGCTGAAATCTTCGATCAGTTGTTCAGTAGACTGTCCCATCAAGGTAACCACCCCCTCAACAATCTCAGCTTCCCTGTCAACCGCGTCTTCTGATATCAAACCTTCCGAGCATGTATAAAACACTCGCTTCAAGTTCTTGAAATCCTCCTCGATCATATGATGATCCAAAGAATCAAAAATTCTGCTGCTACCGCCAGCTAATAAAACTGTTAAGTAGGCATGGAACGAAGCCTTCATTACTTCTTTTAGTACTAGAGCTTGGGCTCGTTCAGTTACAACTGAGGATAAAAGAGAGAGATTCTGTTTAAGTATTCTCAATGCTGGCCAAATTCGTGCATTCGCTACATCACCAGCATACAGACTTTCATAGAATACCGAACTTGAGTCCATGAAGATCAGACGATATGCAGCAACTTCTGACACAAGCTGGCAGGATGCTTGTATGGCAACCCGACTAAGCTCAAAGTAGGAGCTGCCGAGTTTCTTTCTATTGCCAAATCTACTTTTCGGGGATGGGTTGACATTTGGAGATAAAGCTATTGTCTTGTCAAGGGCATTGAGCTGTGCCAAAAGGTAATGTAATGTGTTGAGACGTATGTATATGCGTTGTGTTCCACGACTTGTTGAACGGCGTGGATCATTTACTTCATGAATTGTTTCATTCTTTGGATCTTCAATTCCTACATTGCATCCAGCTATTCTCCACAACCTTAAAAATTTCGATTCTCTACCGCATCTTGTTAGGGGAGGAAGTGTAGGTAGATAGCTTTGCATTGATCCTGAAACAAAGGAAGAAAAAAAAAGTTTCATGAACACTCTATTATTAAGAAATGAAACTAAAAGTTTGAAAGGACACGTTGAATTCTTACCACATGATGCAACAAATGCAGAGTAGTCTTGAAACAGTTTCTCCAAACCATCAGCAAGTTCATAAAGTAAGTTCTCTGATATATTAACAGGAATAGCAAAGAAATTTTCTAATGATTCCCTGGCAATTCTAACCAGTTCTGTAGCAGATTGAGCGTGCGGCTCAATTTTCGACTTGGGGTTCCATGTCTGCAAAACATGCACATAACAAAATGACTTTCACCTATAGAAGAAAGACTTTAATATTGACATTATAAACAAATTAATACATTTCTTACTTCCATTTCCTTGGACTTTTGCAGACACTCTTTGGCCTTCATCAATCTTTCTTGAATCCACTGCTTCAATAGCCTAAGAATGACTGCATCAATGTCATAAGGAACCATATTTTTCAGAATTGTTTTTCCTCCTTCCTTACATCCTACAGACTCCTCAACCACCATCTGTAACAACACCTTCTCGAGCTTCCCAGCCCTTAGCAATACCAAGATGGTTTCATTAATGGCTGAGGGAGTGCCTATTAGATACTTTTTTAGCAATGCTCCATAACAAGTGTGAAGCGTCACGGCAGCAACTCCAGCAGCATATGGTTGCCATTTCCTGAGAAAAGGGCTGAAAATATCCTTCTCCTTTGAAGCTAATTCTTCGGTTTCTCTAGCCAATATGTTCAGCATCTCGGTTACTTCTTGTATTTCCATATTTGTTGTCACCTTAGTTTTTTGTTCTTCCAGCATCTGTTAATCATTTCCAATGATGAAAAATCAAATAAAAACGAAGAGGACGAGTTTTTTTTCTCTTTAAAACAAAAGCATGGTATGAAATAGAACTTAGCGAATGAACCTTGGCGCATTCATTTCGTAGTGATGATTGAATGTACTGATCAACCAGATTTCTAGTTGAATCATCCCCAAGATCAGCCTTCTCTTGTGAAATGCCACAACAACAATGGGCGTCGTCTTGTAGTATCTTTTTAATCAAAAAGGACAAAGGGATTATGTTTTCCATCAGTCCAACTGTTAGTCTATCATAAGTCACATGATAATCCATCAATCGCTTGTCAACCCAGCTCTTCATTGTTGTCAAAACACACGCAAGCATCTTCATATAGAGTGGCTCTCTTTCAACTCTCTTAGCATCTGTTGCTACTTCATTTAACATAGTAAGCGACGCACCAAGAAGATCATGTTCCACCTGTCCTGTTTTGACATATTGCTCGAAAAACACCCAAGCAAAACACAAATTATGAATAGGCCTATTGATTCCAAGTATAGGCCAAGTTTTCTTCATAAGCTCCAGCATCTCATCAACTTCATCCAAAACCAACGTCTCATCTTTCACATCAAAAATTGATGACAACAAGGCGACGTAGATATGAACGTTGAGAGGGTATCCATCTGCCCAGTGAGGAACATCAGTGCTTTCTTCCTCGGGACTTCTCCATGCCAAGGCTGTTATACAGTTGACAAGAGTCTTCAAGGTTTCCGAATTCTTTCCTGTGTCCATGGGCTTAGCCTCGGAAGACTGAATAATTTCGTGGAGTTTCACCGCGGATGTGTCATTTTTCGCTAAAGGAACTGAAGGGTGTAGTAAAAGACCCGCCTCAAGGATCTTCATCTGGCGTTTCTGCCAGAGATGATACTCTTCGGCATCGCTGAATTCTGTTGGTTTCAAATGGCGGAGCAACTCGACCGGAAGGATTATCGTCTCTGCTCGCCTACCAATCTGATCAAATTAAACCATCTTAGTCCAGAATAACATTAATATATATATATAGACTCTATATTGATTTAACTTTGAGTATATATGCAAAAGTTTTGAAGATGTGCACATGTTTATGAGCATGTAGGTCCTGCAGAATTCATAAACCGTATTACACCCCTAACATTTAAAAAGAAAAGATTAGTGTATATGTATACGTACTTGTCCAACAAGGGTCCTCATGAGAGTTTTACGTAACCGATTGTCACTCTGCTCCGTAACCTTCATCTGCTGCCTCATAATCTCCGCAGAGGTCATAGGCCGCCTCACCCTCCCCTTCCCCACCTGTGACACCGTAAATGATGGTGTCCTTGGGCTAGCCATCGGGGAAGACGGCGAGACATTATTCTCCCCAAGCGAGCTCGTCCTCCTCGAAGACGGTGGACTCTTCATCATTTTCAACCCCAAAGCCCCCTTGACCCTGCTCGTCACCGCCATTCCCACCCCCTTGGTCCTCGGTGATGAGGTACCATTTCCATCACTTGCACCATCATCTCCGAAGTTGTAGTTTGTGATGGGGCTACGACTCCCGAACCCTGGCGAGGCCCGACAGGCCGAGAAGAATATCTCATAGGCGGCCTCACAGTAGTCATCGCGGTCGAGGCCGTCGAGCTTGGGGAAAGGGCAGGGAATATTGTTATCGGATCTCGAGTCTGGTTCGGATGGGCGGAAATGGTCAGCCATTTCCGACCAGAGGAGCAGTAATGCTGGGGTTGTTGTCAGAGAGATAGCAGAGATGGGATATGGAGCATAATAATGAACTAATGGTTATTTTTGTTGTGTAGTTTAGAGAGAGAGAGATGGTGATGATGAGAGAGAAAGTAAGGGTGGATGGTTATGGATTGCTATATTTATGTAGGTAAGTTTGAGGTGAGATATTTGTTTATGCTGCGAATAATATGGAAGAAGTGAAAGGTGGTGGCTAGCTCTTGCCATATTGGAAAATGATTAGGGAATATAAAAAAATTAGACAAATTATATAGAAAATTTGAGTAGATTAATTTGCTTCATTTGTTTGTTTCATGTGTGTTCAAAGTTTTATCCATCGTTATTTTAGGGGGTAGATACTAGATAGGAAAGATAGCAAATAAAATTGTGAGAGAGAATTTGAAATGGAATATTGAGAAAACACAAGAAGGAATTTGAAATGGTGAGAGTGAGAGACATGAAAGATACTTTATCGGCGGCAAAATACCGCCGAATTTTCAATTCTATTCTGGGATTTCAACAGAGGAAATTTTTTGGGTCTTAAAAAAGTTAAGTTAGTGAGGAAAAGTGCCATTGGACAAATAGCAAAACAATCACAGCGATAGCCCCTCCGTGAATATACTGATCACGTGTGTACAACCTGAAAATGTATTGTTCCATGTATTAGCAACTCGTGCACTTGGCAGAGTCACTCACCAGATGGGAGAAAATTCTTACATAAACCAGGTTTATAACTAACTTCATGGACCACATAGTTAGGAATGCTCCACATATACATTTAAGCATAGGTCATAAGTCTTAAGTACTAAGGGAATCGATTCATTCCTCAGACTGTTTCAAGTGTTTCCATTGAGATTCTTCCTGCAGCCCAACAAAAGTAATTCCTATTCCAAACAATTTGTCCTACTGTGTGGCATCATACAGCCAAAACATCATCAAGAAATATATATGCATGACAAAAATAACTTATATATTCACAAAAGTTATGTATCCAGAGGAGTTCTGATTATCATTCCAGACGAGCAACATAAACCAGTAACATGATGCCATAAACCAGTAGGTTCAGAGAGGATAACCAGCAAGATGATAAACAATTACCTGCAAAAGAAGTCAAGGGATAGAACCTGAACCTACTGATCACATGTGTGTACCTACCTGAATGACGTCAAAGAGCCAAGTATATATAAATTAGCAAAATTGAAAGCAAGAAAAATGATAAAACGAAAAGAGAATTTTGTCAATCGAATCATAATCTCACCTATAGAAAACAATCTTTGCTGGGGATAGCCTGGTAGCATCTTTGAATGAAATCAGCAATTCCCTGAATACAGAAGAAATAGTTCAATGCCAACAAACTGACAAAGAATAGAACAAAATTGCAAAACTTAAATCTGGAAACTGTATTGGACTTTCTATCTGATAGAAGTCATACCTGACCATAGCACCTTAAATCTTGGATTATCTCCTCTCTATGGGTTTGAGCACTAACCCGAGCAGCATATTTTGTCATATGAACATCCTGAGATGCAACAACCTGATACAAATAATAACAAGATATAAATAAACTCACTAGAGAAACAAACAATACAACATAAGGATCTTGAAAAATAAAATGAATTAGGTGCCCTTACAGCAGCGATGGATGGACTGGAATCCTCTCCTGGGCTGGGATGTGTCACATCAACCCCACATATGATAGTAATCTTCGTACTAACAATAGGAATATGCCGATCGATCTAATGCATCACTCAGCACATTGTTACTTCCACCAACTGTAACATTAATCTTCAGAGAAACATTAGCAAGATACTGTCTGTTCATTTTGAAGGCATTCTTCGCAAGACAACATAGGGAAACAATCCCGAGTTCTCACAGATCCTCTTAAAATTACCTAATAAACATTAACAGATATAAAACCACAAATTCTACAGTAAGCATTGGATCAACCGTCACAAAAATGGAAGGACAATATTTGAATATCCAGAGCCTTGTTACATGAAGATGGCAATTTTTGTCCGGTAATATAGCAATTAACAAGTTGAGCTCCTTCCCTCGAAGCCTCTCCAGAGTTTTTTTTATGGAACCTGGCCGACTAGTGAAGAACGGAAACACATGATGGGGATTAAAAGGCTACAGCAAAACAACAAATTCATATATTGTAGTCACATGTAGATGCTCCACAGAGAGCTGGGGTGACCAATCAAAGAAGGAAAAATGTACAATGACATACCACGCCAGAAGTGTTGCACATGTTAGCAAGTTCTCGGCAAAAATTCTGAACCGCATCTCCACGTACATTCTGCACAAAATTAATGCATATCCAATTGTCCACTCTGCCTCCTTGAAACATTTTCTGCACAATGGAAATCAAATTAGAAAAAGACCTACTAATACATAAGCAGGCATCATCAGTGTTTTGGTGGTTTTGTTACCTTGTTCATCCTGTTCCATTGCCCAACTTGAGGATACAATCCCGCTCCCGGCCTGAAGGATTATATGTGAGCTGCAGGTTGTAGAAGTTTTAGTATTTACTAGCAAAGAACCAAGTAAATTACATACTAATGGCATTTTCATTACCCTAGGAGGCTGCAGAACCCGAGCATCAACCGTTACCAGTTTAGTCTCAATTTTTGATGCCAAATTCTTTGGCGTAATAATCTAAAGAAGGAAAGAAAAAGTTATTTTTCTTGAAGAAACTTAGAAATAACTGGAATCAGAAAAAAGCTGACAACACGCTAACAGGATCACGCAATCGGAGATTTTCATGAAAGATATAAACAAACCTTAATAATCTCCTCCTCCCGCTCTACAGGCCTTTGGCATGTGACTTTGAGAAGTGCAGAAGTTTGTCGTTCATTCAATTTTTTGGGTACCTCTGGCCTTCCACAATCTTACACACCTAACGAACACATAAAAAATTTCACCTAAGAGTCCGCAATCGTTTCCAGTCAAAACGAGCTAACTGAAAGGAAGTAAAACAAACCTCCATTGGCAAATAATTTAGCTTCTCAGGATTTCCAAATTGCCAACAAGGCAACTGATTATGTCGAATAACAATCCCATATTTCTCTCGGTAGTATACAATAACATATACTTCTTTGTGCCAAGATCATCAACTGGAAATCTAAACAAAAAAACATGACACAAACAGTAATACAAATTTGAATGTGGAATACGATCAGATGACAAATTCAGGAAAGTGCATTTTGCCCTTCCGTCAAATCTCTCGTGGGTTCAGATGTCAAACCAGCAATGCGATACTTCCTACGCATGTTTCCTCGATGTTTTTACCTGGGTCCATCAGGTTCGCCAAATTAACTATGCTTAACTGCTTTCAGTGCTCTTTATAGTTATAAGAATCCAAATCATGGTAAAGATAACCAGCAAGATGATAAACTGCTCATGTACAGTTGTTTGTTCCATCACTTCTATATATAGGACTGTTGAGCTCAATGGCGATCGAGTTGATGTTAACAAAGCTGCATGAACCAGAAACCACAGAATCAGATTGGTAGTTTCTTTTCTCTATATTACTATATTAGGACAGTACACTTATCCATCTCAAAACTAAAAACTTGATTCCAATAACAAAACAATAATTAGTTTAAACAGTTAGTCACAATCAAGTTACATGCTCGATCTGTACAGAAATCGTCTCACAAGAGTTCATTGTTAAATAAATTTTAAACAACTTACCAGGTAGCAACTCAAGTAGTTGATAAGTAATATATTCTGTTGTTAAAAAAGAATAAAAACTCAATTTTAAACAATTTATAGCATTGCAGTATGGAATCTCTCCAGTGATCTGATTGTATGAGATATCCCTGAAATAAGCAATGGTCGAATGATTTAGAATGAACGTTAATTAGGTTGCATCGAAGTCAAGTGCACAGAACTTACAAGATCTCGAAGCTTGTATAGTGAAGTTACCTATGTTGTCTTTATATTACCAGCCATGCTATTTCCCCCCTGACATAACTACAAGTCCACAATTTCATGAGTGAAAATTGACATCTAAAGTAGCATAAAATAAAAATATCCACACTATTGATAAAAATAGAGACTGCACACTTACAAGTACGGAACACCAGTTAACTGGCACACATCAGGAGAAATGTTGAGTATCTGACATGTTGACTTGCAAGTACCAAATACCAGTTAACTGGCAATTAGGAGACAAGGATCGGGTGAGCATATTTCCTATCAATTCACATTATGAAGATAGCGAACAATATAGCAATATATATCAATTCAAATTCATCAAGGGTCTTACAACATTGTTACATGGTAAAAATCAACGAAAACTAGTGAATTGGGGACTGACTTATCAAATGAATAATTGGAGAAACGAAGCTCACTTGTCATAAATTGAGCTCACATCTGGTAGTCCTGCGGCGTAGAGCTTCTCCGGTAGCTGCTAATTGAACTCCGGCTAGGGTTTTTTCTCCATCTCCTCCGATGAGTAGAGATAGAAAGAATCAGAATTTGATCAGAAGCTCTTAAATGACTTGTGAACTCTGGAATCGATCTGAAAATTCGAAGTGGAGTGTAGTTTGGCGCGGGTATGACACCGGCAATTTATATATTGAAAATGGTTTAGGGATAAAAGTCTACATATGGCTTATGGTTTTGTTCACGGACAACTTTTTTATAAACTAAATTTTGAACCAAATTACAATTTGGTTCATGAATAAAGGGTGCTCTAACCCGTAACCACACTCAATATTCTAAACTATTCTTATTCCTCCGTCCGAGTTCGACTCCAGACCTCTCCTTGTTATTCCGCTTCGACACCCCACCCCAAACCTCTACGCCAGCTTTGAGATTACTAAAGTCGCATTAATAAAAAACCGCCGACAAATATTCTAGCCGATTTAAAATAATTGAACACCCGAGGCATTTGGATTTTGGCTAACTCAACTTGCCATGTTAAAAAGGCCATTATAGGCCTAATTTATTGTAGTGAAATATGATTATAATAAGAATACATAATTTTTTGACACGCGGATACCTACGTGGGATAGATGTGGGATAGATGAGTATGTTATTAAATGTGCCAAAATCAATATATGCGTTTGATTCAATACATTTTAGAAGTGGGCTTTGGAAGTTGGAGCGTTGAAGTGGGCTTTGGAATTGTGGCCTTTTTCCAAAAGGGCCACAGTGGCTTGGGTAAACTGGCCCATGCTCTCTTTTCTTTCACCAAGACTGAACTGAAAACTTTATACAGTACCCTGTACTTGACAAACCCCCATTTGTATGTCGTTGACCAGCGACTTCAGATCAGGGTCCGTAATTCACCACGTTGGTCGAACGCCAATGGGGAATTAATTTAGATTAATTTATGTGTAACTTTAAGTTTCTTTTTCATTTTTTTGTAATTTATAAGATAATTAGGGTAAGTTAATGACTAAAATTTTAAAATTAACGGTAGGAGTTCGGAAAGTAAAAAGCTAACGGACCTAGTTTAGGATGTTAATTCAAACAAATAACCAAAATCTACACTATGATATTAAAAGTGACAAAAATATGCAGTAGTTTCTCCGGTAATTTTGAAAAACCAATTTGATTTTTTTTTTAATTTCTCAGTATCTGATTTGACCTCAAATAAATTATACTTTCTCCATTCCTTATCAAGCTTCCCATTTCATTTCGTTGACTTTTTCGAGACTTTGTTTGACTCCAAATTAATACTAAATCACACCGAAAAAAAATATTTTGAACTTATATTATAAAAGTGGAAATCTTATATTTTCATAATATAACTTCAAATTTTTTTTTTCCAATACAATTTATGATTAATTCGGAGTCAAACGGGGGCAAAAAAAAAGTCAACAAAACCAAATGGGAAGCTTGATAAGGAATGGAGGAAGTAGTTAATTATAAAAATATTTAAAAAATTATATTATAAAAGTATATTTTTTTTATATTTTTATAATAAATTATAATTAATTTGAAATCAAATTGAATATAAAAACAGTTAATAAAACTAATTGAAGTTCTTTAAATTTTCGATAGGGATTACTATAATCTATGAAAGATATAATAGATCAAAATCAAACCAACCAATCTGTACTACAAACATCCCAATCTTTACTCCAAAGTCCAAACTAGATTCCCATTACCCCACTTCCCATGACCACAACATGTAATGTAACACTTCTAATTAAACTACTATTCCTACTTGCTAGCAATTTATAAGTATCTTGAGTTTTGTACCGTGCTGATATTTCCAGTAGCTTCTCTGGCTATCTGATACCGTTCTTTTGTACTTGTGTTTTTGTGATACATCTTGTATCATGGTTGGGACATGCCCCTCCTATTTGTGTACACTACGTTGAATTTAATGAAAATTGTTAGCTATTTCAAAAAAAAAAAAAAAAAGCAATTTATAAGTCTTTTTGAAGTAATTATTAGCACATTCTCGATTCAAAATTTAAGATCGAATATAAACTTAGCACGGAAAATTATTACTAGCAAGTAGAAGAAGAAAATTCAAATCCCCATAGTGTGTAAATATTATACTCTCCTCTGTTTCATTTTAAATGTTTTAGGATTAATTTTTCTCGTTTAATTTTGACCACAAATTTATTCTAAATTGCACAACTAAAAGATATTATAAAATTATATTATGAAAAAAAAATCAAATACGAGTATATTTTTTGACAAAATTTTATTATATATTAATTATGTGTAACATATACTATCTCCGTCCCAGAACAGTACGTTGCACCATTTTGCCATTTTGGGCGTCCCGTTAGAGTTGCACCATTTCATTTATTTGCCATATTTGGACATGGTTATAATAATTTTATATTCCATCAACACATTTTTGTGGCCACAAATCCTCCATAAAGTAAAATCAACACCCACTATTAATATAACTCAATATTTAAATCTTCTCCTTATTTTCTGTGTCCAAAAGCAAATGGTGCAACTGCTCTGGGACGGAGGAAGTATGTACACAATTTATAGTTTGTTTGGGAACCGTGAAGTTATCAAATTTAAATTTTAAATGAAACGGAAGAAGTAGTATATTACTCCACCAACAATGAATTTCACGGGCATAGACCAGCCACGTTGCTCACACATCAACTGCAAAATAAAGATCCAGACATGTGGCTCCTTCTTTCTTCCTACAATAAAATCCAGTCCACAATAAGACATCACCTTCCTTCCCGTTTCGTTTTTTAAACTTACGAGTCAAGAACATGCTCATAGTATGAATATAAATGTAAAGTGACTTCGATTTCGCTGAGATGTGCATTGAATTTAATTTAATGGTAAATTCATAAACAAACTTAAACAATTCACTCAACAACTAAAGGGAGTAATAAACATTAATGGTAAATAATAGTACATAAATTTACCTTCGGCAATTGTTTTACCTTTTGATTTCTGAATGTGGAGATTTTGACATTAGCGATAAGTCACTCTTCATAGTTCGTGAGAATTGAGCATTCTCCAATGGACATTGGCTCGGAAAAAAAAGTCATCATGAACGACATAAGAATTCAAAACGTTATAGTTGAATAAAACAAGAGAGTATTAGTCTATTAGAGACAAGACTTAGCTTGGTGGAATACTTCCATGCATTATCACAAATCATAAATAGTGGGCAATGCCCTACAACGTTTTAGTATCACCAATGAACCAGATAGATTCAAGTACATTAGAGTTCTAAAACTAAATAGAAGTAAGGTAAATCCTAAATCTACTTAAATTGCAGATCTAAATACTGCATGCTACTGGTCACTCAGGGCCACGAACTAGCATCGTCTGAGCGTATTGGGATTTTTAATACCTCTACAATGAAGTTCATGAACCACAACCACTATTCTTGATTATATTCATATATGATGAGTTGTATTCGAATTTATCACTAAAAAACTTAAAATGATTAAGTTCAATATAAAGTATACTAGCTATCTAAGTAGGGTTCAAATAAGACTCATGCAGTCATGCATTTAAGACTTAAGACTTAACCTATCACTAAAGTCGAAATTTACTTCAAGGTCCAAGCCCATTCAAGGTACGCAATAGCTATGGCACACCATCTAAACCTCCGGCTCGGATAAATGTGAGTCGAGATAATCAGAGAGAATTAACGAGTTGATTATCTGTAAGGTAACACATGAGTTGATCAATTTCTATCTTTAATACTTTCTAAAGAAGATATGTGTTTATCCAATTTATGTGGTTAATTAATTACGTAAAACTGTAAAAGTATAAAAATGTTTGGTGAGTTGAATACACAATAGTTTAGTCACATTCATTGTTTCCTTCTCATCGCTAGACGCTAGTTACATTAGTACATTACAAGATCGTATATCCCCACCACATGCAGAGATGAGGCAGGGAGTCAGGGACACATACACATCCAACAATTTTTAAAAAGAAAATCAGCTATTACTATTCTACTACTCTTTTATTATAATAAATGTCATTTTAAATTTTTAGCTATTTTAAAAATAGTAATTGTTTTAGCATATTTCTCATAATTGAATTGACTATACTATGTTTGTATTAATAGGTATTTTACTATTAATAGGTGAGACATGTGAGTGTTTTTTAGATTACTTTACTATTGTTATACTCCGTACTTTTTAGTTGCCTATAAATAAGGTATAATCATTGTTTCTTGGGTCCATAACTTTTCAAGACCAATTAATTGTTCTAATTACAAAAACAATTTCGTCAAATTAACAATTAAATAAATTTTAGTCCAAAATCATATTTTTGTGTTGACCAATCAAAATCAGATTTTGCAAAAAAACAAGGCCTAAGCCTTAGGCCTTAAAAGAAATAAAAAGGCATGCCTAAACAAAAAAGGAATTTTTTACTTTTTACTTTAAAAACATGCCAAATTTTTTTTTTCCTTCTTTAAAAGTTCCATTTTATTTTAATTTTTTCTATAATCTTTTTTTTTCTTTAATTTTACCTCTGTTCGGAGTGCGGTGTGTGCAAGGTCCAGATTTAAAAAACAAAATGGGACAATAATCGGAACTTTGGAATTATAATATCGATTAGTAAAATGATAAAATTCACTAAGACAACACTATCACACCACCGGCGCGTACCCTCACAATCACACGCATAAACATAAATTCCTAGGCCTCTTTTTTCTGAAAAAAAGAAATTATTTTTCTATTTGATTTTTCAGTTAATAGCTTCTTCCAGAAAAAAATATCATATGTTATTTAGAAAAATAAATTAAATAAAAAAGAATAGATCTTTTAAGTTATATTTTTGTTTTTAATTTTTTTTAAATCAAAGGTTTAAGGCTCGTTTGGATGCCAAAATTGAATTTTGATAGTCAACCTAAAAATGGATTAGAATGTGATTGTTGTGTCACTAGTTGTCCAATTTTGATATTTCTAGTTTAGTGGAATTTAAAATGATATGAGTACCACTAAAGATCCCCTAAAAATGTAATTTTTTCTTGTTTATTAATATTGGTAAAATGTCTAAAACGACATGTATTTAAAATGGGAGGGATTACTAGCATAACCCAATTAATGACCTATGAGACGGACTCATAATTTTAACTTCGGGATGCCAAATTATTGATTAAATATACTCCATATGAGATTATTGAAAATATCACATAGTATAAGAGTTAGAGATATGAAATTATTGAAAGTATCATATAGTATTTAATTATAGTATAACTTTCTTTTTCCTCAAAATATCAAGAGGTGCGAACGTCCCACTGTGCACCCCTCTTCCGCTGAAATACAAGGACCCAGTTGCCCCTGTGGATAAATAGACAAGAATGTCCACTGCATTATACATTTTATACCCATTCATTGGCTTACTGAATCAGTCATCCTCTAAACAAGGACATCATTCAGTTTCCAATAGAGACCAAGTTCCAACTTTTCCAAGCCTGCAACCATTCTATCTCTCTCACTTAACAAGGTACGAACAGTATATATCTTTCTCCATTTCACATTTTAAGGTTTCCTAGTTTTTCTCTGTTTGGTTTTTAATTACTTTTTACCAAGTCATGGTTATTGGTTTTGTTCAAGATGTTGACAAGGCTATACTACTACAATGCAGTTGGAAATTAAACGGAATTGATAGTTTTCTTACAACCCAAGATCATGAGGGTTGCGGTCGTTGGAGGCGGCATAAGCGGGCTGGTCTCGGCTTATACATTGGCGGTGGAAGGCGGGGCGGAGGTGGTGTTGTATGAGAAGGAGGATTACTTGGGCGGCCATGCCAAAACGGTCACTATTGACGGCACTTCTCTTGACCTTGGTTTTATGGTCTTCAATCGAGTACGTTCTTCTTATTATCTTTTTTACAGTGCTAAGTATTATTACCTTGTTTTTTCAACAATATATTTTTCCAATCTAAATGTTAAGTGCATTTTCGGAATGTAAACTTGTGTAATTGTTATTTTATTGTCTAACATAATTTATTCGTCTTTCCATTTTGATCATTTCATGATTTTCCATTAGTTAATTGTATGTCTAAACGAACTGAATTGATTTAATCATAACTAAGTTTATTTGAAGTGTAGAGGGTGGCATATGCATATCACACACCTAGTCCATTATCTATATATATGGTGGGAACCGAACCAACGTTGGTAGCATCTAAAAACATGTGAACTAGATTCATTAAGAAGTTTGTGGCAAGAATATGGTCATAAGATATGTCCATCGAAACAAGTTAAAATGAATCATTTTTAAGTAGTAATACTAATCATTAACCAATTATTTATGAAAGTATTATTTGTTTGTAGTAGCTCAGTTATATCATAGGTTTATTTTAGTTTGACTTTTTTGTCAACAACTTTTAACTTTGACTCTCGATTACTTATATCATAGGTTTTTTTAGTTTGACTTTTTTTGAGTCAACAACTTTCTTTGACTCTCGATTACTGTTAAATTATAATGATAAAGTATTCAACAAAATTATATTATAAAAGTATATAAGCTAAATTTTCATAATACAATTTCGTTATATACTTTATTATTATAGTTTAAGAGTAATCAAGAGTTAAATTTGAAAGTTGTTGATCGAAAAATGTCAAACTTGGAAGCTTCTGAGAGAACAGAGGGAATACTATAAAAAAATAATTTATTCTTTGTTGGGACGAAAATAACCGGACTGCAGTTGGTGTGTTTGTAAATTAGTTTTAGCAATTGATAACAATTAAGCTTTACATCCTCTCATAAGTCATAATTTATTGTTTTGATCTGGAAATATCCCAACACAGAAAAAACCAAAATTTTCTGTAGAAGAGGAATCTTCACAATTTAGAAAAGTATCAACTGGCAATATAATTGTATTGATGCCTATATATATCTTTGTTTTTTAAAGTAAATCAGATGAATAATATTTTTGATTTTTGTTATGGAATAGGCCGAAATATGGTGATATGTGTAACACTATTCTATTAGGCCAGGTCACATTTTTGTCCTGATTGTTCAGTTGTTGGTGATATGTCTACATTCTGTTTTTTCTTATATATTCTTATTCAAGATTGAAAATGTTTTTAATCTATGATAAGATTTTCATCATATAATTTTAACAAACTTAGTATGATTGAAGAACAAAGTTAAAGCTGAGTGTAGACGGGACCGATTCCTAGAACCGTAAGTTCTCGGTTCCATTTGGCCGTATGAAAGGAACCTGAACCGGAACTGCCATTTTGGTTCGATTTCCAGTTCCATTTGACCGGGTCTAATTGATAACTGATTCTTCTGTACCCTTGGCCTAATTACTAGGTTTTAGACGAAATGATATTGCAAAATTACTATAGATTTCCATTTTTCTTCTCCAAAAAGAAAAATGTAATGGTTTCACCTATTTGTTTCTTTAATCTTTCCTTCAATATGGTCCACTTGATGATGGTCCTTGTTTTGAAACCAATCATGTTTTTTATATGTTTGTGATAACTAGGTACTACCATATCATGAGGGATGGAGCCTCCAACTTGATTATGTGTCAGGATAAACCAATCCTTATTCCTTACAACCATTTGTTTTGTTACCTCTTATAAAATACTCACTCCGCCCCGGTGACTAGTCTACATTTGCTTTTTATATTATTTTTAATGAGTGTGTTATATTATGTGTTTGAGTGGTGGTACCCATTTTAAAGTGGTACATTAATAATAAAAAGTAGACAAAAGAAACATCGTAAAAAATAAATGAGACGAACAAAGTGATTACTATAGTTACGCATTTTGCTTGCTGTACCACAGAATTATGAGCAAGGAACTATATGATGGCAGATTAGATTAAGATTCTTATGTTTATCAGTCAAGAAATTGTGAACACTATGATCAAGATCATCTTGAAAATAACAATTTGGAAAATGACTATTGGCTAAGCTGATGATCATGGGATTGATTATGGGGACAGGTGACATATCCAAACATGATGGAATTCTTTGAGAATCTTGGAGTTGACATGGAGCTCTCTGACATGTCGTTCTCCGTTAGCCTCCATAAAGGCTACGGATGTGAATGGGGAAGCCGAAGTCTGTCAGGCTTGTTCGCACAAAAGACCAATCTGTTGAATCCATACTTCTGGAAAATGATCAGAGAAATCTTGAAGTTCAAGGAGGATGTCTTAAAGTAAGTAAAACTATCCAAGAAAAGTTGAATCAGCTTGTTTTCAAGTGAAACTGGATTAATGTGTGTGTGTTTGTATGCAATGCAGTTACCTTGAAGTGTTCGAAAACAATCCAGATATTGATCGTAATGAAACTCTGGGGCAGTTCGTTAAGTCTCATGGCTACTCGGAGTTGTTCCAGAAAGCTTACCTAGTGAGATCCTTGAGCCATTTTTTCCTTATATGTCAGAAAAACAGGCAGTGTACTTATTTTTTAACCCGGTGTTCTCTGTTTTTCCAGATACCGATTTGTGGTTCAATCTGGTCCTGCTCTGCGGAAGGAGTACTGACCTTCTCCGCGTACTCGATACTTTCATTTTGTCGTAATCACCATCTCTTGCAGGTAAATTAAGCTTTTCATTTATTTGGATTTTCTCTTGGTGTTTAATTCGTGGAACTAATGTTGATTCGCTCTGCAGCTCCTTGGTCGACCTCAGTGGCTTACAGTCAGATGGCGTTCACAGAATTATGTCAACAGGGTATTTCTCGCATTATCTTTATATTCGAGTTTCCTGACTATGATGTCATGAATAGAAGATGTCCTAGAGCTAGAAACTCACTTGAGTTCAATGCAGGTAGAGAAAGTGTTAAGAAGTAAAGGGTGCCAAATTAAAACAAGTTCTCAAGTAGATTCTGTTTCGACAAAAGATGAGGGTGAGTTATCTGTTGCAGCCGTTTTGTGATGTTGGCGTATTACTCTTACGTTACACTTAACTGAAATGAACAAATTGCAGGTTGTGTTGTACGTTGTAAGGATGGATCAGAAGATACATATGATGCTTGCATTATAGGTGCACATGCGCCAGATGCACTCAAAATGTTAGGGGAACAAGCAACGTATGATGAATCTCGAATATTAGGCGCCTTTCAATATGCATACAGGTTTAGTATCTTTAGTTCCTACATTCTTCTGTTATCTGGTTGAGCTTGATCATATTACTTATCTCACATTTTTCTTAACGTTCGTTCTTATTATACAGTGATATTTACCTTCATCGCGACAAAAGTTTAATGCCAAAAAACACAGCAGCATGGAGCTCGTGGAATTTCCTCGGAACCATAAATAACAAAGTTTGTGTAACATATTGGCTCAATATCCTTCAGGTACAAAGAATGAATCTTTGTTTAAGTACTCATGGGTCTGCAACTCTGCATCATGTTTTTTTTATGTGAACTGAAATGAAGGGAATTGACATTGCAGAACATTAGCGAGTCAGGGCCACCGTTTCTAGTGACTCTAAATCCACCACACACGCCTCAGAACACGTTGCTTAAGTGGACCACAGGTCACCCCATCCCATCTGTTGCTGCAACAAAAGCTTCGTCTGAATTCGACCTTATACAAGGAAAGAGGGGAATATGGTTTTGTGGAGCATATCAAGGTCTGTTCTACTGTTCTAGTAAATTGAATTGAATACCACATTGTCCGTACGCCAGTGTCAAGTTTAACATCACTTTTACTGTTATTTCAGGCTATGGTTTCCATGAAGATGGATTAAAGGTAATTAGTGAACCTTTTTGTTTTGTTAAGATGAAAAAGCAACTAAAAAAAGTACTACTAATACTTGGTTGATCTGTACAGGCAGGCATAGTTGCTGCAAATGGCTTGCTTCATAAAAGTTTTACAATCCAGAACAACCCCAAACACATGGTACCATCCTGGCTAGAAACAGGAGCTCGTCTTTTTGTTACTCGATTTCTTGAACGTTTCATATCTACAGGTTGTCTAATGTGAGTTTCCAATAAACCTGCTTTGAGTTTGCGGCAACTGATTCCTTGTATCGACCTGTTTTTTTTATTTAGTATGTGAATTGCGCGGTAACAGGTTATTGGAAGAAGGAGGCACAATGTTCACATTTGAAGGTTCCGTAAAGAAGAGTAGCTTAAAAGTCTGTCTGAGAGTTCACTCTCCTCAGTTTTACTGGAAGGTATATATAAAAATGCTGTTCTCAGAAGTCAGAACACATACAAATTATCATCCAAATGCTCACAGTTGTGTATGACAGGTTGCAAAAGAAGCAGATTTAGGCCTAGCTGATGCATATATCAACGGGGATTTCTCTTTTGTTGATAAGAATGCGGGTCTTCTCAATCTTTTTAGGGTATGATATGGAGATATATCAAGTTCAAGATAACCAGATTACTGTTCAAACTTCACACTAACAATCCATATTATATGTTTACTGTTTTGTAGATATTTGTTGCCAATAGAGACTTAAGTGCCTCACCCTCAAAGTCGAACAAGAAAGGGTATGGAGTACAGAATTTACATTCCATGCTTGCATCATAGAGTACTTTGTTAACAAGTGTTTCATGCGAATATCGTTTAACCCACAGGGGATGGTGGACACCTTTGCTTTTCACTTCTGCTATAGCATCCGCAAAGTATTTCTATCATCATGTGTCGAGACAGAATACCGTTACACAGGCACGTCGCAACATCTCACGCCATTATGACCTTGTAAGTTCTTCCACTTTTCCGAAGTGTTATTGTGTTGAGATGTTTTTCTTTTACTGTCAAGTTTATCATTTAACTTGCTTGAAACTGACAATTGTTTCATATAATGCCTGCAGAGTAACGAATTATTTTCGCTGTTTTTGGATGAAACTATGACATACTCTTGTGCAATATTCAAGACTCAAGAGGAGGACTTGAAGATTGCTCAGATGAGGAAAATTTCTCTTCTCATAGAAAAGGTACATTTTTCTGTTAGATTCACTCTTTATTGTGTAACAGGTTCGGTCTGATCTGACTTCGTGTTCGAATTACAGGCAAGGATAAATAAGGATCACCACATTCTAGAGATTGGTTGTGGTTGGGGAACTTTAGCAATAGAGGTGGTAAAACGAACCGGATGCACATACACTGGTATAACCTTATCAGAACAGCAACTGCAATATGCTGAATTGAAAGTAAAAGAAGCTGGCCTTCAGGTACATGTTAATATTTTTATACATCTTTCCAAACCTCGTAAAATGCACGATTTTATCAGAGATCAGAAGCCATTTCAGAATTGGATAAAACATGCAATCTTGTCTTATGATGCATTTGGCTCTTTTGGTACAGGATCAAATAAAATTTCTACTGTGTGACTACCGCCAATTGCCTAGCACCTGTAAGTACGACAGGATAATATCATGGTGAGTATCCGTTGTCTGTGCCATGTCAAATGCACTGATAGTTAACTAAAACATCGAATAACACACAGAGTTCATTAATATGCAGTGAGATGTTAGAAGCTGTGGGGCATGAATTTATGGAAGCATTTTTCAGGAGCTGTGAATCTGTATTAGCAGAAAACGGCCTTCTCGTTCTTCAGGTTGGTGCTGCATGGCTAAAGTCTTTGCCTTCTTCACAGAGCTATCTGTATCAAATTTTGTTAATACATTGAATTACTGTTATAATTATTTACTCATTCTGTGATCTTAGTTTATATCAATACCGGATGAGAGGTATGACGAATACAGGCGCAGCTCAGACTTCATCAAAGAATATATATTTCCTGGTGGATGCCTGCCTTCCCTTAGCCGAGTAACATCTGCCATGGCTGCTGCATCAAGACTATCGTAAGACAATTTTTTTTTTTTAATATCCCAGGCTAACTTAATTTACCTAACAAAAAAATTACATCGAAGTTAATAAAGCTAGAACACATATGATTCTATGCAGTGTGGAGCACCTGGAAGATATCGGGGTTCATTACTACCAAACGCTACGATGCTGGAGGGAAAATTTCCTGAAAAAGCAAAGGTATTAATAACTAGGAAAACTAGATTAATTTTAGCAAAACTTTGATGAGATTCTGCAAAATGAAATTATGTAATGTACTAATGCTTATGATTGATACATACATCTGTGATTTACAGTCAAATTCGCGCCCTGGGATTCGATGATAAGTTCATTAGGACATGGGAATACTATTTCGATTATTGTGCAGCTGGATTCATATCCTGTACTCTTGGAAATTATCAGGTATGCATTCTGTATGCTTAACAGGCACTGCTTATCTTCTTAAATTCAGTGTTTCAGTTCTTGAGGTGGCTGGTCTTTTTGTCTATGAAATAACTTCATCTGAAACTGGAAACTTACGTTATTCTCGCGTTCGCAGATTGTATTCACACGACCAGGAAATGTTTCGGCATTTGGAGATCCGTACAAGGTCGTCCCTTGTGTTTATTGACCTCAAGTGATAAATTTGTGTGTACAGTATCAGAACTGTACTTTACATTGCACTTTAGATTCATTGATAGCTTCAAGGGCACTCTAGTTTCATTCTTTGGTACTGTTTTCAAATAGACCTCAAACTATAGCACACATACACCAGATTCAAATTGTGATGTGGATCTGTTTACACTGTCATCAAGTAAGTGTACATTCTATCAGTATGAAGTATGAAGTATGAACATTGATTTGGTTGAGAATGAGTTTTCATTTATATGGTCAATTGCGATTATTTCTACATGTACATGTCGAATACAGATCCTATTTAAGCCAAAAACAGTACAGTGTAGAAGGATACCTGCGAAAAGAGGCATCCAGAAGATGGAACTGGAACAGGTCCACCAGTTCCTTAATGTGAAGCAGGCCAGAATTTCCAAGTTTTCAACAAATCACGTTGATCGACCTGCTTCGAATAGAAAACTCAGAAACTGCACGGTGTAGAATATCGTAGAAGGGTATCATATCATAAGTCATCTTAGCTTCTACTGATTGGAACAGTCAATTTTTAACCAAACGCACCGATAACTGAAAATCCTCTGAAGTACTAGTAGTTTCAGAGACTTGTACATGAACAAACCCATAGTCATTCGATTTAACATATCTTTATAGCTACAGGAGTGATGAAAAGTTCAAAAGCGTACTTGCAACAAGATTGCTGAGAATCTCCAGAGATACAAAACCAGGTTTTAGAGCTTGGACTGCATCAAACAGGATTGCACTTAGCACATAAATATCGGAAACCAAGAAAGCGAAATATACACAGAAATCAGAAAAACTAACCACTCTTGTCCTGAATTTTTTCAAATGCACTAATATCAAAACCACCAGAAAACTTGCCATTAGCACCTGTTCAAAGGTGATGTAACAACGCTTCGTCATATATCGATCAACCACTAGAAGCACTCAAAATCTGAGACAGGTGTTGCCATTGCTTACCTGTGACAAGTATAGCCTTCACATCATCTATCTTCAAGGCTCGTTCATATGTATCTTTCAAGCTGTGCAACACTAAAAAGAATAACAGAATTGAAAACTTGAGCTTTCGACTGGAAGACGGAATTCAAATCTTCACTCACAGATAAATGATATGCAAATAATCCCAGTATTTTCGATTTGATACACATTATAATAACAACAAAATATGTTGTATGAAACTGCATAATCCTCAAGTTGATGAGCTTTCCTAGTATCCAAAATGAACTTAGCAGAACAAATCAATTCCCAAACGTAATTTGATACACTATTAATTAGCGTACCCTCAAGTGAAAGGGAGTTGACAGGAGGGTTGCGGATGGTGATGATTCCAACTCCATCATCACACACCTGGAGTGTTACTGATGTGTGCACTCTATTCGCACACAAGTTGAATAAGAGAAGGTACATGGTTCTTCACTCTCTTTGCTTACATCATGGTTCTTCACTCTATTATGGTCATATGCATTTGGTTTTTAGAGCAGAAAACTCTTCTCTGTTTCTGGATGAGACAATGAGATACTCTGCTGGCACGATATTTAAGGTTCGTGCTAATTCCTGTTATAGATGTGCTTTTATATACTATTGTAACGAAAAATACTAAATTCCACAAGTTCGTTGTACTGATTGAAGACTCCTGATGAAGAGTGAACAGCTCTGAAAGATTCACACTTTTATTTGAAAAGGTTAATTAATTAATGTTTCTTTTCGAATCAAACTGGTGTTCTTATAATTTTCTCCTGGTTCAGGCTAAAATTGATAAGAACCACCATGTTCTGGAGATTGGACTCGAATGGGGTGGTTTAGCAATTGAAACTGTGAGACAGGTTTGAAGTTAGGCTCGACCGAGCCGAGCTCGAGCCTTACGGAGCCAAGGCTCGGTTAGTGTAACATCACAAACCAAGACCTAGATTTCCTTTCAGATATCTTAATCCTCTGTGTGCAAGAGCAGTTGTTGGACAAGACATGAATTGGCTAATTAAGTAAACGAACAAAAAAGCAAATGTCTGGTGTGGTATTATTTAGTCATTTGTTTGGTTGCATAAGTAGAAATAAGGCTAAGGCTCTCTTCATTTCATCTTAAATTCAATTATTATTAAGTTTAGTTCAATTTATTAATTTATTAAGTTTATATAAGTTCATCTCAATTTAAAAAATTTCAGTTGACTAATTTTTAATCTTATAGCTAGCACGTTAAATAACACGAATTAAGTAATTATAATTAACTCCCTCATATGGTTGCAAAATCATTATGATTAATTATTTTAGGAAATCCTATACATGGGCATCGTATTCAAATTCTATTTAGGCATCGACGCATCGTACACAAAACCTAACAGATATTAACAACCCTAACTAATCACGTTTCACTATTTTTAATTATATATATTCCTATTCCTACTCTATTGTTATCGATTGTTATTGTTCCATATATATATATATACACACACACATATATATCCCTACTATTATTGTCCCGGTACCGTCGTCGTCTCTCGCTCCCCGGCCGATCTATCTCTTCAGTTTCGCATCGATCATAGCACGTAAACCATCATCATCATCATCAAACTCTTAGCGTTCAGCTTCAAATTAATCAAGTGAGTTAACTTTTATATTTCTTTTTTCTAGCTATTTTCGTTTTAATTTGCTCTCCTTGTTAGAAAATTTTCATAATCTATAGTCCCCGCATGGCTATTGCCTACATCTTCAGTGAAGATGTGAAAATTTCTCGATCGGTATATAATATAATGAAACCTTCAAAATTCATCAAACATTAGCGGGGGCGATGAGAATTTTTCATTAAAACATTAAACCCTTTGTACCCCGTTTTAGGGTTTGTTTTCGCAATTTGTCTTCTAGATTCGGACCTTATTTATTTATTTATTTCCATCTTTTACTTGTTTTTCATCTCCGTTTCCTTTGTTTTCCATCTCCTTTTTACTTTTTCTTCTACTCCTTTTTATAATTTTCTTATTACCATCCTATTGCATGTTTATTCAATTATAAATTTTATATAAAAAATCATATAATTAAATGATTCCGGACCGGAAATATACGGTATTTACTTAATTAATTTTAAGCGAAACAATTATAATTAATAAATTTTTCTTCAACTTTTCAAGGTTACATTAGTTTAACATTAATTTGTTACGGTGCAACTTGAACCTTGTAATTAGGCACACGTTTATTTACTTCTTTACTTCTTGGCTCCGCCCCTCTTTATTTACTTTCTTTCACCAAACACGCACTTAATTAACATTGAGCACGAGGTATAAATTTATTCTGCATTAGATTATGTTCCGATCGATTTATACTAATTTTAACTGTATCTTTTTCCCTGTTTTGGGCGAATATACAGGCAGAACAATATATATTTTGCCTGCCGGGAGCCATTCTATAAGCTAGAATATCAAACTTTGTTCATTATGGAGCCCAATGGCAATCCAACAGCAGAAGAAGAAGGAACATGTAGTGTACCTACAGTAGCAGCAGAATTAGTTCCAGCTGGTATTGACAGGATCAGCGATTTACCAGACCCGATTCTGGAAACAATTCTCTCCTATTTGCCCATAAAATATGCGGTTGCCACCTCTGTTCTGTCTACCAGGTGGAGAAATCTATCCCCTTTTTCAGCTCCTGATCATCCCCTTATACTTGAACTCAATGACTCCATGCTATTTGATGACAAAAAACTCAAATGGAACTTCAAGTCTAGTAATTTTGCAGATTTTGTGGATAAATTGTTCAACAAGACTTTACCTGACCTACCTACGTGTCCTACTCTAGACACGGTGATTTTTTGCTTTACATGGGGGTATGGTGATGATAACATTGTTGAATGGATTCGTTCCGCATTACAGCTAAATGTTAAGCACCTTTACCTCAGGAACAAGTTTGATAAACTGAACTCTGCACCAAAATTGTTTGAGGCCATTCATGGTTGCAATAGTAGTAGCTTAGAGACCTTAATACTGGGGAGAGATATTCACTTGTGGATTCCTCAACATGTTCGCCTGCAGAATCTCTCATGCTTAAGTCTTCATGAAGTAACAATCAACGAGAATTCATTTACACAAGTGGTTAACTCTTGTCCTTTGCTGGAGGACTTGAGTCTTGTCGATTGTACTCTCTGCGAGAATGCCAATTTTCGTCTCCACTCTCCTGTACTGAAGAAGCTGACAATATTAGACCTGTCAATTTTACATTGCTACAGACTTAGGATTGATGTTCCTAATCTACAAGTATTCGAGTGCAGTGGCTTTAGTGTCAGAGACTGTCGTGTGTCCAGATTCCATTCTCTTATAGAGACTTACATAGATTCTGGGGAGCCGAGTGTCGAGCAACTCGATCGTATTGCCAGAGATTGTTGTAGTATAGATGATTTTTATCAAGATCATAGCGTAGCGGAGCTTGTTATTGCTTGCTCTACAACCTACAGTTTACATCTATCTGCTTGGTCTATACAGGTATATATATGTTCTCGTATCTTACTACTACTACTACTACTATATATCTACTCCTATATCAACACTATTTTACTCCTAAAGCATTTTATAACTCGAACCTTGCACGGCTGCACCTCATTTTTTTCCCTCCAACTCAATTCCACTTTACTGCACCACCTTATAACTCGTAATACATACATCATCATATTATACTTATATAATCTTTTAACTTGGTTGCAGGCTCTTGTTAACTACTCGAAAAAGAGAATGTATTCGCTTCCCGTGTTTGAGAAGTTGACTTGCTTAATACTTGGTTCTTTGGGATGCAAGGGATGGTCCATATTGGCAATTTTACTACGAAATGCACCTAATCTTGAAAGACTTACCTTCCAAGAGGTTTGCTTCGATATCTCTGTATGTCCCCGCGCGCTAAAAATGTTTCATTTTACGTTAGAAATATGCCATTTTGAAACAATCAACTTTAAAAAATATTAAATATCTTTTTATATATCCTCTTATTCTATTAGATTTCTAAAACACCATTTAAAAAGTCAACTCATCATTCTTAGCAAGCTAGATAGACAGAGTATGAGCTATATAGTACTAGCAAATGTTTTTTTCGATATGATATAAATGATGATTCTGATTTACTTGATTGATTAAATGTAGGGAATTGGAGAGGGTCAAGGTGGCTACCAAGATTTTATCAAGAGTTCAGGGCCAAAGCCACCAATTTGCTTGGAACTGCACACCAGGACAATCACGTTTGAGGATTTTGAAGGGAAAGAAGATGAAATCAAATTGTTAGAGTATGTTTTGAAGAATGGCAATGTTCTCGAGGAAGTAAAACTTAGTAGTTGCATTCCTTCTCTCTTGGAAACATTGCCTTGCAACTCAAAGATTGTCTTCGAGTCGAGAAAAAATGTTGCTCCGCTAGCTGAATGAATGTAGGTGTATAATTAATACTCCCTCTGTACCCAGTTTGACTTTTTTCAGTTAACAGTTTTCAACTTTGACTCCCGATTACTCTTAAACTATAATGATATAATATTTAATAAAATTATATTATGAAAATTTTGGTTCTATACTTTCATAATATGATTTCGTCAAATGCTTTATCATTATAATTTAAGAGTAATCGAGAGTCAAAGTTGAAAATTTTTCATAATATGATTTCGTCAAATGCTTTATCATTATAATTTAAGAGTAATCGAGAGTCAAAGTTGAAAATTGTTGACCGAAAAAAGTCAAACTGGGTAATTTAGAGTGGGACGGAGGGAGTATACTTTTTTCTTAGCTCAGATGAATTTTTTAGGTTTGTTTCCCACATTGTCAAATCCCAAGCATCCTAATGAATTACCAAGAGTTGTCAAATTCTAAATATTCTAACTAATCACCAGGCATATCGATGGGCAAGTATCATACCCAATTGCCAAAAAAATATCACCGAAATAGATCTCTGGTTTTGCGGTTTGATTTGGTTAGGTTAAAACGTTTCTCTTCCTTTTGTACTCAAACTCAGCCCCTTGCTCATGTTCCCTCTTCAACAATTGCGTCTGGCCGTGCTAATTCCTGTTATAGATGTGCTTTTATATACTATTGTAACGAAAAATACTAAATTCCACAAGTTCGTTGTACTGATTGAAGACTCCTGATGAAGAGTGAACAGCTCTGAAAGATTCACACTTTTATTGAAAAGGTTAATTAATTAATGTTTCTTTTCGAACCAAACTGGTGTTCTTATAATTTTCTCCTGGTTCAGGCTAAAATTGATAAGAACCACCATGTTCTGGAGATTGGACTCGAATGGGGCGGTTTAGCAATTGAAACTGTGAGACGGACCGGTTGTAATTACACCGGTGTCAACGTGTCGATAAAGCAACTTGAGTATGCACAACAGAAAGTGAACGAAGCTGGTCTGCAGGATCAGATAGAGCCTCTTCTCTGCGACTATCGCCAACTGCCTACCACCTACAAGTATGACAGGATAATGTCATGGTAAGCCATAATCTGTTTTAGCTTCTTTCTCAGTTAAGGACAAACAAATGGTGATATTTTCAGTAACTTGTTAACGGTTCATTTGAACTTGCATGCAGTGATGTTGGAATGTGTGGGACACGAATTTCTGTGTACTTTACAATGCACTTTAGATTCATTAATTGATAGCTTCATTCTTTGGCCAGACTTTCCAAGTTTCCAACACATCAAGTTGACCTGCTTCAAATAGAAAACTCTGAAAATGCACGTACCGGGGTTGGGGAGGGGGGGGGGGGGTATCATAAGTTAGTTTCTACTGATTGAAACAGGCAATTTTCAACCTAACACACCGATAAGTGCAAATCCGTTGAGATTACATGAGAATACTACTAGTAGTTCCAGAGAACGCAATACATTTTTCAGAAGAGTTTGTTACAAGTCAAACTAACCTGTAGAACAACTGGGAATCAAAGCAGAGATGATCAGCCGAAAATTCCTCAAGTACAATATTATAGAACCTTTCTATGTCAAGAAACTAGCTGAAGAAATAAGGAATGCAGATAGCATTATTTAATACCTTGTCTGCCAAACAAGCTAGCTCGCATATAATAATGCTATCTTCTCAAGAAACTCGATCATCGAAGGGATGATCTAACCAAAAGTCATAGTATGAATCAACTGAGCTAGGGAAGGAGAAGATTGGAGAGATTGTGATTTCTCACAATTCAGGCCTGAGTACAAACGGCATGGACCTCTGTCCAATTAGAAGCATAGTAGAGTACCCTCCCTGCTGGACCATCTTTTCTCCATGCTCCTTCTTTATGCATCTCCACGACGCCTTTAAGCAGTGGTACGAATGAAATGCTGAACTGATCCCCAAATTTCTTCAGTTTTTCAGACGGATTCCCCATCACTATACCGACATTTGCCCTTAATAGGCATGGTATGTCAGTCACACAGTCTCCAATAAACAGTACTGTCATTTTGTCGTCATAATTCCTTAGGGCATTCATGAAACTCTGCAACTTATCCATAAATGTTTCAACCCTTCCAGAAAGCATCCCATCGGAGATTGAGTTTGCACCATATAGTAATTCATTGGCATGTATCTCAATAGAGTTCCGACCACCAAAGAAGATCTTATTAGCTCTCCTGACCAACAATCAGAGATGATATGCATCTTGGCATTTGGATTTTCATTCATCGTTTTGAAGAAATTGAGACATCCTTCCTGGAAAGCCAAATTTAGCCGTGTCTTCTGTAGGTCACTGTGACTGATACCTTTAAGTAGGCCAGCACTAGTTACTTTGAAGTTTAAATTTATAACACACTCTGAAAATTGTGTAAGAGTTTTATACATCCCTTCTTCACCAGCTAAGTTCTCCAATGGAACAGCTAGAAAGGGGGTTTAAGTTAGTTCAATTAACATGCAAAAGTATAAAATCAAAAAAGTTAAAATATTGATCTTATATACCTTCAAAACTTTCGGCAAACTCCTTCTTGTAGAGTTCCCATGCACTTCTTGTAGAAGGCGCACGTTGTCTCTTAGCTGCCAATGCCATCAGAATATCGGATGAATCCAACACCGTGCAGGTTTTGAAACTTGAAAAGACAACGAGGTTGGGAAAAGCAATTTTCTGAGGTGTATGGCCAACCAGTGAGTCAACTTCCAGCTTTATAATTTTGGCACACAGAGTTTCAAGTCTTCCTATATCTTTCTGAACTAATTTCGCACACAACTCTTCCAGGATTTCCTCCAACTTCAAAACTGAGTCCTGGAGGAAAAGGAAAAAAATAATTATGTTTTGAGTTTAAGATTTCTTAATGCAAGTGATATAGTGCAGACTGCAGAGCACTATTCTTAAAGACAACAATTTATACCTCATAACGTTCTGAAGTGTAAAGATCAATCCAAGTGCTGCATACAGGAGACTGAGTAGTGTCAGTTGGTTTCACTGTCCGACGCCCTAGAATTAAGTACAAACGCATCCATGCTACTAGAGCTCCAAGTGTGTAAGAATGTAGAACATCACTAGTACTAGTCCCTAAAGCAGATTCCAGCTCTATAAGTTGTATGTATCTGATGGTTGCATCATTTGGAGTAGCCCCACTCTCATTGGGCAGGTCAACACCTGACTCCTTCAAGTACTGACAAAGAGCCATTCAATTAATGGAAGTTAGATGCGGATGCAGCAGGTATCATATCGACATACACAAACAGAACATTGCAGATGAAGAAAAAGAAGTAACATGAGACCAGTGGCGCATAGAGTAGGAAACATAAAACATACATTCATGATTTTATCAGAAACTCTAGCATAAGTATTAGCAGCATCTTCCCTCATGCACCTTTTGTACCTGCATTAAAAGATCAAAATCAATTAAATATACCACTTACTGCACTAAGTTGAAAACCAAATTAATCAATAAATAGGCACTCTCAACTTCTTTTTGAGTGCAAGTAAACTTATATTTCATCAAATACATCCGGCAACTGAAAAGGTAATGTCAATAAATAGGCACTCTCTAAACTTCAACACAGCTATTTACTAATCAATAGATTACCAAATCAAATAAATACATCGAAAACCAAATTAATCAATAAATAGGCACTCTGTAAACTTGAACACACAGCTATTTCCTAATCAGTAGATTACGGATCATATAAATACATCTAAAACCAAATTAATCAATAAATAAATAGGCACCTTCTAAACTTCAACACAGATATTTCCTAATCTATAGGGATCAAACAAATACATCTAAAACCATGCATCTACTGACCCGTAGTATCAAAACTATATATAACCAGTTCAAAATGCAAAACAATATAATCTCCAATTCCAGTTACGAGACTTAGTTTAGATCAAAACAGATAGATCCATGCAATTCCAAAATTACGCAAAACGCACGCAGATTCAGATTAAGAAATAAAGAAACATTACGTACGTAGTAGCAAGCTGCAGCTGCTTAGATTTCAAGTTCAGGTAACTATTCTCCTCCAAAGTTCCCGCTGAAATACTGATTATTAGCGGAGAGTATAGTGCTCTGATGATTTCACCATCGTCTACCACGAATCTGCCTCCCTGCTCGGCGGTGGTACGGCGTCTAGAGCTAGACCAAGTTGATTTTTTTGTGCCATATTTCTTCACAATGATTGTTCATCTTCTTCGATAGCATGGGATTTGAATTTTTTTTGGGAGAAAAGGGTGATTATATGAAATAGTGTTGTACAAGGTGGTGGTGATGAACTAAGAGCAGTTTTTTTTTTTCTTTTACATTTGTTGAGTTGATTATAATGGACTCCAAATATACATTAAAGCCAATTTAATGTAAGTTTTCAAGTCCAATAGTACAATTTTGTTTTGCTCTTTTCTCTGGGAACTTTAGGTGACAATGTTATTTGCAAAAATATCACCACGGGTCCACAGACACCCCTGAAAAAATTCGGCGGCTATTTTGTAATTACGAATAACTTGAGGGGTTGACCATAAATTAAATAAAGTAAATGTAATAGACCGGTCATTTATCTCTCGAAGAATTCAAAGCTCTGGACATTCGACAATGGCGGCCGTTGCCCGAAACCCTAGAAACGAAATCCAATCAATCGAAGTTCCTAATGGTGTGTTTTATGCGTCATCGAATTTGAATCTGCTCGCTGATCGACGATCGATGTCACTGCCACACCGCAAATCCGCAATTCATCCGACTGACAAGGAAAAACTTCCGACATTTGGAGGAAATCATTATGCGGTGATAATCAGTAAGCTCCCATGGAACTATCTTCTGATCATCAGTTTTGTTTAGTAAATTTTTTCATATCATATATGTTACATGTAAGCCAGATTACAAATGTGCCTTGCAGTTTTCGTTGTTCTGTTTATGGTACTCAAATGGTGCCTTTTCTATGGTTTTTGTTCTGGATTTGGAGTTTTCGAGTTTGTGGAATGTGGATTTTTTGATTTGTTATCACTAATTGGAGCTTAATTTGGCGTAATTGGTTGGTGTTTGTGTGTGCAAATCTGTGTCATATATGTAGGGTTTGTGTGACTGAGTTGTTTCTGGTTTTATTTAACTCATTGGTTGTTCCGTTGAGATAGATGAGGAGATTGTACTGTAGGATAAGAATGTGTTGCTATGTTTACTTGATTTGAAGTGTGTAACAAATGTATGCTGCGTGTTTATAATCGTAATTGGTCGTTTTGTTGAGGTTTCACCTTCGATTTGGGGAATGTTAAGATGTCTATTCTCAACCAATACCTTTTTTTGCAGGCTTTAAAGATGAAATAGTATGATGAAGAGCCAATGCTCTGTTCTTTTTTGGTGTTCAAATCAGTAATAGCTTCATACAAGTTGAAGGCCGTGTTCTGTCTGAACCAAAGGTAGTTCTTAAAAACATGATCATCCTTTTGTATCTGCATGGACTGTTCTGAGCTCATCTTGTTTATTGCAGTTTGTTAATCTGTTCCTAATTTTTTTTTGGTGAAGCTTAATGTGGGTAAGGGTGAAGAATTTTTTGCTCGAAATGGTCGTTGGAACTTCAATAACAAATTAGGATTAAAGATTTATAAATTGTTAATTATATTTATCTGTGGGTGACTCCTTATACTCTGCTAATTTTTGTTTATGCTTGTCTAATTTAGGGTTTTGAGTTCGATTGGAGGTTCTCTTTGAATTGCCTAATCATTTCTGTGATTCTCCTGTGTTTGCTATCGCATTTATCTGTAGGTGAATCCTTATGCTCTGCTAATTTTTGTTTATGCTGGAAACAGGATGATATTGAAGAATATGAAGGTCTTGGTCCAATTGGCCACAACATCCGCACTACTTTGGTATCAAGTATCAACTCTACCCTCTTCAAAGGAGCCCCACAAGAATTAGAGGTCATTCTTGTTGTTATAACTCAATAACATATATATTGTTGCAAAGGTTAAACTTGAGTGCAGGATAGTTATTTGACTTCATTGAAATGAAGTGAAGGAACTAATGTACGGTACTAAATTGGATCTATCTTTAGTCTTTGCTTTTGTCTGAACTTTTAATGATCTGAGATAAAATCAACTAGTAGTAGACAGTAGTATGCTAGTAGCTTCTTCGTCATCAGTTACAAGTCTACTACTTATCTCTGACGCATATCACATAACTTACAATTAATCACCGCCAGATAGACATTAAAATCACAAGTTCACAACGTATGATACAACACTCTCTGTTTCGTAGCCAAATAAAGGTTTTCTCATCATGTTTATATTTTTCTGTTTTGTGAAAGTGGTATACTATTGCTCCTCTTGCTGGGATAGTGGGTTCCCAACTGTTAACCCTCATTTTCGTTTTTCTTTGCATTCAGGTTTGTACTGTATCAAGAGATGGGAGACTGGAGTTTCTGACTGTTCGTTGTTTACATGTTTAGTTTCTGCCTTTTATTGTAGCCTGAGGTAGCTAATAATTCTTTTCCTTATCATCAATTATGACTGGAAACCACTCCAAATGTACTTTGTTGGTCAACTAGAAGGCCAGTTAGTAATAAAACTGTAAATTCATGTTTAAAACAATTTCTGTATGGTCTCCAAGAAAATGTCCCAAGTAGTATGACTGTATGAGATTGGTCTGCAATCCATTTTCCTTGAGTAAGTTTGAGATTGTTTCATGTATACACTATGCTCACACATTGCTCCACTTACAATGCGGTTTTTTATGGATTTCTTGTTTGCTACAAACTGAGAATCTACGTAGGTGGGTAAACCGAGTCTGCATTTGTTATGGATTTCTTGTTTGCTTTTACTCTCAGAGTCTCAGTTGTTAATACAGATTACATGTAGGACCTGTAAATAATATAGATTACATGTAGAATTATACACATTTGCTTTTGGTTATAGTCCATCACTTGGCCTTTTAGTCGTGTTGGGCGTGTAAGCTACTTGTACTCTTCTTAGTAGCCTTGTATACACGGAATCACAGATTGTAATGTTCGTTAATTTGCATAAAATGATATGATTAATCGTGTTTGTTGTTTGCTAAATTTGTTCTATTGTGTTTTATGAAGGAAAAGTCGAAAGTCCAGCCGAGGTCTAGATACTTCTTTTTAGTGCCACTTTACTAGATTGGGCGAAACAGGTAACACTATTTTCCTTCAAATAAGTAACTATTTTCTTACAAAAATTTCTTATTTCACCTCTGCTTTTATTTATTTATTTATTCCTGAGCAAGTCGGTATCCTGCATTACCAGATTGCTGGTCGATCCTCAATAATGAGTTATATGATTAACCAATAACTAACTACTATTAGTTGCTAAAACAATAACTATTAGTTGCCAGCTTTACCAAGGTTGAGATTAAGACTTTGGAGAAGATACTAAAGCAAAAGCCAAGGTTCGTAAGATGTTGTTGTTTATTGTTCGGCCTGATGCATCGAACTTCTTCTAATTAAATAGTAGAATGTAGATTCAGCAATGGTGCACCTAAACAGGTACATCAAACTTCTTGTAATTGTTTTCCACTTTGTTGCTTAATCAGTATTTATTACTGTATCATTCTTTATCATAGATTTCTGTTTTGTTTCCAGATCTTAAGTCATATGTATGTTCTATGTTTATTTGGTGCAAAGACTCATTTTATTTTGTACACACGGAGAACAGGTTGTAGTTGTGCACATATTTGGGGTGTGTTGTTCTCTTGTTTTTTATTAATGTAGTAAAACTCAATTGCTTTTACTCATGTTCTGGATATTTATTTGGGTGTTTAGTCTAGTGGTATAATTCTTGCTTTTTTGCAAGAGACGCGAGTTCGATTCTCGCAACACCCCATGCGGTCTACGCTCTTGTCTAAAAAATCAAACTATTTTACGTTGTGGAATATGTGAGAGGACCAATTATTTTACACCATCTCATTTTGCATTTTGCAGGGGTAGTATAATGCTGGAAACATTGAAACACTGCTTGAACATGAAACATTGGTTGTGCTTAAATATTCCAGAGAATGAGCTGCTGCTGAAGTTTTCCAGTGGTACCTGCCTGCACACAATTGGAGGTAATGCCCTGTCTAACTTCATTTGATAACATTGTTGAATGGATTCGTTCCGCATTACAGCTAAATGTTAAGCACCTTTACCTCAGGAACAAGTTTGATAAACTGAACTCTGCACCAAAATTGTTTGAGGCCATGCATGGTTGCAATAGTAGTAGCTTAGAGACCTTAATACTGGGGAGAGATATTCACTTGTGGATTCCTCAACATGTTCGCCTGCAGAATCTGTCATGCTCAAGTCTTCATGAAGAACATTAGCGAGTCAGGGCCACCTTTTCTAGTGACTCTAAATCCACCACACACGCCTCAGAACACGTTGCTTAAGTGGACCACAGGTCACCCCATCCCATCTGTTGCTGCAACAAAAGCTTCGTCTGAATTCGACCTTATACAAGGCAAGAGGGGAATATGGTTTTGTGGAGCATATCAAGGTCTGTTCTACTGTTCTAGTAAATTGAATTGAATACCACATTGTCCGTACGCCAGTGTCAAGTTTAACATCACTTTTACTGTTATTTCAGGCTATGGTTTCCATGAGGATGGATTAAAGGTAATTAGTGAACCTTTTTGTTTTGTTAAGATGAAAAAGCAACTAAAAAAAGTACTACTAATGCTTGGTTGATCTGTACAGGCAGGCATAGTTGCTGCAAATGGCTTGCTTCATAAAAGTTTTACAATCCAGAACAACCCCAAACACATGGTACCATCCTGGCTAGAAACAGGAGCTCGTCTTTTTGTTACTCGATTTCTTGAACGTTTCATATCTACAGGTTGTCTAATGTGAGTTTCCAATAAACCTGCTTTGAGTTTGCGGCAACTGATTCCTTGTATCGACCTGTTTTTTTTATTTAGTATGTGAATTGCGCGGTAACAGGTTATTGCAAGAAGGAGGCACAATGTTCACATTTGAAGGTTCCGTAAAGAAGAGTAGCTTAAAAGTCTGTCTGAGAGTTCACTCTCCTCAGTTTTACTGGAAGGTATATATAAAAATGCTGTTCTCAGAAGTCAGAACACATACAAATTATCATCCAAATGCTCACAGTTGTGTATGACAGGTTGCAAAAGAAGCAGATTTAGGCCTAGCTGATGCATATATCAACGGGGATTTCTCTTTTGTTGATAAGAATGCGGGTCTTCTCAATCTTTTTAGGGTATGATATGGAGATATATCAAGTTCAAGATAACCAGATTACTGTTCAAACTTCACACTAACAATCCATATTATATGTTTACTGTTTTGTAGATATTTGTTGCCAATAGAGACTTAAGTGCCTCACCCTCAAAGTCGAACAAGAAAGGGTATGAAGTACAGAATTTACATTCCATGCTTGCATCATAGAGTACTTTGTTAACAAGTGTTTCATGCGAATATCGTTTAACCCACAGGGGATGGTGGACACCTTCGCTTTTCACTTCTGCTATAGCATCTGCAAAGTATTTCTATCATCATGTGTCGAGACAGAATACCGTTACACAGGCACGTCGCAACATCTCACGCCATTATGACCTTGTAAGTTCTTCCACTTTTCCGAAGTGTTATTGTGTTGAGATGTTTTTCTTTTACTGTCAAGTTTATCATTTAACTTGCTTGAAACTGACAATTGTTTCATATAATGCCTGCAGAGTAACGAATTATTTTCGCTGTTTTTGGATGAAACTATGACATACTCTTGTGCAATATTCAAGACTCAAGAGGAGGACTTGAAGATTGCTCAGATGAGGAAAATTTCTCTTCTCATAGAAAGGTACATTTTTCTGTTAGATTCACTCTTTATTGTGTAACAGGTTCGGTCTGATCTGACTTCGTGTTCGAATTACAGGCAAGGATAAATAAGGATCACCACATTCTAGAGATTGGTTGTGGTTGGGGAACTTTAGCAATAGAGGTGGTAAAACGAACTGGATGCACATACACTGGTATAACCTTATCAGAACAGCAACTGCAATATGCTGAATTGAAAGTAAAAGAAGCTGGCCTTCAGGTACATGTTAATATTTTTATACATCTTTCCAAACCTCGTAAAATGCACGATTTTATCAGAGATCAGAAGCCATTTCAGAATTGGATAAAACATGCAATCTTGTCTTATGATGCATTTGGCTCTTTTGGTACAGGATCAAATAAAATTTCTACTGTGTGACTACCGCCAATTGCCTAGCACCTGTAAGTACGACAGGATAATATCATGGTGAGTATCCGTTGTCTGTGCCATGTCAAATGCACTGATAGTTAACTAAAACATCGAATAACACACAGAGTTCATTAATATGCAGTGAGATGTTAGAAGCTGTGGGGCATGAATTTATGGAAGCAATTTTCAGGAGCTGTGAATCTGTATTAGCAGAAAACGGCCTTCTCGTTCTTCAGGTTGGTGCTGCATGGCTAAAGTCTTTGCCTTCTTCACAGAGCTATCTGTATCAAATTTTGTTAATACATTGAATTAGTGTTATAATTATTTACTCATTCTGTGATCTTAGTTTATATAGTACTAGCAAATGTTTTTTTCGATATGATATAAATGATGATTCTGATTTACTTGATTGATTAAATGTAGGGAATTGGAGAGGGTCAAGGTGGCTACCAAGATTTTATCAAGAGTTCAGGGCCAAAGCCACCAATTTGCTTGGAACTGCACACCAGGACAATCACGTTTGAGGATTTTGAAGGGAAAGAAGATGAAATCAAATTGTTAGAGTATGTTTTGAAGAATGGCAATGTTCTCGAGGAAGTAAAACTTAGTAGTTGCATTCCTTCTCTCTTGGAAACATTGCCTTGCAACTCAAAGATTGTCTTCGAGTCGAGAAAAAATGTTGCTCCGCTAGCTGAATGAATGTAGGTGTATAATTAATATACTTTTTTCTTAGCTCCGATGAATTTTTTAGGTTTGTTTCCCACATTGTCAAATCCCAAGCATCCTAATGAATTACCAAGAGTTGTCAAATTCTAAATATTCTAACTAATCACCAGGCATATCGATGGGCAAGTATCATACCCAATTGCCAAAAAAATATCACCGAAATTCCGCCAGCATGCAAGCATCTCGCATGCACTAGTGGATTCTTTTTTTGTTAAAATTGTTTCATGGAGTAAATTTGGGCAAGCAACGATTCCCTCCAACATGTAATATATGTGAAATGCTCTTCTTCCAAGTCAATGAAATTAATAGTCTGAGTGCCGTCTTCATCAACAACATACACAAAGGGTGATGGAATTTCTGGTTCATGTTCAGAAGGATCAGAGATGGGAACCATAATAGATCTCTGGTTTTGCGGTTTGATTTGGTTAGGTTAAAACGTTTCTCTTCCTTTTGTACTCAAACTCAGCCCGTTGCTCATGTTCCCTCTTCAACAATTGCGTCTGGCCGTCTGTTTATCAATCAGGCGCCTTCCGTTAATTTCCACAAGGTTTCATATGCTTCTCTTGAAGTTCTTCAATGACGTCTGCTCATCTATGGTATTCTCATATCCAGAGGCGAAGGCAACATCATGAAAGTGTGCCTTCACTCAAATTTTAGCCTTAAATATATATGTGCTTTTTTCACTTTGCCCCCCTCTAAACTTTTGTTTTGCCCCTCGACTCTTCAAGTCTTTAATTACTAATAATCTATATAATCTATAAAGAAGAATTATTTCTAAGCTTTTCGTTAAGCCTCGTGTCCAATTACTATCGGTGCTCATACCCTCAATTGCAACGTGTCCATCATTCATCGATCTTCAGCTCGCACTCAGAAGAAAATTCATAGACTCAGAAACTTGACAAATGGAAACAAAATACCAAATTCGATTTCAGCCTAAACCTTCATTTAAACTTCACAGAGGGAAACGTCGACTTCAGGTAAACCAATTCCATCATGATTTTCATCATTTGCTTTATGTAACTAGTCAACTCATCAATGGTCTGCCTCATATGTTTCCTGGAAGATATGTCCCTCTGAGACTTAAGTGTGTTGAATGGATCAATAATCTTTCCAGTTCAAGTGGAACCTTTGTTCCTCTTTCTTCATAGTGCTTGATCTTCTGGAATATAAAGTTGTCAAGGAGGGTAGGAAATCTCAGGATGCTTTCAATTATCTGACTCATATATTATTTTTAGATTTTATTGCTTTCTAAACTTCCTGTAAATTGGACTTATGCAGTTGCCCAAGCATTATCTAAAATTAAAAAAAAAAAACTTCCACGATGAGTGTATTCAGGCCGCTCTCGAACAATTAGCGTCTCACTTATCTCAGTGGAGTTCCCATATATGTTTCCGTGATCTTGCTGCAATTCCACTATATAATCCGATTGAGGAAGTTCCATGAGATTGCTCCTACTGAAAGTATGTTTCGGTTGGTGAAGTGCATGATTGACCAGGTACTATATCTTACTTGCATATATGTTATTTACCTACGTACACCACCATATCCCAGTAAATCGTGCCAGAGAGTACTAATGGAGCAATTGTTTCTAAGATTATTCTTAGAATATATAGATTAGATCATCTTCAGCTTCAAAACATAAATTGATGCGCTTGCCTTAATTATACATTTGAGATTTACAATATAACTTAGTACAATGATAGATTGAAGTTTGAGTTGTGGAAATTGGAATCAGTTACTTTCCTTTCACAAATCTGTATTGCAATTATATGATTTCTGATTTCACATTACCCTTTTATTCGGAACTTCCATATCAAAACTTACTGAAATAGGACTATAGTAGTGACTCAACTGGTGAATCCACATTACCCTTCTTTCCAGTTCAAAATTCTCCAAGGCACAGGCCTGGCTGCAAGCCTTTGTATTGGACATGTAGCAGCAAAATGTCCATGCAAACTTGCAAATTAACCACAATACACACAATAGCATGGATTCCACTTCCTGACTGTAACAGGTTTCCGGAGTTGACCCAACACCTGGCTCTGTGTCTGTGTTGAGATAACATCAACTTACAATTCGGACCGGAATGCTGTCAAAACTGGCTAGCAGTCAAGAAATTTTCAAAAAGACTGCGTTTTCTGTGGACACTTAAGAAATTTGCAATATCTCATCAATGATTCCACATCCACAGCTGAGGTTTGGTAGCCAACCAAATAAGACATCAACAACTTTGAAGAAGGAACTTCTTAATGATAAGATCATCAAGGTTGTGAAACATGTTAATGAATCCCAGAGAATGACAGTTCTGCGAGACTTTATTGCAAAAATCATAAATAAATTAATGTATACTGGTCCGATTCAGCTTTAATTTCTGCAGTGTGTTCTAGAAATTAATATGGGGCGACATTACATATTCAGATCACATCTCCAGATTATGACAGCTAAGGGTAGAAAAATTGATTATCAAACTCATGCAGAAATCTGTCATCAACAGTGAATTCTAACTCCTATATAAAGCCATTCATTCTAGCTTATTGATCATCACTCAAGCTTTGTAATACATACTTGTCATACTTTCTTCCTAGAATTTGTGAGAATGAATTTTAAGTTAGGCTAGAAGTTTAGGCAAAGCTTGAAAGGATCCTAGTCGTGTTGCTTTTACGGTTTGTCTTTCTTTGATTCTTGCAAATGTGCTTTCTAGTTCAAGTTTGTTTTGAGTGAAACACTTCAATCTTT
The DNA here is from genome assembly GCA_028274465.1 of Plantago ovata. NCBI lineage: Eukaryota > Viridiplantae > Streptophyta > Magnoliopsida > Lamiales > Plantaginaceae > Plantago > Plantago ovata. The sequence goes on along the minus strand of CM051456.1, from coordinate 126,985,678 downwards.
AAATATATTTCAACTTCATATAAATTCTGCCATGCTTTGTTTATATGCAACTTAAACTATTTTACGAGTTCATCCCTTACTGATTGTCGTGAAGATATAATGTCGATCTAGGATAAATAGTAATAATAGTTCTCTTTGTTATAATCAGAAGAGTTTCTCCTGATGCAAACTACTATCGTTTTCATATTTGGTTTCAAGCTCATATTTTCCGATTGTATGTTTGGGAAATGAAACATGCAATTGAGTAATAGCCGAGAATCAAAGTAAGTATCGCAACATGATTAGGTGAATCTTGATGCCTTGTTTTCATAGATTGATTTCAACTTGATTAGATACTTTCTTATCTCCGCATCAAAACTCAAATTCATCACTTGCTTCTCCTTACTTGTATTGTTCGATTGTTGCTACCTCCTTGTGGATTCGACACCTTAAGCTTTGCTACAACAACCGCTTAGCCCCAGGTATATTTTGAGCATGACCACACTGATTTGACATAAACTATTAGAATTATGCTAATTTATAGTTTTCCCTAGTTTTTTACCGAGTCAAGGTTATTGAGGTTACTACAGTGATTCCCATTGTACATTTCGTTGTATTAGTTGTACCTAGCAGGTTAGTTGGTTAGAAAAACAGAACCCTCTATAAATTGACTGAAAGTATTACTATTAAGGCTATGTTCTTTGTTTGAAAAATTATTAAATTCTGTCGAAGTCCAACTCAGATGAAAAGAAAAGAACATAATGTAATTAAAGAATATCTTATTCAAGGATCCATATGGCTATAGTTAATTGTTACTACTTCTCTATAGATACAGATGCTTTTAAATACATATGTTTGTGTTGACATTGGGGATTGTTAATTGGTTGTTGTTTTTGTTCTATATTTTATCTTAAAAATTCATCATGGACCTGTTAAGAGTGAATGTTTGGGTGTCCTTATGGGATCATAACGGTGTGCGGTTTCGTTCCTAGAAACTGGAAACAGTTGATGTAGCTAGCAAGTGAATTAAACTTTGCAAAAATCAACTGAAGTTTGATGTTTCATCACAAAGAATTAAGCACTGTAATACTTTTTTCTGTTTAGCATATGACATTTGAACAAGGATTAGTTAGCGTTCTGAATGATCGTTACATCCAGGAACATGAAATCAACTTGGCTAGAGTCTGGGGCGCGATTTCTGGTGACACGATTCTTTATCGTTTCATTGCTACTGGATGCCTAATGTCAGTTCTCTTTACTGGCTACTATCCACTAATTAGTACTCATCACCCGATATATCATTTCTTTAGGTTTAGTTTTGTTGACTTTTTTATGCCCCGTTCGACCTCCGTTTACTCCTAAACGATAACGAAAAGCTAAATTATGAAAGTATATTATGAAAATATAGTGTGTCTACTTTCATTGTATAATTTCATTAATTATTTTTCGTTAAGATTTAGGATTTATTAGATCGAGGTCAAACGGGACAACGAAAAAGTCAACAAAACAAACGTAAAGAAATGACTGGGACGGAGGGAGTATATGTTATTATGGTATATGATTCCGTTGTGACAGTTTACATGAAGATGGAGGTCCCATGTTAACCTTTGAAGGTAAGAAAATGGAGAACTCCTTGAAAGTCCATTTGAGCATTCACTCTCCACAGTTCTATTGGAAGGTAACAACAATAATATGAATTTGATGTACATATATTAAGGAACTCAATTTGTGATTAGGATACTTTTGGATTCTGCATGGTACTAATTTACTTGTTCTGTAAAAAAAAACATTTTCAGGTTGGGAAAGAATCTGATTTAGGCTTTGCTGATGCCTATATCAACGGGGACATCTCTTTCGTTGATAAGACTGAGGGTCTGATTAACCTGTTTTTGGTAGGAATTAGGAAAATACATCCATATTACATTATCACAGATTCACCTACATTATGCATGATCCTCTTCTGTCGTGTGTTACAGATATACTGTGCGAACAGTGAGTTGATTGCCCGCGCCTCCAAGCTGAACCAGAGAAGGTACATTATAATTTGGTTACTAATTACACAGTTTTCTTCCAAACTAATCTTCAAGTATTATGTATATGTGTGCATCCATATATAGGGGTTGGTGGACACGAATGCTGTTCACATCTGTAATAGGAACCGGCAAGTATTATCTTAAGCATATGTTAAGGAGGAACACTTTAACTCAGGCTCGCAGGAACATATCTGATCATTATGATCTTGTAAGTTGTCCTCTTCCTTAATTAATTGTCTATGATTCACATATGTATACACGAAAACGGATGCTTAAACTTGTTTTCATGGTCATATATATGGTGGTGTATGCTTGTTAGAGCAACACATTGTTCTCTCTGTTTCTGGATGAGACGATGAGCTACTCTTGTGCGATATTTGAGGTAAGCAGTAATTACTCCCAAGAAATATGTCCATATTTGAACGGAGTAGAATTTATGCATACTGATCAACTTTCCTGCACGTTCTAATCAAAGACTGCTGATGAAGACTTGAAGAAAGGACAACAGAGAAAAATCCGGTCTTTGATTGAAAAGGTTCATTTCTTTCCACAAATTAAACATATTGACATATCGTCATGCATTCATAGTTACATATAGCTATTTACAGTTTTTGTTTTCAAAATTAGGCCAACATTTGTAAGCACCACCATGTTCTAGAGATTGGATTCGGATGGGGCGGTTTAGCAATAGAAACTGTGAAACAGACGGGGTGCAATTACACTGGTGTCACCTTGTCTGTAAAGCAACTTGAATATGCACAACAGAAAGTGAACGAAGCTGGTCTGCAGGATCAGATAGAGCTTCTTCTCTGCGACTATCGCCAACTGCCAAGCAACTACAAGTATGACAGGATATTATCATGGTAAGTAATATATATATACCTGCCTCAATTTGTCCTAGGCTATCTTGTTGTGATAATTATCTCAATGGTCGAAATGAATTTGCAGTGAGATGTTAGAATGTGTGGGACATGAATACGTGGAGGAGGTTTTTGGGTGTTGCGACTCTTTATTGGCACGAAATGGTCTTCTCGTCATTCAGGTAATCGAACTTGAATTATAGCAGATCAGTACATATATAAAGCCTCATTTAACATCGGTGGTGATCGGTTCTCTCTTTTCTCCAGACAACATATAAATCAGATGACAAGTATGATGAGTACAGGCTTAGTCAGGGTTTCATCAAAGAATATATATTTGTTGGTTCATGCATTCTCTCGCTTAACCGAATAACATCTGCTATGACTAGTGCTTCTAGACTCTGGTAAAGTTCATTGCTAGTGCTACTTTTCTTTTTCTGTTTCGACTATGTGTTGAATGCAGTTCATACTTCTGCAAATAAATGATCATGAAAATGCTCTTTTACATAGCGTGTCAAACCTGGAAGACATAGGAAAACACTATAGTCGCACGCTCCGATGTTGGCGGGATAACTTTCTCAAGTACCAGAGGTAACATTATTATTGGACATAAGTATATAGTTCAGTGATGCCATACCCTCTGTTGATAACTAAAGCTAATGAAAAGGTGTTAAATATTTACAGTAAAATCTTGAGTATTGGATTCGACGAGAAGTTCATCCGAACGTTCGAGTACTATTTTAATTACTGCGAGGCAGGGTTTAGAGCATGTATTGTGGGAACACATCAGGTAAACCTGTAAGATTTATGTACGATACGATACGCACATAGAATCTTCCCTTTTAATCTGAGAAATAGTACTGATGATTGCTGCTTTCTTTTTCCTCTTTACGATCTGACAGATTGTATTCACTCGGCCTGGAGATGTTGCCATACATGGCAATCCAGACCATACTGTATCGGATTCTGGTCTGTTACCGTGCTAAAAACCTTATACGTGTACAAGGAATCCAGCAATCATCACTGCAGTTTCGACCACATAAGTTTCCTCTTTAAAGCATCTGTTGTCTGCTGTTGTTTCTTTGCTTCAGTTTCTTCTGTTTCTTTCTATCTGATCAGTTTCCCTTTATACATAAATATAATATATATGTAGGATGCAGCAAATGTACCTCCAGAGTGCTTTTCCGGTTTATTTCTATTCGATCTTAATATCTTATCTCTATGTGAGAATAAAAGGGCTAATCGCTCTCTGCTCTGTTGCACGTATGTGTGCTGCCAGACATATCATGTTATGTTATGATGCAGAAAATAAGTAATATTAATACATTTATCGTGTCAAATGCTTTTTAGTTTGAAGTTACTTGTACATTTCTTCCTGCAGTCCTCATTCGATATTATATCACCAGAACAGAAACAGTCGAAAAGGCCTTTATGTCATGAAACAACCCCTTCTGTTCTGTTCTGTATTATAGTGCAATTAGCTACACCAGTTCGGGGACTCAATTTCACAAAAATTCACCAATTGGAGGACCAAAAACGCGTCGGACCATGAGATAGAGGACCAAAACTGCAATTTACCGTGAGAGTTGGATTGTCATTTGTCAGCCTTAATGAACTCTCAACTCATCACCAAATGCCTCAGCAATTTTCTTCGATGCACCTTGATAACAAAAATCCAACGCTACCTTTTCTAAAGTAACCAAAACCAGAAGAAAAGGCGATTCCCTCCCAAACCAACTATCTTTAACTAACCCACCTCACTGAACAATAACGAGTGCCATTCATGATCGTTTCTTCTCTCTCGTCCAGGCAAGATGAAAATCAACTTCATTCTGAAATTTTATGACGATGGGCAGTTGATTGAGGCCCCAATGTTTTTTTTTTTTTTTTTTCTCTGTTGAGAAAAATTGAGGCCCCAATGTTTGAAAACATGTTTTTAAATATTGGAGGTGTAGTTTTAAAAGAAATGTAATGTAAGTTCGGATCACTAATTAATTGACACGCAATATGGCGGTAGTACTACTATAGTATATTATTCCATGTCCACCTAATATTAGATCATATACTCACTATGTTTTATGTCCCGTTGGAGTTGGATTTTATGCTTTTGATTTTACTTCGGTTTTGATTTATAGTAGGTTTTAATTAATGGGTAATGTGTGTAACTTAACAGATTTAGTGATAGGATTCCGGCAGGCAGCCACTAATTAATAAAACTGTTTAGATAATAATTTATCAAAAATAAATCACGTAGCTAGCTAGAGAGTTTAACGGGCCGGACGAACGAAAAGAGTACACGCATAGCCTAGAGAGTACTGTATTTAATTAGTTCCTTGTACTAGCATGTACCATGGCCGGCGGCGGCATTATGTGTTCAAACTTCAAACGAAGTTATAATTCTTATATAATCCTCCATCAACAGATCAACTTGTAATACTCTTATCTTGAATAATATTGAATGTCAACTAGACTTAATATTTACGTGATCGATCTTGACTTAGCCTACATCCTCCCTCCGTCACATTACAGAAAATTTGTTTATGTAAGCTAAGTCCACCAGAATTGGAAGATAATATTTACGGCATTAGGTGTGGTACATTAATTAAGCATCATTTCCTCCTGTACTTGAATATTCAGTTAGGGATTCACATAGTACATTCCATTTATAAGTGGGCTAAGTGATATTTTATTTTAATAGGTTGAGAGTTATTTTTTCTGATATTTTGGACTTGAGAAAATTTCACCCTATATATTAGTTGTACTGCTGTACCTAGCAATTTTTAATTAGTTTCCCTTTAATTCGTTTGAAAAATACTAAATTGAACTGAATAGAACTAAATTAGACTAAACTACTTAAATTGCACTGAAATATAAATTAGAACTGGAAGAAAGGAGATTCATGGAGTAAAATTAGGAGAGGAACCGGGAGTAAGGGAAACAAAGTTGTCAGTGGGTGTAAAAAGGATGAATTTTAGATGATGGAGCAAGGTGTATGGGTTTCTCGAATTTTTGGTGTATGGGTGGTTTCTTTGGTGATGAGTTTTTGTCCTAGAAGCATGGTCTCAAATTTCGTGTTCTCTTCCCTATATATTCTCGGTGGTTTGGAAAGGTGGAGTAAGCCCTTGGTCTCTTTTTGTTTAGTTTGATTTTGGTTTAGATGGTAGTGGTGTGGCATCTTCATGCCCTTTCGGTTTACGTGGTTTAGACTATTGGTTGTATTGTGACCAAGCATTTTTTATGCTCCTTTTTAATTAATTTAAAAAAATAACTTTAAAAAAAATGTAATCTTAATTTCTTCTATATTGCATATGGTAAAACTTAGCAATTCAACTAGTAACAAACAAAAGATTTTCCATTTTTCGCTCAAAAAAAATGCTAAACTTCTTAGTTTTCTTACATCAAGATGTTGCATGTCACTCGAATACTAAAATTACTCCCTCCATTTTTCGCCCAGCTTTCCATTTGCATTTTTTTTTCCCAACCCTCATTTTAACATCAAGTGAAGCCGTGAAGGGACTGCATCATAAAATGTCTAGACTAGATTCCCTGACGACTCTCATTTTTATATTTGAATGATGAAAGATATAACAACATTCAAAGTCAGGTTACCCAAAAAGTCATTACTAAGGAATTGAAGATTTCAAGGATCCCGATGGCTTCATTAATTGACCCGAATTAATTTGTTGTATGCTCAAATTATTCATAACTTTTTTTAAAAATATATCTTCTGATGCATTAATTAGTACTAAACCTTTTTGTGTTCTATAAATAGAGAAGCTCATCACTAAATGTAACCACAAAGCTTAATTCTAAACTAGTCTACTAGACAATCCAAGTACCCTTGATATATAACTTCAAATCCAAGAAACACAGATCCCATTCTTAATTTGGTAGGTCCCCTCGATTCTCATCACAAAATGCATGAATATTTATCAATCTAGTGTACTCTACGTACACTACTCTATTTTTAGATTGTTTATATATATAATGTTTTATATATTTCAGTAGGTTGTAACTGTTTTACTTTTTTATCATAATTTTTATCTCACACTTTTATTGGTGAATCGATCTTACCACTACACCAAACACCAAATCTAGCTCCTAATAAGAATCATTTTAAATGCAAATATAAACAATATATTGAAATTAACGTAGAGAGTATATTTCAATCAACTCATCAGTTCAATATATTGAAACGTAGAGCTAGCTAGAGTATTTTTTGTTTTTTTTTTAAATCTAGTTGCACTATTAATATGAAGGAATATATGATTATCGTTGATCAATTACAACAACTGATTTGCAGCTTATCTATTGCATGCTTGACAGTTTGAGAGAGAGAGGGAGTTGCATTCCATGCATGTCCATGAATTTTAACCAACCCGCTAGAATGACTTGGTTGATTTATACTCTCAAAGTTTGATCCTACACTATTATGTTTAACTTAACTTTCTCTGTTTGTTTGGTAGCTATATTAAGACATGGAAGCATCTTTGCTCGAGTCTGGGGCACGACTTCTGGTTACACGATTCCTTGATGGTTTTATTGCTACTGGATGCCTTATGTGAGTTCATATATCTATGTCTGGGCATCTTTGCTAAGTCTGTTTTGCCTTCAATGATGGATTTGTGCATGTAATGCTTTGATGATTTGGTGAATTGTTTGTACAATTATCACTAATCTGCATTAAAAAAAAAAAAAAGATTTGGTGAATTGTTTTACAATTATCACAAATATGCATTATAAATAAAAGATAATATTCCGTTGCCGGGAATCGAGAACCCGGGTCGCCTGGGTGAAAGCCAGATATCCTAACCGCTGGACGACAACGGAATATATGGTGAAATACACTTGTAGAGTATATTTATTGCTGTGTTTAATTTGATTCCATTGGGGTAACTTACAGTTTGGTTGAAGATGGAGGCGCAGTTTTAACCTTCGAAGGTACAAAAAGAAAGAGCTCCTTGAAAGTATCTTTGAGAGTTCACTCCCAACAGTTCTACTGGAAGGTAGTAACTATTCATGTACAATTAAGCCACCTCTTTTCTATTTTTCGATTCAACAGTTAATTTTTCTGTTACATGATCATACATTTACAGGTTGCGAAAGAATCTGATTTAGGCTTTGCTGATGCCTATATCAATGGGGACATCTCTTTCGTTGATAAGAATGAAGGTCTTGTTACGTTCTTTATGGTAAGAAGGGAAACATTTTTCCCAGATAATATTTACTCCTGTAGTAGACTAGTAGTACATACTGTCCTGTTCATCTTCTATTTTATGTACGGTGTTAATTCGATGCTCCTTGCAGATATACATTGCGAATATGGAGTTGATTGCATATGCGTCAAAGTTGAATCAGAGAAGGTATGCTATATATATAACACATGATTCTTCACTGTACTCGATCGGTTCTAGCTAGTTAAATCACCTTGATTCAAGTCCATGTTTTGTATCCATGTATAGGGGTTGGTGGACACCATTGCTGTTCACATCTATACTAGGAACTGGCAAGTATTATCTTAAGCATATATTCAGGAGAAATACATTGACTCAGGCTCGTAGAAACATATCGCAGCATTATGATCTTGTAAGTCGTTGATTCACATCCTTAATTGGCTTAATTCTGCAAGTTAAAGGAATTGCTTAGACATGTTTTCTGATGGTCATATATGTATGTGTGCGCTTTTTAGAGCAACAAACTCTTCTCTCTGTTTCTGGATGAGACAATGAGCTACTCTGGCGCAATATTTAAGGTCCGCGTGTACTAATTCATGTTATAGATGTCGTTTTATATACTATATATTGAATCGAAACATTCTAAATTCCACAAATTTTTTGTTCTGATTGAAGACTCCTGGTGAAGACTTGAAGAGTGGACAGCTGAGAAAGATTCACACTTTAATTGAAAAGGTTAATGTTTCTTTTCGAATCAAACATTTCATAATGAATCCATACTTGTGTTCTCATAGTTTTCTATTGGTTCAGGCTAAAATTGATAAGAACCACCATGTTCTGGAGATTGGATTCGGATGGGGCGGTTTAGCAATTGAAACTGTGAAAAAGACCGGTTGCAACTACACGGGTGTCACCTTGTCGATAAAGCAACTTGAATACGCACAACAGAAAGTGAACGAAGCTGGCCTGCAGGATCAGATAGAGCTTCTTCTCTGCGATTATCGCCAACTGCCAAGCACCTACAAATATGACAGGATACTGTCATGGTGAGCCATAATCTGTCTTAGCTATTCTTTCTCAGTTAAGGACAAAAAAGGGGTGATATTTAGATAACTTGTTAACATTCAATCTGAACTTGCAGTGAGATGTTGGAATGTGTGGGACATGAATATGTGGAGGAGTTTTTTAGGTGCTGCGACTCGCTGTTGGCAGAGAATGGCCTTGTTGTCGTGCAGACAACGTTTATATCTGATGACAAGTATGACGAGTTCAGGCTCAGCCAGGGCTTCATTAAGGAGTATATATTTGTTGGCGGATGCTTGTTCTCGCTTAACCGGATAACATCAGCCATGGCTGCTGCTTCCAGGCTCTGGTACGTAGCTAGATCGACTTTACTTTTCAATTAGCTTCTCCTCATGATCTTCCAGTCTACCTTTTCTTTCTGTTTCAAAGGCAACACATATTTTCTGCAAACAAAAGTTCATGAATACTCAATATATAGTTTTGTGATATACACAGCGTGGAGCATGTGGAAGACATAGGCAAACATTACAGTCGAACTCTCAGATGTTGGCGCGAGAACTTCACTCAGAACAGGAGGTGAGTGATGGTTTATATATCCATTTCCAGCTTCTGTGCTCATAATTTACTCATGAGGCTGATGAAAAGTGTACTATTTGACAGAAAAATCTTGAGTTTAGGATTCGATGAGAAGTTCATCCGAACATTTGAGTATTATTTCGACTACTGTGAAGCTGGATTCAAACTGCGGACAATTGGAACATATCAGGTACATACATTACATTCTCCAACTGCTTCTGCTGTTGAATTCTTGTTATTATTTAATGGAGTATGCATGTATGTAATGTATACTGTGCTGTTTCAGATTGTCTTTACTCGACCTGGAGACGCTGCGATATCCAGTGATCTAGCATATCCAGCCTAGCACAGTGGATACTATTCATCTACAACAAGTTAATTTTTCGTCTACAGAATAAGCTGCGATATCCGGTGATCTAGCGTATACAGCCTAGCATATATAGTGCCAGTGGGATATTATCATCTACAGTATATTTTAGCCCGCCAGATATATGTCATCAGCCATATGTGCCCATCTATATACACCGAGTTAATTTATTATTGTAACATAGTAATATAGAGTGAGACATGCTCTGTGGTTTAGGTTGGTTATTTAAGCTTAGAGATCCTTTCCTATCAACTATACTTCATTGTCCTTTGGGTTCTTCTATGGTTCTATACTTCTATCTACAAGCTAGTCTAACTCGAATAAGTATAAATATATCTTCGACTTCTATTTTCTTCCAAACTTCCTTGATGATGTACCTGACTAAGATCAACATAAACAAACAATTAATTAAATATGTAAAACTAATTAAATCAATGAATTGTTGGAGAATTAATATAAATGACTAGATTCCGTTCCTCCCCATCAGTTCGAGCTTTTGGGAGAGTTGGAATTCTATCATGGTATCAGAGCCATCAGGCTCACGCCCACCTGGGTTCGAATCTCCCCGGAGACAAAATCCGCCCCATATTAAATTTCCACTCGATTGGCCTCCCCAAAGAGATTAAAATCGGCCACGAGTGCGGGGGAGTGTTGGAGAATTAATATAAATGACTAGATTTCGTTCCTCCCAACGGCTTAAACTTTTGGGAGAGTTGTATTTCTATCAATAATGAATAAAGATAAAATCAGATAATATATAACTGCAGTAAAAAGGTTGAGATGACAATTAACTCTTGGGAGATTTTTATCAATGAATAAAGATAAAATCAGATAATATATAACTGCAGGAAAAAGGTTGAGATGGCAATTAACTCAACAGCCGTAGTCAACATTAACACCTGCACTTTCACATAGTTCAATTATGGCTGCACTTTCACATAGTTCAATTATGGAGGATAAATTCTACGTATAATCTAGCTAGTAATTTGATTATGCGTGTTAGAGTTGATCTTTATCTTTTAGTTTACGTGTGTTAGAGTTGATCTTTATCTTTTATACTTTTATACTTTTGCGTACTCTATCAAGTTTACACTAGCGCTAGTGTAAATGTTCTTAATTTTCAATTGTTCCGGAATCCGGATGAACTCTTTTTTAGAAAGAGCTAGTTTACTTAAAAAATGAAACCGAATATCTGTTAGCTCTTGAAGGCGACGGAAAACAACTTATCGATGATCACACAAATGAGTAAAAAATTTAATACCTACAAAACCAAATATTGATATATACAAAACAGTGATTAATAGTAACTAGTAAGAAGAATTAAATAAGTGTTACGATCAATTCGAATGACAAACTCATTACTTCGTCGTCTTCCCGAAGCGGTGCACTTCTCTCCGATCCCTCTCAATGACGGCGGCAATGGCGTAATTAATTAAGGTCTACAGGTTCGATTCTTGAACGGTGGTGGATCGATTTTTGCTCCAAATTCATGTACTATATACACGTATAGTACTTAACTTGAAAATAAACTGTATTTATTCTATTCTAATAAAAAAAACTGATGTTATTGTTAAATAAAACGTTTATATATATACTAGTAATTGCGTCGCACGGTACACGTGCGAAACGATCCTCTTGTTAAACTTTTTTTTTTAATGTTCACTCAATAATGTATTCTTATATTGTTATTGTGGTTATGCGTTTTTTCTTTTTTTTTTCTGCGAAGCAAATTCTCCTTGTTAAACGTTTTCTTGTTAATGTTCACTCAACAATTTATTCCTATATTGTTATTGTGGTAATATATTTTTTTGTGACGCTACACGTGCAAAGCGTTCTCCTTGTTCAAATTTTATTTTGTTAATATTCACTCAGTAATTTATTCCTCTATTATTATCGTGGTTATACGTTTTTTTGTGACTAATAAAAAAACAATAAAAGGGCTAAAAACTTTTTTTTTTAAAAAAGAGAAAAAAATGCTAAATTGGAGAAAAATTAGAAATTGGGAGAGTGAGGTACAATCTCTCCTTATTCGCTTATTATTAGATGCTAATATCGATAATAATAACTCTTATATTTATAACATTATATATTTTTGTTTTTTTTTATCAGCTTTCTCCAATGATACTTTTACTCTCTATTTTGTATTACTAAAACTTAATAAACATATTCTTAATTAATTATTACTGCACATTTATGATTGAATACACGAATATTAACAAAGTATATTCATCTCCGCCACTAATTATCTAATTTTATTACTATTAAAACTATTTTCAAACTTAATCATGCACAGAGGAGGAACCAGGGCCCGCGGGGGCCTCCCCCCAAAAAGAAAATTTTTTTTTGGGAAAATATACGATTTTTTAAAAATTTTAAAAGGAAATTTTTACGATTTTTTAACTTTTGACTCCCGGAACCTTCAAAAAGTGACATATATGTAAGTTCCCCCACCGTAGTTCCTGGTTCCGCCCCTGACCATTATATAAACTATATCTCTCACTTCAATTCAAATGACACGTATACGCGTATTAATTATGCACTACTTTCTTCGTTCTTTTAGAAGCTTCCTAGTTTGATTTTTTTTTAGGTCAACAACTTTCAAATTTGACTCACGATTACTTTTAAACTATAACGATGAAGTATGTAACAAAATTATATTATGAAAATTTAGGTTCTATATTTTCGTAATATAATTTCGTTAAATACTTTATCATTATAGTTTAAAAGTAATTGGGAGTCAAAGTTAAAAATTGTTGACCGGAAAAATTCAAACATGAGAGAATTGGCGGAGTAGTAGTATATGCTCATCCGTTTTTCCATTCAAACATTTGTCAGAATGACATAGATGGAGAAGATACATGTACTCGGTTGATTAAAGAAATTAGTATCTTTCAAAAAGTAGTAACATGAACCGCAGAAGCGGGTATATAAGAGGACATGGTATCCATAAACTGATCATAATCAATCGTCCAATTCCTCCAAGGCATATATCTTTCTAACATTCCTGCTATATTTCATGTAAGTCACTTTCTGAACACTATTTCTTAAACACCAATATAAATTTGGATTTCTAAATTCTAAGCCTAGCATATTTTGAAATCATTAATTTGATCAACTGAAAGTGACTCCTGATCAAATTAAGCCTAGCATATTTTCAAATCACTATTTCTTTGATTGCAGCAAGATATGGAACTGTCTACGCTACAGTCTGGGGCACGGCTACTGGTTACTCGATTCCTTGCTGGTTTTATTGTCACTGGAACCCTTATGTGAGTTTCTGATCACTTTCTCTACTCGAAGCTAGATATTTCATACGTTCCAAGTCCGTTGTTAAAATTAATTCTGTGGTGTAACTTGCAGTTTAGTTGAAGATGGAGGTGAAGTTTTAACCTTCGAAGGTACAAAAAGAAAGAGCTCCATGAAAGTCTCTATGAGAGTTCATTCTCCACAGTTCTATTGGAAGGTAAAAATGGAGTAATAACAATAAAACAGAAAATATACATGGTGTACAATTCTGCATAAACATAAACATAACATGCACTGCATGCATGCAGGTTGCAAAAGAATCTGATTTAGGCTTTGCTGATGCGTATATCAACGGGGACATCTCTTTCGTTGATCAAAATGAAGGCCTTGTTAATTTCTTTATGGTACGTAAGAACATCTTTAATTGCAGGTGATATCTATATGTTTGTACATCAATCATACGAATACAGAGTTCACTTTAAATCTTCTTACAGATGTACATCGCGAATATGGAGTTGACTGTATACGCGCCAAAGTTGAATCAGAGAAGGTATGCTATATAATACATGGTTCTTCATTGTATTCGATTCTAGCTTGATTCAAGTACATGTTTTCCATCCATGTATAGGGGTTGGTGGACACCATTGCTGTTCACATCTGTAATAGGAACGGGCATGTCTTATCTCAAGCATCTGTTTAGGAGAAATACGTTGACTCAGGCTCGCAGAAACATATCGCACCATTATGATCTTGTAAGTTGTTCTCTACTCTCTAGCTTCCTTAATTGGCTAAAGGAAATTGTTTCAACTTGTTTTGATCGATGATAATCATATATATGTGATGTACTGTGTGTTTATTAGAGCAATGAACTCTTCTCTCTGTTTCTGGATGATGTGACAATGGCCTACTCTTGCGCGATATTTGAGGTTCGCACTAGTTTCATTCTGTCAAGAAATTGACATATAGTACTAGTATGTTTGTGTAGACAAAATACTAAAAAGTATCATGTATTAATTGAAGACTCCTGATGAAGACTTGAAGTGTGCACAGCTCAGAAAGATTCATACTTTGATTGAAAAGGTTTTCTTCTTTCCAAATCAAACATTTATAACTAATGTACTGTATGTATCCATCCATACTTGGACTGATTCTTAATTATACTATAATTTTCTCCCACTTGATTCAGGCTAAAATTGATAAGAACCACCATGTTCTGGAGCTTGGATTTGGATGGGGAGGTTTAGCAATTGAAACTGTGAGACAGACCGGTTGCAAATACACCGGTGTCACCTTATCTATAAAGCAACTTGAATATGCACAACAGAAAGTAAACGAAGCTGGTCTGCAGGATCAGATAGAGCTTCTTCTCTGCGACTATCGCCAACTGCCAAGCACCTACAAATATGACAGGATACTGATATGGTGAGCCTTATCAATTCGGATGAGAGGGGGGTGGTAGTTTTGGTAAATTTTTAACAGTCAGTATGAACTTGTAGTGAGATGTTGGAATGTGTCGGACACGAATATGTGGAGGAGTTTTTTGGGTGCTGCGAGTCGCTGTTGGCACAGAACGGCCTTGTTGTCATGCAGATAACGTTGATACCAGATGAAAAGTATGACGAGTTCCGGTTCAGCCAGGGCTTCATTAAAGAATATATATTTCCTGGCCTATGCGTGCCTTCGCTTAGCCGGGTAATATCAGGCATGGCTACTGCTTCCAGGCTCTGGTAGATGGACTTTCCTTTTCAATTAGCTTATGTTCTTCCTTTTCTGTTACCAAGGCATCAAATCTTTGTCATGTACGCAGTGTGGAGAACCTGGAAAACATCGGAAATCATTACTATCAAACGCTCAAATGTTGGCGCGAAGCCTTTACTAAGAACCGGAGGTGAGTGATTGTCTACTAAACTTCTCAATTTACAGGTTATGCATGTGTTCGTAACTGAACCTGATGAAAAGTGCGTACCATTTGACAGCAAAATCTTGAGTATAGGATTCGATGAGAAGTTCATCCGAACATTTGAGTATTACTTCAAGTATGGTGAAGCTGGATTCAAAATGCGTACACTTGGAAATTATCAGGTTAACTTCTTCTGCACCTAAATGTTCATCCAGCTCATGCTGTGATTCTGCTGCTGAGTTAAGCTTCTTGTTTTTATTGAATTTTGTAAATATGATGTTCAGATTGTATTCAATCGACCTGGAGACACTGCGATATACGGAGATCCAGCATATATCTAGCCTAGCAAAGTGCCAGCGGGTTATTCATCTACAAGAAGTAAATTTTTCGTCTTCAGAATAAGAGCCAGTTCTCGTCTCCAGAATGAGGCGATGTTAGCTCATGCTTAGTCATATACTGCATATGCTAGAATCATACGTATATACTATATGTGTAAGTGTCTACTTGTATTTTGGTTGTGATCTATTTATACAAAAACAACAGTCAATTTCGATTTCAAGCTAGGATTCTACTGGTTGTAACATGCAATACAAATATTTCGACGTACTGGTTGTAACATGTAATAAACACTACAAATGCCCACTGTAGCACTGGCAATATAATATCAATCGAAAAAACAAAAACCACAAATGAACACATAAGCCAGCAAAAACCTTAAGAGTGCTTAGATAACCTCTCATTAATTAACACCATAAATCAATCTGGAGAAGCTTCCAATTAAGAGGAAAGCACTCTTAAGATGGGTAATCATACCGCTGTTTAAGATGGGTTCTCTTCTTCAAAAAACGGTATGATAATTACCAAATTTTTACTGTATATATGTTTATGGTAGGAAAGTCCAAGAGTATATCCTTTTCCATATTACTCTAATCCATATCAGTAACAGCTTCCAATTAAGAGTATTTCCATAGTACTCTAGTCCATATCAGTAACAGCTTGGGAACATTGCTGGGGCTTAAAAGCCATATATATCAAGAGCCATGGAAAGTAGACAAAATGCACTAAAAAATCAATATATAGCTCAAAGTTAAACACTGGGAATCATCACCCTGTAATGATCTAAATTATAACAGGAGATTCCAGCAAGTTTTCTCCAACATAAGCATTATATCATGATGAAAACCCAGCGGCAGCCACATCTCTCATGTCCGTTCCATGTCAAGAACAAATGCAACTCCATGCTCCCTCATCGGCTTTTACAGCATCCGATACTTCATCAACCTTAGTAACGTATTAAATTGCTACTAGATATCCTCCATTGAACTATGTGAAAGTACAGGTGATCTAACAAATGTTGACTACGATTAACATAAATGATTAGATTCCGCACCTCCCCAACGGTTAGAGATTTTGGGAGAGTTGGAATTCTATCAGATGCTATTATCCGTTGTTACAATTAGTGTGTAGTACTGTAGTTAAATTTAATACTAATTGAACCGGTGAAAGCCAGCTAGATATACTAGTTGATACTTGATATCCTTCTGTATAGCAAACTTATTAATTGTGGTGAAACTTGCAGTATAGTTGAAGATGGAGGTGCAGTTTTA
The DNA here is from genome assembly GCA_028274465.1 of Plantago ovata. NCBI lineage: Eukaryota > Viridiplantae > Streptophyta > Magnoliopsida > Lamiales > Plantaginaceae > Plantago > Plantago ovata. The sequence continues at coordinate 126,968,913 of CM051456.1, read as the reverse complement.
ACCTTCAAAGGTACAAAAAGAAAGAGCTCTTTGAAAGTCTCTTTGAGAGTTAACTCTCCACAGTTCTACTGGAAGGTAATTATTATAATAACAATGAAACAGAAAATATGGTGTAAAACTAGGCTATAGCTCCTGTGTTTCAATTCATTCTGCTGCATAAACATACACTGCAGGTTGCAAAAGAATCTGATCTAGGCTTTCGTTGATCAAGATGAAGGCCTTGTTAATTTCTTTAAGGTACATAACATAAGGACACCTTTCATTAATTTCCCAGGTGATATCTAGCATGTACATCGATGATACTAATACATAGTTCACCTTAATTCTTCTTGCAGATGTACATTGCTAATATGGAATTGACTGCATACGCGTCAAAGTTGAATCAGAGAAGGTAGGCTATATAATACATGGTCCTTCACTGTATTCGGTTCTAGCTTCTTAAATCACCATGATTCAAGTCTGTATATATGTAAATATGTAGGGGTTGGTGGACACCATTGCTGTTCACATCTATACTAGGAACTGGCAAGTATTATCTCAAGCATCTGTTAAGGAGGAACACTTTAACTCAGGCTCGCCGAAACATATCCGACCATTATGATCTTGTAAGATGCTCTCTAGCTAGCTTCCTTAATTGGCTAAAGAAATTGTTTGAGCTTGTTTTGATTGATGATGATCATATGTTCTTATGTTCTGTGTGTGTTTATTAGAGCAACCAACTCTTCTCTCTGTTTCTGGATGAGACAATGAGCTACTCTTGCGCGATATTTGAGGTTCGACTAGTTTCATTCTGTCAAGAAATTGATAGTACTGTATGTTTGTGTATTGTGTAGACAAAATACTGAAAAGTTTCATGCATGTATTAATTGAAGTCTCCTGATGAAGACTTGAAGTGTGCACAGCTCAGAGAGATTCATACTTTGATTGAAAAGGTTAATGCAGTTTCTTCTTTCCAAATCAAACATTTACTAATTAATGTACTGTATGTGTGTATCCATCCATACTTGGACTGGTTCTTAATTATACTATAATTTTCTCCCACTTGATTTAGGCTAAATTGATAAGAACCACCATGTTCTGGAGCTTGGATCCGGATGGGGCGGTTTAGCAATTGAAACTGTGAGACAGACCGGTTGCAATTACACCGGTGTCACCTACCTGAGTATGCACAACAGAAAGTGAACGAAGCTGGTCTGCATGATCAAATAGAGCTTCTTCTCTGCGACTATCGCCAACTGTCAAGCACCTACAAGTATGTTAGGATACTTTCATGGTGAGACTTTAGTTTGTCCGAGCTCTTTTCTTAGGGAAAAAAAAAAAGGATTCTAGTTTTTAACAAGAGTCAATATGACCTTGCAGTGAGATGTTGGAAAATGTGGGACACGAATATGTGGACGAGTATTTTAGGTGTTGCGAGTCGCTCTTGGCAGAGAATGGCCTTTTTGTCTTGCAGGCGATATCTTTAGCAGACCACAAATATGACGAGTACACGCACAGCCAGGACTTCATTAGAGTGTATATATTTCCTGGCGGATGCTTGCCCTCGCTTAACCGGATAACATCAGGCATGGCTGCTGCTTCCAGGCTCTGGTAGATGGACTTTCCTTGCTTCAACTAGCTTATGTTCTTCCTTTTTGTTACCTAAGGCATCAAAATTTTGTCATGTACGCAGTGAGGACCACCTGGAAGACATCGGAAAACATTACTGTCGAACGCTCAGATGTTGGCGCGAAAACTTTACTGAGAACCGGAGGTGAGTGATGGTCTCTTAAACTTCTCAATTTGCAGGTTCTGTGTTCATTCGTAACTTTTTTTTTAATCGACAAAAATTTTTATTAATAGAGAGCATAAGGAATGCTCGAAATAGATTACAACTGAAATACACGGAGACACTCCTCCGGACCATCACCATCCCAAGATTTTAAAATCGGTACCTCCATAATCATTCGTAACTGAACGTGATGAAAAGTGTACTGCACTATTTGACAGCAAAATCTTGGTTATAGGATCTGACGAGAAATTCATCGAACATTTTGAGTATTATTTCGACTACTGTGAAGCTGGATTCAAAATGCGTACACTTAGAACATATCAGGTACATTACATTCTGTAACTGCTTCTGCTGCGCCTAAAACATCCTGTTTTCATTGAATTGTGTAATATGTTGTTCAGATTGTATTCACTCGACCGGGAGACACTGCAATATGGGGTGATCTAGCATAACCAGCCTAGTAAAGTGCCATCTAGTTAATTCGTCTACAATAAGTTGAGTTTTCATCACAGGTATAAGAGCGTTTTGGTCTTACCAACTGAGCTACACATTATGCCCTGTCTGCAGGGTTGATCATATTTTTCTTTGCAATCATGAATATGTATCATCATTTTGCAGTTGTTAACTTAAGCTTGATCACACTGCATAAGTTTCTTTATAAGTACTATTTTATACTTGTATTTTGGCTTTGTTCAGTTATGAATTGATATAATAAAAACTTAAAATAAGTACTCAGTACAAGGGACTCTACTGATTGCCAACATGCAATAACTTGAAAGGTAGCACAAGTTATTAATCACCATAATGGAACAGCATACAATGAACACATAAAAGCAAAAACCATAGAGTGCTTAGATAAACCTCTCATACTCTATATCAATCTGGAGAAGCTAGTGTTATCTAAGCAAGAATAGAGGCAAAGGGAGAGAGACCTTCAGAAAAATAAGTGACAGAAAAGCACAATTCATCGGGTTCTCTCCTTCAAACAACGGTATGTATGATTACCAAATTTTTACCAAGAGTCTTTCCATATTTTTACTCTAATCCATATATCAGTAATAGCTTCCAAGAGTTTTTCCACATTACTGCTCTAATCCATATCTCTAGTCCATACTAGTAACAGCTTCGGAATAATTGCCGGGGCTTAAAAGGCATATATATCAAGAGCCAATGAAATTAGACAGAATGCACTAAAAAATCAATAGCTCAAAGTTCAACACTGGGAATTTTCACCCTGTGATGATCTAAAGTATAACAGAAGATTCCAGCAAGTCTTCCCCAACATAAGCATCATGAAAACCCAGCCACAGCCACATCTCTCATGTCCGTTCCATGTCAAGAACATATGCAGCTCTCTGCTCCCCATTGGCTTTTACAGGATACTTCATCAACCTTAGTACCCGTGCATCTTCTCTCCTGTACAACACAAAGGCCAATACAATGGGAAACGATTATGCCCTTGCAGCCAAAATCTTATCTACCACTAAGATTATCGCTATCCATTACGAATGCTCATCTACCAAATGTGGCAACTCAACTTCTGGGGAAAAAGTCACTAGTCCATACATTAACTGCTTCTTACACCTTCACCGCTAAATCACTATAAGAACTACCTTTTCTGAGTAAACCACCTATAGAATTAACTAACACATTTATACCAAAACTCCTGGCCATCAAAGGTCCTCAGGTTTCCTCCAAATTGCGGACTAAGATACTTCATGCTCTCATACATGGTATTTTTTTTCCTCGAACGAGGACTTACAGAACAGTACCAGCAACATTACATGAAGTGTTCTGAAAAAGGATAGAATGTTCTAGGGCAGGATAAGCACAGAAAAGCATTTTCATTAAATAGGCAACCCACAATGTTTTCTAGTAATAGCACGGAAACGAACTCAGCTGCAACAAACTAAAGTTTTCAACACAAGCAATCATATCTTAAACATTACCATAAATATAAACTTCCAAACAGCTAAGGGGCTAGCTATAAGCAAGCAGGATTTTAAACTACATAGAATGCGAACAAAACTATATAAAGTACTGAATTATTATAATCTAGCAATTAAGGGAAGTACATAATAGGCAAACCCAACCAGTCCAATAGTGCAGATGGCATCTTACAAAAGCCACCTCCTCTGCGGCAGATATGGATATATTTCACTTTGGCAGCTCCACTCCAACATAGATGCATGGAGCAATAAATTAATACTCGTGACCATCTCAAGTTGAACCACTACCATAGCCACCTCCATATCCCATTTGACCACCTTGTGGTCCACTTTGTTGGGCATAGTTACCAGCAGCCTGGGACGGATCAGATTGCCATCCTGAAGTACCATAGCCTGCATTTCCACTTCCTTCACCATAACCACCTCCCATATAACCTCCAGAAGCATTACCATTAGGGCCTCCAGTTCCTGCACGTCCACCAACAGCCCCATAAGCTGCTTGGTTTCCATAGCCTGCATCATTCCCACCATACCCATAAGCCTGATTACCGTATCCAGCACTGGCGGTCGGAGATTGACCGGCAGCACCACCAGCACTGACACCACTGGGAGTACCCCACTGGGAGTTACCATAACCATATCCAGAAGGGGCTTGTGAACCCCATGTACCTCTTGGAGCATTGCCGGCAACACCGCCGTATCCAGCAGTCGGAGCATTAGGATTTCCATACCCTCCTGGATTCATAGCACCATAGCTCCCATAGCCATAACCCATTCCACTGTTTCCAGTGCCATAGCCATAGCCAGAAGAACCATAAGATGGATAGCCACCACCAGCATTTTGTTGCTGCATGTACCTATTGGGTTCTCCCCGACCATCATACGAGCTTGCATTACCACCAGAAGCCCCATATCCTTGATAACCTCCACCACCCATTGAGCGGCCACCTCCACCAGAATTCGCATCTTTTGGAAGAGCACGCTTCACCTCAACTTGCTTACCATTTAAGTCGTGGAATGTCTTGTGTAAAACCCTATCTACTGCATCCTCAGAATCAAACGAAATGAACCCAAATCCACGAGGACGATTGGTTTGCTGGTCATACATAATTACCACATCAGTTACCATGCCATAAGCTTCAAAATACTGACGGAAGCCCTCCTCATCCACAGTTGGCGGCAATCCTCCGACAAATATCTTCTTGGTCTTGGTATTCCCACCACCTCCATAGCCTCTTGCACCACCAGTTCCAACTTTTGAAACTTGTTGCTCCTCTCTTGACAATGCTCTTTTAGCCTCTACCTACAAAAAACAGTAAACAAGAAAAGGTATTTTAGTATTGGATGGACTTAAAACATCGATTAAAATTGCACATGCCACAAGAAAGTAGTCCAAAAACACAAACAAACGTCTATCGATGCACGTTTTCACATTACATTAATCTCAATTTTCAACTACCATCAACCAATCTGCAGCAAGCAAGACTTTCCCATACAAATCAACATAAAGTTTAAACACTACAACAGCAAGCTACACACAAATTTACAGAGAAATTGAACAAGCAATCAATCATCTTTGCAAAATAGAATACTTTTACATGCAAACATCAATAAACCCAAGATAAAATAAGTCCACAATACTAACTCCTAAAAAAACAAAAAATAAAATAAAAGCCCCAAATTTGAAGAACAGAAAAAAGGTCAAAAAAAGCAATCTTGTTTTTTTACCGTGCGCCCATCAATAACATGAGTGGCCTGAAGAACCTTGTCAAGAATGGACGGATCTGCAAAAACAACAAACCCAAAGCCTCTGGGCTTGCCGGTAAGCTTGTCTCTCATGACGACGGTCTGAAGAACATCACCATAGGTCTGGAAATACTCGGTCAATTTGTCCTCGTTGGTCTCCCATGATATCCCGCCGATAAAGAGCTTACCCTGATCCGAATCCATGTGTCGATTTGAAAGAGAGAAAGAGTGAAGAGGAGGGTTTGAGATGGGAGAGAGAGAGAGAGAGATTACAGCCGTGTGCGGCTGAAGGAAGAGGCAAAAAGGGGGAGTCTAAGGTACTACAGACACAACACAGAGTTCACCTGCCAGTATATGGAGGGCTGGGATTTGATTTCAAGATCAGGGACTTTTGGGATAGGGGTAAAACTGGAATGAAATTTATAAACTAGAGCTAGATTCAGCTTAATTGGGAATTAGTAGTACGATTGTAAACCTAAAAGAAGATTACAAGGGTATTTCTCCTTAACTATTTTTTCATCTATCCTTAAGTAGTATATTGTTCTCCAATGATTTATTAAGTTGTATTGTTTGTTGTACTCTGCAATTTGTGTGAATTTGAACGTATAACACTTAAAAAAGACATTTATGTGGCATCCTTCCCCTTATTATTATTATTATTATTATTATTATTATTATTGTGGGAATTAGGAATGTGTCCTGGTCGGATATTTCATCTTTGAGTTTTTGGATTTTGTTAGAAATTGGGTATCCGAAATTTTTATTATTTTTTCATTATAATTTTCGTCCTTTACTTTAAGAAATTGAAAAAGGAGAGCTTATACGGTAAGTAACCTACAAGATATTGAAGTATAAAATATGAAAAATTCAAGATCTATTATTCGAGAAAAAAATAGCAGAGGCGAGGGAAATGAAGATATGTTAGTTGTCGAAATGATGTGGTGGATGAAGAAACGATCAGGTGTCCACTTAGATTTGAATATAAATTATATCTTTATAAATTAACTGACAATTTTTTTCTGCCGGAAGAAGAAAGGAAAAAAAATTCACTTCTGCATTACTACCCAACGGATACCTGAAAGTCTAGAACCCGACTAGGTATTGAATCCGGTACCTGAAACCCGAAGTACCCAATATCCAATATGCATAAAATCCGATCGGTCGGGTCGAGTACTCGTCTCGAACCTCCAACCCTCATGAGGAATTGAGGATTGAGTTAATCAACTCAACTTTATTGTGTCGTTTCACTCATTAGTTTCTCTATAACCTATCCTAGAAGCATTCGCCTTCTCATTATTTTCTTTTCTTGACCCCGATTCCTTGAATGTCTATCCTTCTACGTCACTCGTTGGTATTGGCTTCTTCCTCATTCAACCCACCCCCACACCATCGTATTGTCAGCATCATATCATTATGTGCCTCACTTCTACGACGATACCACTTTGCTATATTATTGGAAATTGTTTCACAAATTTATTTTCTATTTTATGATGTAATTTAATGAAAAATAAAGTTTTCAGGATCCTCCCTAGAACATTGTTAAAATTGTACTCTCAATTTCGCAAAAATTTATTCTCATATCATAATCCTTCTTTAAAAAAAATCTATTTTTCTTCAAACATACTCTCTTCAAAGTTTTTCAGGTAGCCATTATACAATACCTAGTTAAACTGCTCCATCCTGAGGTATATTTTTCAATATTTCCAACAATAAGAGAGGTTAGGCTGCGCAGATTCTCTCACTTTAAAAGAACCAGTTTCGTGAACTCGACACAGGGCCATCGATACTGCAAAACCTTTCCAGGACAAGATGGAAAGACTTGTGTTCATCGATGGACACATAGGGTAAACATCACCTCATAATTACAACCGAGGAAATTTGAGATAAAAATATGTATAAAAAGGAAACAATCCTAAACATCACAGCTAAAAAAAAAGGGAAGGAAGGAGGAAGAAAAGATCACAGCATTTTACAACATACTAGCAAAATTCAAATATGCCAGACTGAGTATAAAGAGACAGCAAACTAAGTAAGCTTAAGACTACACAGCAATGTGCCATCAACTCGACAGCAGTTCTTCGTAAGACAGCAATAAAAGTGTTTCCGAACAAAGATGTATATTAATCAGGTAATCCATGACAGAGAGAGAATCAGAGAACATCTTGACCTGTTCGAATCTGGAGTTACTGCATTTATTACTACTACAGCAAAGGGAAAGAAATGCGGGGGGAAGTAGTAATCAATAAAAACATTAAACTACGACGTTCTGTTCTTGGGAAGTTAAAAAAAAGTTGTTGATCCCAAGTGGTTTTCCGGTTACTTCAATCTATGGTAGTTAACTCAAGGCCGCTAGAAAATTTAGACTAATTCCATCTCAATGCCATAGCACAAGCCAACAACTTACCAACAGGCGACTTAAAAAAAGAAATTTTCAATCAGTGGAAACCTCCTCTGACACCAACAGTCATTGGCTGCCTCGATGGAGATTGGAAGATTGCAGTTGGAAAAAGCCTGGTGGTCTGATTTGGCATGAACAGTTTCAAGGGAATGAATGCATCATGTCAACCCAGCCACAGCAGCATCTCCAGAGTGCAATTCCACGTCAACCATACACATCTGTAGTATGCCTGTGTTTGGCTTTGAATGAACACTCGACCAGCATTAGCGTGCGAGAAGTCCATGCCTGTACAACACAAAGGCCAAATACAGCGGGAAGATTATGTCATTGCCAAAATTTTAGCTACCGCTAAGATTACCTTTACTCATTACGTCTATGTTTACTCTATAGATTACATCTATGTTTATCTAGGAAAGGTGGTAGCTAATTGCAAACTTCTGCAAAGAAGATGAGCAGGCGAGACAAATAGTTTAACTACTGGTCACAAGCTCACTAGCCATTAACAGGTAGAACTTGACAAGACAATTCCTCACTACAAAAGTCCCTTCAATTGGATGGTGTTATTCACGGCGTAAAACGGTGCTTAGGAATATTTCAATAGAGTTGTAATATACTACACACTCTAGCATATTATACATGTAGTTTTGAAATCATATAAACCCTTCGCATAGAAGGTTAGCATAGAACTCTAATTTCATCAAAAACATTTCCTGCAATAAACCAACATAATGCTACCACAACAAACTTGATCACAGATATTACCGAACAATATATCTCCTGCATTAATTCCAGCAAACTTTAACCCAAACAAACATATCTCACAAACTAGCATACACACAAAATCCAAAACAGCTGGAGGGACTAGCTATAAGCAAGCTGAATTTAGTACTACATTTAAAGAAGAAAAAGTTAACTACACTAAAATCCTCAAGTATGATTTATTAAAGACTAGAAAAGTAAAGTGCGGCAAACATAAATAATATAGCAAACTAATGCTATCCCACCAGTCCAATACTGCAGATGACATCTTCAAGAGCCACCTCCCTGGACAAGAAATGGGAATGTATCTCACTGCTTCCAATCTGAGATAGGTGAAAGCATTTAATTACTGTTGCTGGGCCCGGCCATAGCCACCTCCATACCCAACTTGGCCACCTGATTGAGCCGCATAGTTACCAGAAGCTTGTGATGGATCAGATCGCCATCCTGAATTTCCATAGCCCGAGTTGCCACTTCCTTCACCATAACCACCTCCCATATAACTTCCTGCAGAAGCTTTTACATCTCCAGGAGCACTACCATTTGGGCCTCCACTTCCAGCTCGTCCACCAACAGCCCCATAACCACCATCATTACCACCATACCCACCATAACCATAACCCTGATTACCATATCCAGAGGCTGGAGACTGTCCAGTAGCCGCTCCAGCACTACCAGGGCCAGTAGGAGCACCCCACTGGGAACTTCCATAGCCATATCCAGAAGGGGCTTGTGATCCCCATGCGCCTCTTGGACCATTAGGAGGTACACCACCGTATCCAGCAGCAGGAGCATTAGGATTCCCATAACCTCCAGGGTTTACACCACCATAACCTCCATACCCATAACCCATTCCATTGCTACCAGTGCCATATCCATAGCCAGAAGAGCCAAAAGGATAGCCACCGCCAGCATTTTGTTGCTGCATGTACCTATTGGATTCCATCCGTCCGTCATACGAGTTTGAATTACCGGCAGAAGACCCATAACCTTGATAACCAGCCCCACCACCCATAGAACGGCCACCTCCACCAGGATTGGCATCCTTTGGAAGTGCACGCTTCACCTCGACTTGCTTACCATTTAAGTCGTGGAAGCTTTTGTGCAAAACCCTGTCTACTGCATCCTCAGAATCAAAAGAAATGAACCCAAATCCACGGGGACGATTAGTTTGCTGGTCATACATTATTACAACATCAGTTACAATGCCATAAGCTTCAAAATACTGACGAAATCCATCCTCATTTATGGTTGGTGGGAGACCTCCGACAAATATCTTCTTGGTCCTGGTGTTTCCACCACCTCCAAAGCTTCTTCCACCGCCAGGGTTTCCAACTTTCGAAACTTGCTGCTCCTCTCTCGACAAAGCTCTTTTAGCCTCAACCTATACGAAGAAAAAAACAAAAGGGTATAAAACAGTACTCCACTGAGACAGTAAAATTTGCTAATAGTAAGACTGGCAAATGAGCACACACGCAATAAAATAGATCGATGCACTGAGCAAGGTATAAACTTGGGGACAAAAGACTATATAAAATGCCAAGTGAGACACAAAAGACCTAACTCGAACCCAGCCAAAACCAGTCGCAGGCATTAATGATGCATCAAAAAGAACCCCAACATAAATTCTTTTAAGCAAATATAACAACACTGGAAGAGCCAGTTGATAAGCGTTACAAAACACCAGATTTTCCTAACATAGGAAGAAAAAAGAAGAAGAAGAAGAAGAAGAAGAAGAAGAAGAAGAAGAAGAAGAAGAAGAAGAAAGAGAAAACACACACACACACACCCCACCAGCACCACCACCGCCCCAATTGTTGCCAAATTACCCAATTGTATTTCCTAATGTTCACAAAAGACAAGTTTTGACTGAGAGTTAACCCAAATTAATGAGTTTCCTAACATTGAAAAAAAAAAAGCTTGTTTTTTTTCCTAACAGGCCACCACAGCCCCAATTGTTCCCCACATTCCCCAATTGCATTCTTAATGCCTTGAACAAAAGAACAAGTTTTAAGGTGACTAATAGAAAGCTGATAAAGTGAGTGATGTATGATCAGTCACCTTATTTCTTAATATTGCTACATAGATTTTAATAAGCTACATTAGTCACCTTATACGGCACCAATTGACATTCACCAAACACCAAAAATGAGTAAACATTCTACATAACATGATACAAACAGCAGCTACTTGAAAGGGAAAGGAAAAAAAGAAAATTTTGGTGCAAAAAATAACAAAAGTTGCATAAAAAGAGCATAATTAACATGAAAGCAGCTCAATTAAGTCCAAATCCCAAATCACAACAAACAAAATTCAACCAGCTAAAAATATCGGATAAATTAAATTTAATGAGGAAAAAAATATATATATATATATTCTTACGGTGCGTCCATCAATGACATGAGGCTCTTGAAGAACCCCATCGAGAACGTTCGGATCTGCGAAAACCACAAACCCAAACCCTCTCGGCTTGCCAGTAAGCTTATCTCTCATCACCACTGTCTGCATAACCTCACCGTACCTCTGAAAATACTCCGTCAATTTCTCCTCGTTCGTCTCCCATGATATACCTCCGATAAACAGCTTTCCCTGATCCGAATCCATCTCTCTAATAACAAGTATATACAGTCTCTCTTAGATTCGACTCAATTGGGGAAGAGAGGAATTGGAGTGGTGAGGGTTTTGGGAGTGAAAGTACAAACAGCCGATAGCGGCTGGAGATTGGAGAAGAAGGCGAGATTGAATGAGGGAAGGAAGAACAGACTGGGAGATGAAGATGATGGTATAGTTTTAAAGCGGGAGGAATGGACGGATGAGATTGCGTTAGAATAATGGCGATTGAAGATGGACGGCTCGGATTGCTTGATTGGGTTGGGATATTTTATGTCAAAGGAAGAAGAGATGCATAAAAAGAAAGGAAGTACAATTTTTGATATTTTGGGTAATCATTTGAACAAAATGCTCGTTCGGGAGTAACCGCGCCTGGCTTAAGGATCGTTTTCAAAGCTAGGTGCGGGGTATCTCGGCAGTTAAAGGTTAGGTTATGAGATATATCATATTACCCGCGTAAAATGGTATATTCATTAAATATTTTTCGAAAACTATGTCGTTAACATCAAAGTTGGGATACATATATTACTTCCTTGGAAGTTGGGGTAGAGTTTAATTCTATATTATATATGTTTTCTGGGGGTTAAGCATTGGTAATCGGTACCCAGAGAAAAGGTTGATCGTTGTCATAAATTTGTCGATAACTCAAATTCAGTTTGAGCAACAAAACAACTGACGTACAATGGTAATTAATACAGTGTGCGTCACAAATATGTCGGTATTTCAAATTTCATATAAGAAACAAAACCGGTGCGTAGAGTAATACAATGTGCATTTGCAAAACTACTTGCCGTGTGAATTCAAAGCTGCAATGTTGTCACGAGTTTCCTTCATCTCGTTGGATGTTTCTCTTCAATTTTCACGATTATGGTTGGAGTTATCACGCAAGTCGAGTCTAAAATAAGTACTTTCTCCATTTTATTATATATAACTGAATTTTAAAATTTGTACACACATATTAAGGTAAGGTGAAGTTTAAGGTGTCTACACAGTACACACATTAAGGTGATATTCGACTTTTACTATTTTATTTTCTTTAATGATTTCTCGTATTATACAGCGTAAAAGAGTAAATATTATATTATTAAAGTTTTATTTTCTTCGTTTGAATAGAATTGAACTAATATGTAATATAAAAAAAAACTAATCAAATATGAATTAGACTATACTAAATGAATTTGAGTAGAACATAATTGCTCTGAACTGAACTGAAATTAATGAACTTTTAGGCAAAGGGAACATACAATAATTACACATTGATATTTGTTGTAATGTAATATGGAGTATTATATTACTAAAAGAATTTAAACTTCATTTATTTTGAAAACACTAAAAAAAACTAAAATTTCATTTTGATAAAGAAAAAAACCAAAGTACTAGACTAGCCTTGACCCGTAAGGTCGTAACGATTGAGCTTGATTCGTTTGATAAGATATTTGGTCGAATTGAAGCATTGCTTTAAATATATTTTATACTTAATATTTCACATTCGATTCAACTTAACTCGGTATAACATTTAACTTTTCAGTGGCATTCAATATGAACTTCTTAATAATGGGGGATATAATCCTGAGGAAACAAAAGTACATTAAATACTAGCTTCAATTCAAATCAAAATCCGAAGAGGTGATATTGAATTGAATATGAATACTGGAGCCAACAAATAATATACCATTGTAGCCCAGACATTGAAGATCACGAGTTTAAGACCGAATCAAGAAAAATAATGGTTTAGTGAAAATGTGACCACCACCACAACAAGTAGTACCAGGTACTATAATTATTACACATCTCCTTTTCTTCAACGTCATTATTTTTCAAAATCTGCTAAAGCCAAGTTCAGTATCCATTCAAATTAAATTCTCTTCTAGTATCTGTCTTTATGTGCATATATACAATACACCTCAGCATCTTAAAGCTCATTACACAACACATAGCTGCTTTAACTTCACTTGAGCTGCTGGTTGGTTTCTTCAAATGGGATGCTTTCTTGCCTGCTTTGGCTTCAAGAAACAGAAGAAGAAGAAGCCGAGACACCGCAAACCTCGTATCATATCTTCTTCTTCATCAAACAATCAAGAAGTAAGCAAACTTTTTCTGTGTTTCTTGATTTCTTGTGCATTTTTTCTTTGACTATTCTGAATTTCGCTGCGTGGTTTCGCTGAACTTACAGAGCAATTTGAGTTATGTCCCTCTTGACTCTGATGTATCTGGCAAGCTTGACACCATTGGGAACCTCATGGCTTCAGATTCTCAGCCTAAGTAAGACAAATGGTGACAGATTTTATAGATTCTTTATGTTTCAAGTTAAGGCCTTTTTTAGTTGAATTTACAGTTTTGCTTCTGTGGCTGTGTAGAGAGAAGCCGAAAGAAGCGCCAAGATTGAAAGTAAAGAAGAAAGTGAGCTTCAATCTGAATGTGAAGGCTTACGAACCCGTTGTTTATCGGGAGGACGAAATGAGCTCCTATCTATCAGAAGGCGAGGAGGAGACGAAATGGGAACTTAACACGGAAGAATTATCATCGAGCTTCCAGTCTTTCCCTGCAAATTACAGATACCAAAACTGCCAAGAGAGTTATGATGATGATAGTGAGGACCAGGAGTTGGACTGGGAAAAGGAGTTGAATTTCGATGACATTGTGGAAGATGATGATGAGGATTGTAGCTACGGAAGTGATGAAGAAGAAAATATTGAGGAAAGAAGTGAAGAGCAACTTCTTGTTACACAGAACAAATCAGATCAGTATGCATGTTCTGTGCTTAAACCAGTTGAAAATCTCTCTCAATGGAAAGCCATAAAAGCTAAACCGGCTCAACCGAAGCAAGACAAGGAGAATATCGCGTTAGAACAACGAGAGACAATGACCCTGTCAAACACAAAGGTTTCTGCTTCTTTTGCATTCAGAAACACAAGAAATTCAAATTCAGTTGATGCAAGTCTATCGAATTGGTTAGATTCGATGGAAACAAAGAGAACGACCATTGGGAGCTGTTGAATGTTGAGGGATATGTGCTTGGTTTTACCTTATTATTTTGTTCAAACTGAGTGATTAATTGGTCCTTACTGTTCATTGAGTTGTTTTTGTTTATCTGGTAGGTTTTGTATGTTTGCGGAGATTTGAAAAATGATGTTTGTAATGCTCAGAAATGGAAGGAAGGCAATTTGGTTGAGATCATGCTTGCTAATTTTACTGTGCAAAGGCCTAATGTAACTTCATTGAGCTACCATGAAGTTATTATACTTGAACTCTCTTTTAGGCAAGCAGAAAACATAGCAGTATAGAACACAGATATGCAACTTCTTCACAGTAGAAGTATAAAAACACCGGAGTCAGACATCGAAGCAGCTCAGTTTCCGAGCAAAAGATTGTACAGATCTCTGGAATTTTGATACTCTGTCAGGAATGTACATCAGAAAAACCATGTGTAATGATTGTACTATGAATCATAGGAATGTAAGATTTCGGAAACACATACGAAATAGTACTGTCAATGACAGTCTCAGACATGAAAAACTATCAACTACGAGTAGTATGGTGCTGTTGGGGAATGTTAATGCAAGAAGCATATGCAACTCCATTACACAGTGATCATAACAATCATATACTCTATAAGTAATCGACACGCACATGTTATATTGCTTGATTTAAGGAAAACAAAAGGGAAAAACTATGGAAGTATTGCTTCCTATCATCTTCATCTGCTTGCTGATATAAGGAACAATCCATGGGAATTTATTTACAACGGCAGAGATCTGAAGACAGTACAGGAGTGTGACATACGCATCTTTGGTTACTCAGAAGACAAACAAGTTGGTATTGAATCAAATTGGTGTTATAATAGTGGAATGCCCTTGGATCAGCAGATCCTGGAGAACCTCAGCTTTAACTGAAGAAAAATGATCACTCGTAGTATGCCCGTAAAGTCATTAGCGAAGAGTCATGAATGTCCTCTACATTATTCTACAGATGCAAGAATCTGAATCATCATCATCCGAGTCACTGACATCACTGCAAGCAAAAAGGGTGCACTCGTACGTCAGAAATGACACATAGTCAATCAGCATTCATCAATTCTAGCTCAGAAGAAACTAGTTTCTATACTTTTTTTTATTTTTCGTTTTTTTTTTTTTGTTCATAAAACATCAAATCGAACACTTTGCTCATAAAAAATTTACTAGTCTAAAAATTCTTTGAGCAACTTTGCTTATGAATTTTCATGTTCAAGGCACAAATGCAAACACATTGTCTGATTCAATATAATTTTTCATTTTTTTTTTTTTTTTGAATCAGCTAAGATGGAACTAATGTAATAATAACGTGGGAGTGAAGGGAATACAATAAAATTATAGAATGATCGATGGTACGGACTGCTTATCAGTACCACATAACAGATATTTTTTACAGTGCTATTTGACTCACTGGTCCAGGTTTAAAGAAAGCTGAAGACAGGAATATATATCTGATATGCTAAATCTCAAACAGCCAAGCATAAGTTGATTCACTGGTCTAGACTTAACGAAAGCTAAGGGCTGGAATATGTCTGACATAACTATTCTCAAGATGGCATCCAGGCAAATTTAGCACTATTTGAACTCTAGTTACACATTAAATGTCATGGAATACGTTGTGTATAGCCCTACCAATAGGAGCTCCAACTAAATACGGTTTCTGTATAATAATCTCTGATAGCCGAAGAAAAAATTCACTTCAACAGACATGTTGAGGAAAACAAATAGGAATCTTCAAGAAGTATATACGTCGTGAACATGAAGGAAACCCAATATTGATATCATAGTTCCTAATAATGCCAAAGCACAGAGCATATTTTATATACAATCCAAACATGTCATGACAGATCATTACAGATTAGGAGAAACATAACAATGCTGAATTGCTGGTACTTACGGAAACAGTTGAACTATGAGAAAGATCAACCAGAAACTGCAACACTTCTTAATCCACACAATTAAATAGCTTAATATTCCTACTAGACACTACAGATACAAACATAACAGTTAATCTGAATATGATTTAGTTGGAGAAAAAAGATATAGTCCTAGACTCTTGAGAAACTTCGTCTCCACAGGTGAGACTCGTGCATGAGTTCCTATATGAAATCTATACCACAACGGATTGTAAGAGTAGGTGGCTCGTAGCAACAAGAATAAAAATAATGAACTTTGGGTATGTTTACAAGACAGAAGTCTGCCTCAAGCAGTTGCTTTATCCCTTAACATCAAATTTATGAAATAACACTTGGGCTGACAATACAACATTTGGTACTAGAAGCTTGTAGTGAACCACTTCCTCCACAGACAATTTCAAGATCTATTCTTGGAACTGCTGTTGGAGTGGTAAAAGAGACTAATAGATTGCAATCAATCACTGAAAGACATGCTTCCAAATGATGATTTATGTTATCGATTCTAGAAACCTACATGCGTCTATGAACTAAAACAAGGCCCCTGCCACAAGAATACTACCTATCTCTACCATTGGACAGAGACTAATAGATTGCAATCAGTCACTGAAACACATCCAAATGATGATTTACGTTTCGATACTAGAAACTGATATGTGTCTGTGTACTTAAACAAGGCCCCTGCCACAAGACTACTACCTATCTCTACCATTCAATAATGCATCAAATCCAATCCATCCCAACTAAACAGGACACAATACCAGAAACAAATATGTGCCTTTGATCCATATATCAAGACGCCTTAACTACAGACTAGTCATATCTATATCTGCCTCTCGAGCTAAATTTTCGCACTTCACCATCTTATCATTCAGATCATGCATGAAATCCAATCTAATTCAACTAAACAGGACACAATACCAGAAACAAATAATGTGCCTTCAATCCATAACAAGGCGCCTAAACTACAAACTAGGAGTAATATCTATCTCTACCTTTCGAGCTAAATTTTTGCACTTCACCATCTTATCATTCAGATCATGTATCAAATCCAATCCAATTCAACTAAACAGGATACAATACCAGAAACAAACAATGTGCCTCTGATTCATAACAAGGCGCCTAAACTACAGACTAGCCATATCTATCTCTGCCTTTCGAGCTAAATTTTCGCAATTCACCATCTGAATGCATCATCCAATCACATGTAAACAACACAATAGACAATCAAAACAGAACACATAAATAACATACTATGCTCAATCATAAAGAAAGAAATGAAATGATCTCCATTACCTCGGTTGAAACTCCAACACCTCAGCAAGCTGAGATCCATTCCTATCTAACCACTGCACTTTCCTCCTGGGCTTCTTACTCGAATTTTTCGACAACCCACCTGACCTGGGGTGGTGCTGTAACAGTGACTGTGACTCATCTTCTCCCTCACTTTCCAAAGACACAACAGACGTCGGAGAATCCACGTCACCACCATTCAAATCTTCAGTCTTCACCACCACCTTGTGTTTTAAATCCATCAATAAAAACCTCCAAAATCCTGTACACATCTAGATTTCCACAAATTGATCAACCACCATCAAAACATCAACAATCTCGGAACATGGTTTTTCCACAAACCAAATAAAAATCCGATCTTGGACGATCCCAATTCAAGAATGTGAGTTTTCAAGAATTTGCCGAAAGTCAACGTGCAGAATCTTGATGAATGATGGAGTGTTAGGGAATGTTTCGCAGGCCAAGAAAGAGAGAATTCTGTGGGTTTTTGTTGGTGGCAACAGATTTGTTATTGTTAGTTGGGATCCCTTGTTAGTTTGCAGAAAAATTGTTTTGTTTTATAACCTGAAAAACACAGATAAAGGAAGGATGAGAGAGAATGTCTTTTTTGATTCTTGGAAAATGGGAATATTGTTGTTTGTTCTACCAATCAAGTAATTCAAAGCCAATTAAATAAATCTACCAAATTCACTTTCTTTTTAAAAAAACAAAACTTGTAGAAATGGATAAGTATTGGAGATAGATTTGGTACTGGTGTTCTCATAAATTTTTGCCTCCATATTAGGAGGAGGATGTAGTAAAAAATTTAAAATAGATTTTGACTGAGATTTTACTAAAATTTTGGCTATACTTGTAAGAAAGTGACAAGGTTTCATAATAATCCAAATTTCAGAATCTAAAATTCAATTCGAGATTAGTCAAGAACACATTTTGAATTGAAAAGGTCAGAACTTATAGTAATAGAATTAGTCTTTCATATTGCAATATTTACTTTCGACAAAAAACGTATGTTTAAACCGGTTAAGTGTTACGTAGTTGCTAAATGTTTACATTCTCTAGCACGCACCTTGAATAATGAGAATATTATATCACCAATAATTTAAGTATTATGAACATTTACGTGATTTATACTCATCTAAATCTGATAGTTGGGTTATTTAACACAATTTATTCTCCTAATTTGTTTATGTATATAAAAAAATAAAAATCAAAACAATCCTATGCTTTCACTTCTAAAAAGAATTTAAACAAAATCTTTAGCTGAAGAAGTTATGAGCCTTGCCTTTGGAAATATATTATGTTTGAAGTGATAGGAAACTTTTTGTGGGTTGTTTGTAGTTTGTACCTATTATGATTTGATTATCTTATGTTCGGTATACATCCTTTTTTCATCCTACTTGTATAAACTTTATCTACTTTCCGTATTAGAGATCTATATCTTTGTGTCAATTTTTTAATGGGTAAATTTGAATGAAGGGGTGTAGATCTTTAGAATACTTCCTACATTTCATTACTAACTTCCTCTTCGGTCAACAGGCTTCATGTTTGACCGCACATTACTCCTAAATTGTATGATGTAATTCTTTTTTAAAGTTATATAATTAAAGTTCATAAGTTAGTAGTATTTTAAATATTTTTTAAATTTTTTTTTATCAATATAATTTAGGTGTAATATACAAGTCAAACATGACAGCCGTTGACCAAAGAGTAAGTTTGTAATGAAATGGAGGAAGTAACAAATACTTCCTCCGGAAACTTAATAGTTTCACACTTTATTTTTGTTGACTTTTCGATGTCCGGTTTGACCTCAAATTAATAATAACTCGTTACAAAAAGATAGTTTAAAAATTATATTATTAAAGTATACTTCTTATATTTGTATAATATAACATTTAAAATTAATTTTTTCATAATCAATTATGATTAATTTGAGGTCAAACCGAACATAAAAAAGTCAACAAAAACAAAGTGTAAAACTATTAAGTTTCCGGAGGAAGTATATAACAAGATATCATTAATGATCATGTATGCTTTCCTTTGAAGTATAACTAATGGTTCTTTCTGCTTTTAGGTAAGATGGAGCCTTGGAGCATATTGCTTCAGTTTCTGCCAAACATAATTGCACCAGGACTTGCATTTTACTCTGTCAGATGGCCTGTGCATCATACTCATAAAAACTACTGCAAATGAAAGATATTTTTACAACATACTTTTTTCATCTAAAAACATTACAAACACCATACAGAAACCAGAAAAAATGGCATCCTTCGAAAGGGCATCACCAGCACTGAAGGAAGTTCTTCTCAGAATTCACAGGTATCAACAGTCTGCTATTTTATGGTTTTGTTGTTGCAGCTTAGAATTATGTGCTACTCAACAAAGCTCCTGTAGTGTTCAACAAATCGAATTTAATATCTACTATATAGAAGTGTTTATACTGCATTATGAAATCCCAAACTTCTATTTATGCTGGAACTAGTCCACCACTGAGAAAGGACTAAGCAAACATTAGTATAAAAGAAGTACATATTTAGCCAGTATGTATAATATAGGACCATAATGATATGCAAATAAAACCAAGAACATTTTATGTACTTATGCTGGAGTTACTTAAATGCTTGGTCACCTCATTCGGTATCTACGTGCTAACACAGTAACACAGACAGACACAGTGTATGCTAACACCTACACAGGCATTGCTGTTTGCGAGACAAGACACTACATGCATAGTAGGCGAGCATTTCTAGACGAGGAACTATTTATTGATTGCATAGTTGAAGTGTTTAACCATAGGACATATGTAAGGAACACCTCAGACATTGTGCATCAAGAAACTTCTTTGAGACTAGAAAACTGTCAACTCTCAATTTTCATAAGTTTACTCATGCATAAATAGTAATAAACACATGCAACTTTCTCAGCTAGACATATACCGAATGCATCTTTCAGCATGATACAGAACATGCTTATACTTTAAGACTGACATGTTCTATACATGTTGATGCAGAGCAGAGAAGCCGATGGAAATTGATCAAACTATGCATGAGTTTGGATCCGTACACTACCATGTTCAGGTAAGTCAGAGTAGGTAGATGAGAACAAGTCCGTTTAAACTTACTTATGGAAGAACGAGTTTCACATAAATATATAAAGTCAAGCCCAAGCCAATGTAAAATCAGTTTTGGAAAGGAAAAAAAAATAGTTTCATTAAACTTTCTAATGAGTGCTACTTTTCATGACTAGCAGTGTTCAGCATCAGATCCACTCTATACTTATTTATCGATATCAACGCCTCTACTGTCTCAAGGATCCCAATTGTCATCAGAGCTTCCTGCCCAAACTTTAGATATGGTAAAGGGGATTTGTCCTGATGCTATGGGCATCATCGAACCTCCAAAAGAAGGATATCAACTAACAGTGAAGCTAAATCTTGCCAGAATTCCTCGCAGAAAAGGTTAGTAAACTAATTCAAGTGCCTTTGCATGTATCTCAGAGTGCTGGTGCAGTGTTCTGAGGAGAATACCTCTCAGAAAAAACAAGTTCGTCATAAACAGTCTCCCATATCTTTCAGCAGCATAGATCAAAGACCAGCAGTCATTTGATGGATCATCTAGTCCATGAGCATAACAATTCAAACTTCAAAGAGAGATTATTTAGATTTTTACATAGACAAAGCCTTGAAATTTTTTCTGGTGTGGGGTTTTCCAGATTCAACCAAGGTGATAACAGGAATTGCTTCAGTCCAAGCTGTAATACTGAGCTCTCAGCTGAAGGAAATTTTGAGGAATGTTAACTCTGAGGAAGTGTCTCAGGGAATGTACAAACCAATCAAGCTCGTCTATCATCCACGGGAACCATTCTTTGTAATCAAACAGGTAATATTTCATTCTCTCAGGAATATATATAGGCTGCACACACCTACAGAAAACGAAAAAAAAAAAAAAAACAGAGATAGAAGTGAAGACAGTGTAAAACAAACTCATTCAGAAACCACTAAGTTCATGCTTTAACAGAAGTCATTTGGCATATTGACAGCCGGCAACCATTACTGCAGTATTTCCCATGCGCTTCAAGGAAAACACAGACGTGATAATTGCAGCTGCCTTCTTCCAGGTAAAGAAAGGAAACTGTTCCATGCATCATCTATTATATACACATCCTGAACTTGATTCTTTTAGGAACTAATGGATGTTGGAAGCTCACGGGAGTACAGAAAAGCACCTCACTGCAGTTGGTCCCCTATTCCACCTCCAGAACTAAGAGGAGAGCCCATTGAGGACCTCAGTACAAATGGTGGATTTGTTTCTTTTGGTAATAACACTAAACTAGATATTTTCCATCAGTATATCAGGAAACGAAAAACACATACTGAGTTCTTAACATTTCACTGTTGTTCCAGATATTACTTCCCGTCACGTGGAGGGCAAGAAACTGGACAAGACTGTGTGGAATCTACTGAATTTCTACGCATTTGTAAAAAACCACGTGAAGGTAAAGAGACTTGTCAATAAATGTATTTTTGACTTTCTCGATTCATGAGGCTGAACTGAATCTTATACAGAGTACAAGAAGCTTCATACAGAGACGGATGAGAACGCGTCTGGAAAGCTTGGTTCAGGTAATAAAATCTACATCTAAAATTGATTAAAACATAGGAGTACAGCAGTTTTCAAGAGTTATACTTCTAATTTGGTAATTGGAATCACACTTTTGCAAGATAAAAATAAATTAATGCAAGTAACTACCACCTACTTGTAATGTGTTACAGCTCCTGCAACATAATGAGGAAATAGAGGAAGATCAGCAGATTCAGAAGAAGGCCAGAGGTGTAGTTGATGTTATTTCAAACTTTCAAAAGACTATTACAACTCGTCAGAGACAATATGGTAAAATGTCGATTTATGCATTCCCATGTTGACGTAATAATAGTGTGGTGCAGAATATAAAGGAGTTAGAAAATGGATACGCCTCTCAAAATCCAAACTTGTCAAAAGGAAGTACAACCTAGCGAACAAGATAAAGAGGATTAAGTCTAGAATCAAAATTCATGGATTCAGCCGTTTTTGGAGACGATGGCTGAGGATACCCAAGTTTTCTTCAGTGACAGGGTATAAGAGATTGGATTAGGTAATATGCATCTAGTAATACAGTGAATAAGTACTGTTCACATCAAGGGCATTCTCTTGCATGTTGAAATCGTAGTTATAGTATAACAGTTAGCATCCTTGTATATAACATGGTTCAACTGAAAACTACTCATGTACACAAATAGAGAAGGTAAACTTTATTTCCTTACAAATGAAGGCCCCTTGTCCACTGATTTCTCATTTAAATTCTATATGCATGAAGAAATAACAGCTGAAAGCTTCCCAGGTACTACTGCATCGTAATACACCACCTAGTAGTCTAGTACTATTGCAGGTTTGCACCCATTACTAAAGCAACAACATAATTTCAAGTTTGGTGACAAAGAAGAAATTCAAATACTAAGATAAGCTTCATTTGACGACATCAAAGAATAAGAGAGCTCTAAAAATAAACGACAAAATACAAGCATAAATTTTTAGCTTTTGTCTCACGTCTCCCTGCTGCATCTAACCATCTACAAATCTAAAATCTATCTACTCACTAAACGAAATTTAAAGTTTGAACGAGATAATTTCAGTACATTATACATTATACATAACATTCCAATCAGAAATACACGTCCAAATTTAAAATAAAATGAAAAAATAAATCTAGTTCAAGTTTCACAGGCAAATGATAAGAAATTCTGCACCCAAAAAATCTTAACACTCAGAACAGAACCAGCATTTTCACATTGCCAAATAAATTACCATTTCCACCGACCCTAACTTAACAGT
This sequence comes from Plantago ovata, assembly GCA_028274465.1. Classification (NCBI taxonomy): domain Eukaryota; kingdom Viridiplantae; phylum Streptophyta; class Magnoliopsida; order Lamiales; family Plantaginaceae; genus Plantago; species Plantago ovata. The sequence continues at coordinate 126,945,599 of CM051456.1, read as the reverse complement.
CTAATTCCTGCATATATTGAGCAGTCCTCTATGACCCCAGCGAGTAAATTAAACAGAAACAAGATCTAAAGAGATGCTCACACACTCAAGTATGTTTTGCAAATTCCAGCAATTTCATTTTATTTAACAAGATATATTAAACCTTCAGTGTTGTTCTAGACATGGATTATACAAGTTAGAAAGGAAGGATGAAAGAAACTGTATTTCATGTATATGATCAAAGCTAAAAACAATCGACCTAAGAACAAAAAGAAATCTTCCAGAACTTACGAGTTACGATGCTCCAATATCGAACTCCAGCAGCATTATAACAAAAAAAACAAAACCTCCTATTCCATCTCGAGATCAGGAACCGGCTGCATCAGCATGCCCTGCGAATGTGATCCTATCTCAGCCAACAAAGGTCCACTCGCCTCCCCACACCTCAAGCTCCTATTACAATGCAACATCCCAAACAACACCAAGCTCGCAACCATCACAACGATAACATGCCCAATGAACAACAAATGCATCAATGCAGCAGCTCTCCACTTATCATCCTCGAGCTGGCAAGTAATATCCGCCTCTCCTCTCCCCAAACTCGACCCCGAAATCTTCTCACACCCTCTCAAACCAAACGTATCCGTGTACAACGACAACCCCACCTGCATCACCCAAGTCCCCTTCAAAACAATCCCAGAACACAACATAACCTCCGCGAAAAACCCAGATGGCCTAATTGACAAGTACAAGCAACAAGCAGCACAGAAAACAGCTAAACCACACGAAATACCATACATAACCCCACCAAGACCCACAACACCCCTCCCAGACATGTAAAACTCAATCAAGAACGCAATGCCAGCAAACACAAAGACAATATTCTCAGGGACGGATGTAAGATCGAAACTTTCCCTGATAAGGATCAAGACCAAGAGTGCCCAGAAGAGGAAAATGACTAAGGACTGGTGTAGGAACGAGAACCGGAAGGTGGGGTGGCCGGAGAATGCGAGGAAAAGGAATATGAGAGATAGGAAGGAAATTGGGAGGGCTATTAGCAGAGAGTATAAATCGAGGTTTTTCCACTTGGGTTCGGAGAAGTACCAAATTCTTGATCGGTAGAGAGATGGTTTCTTGAGGTAGAGGGAGATGGAGCAGAGTAGGCGGCGGATGCCGAGGGGGCAGAGGAAGAGGGAGGCGGTGAAATGGGTGGCGAAAGATGCCATCTTTAGTGGAGAATGGTGATCAGAGATGGTGTGGGAGTGGAGAATGGGAGTTGTTTTTTCTTTGGGTAGGTGTTGAAGTTGTGTTCTTGTGATGAAGATGAAGAAGAAGATGGTGTTGACTGAGATTTCTTTGGCCGGCGATCATGGGCTGAGCTTTGATTTGGTAAGCTCGAGCTGATTGATGAATGATTCAGGGATTAGGTGAACGGTCCGACCGGATGCCAGTTTTCTTGAAATTGATACATTCCTCCGAAATAAATGTGACTGACCTGAGCAAGACGATGCGGTCAAATTGGCTCTAGGATTCCCATCCTTTTGGGTCTCCTTTGTTTGAGCATGGGAAAAACTCTTATCTCAAGAATTCTAAGAAATCGCTTACTCACTTTCGCATTCCATTGTAATGGCTTTAATAGCAAATGAGGAAACCGTTTGATTTCACTCATCTAACTATCCGGTTTAGTTTATCAACTACGACGCTGAATAAAAACTAGGGTCGGTACATAAACACAAACTAATCAAAACAGAAAAATACCTTCTTTCTTTCTCCCTCTGGTCCTGCTGCTAGAATTGAGATAAGCCTTTTGTGGTTCTTCCATGGAAGGATTTGGAATCTATTATTTATTTTATCGAAGTATGATTTGTGTAACACCGAAATAAAGACATACCACTCAAATACATTTTGTACTAAATGGTGCTATGTCAAAACTTATAGATAATATAAATGATAACGTTTTGATACCTGCAAATTCGTTTTCAATGTTCTCAAATTGTCAGTTACATACTAATCGATCAACGGTCAGAAGTAAGAACTCTTCTTCTGACTCATAACGTAAAAGATGGTAATAGTATGGTTGCATAGTTTGGTTCTCGGTTAGAATCATGATTTTTTATTTTATTTGAAAATTTTGGTTTTGACGGTTCTTCTCAGTTACACGATTCTTACGGATTGAACTATAATTGACTCACCTTCTTTTTATTTGGAAATTTTGGTTTTGACGGTTTCAAATTACCACGGTTTGATTTTGCTTGGTTCTCCAATTTTGTTTGGTCGAGTTTACCTGTGGACATCTATAACAACCCGACCCAATGGGTCGAGAGGTTACTCGATCCTGGTTAACCCCATACACACACATCTCGGGTGCAACGGGCCGAGAGTTGGGGCGGATGTTTGGTATGAGAATTTGAAAAATTTCCGATCTCAATTGGGATTTTCTCAAAAATCTCGATCCCAATCCAATATATAAATTTGGAATGGGATTGAGATTGATTTTGTATTTCGAATGGGACACACCTTGTATCTCTGACTTTATTTCTACATTATAGTTTTAATAATGGACGCTACGTGATTCCAGATATTCTGTTTCGGAGGCCTTTCCTTGAGAACTTGGATATTTCGGCTATTAATAAATCAGACATTATTGTCCCTCCCGAAGTGTTTGCCATTAGCTCTCTTATATACCAGGTTAACTGTAACATGGTGCCGAGTTCAAATTAAGGATCAAACTGCAATGATTTGTTCACATCTTGTGTCTCTACGCTTGCTCGATGTTCATATAGGAGACGATGATATTCGAGGTATTTTATCATGATGTCCTTTGCTAGAGAACTTGGACATGGAGAAATACATGGGTGTGTCATATATAAATTTGAGCAAAATGCGCAACCTAGTAGCTCTTCGCATAAAAAATGGAGAGGAAGATGTGGAAGACCGCTTTTCTCATCAAGTCCCCACTCAGCGTTTTACTCAAGTATCCTTTGGGTCTATTAACGTGACTGAATTTGACAAATTGCGCTCTATGTATTTAACATATGTGAGAGTCGACATTGAGTTTTTCACTACTAACTTCTCCTCTAGATTTCCTCGTCTCAAGGATTTGACTCTTGAGCACTGCACTGGCTACGGAACAAATATACATATTTCAAGCCATTCGCTCGAGTACATCCACTTGCTTCACGACAAGGAACTTGAAACAGTGGAATTTGATGTTCCAAATATCCGTAAGTTTGTATTTGAGGCATGCGATCATTTCCCTTCCTTGTCATTCCATACAACATCTGGGAGTCTAAAGTGAAGTTAACGAGCTCGCTTCCAGTTGCTCAAAGTTGTTGGTTCATTAAGTTGAGAGAGCTTCTGATAAATTTGAGCTTATCGAGAATATCTCAGGATGTTAATTTCGAAGAAAGACAAATTATTTGGGTGAAAGATCTTCCATGGTCATCTACACCAGTGGTGGAGAATTTAGAGATCAACAAGGGTATGTCAAGAGGACCTGTAAATCAGGATCTCATGTTTGCTTTGTTTCGGTGTTGCCGCCCAACCTTCATTTGTATAAGGCGTCTCGACTCATATGGCTATAACTTCACAAAACATCTTCATGAGCGATTTCTGATTAATCATAACAATTAATGCAAAGTGCTTGATTAAGACGCAAAGCTTGCTAATGTATGATCTGGAGGGTATTGATTTCGTCGAGATGTTAGCAGGAAGGGAGTGGCAGTCTATTCCATTGTCAAAATTTGTTGAAGATGTCGATCTGGTTATAGAATGTGAGAAAGAAGAAATTCGCTTCCGGTTGAAATGGGGAGCCTTCAGATCATGTACCAGCTGAACTTGCCTCCTGGCTTAGCTTAAATGGTAATTATGATATGATTGTCCGGTGTTAAAATTCAGTACTCCCTCCGTCTCACAAAACTTTACCCAATTTTCATTTGTAGGTGTCCCACAAAACTTTATCCATTTCCTAAAACGGAAGCTACCACACATTAAAAATATTATTTTTACACTATATTACAATTTTGCCACTACTTTATACTTTAACAACTCCATTTCAATTAAAAATATTAACATACCCCACTAACTTTATACTACTTTATTGTTTCTTATTAAACTGTGCGCTAATCCTAGTGGGTAATGTTTTGTCGGAGGGAGTAGTTAGTTTTCGTATGAATTATCATTTGCTATTTGCTTTCTTCAAAATTCTGTATTTGATCTGTTACATTCAGTTCAGAGAAAATAAGGTCATAATTTATGTTGGTATTTTGGCCGATATTAATTCAATGATGTGAGCAGTGAGATTACTTCAAGTCTTCACTCAAGTAAAGAGTGGTAACTCTTACACCATTTGAAGTTTGATTCTCAAATGCCAGCTTTGAAGATTAGACTGTTCTGAGTTATTATATTATTATTTTATTTTATTTATTATTATTATTTTTTAAAACGACAGAAAATGATTTATTCACGAAAGGGATTTACAGAATTCGAGTGAATATAAGTGAAAATTTAGTTTTCATGCGGCCTACAAAACCGAACAAAGAAGAGAGCCAGTTAGGCCACTAACTATTTGATTAAACAAACAACTATTTTGGAATTTATTGTAATAATTCTCAATTACGGATAGTTGTTAACATTTCTAGTAAAACCTACCTAGTTCAGAGAGTCGACCCGATTAAACACGATTCGAGAAAATTGCTAGATCAACCCTGTCACAGATGTCACAATTTAGTTCTCGTCTGGCCTACAAAACCAAACAAAGAAGAGAGCCGGTTGGCGTCCGCGTCCGCCAACTATTTGGTTAATTTTTGGGCCGTTAAGAAGTAACGGCTGAGGTTGCATACTTGCATTACCATGAGGCATGAGGGACCATAGACACCTAACAGGAACTAGCCACATTCATACAACTATACAAGTCTCCTTCATAATATGAACAAGAAGCAAACCTTTTGTGAGGTTGTAACTTTTAATATCAAGATTTTTCATAAAAATCAAAGTCATAAGTTCCCATGCTTTCAAGAAAAATCTAAGCCAACCACTTTTCTGAGGCTCTCAGCATGCCTACTCACCAATCTATCTGCCACCAAATACACAAACCAAAGGCTCTCATATAAACACCAAATCTTCCTATTCCTACTTCACAAAATCAAATAAATAAGTTATAAAACCCATCAAAATACTATCACATTTTTCCAAAAGTTAAAAAATCTCTCAAACACTAACTAACTAGTCCATTGTTCTGGTCATCCATGGCTACTTCTATTTCTGCTTCTACTTTTCTTGGAAGCTGGGGTACTTCCTTGGCTGGCGATGAGCACTCGTTTCAACTGCGGTCCAAGGCTTCCGGACCATCTGTAGTGAGGATAGGGAGACCTTTTCGGCTAAAGCCGCTGATGAAGAATGTTAATGAAGGGAAAGGCGTGTTTGCTCCGCTTGTTGTCATTGCACGTAACGTTGTCGGGAAGAAAACGTTCAACCAGCTTAGGGGCAAAGCCATTGCTCTACATTCACAGGTACTAAATCTGAACGCTTACACTGCTTCAAGAACCTGTCTGTTTCTTTACCATATGATGCAAGTACACACAGCTGTCTATGAAACAAACTGATTGTTTCACAAGTAGTTGAATAGATACTGAACCAGATCTGGATTTTTGTATGTAGTTTTGCTATCTCAAGAAACTAGAATAGTTTGCAGCTAGTTAACAGCTATAGCAGAGAAAGCAAGGCACTGATAAACTACTTGTACAGTATTTGGATTACTGGAACGCTAACAAACAGATTTAACTATTGGAGTTTTATCAAATTGGTAGCCAAACTAATGTTTTAATTTGCATTGAATCTTCAGGTAATTACAGAGTTCTGTAAATCAATAGGAGCAGACTCGAAACAACGACAAGGGCTCATTCGAGTAGCAAAGAAGAACGGAGAGAAACTTGGATTCCTTGCATGATCCATAAGATTATATAGACTTGTATTGTTCTTGGTCATATAGACGACTTGTATTGCTAAAAGTGAATACCTTCTAATAGACTCGAGTATTTTCTAAATTCTGGTTGGAAATTCTATTTCATGTGCCCATAATTTTCACAACATATGCATGAATGGCCAGTTTCTGAAGCAAACAAATCATACGCAGGAACATGTAAGTCACAGTGATGTAGAACAGAACGGAATACTCGCTGCTTTCGAAAATGAAATTCTGCAACTTCCAGTATAATATTATCTGGTACAGAAATTGAGATTAAAGAAGGTACTAATTCATGTTGAATTTGACAAACTAGCATTACAGCAGCACTGCGTGTTCAGTTCACTCGGAATGAATCTATTGACTGCAAATGAAACTATTAAGTATTGGAAAATGACACCACCAAAACCTTGTGGGTTAAAAATGACAACCCAAGACATACAATGACAGATCGAAGATAGAAGATCTCAGAGTAGAGTAAATGTTCTGTCTTGAAAAGGAAAGAACATGCCCATTGACTCGACAAAAGGATCTTCATGCTTGATATCTACCTTTAGCTGATCTGTCCCTCTTAGAATCGTCCTGCAATGAACGAGAAAGAGTTTAGTGTAAGATGTACAAACTAGAATGTAGAGCATAGCAGAAGCTACAAGACATACATGGAAGCTGTAGTAGATTTTGTCAGTGACATCCAAGATCTCCTTCCACTTCCTCCCAATGCCCATCTGCAATACAAAATCAAGATAAATCTATTAGTGTACTTCCAGCATGTAAAATAAGAAGCCAAGGCCTAAGGAAAATAACCAACACAAGGAACTAAAACAAGAAAAAGAGTACAACAGCAGCCAAATCTATAAAGGGCAAGTTTCAAGTTTCAGAGAACAATATATAAATTATAGAGGATCACCAACGATAGCAAGTCCGATAATGTTTGGGATGACTAAGAGCAAGTTTGAGAATTAACAGCTGTTCTAGGCATTAGGATGCAAAAGGTTTCCTTTAAAAGGGTGGGTGACAGCATGATGAAAACACTCCGAGAACATCACAGGAAAAGATATTTTCTTTACAACTTAGCAGTAAGAACTGCTCTATTGACAGTTAGCACACTGGCCAATTTTTGCATCATGATGTGCCCAATACATACTTTCAGCTTGAGAATTTTTAAAATACAACAAAAGCATCTATCAGCAGAAAATATTAGGATAAATAGAATGGAGTACTAGATATCCACTGTAACAGAATCATCATTTATTACCAGGAGACAATAAGTTGGAATAAATAACACGGACTAGAACCCAGCCATTCGTTACTCGAAGCTGAGAAGTAGTCAAAGGTCGAAACAATTTATTAAAAAAGTACCTGAACTGATTCATTTGAAGAAGTTTTGGTCCACAGGGAGAGCTTGTCCTGGTTTTTGCGCACACTGGCAACCACTCCACAAATCTCCTCAGTATCATCAAACTGCTCTCCAATCAGAGCCATTAGCTGAAAAACAAACAAACAGGAGTTAAATAAAAATCACAAACTTAAGTAAACATAAAATAGTGAAAAAATAGGATAGATAAGTTGCATCTGTTCACTAATGGGTGCTAAGCTGGATAAAAGAAGCAAAACAAGGATTTCTTACAGTTTCAAGCCACATGCTGTCCAGTATAGCCTTTCTGTTGCTAGTGATTGTCCATTTGCCTCCACTAGCACACTCGGGGTCTTCCCATTTGGGCTCCACTCCGGTTCTAAACAAGTGAAAGTCGGCATTTGGTTGAAACTTGCTAGGTTTGAAGATTTGATCATATAAACTGCAAGGAGGAGCCATGATCTTACTTTACATGTAACAACAAATTCATAATATCTATGGTATATCTACATGCTTCCGAGAAGAGTAACAGGCAAGAATATCCAGTCTAAACTGGTCTACTTATTAGATCATCACGAAGATTAAGCTATATCAGATGACATACAGTTTAAAATATATTCTTGATAAAAATTAAATAATTATTAAATATATATATGAGGCTTTTTTTCCATCTTGAAAACACCTCATCGAATCCTTCCAATATGGAGCAGAGAATCCACCTCAAAGAATCATTAGTCATGCAATATGTTCAGATGTTGAACTAAATTCTTTGGTAGGAGCTCCAGTTATCAATGACAGCAGACAGACACTAAATACAGGCATCTCCATTCTTCTCTTTCAATCACCTCAGTTAATCAGTTCTCCCTTTCCTCCTTTTTAGAAAATAGAATATTCTACGTTTCTACTACTTAGAGAGAGTTAAATAGAGAAAATCTAATGGTTGCAACTGCAATTGCAGCCCCTAAAATGCAGCGAGAGAAAATAATATCACTAACAACTATACTCACTACGGTTTCTCAACTTTCAAGCAAGTGTCAGGATATATAAACCTAATGCTAACAACTTCAAAGTACGTTCCACGTGTGAATTCGACTCATATTTCAGTTTTCGTGGTAATGAGCAATTCCAAAATCCCTCTCCAAAAGAAAAGAGGACAGTGTCTGACTTTGTGTTTTGTTCAGCAGAATCAAGTCCCTCAATTGCTTACTGACAAGCCCTCCTCAACACGAACCAAGGTAGTATACAAAGGTATTACAAACTTGACACTTAAATTCCCCGCCCATCAGTGTTGTTGCTGCTCGAAATACTTCAACTCCCAACTTTGCTGAACGCGAGACAAACCCCTACCTCTTCAGCCAAACCAACCAGAGTTGGTTCTTAGCCAATTAATAAATTCATTTTTAAGGAATACTATTAAAACCTAACAACACTCCAGTTAATGCCATATAATAAATCATATATTGATTAAATCAATAACAGATTAAGCATATATTGATCCACAAGCACAACATCTATTTTATTTATTTTTTTATTTATTTTGAGAAACAGAACATCAATTTCATAAAGCACATAAGCACATCAATGAACCAAAATTGAGCCTCAAATTTCCACAATCAGTCAATCACATTGAAACAATTTAAAAAGCAATAAAAAACGGCGTCGTTTTAAATCTATCTATGAGATGAGACAGCAATACATACCACCAGAATTCCTCCACGGTTTCGAATGTATAGGCTTTGCGAAGCGAGCTACCCCACTTTTCTCCTTCGCGCTTAGGCCTGGATTGATTGTCGAACCAAAATGTCCACGGCCTGTTGAGCTTGTGCGTGACCTTCTCCGCCGCTGCCTCAGCTGGCGGTAGCTCCGGCGTAGCAACAACAGTTGAATCGACTTCGGTCGCCATTGTTGTGTTGTCGAGAAAAGGTTAATAGATCGAGTTTTGTACCGGCTGAATCGGAGGTGGAGATGGAAGGAGCTAAAGAGAGGTTTCCTCTTTATTTCCAAGGGTTTGTGGAATCGAGTCCTCTAGGTTTTTAAGCTGGGGCGTTTTCACCTAATTTTTTTTGTTTGTTTTTGGAAATAATCCAAGGTCTCAAGTTAGAGTATTATAAAAATAATAATAAAAATATATATATAAGAAAGAAAGGCGGAGGATCTCACTCACTCATAACGGGTCCGATATTATTCGACACTTCGACCAGATTAGTCACACGTAAATGTAAATATGAATTTTAAATTCTTATTGTACATACATATTGAATTTTTAAAAAAAATATAATATTGTACATTATATAGTTATAATTTTGTTTTCTTTTGAGAGGAAAGCATAGACTTTCGCAATTTTAAAAATGAACATGCTTAATAGAACCATCCGAGTCATCTGACATGAATTGTTCCCGTCACTCAGGGCAATGATACTAAACAAGAGGAGTTATGGTTTTATTACAGTTTCCAAAAGATCGGTCACATTTTCTTTTACCACAATATATAGTTAGTTATTTGGTTCGCTTAGTTGTATAGAAAAGCCAGTTGAACTTCCTTCATTCCTTCACGTAGCTCCAATATATCATCCAATGTCGGGGTAGATTGTTGCTATGTCCTTCCTGGAAAAAAACAAGAAAGTAGTACTTGTGAGTCGATCCATCACATAATTATGACGGAATCATCGAACATTGGTTTTGAATATTTGAATCATAACGACACATTCCTTTTTCATATATAAACATCTCCATTAACATAAGTGGCATAGTTAGACCATCATACTCATTATTAACACATCATAATTTGTCTATAACATCTCCATCTTAGTGAACGTAGTTAGACCATCATACTCATCATTACTAGCATATCAGTTTTTTCTATAACATAGAGAAGTGACATGGTTAAACCATCATACTCATTACTAGCACATCAACTTTCTCTTAAGAACGACAACGAACTCGTAACTTCTGTAGCACTTGAACTACGACCATCAATATGATTTTCACAAGTTCATACAAATTACTTGTCGATTCATCGCTTAGTTTCTAATCAAGTTTCAGCTCTTTGTGGAGTGTTCTTTTATGCCCAACTTGACCAGTATAAAACTCTGTAAGGCAATGGAACTTAAAAAAACTATCACACTAGCATCAATTTTGAAACTAATAGGGTGTTGATCCGTTCTTAAGACTAAACAGAAAACGTAAAGGTTGCATATATTGATGCAAGTATGAAGTGATAAAGTGATATATATTAACAGTATGATTTGCATTATACAAATAGCTTTGAATAATTATTGATGTGATCATTCAATCTGATTTAGGATATTGTTGACATCATGTGCGACTAGTTTCACGATAAATCACACCTCGTGCACTTAAATTCTTGAAACATGTGGTATAGGCTCGAAATTGGTATCACTTGAATACATATGTTTAATAATTATTTACCTTTTCATGTTGATGTAATAACCCGGGTCTTCATAATTGCATATTAAATTTGTACCTACGCTAGATTTCATATCAAAAGATCCGTAGTAAGCCATCATTGTCAAATGTCAACCAAAGGGAAGGGAAAAAAAGGGATCGTAAGGTTAGACTTCAACTACATACACATACCAAACTCATATAAGAACCGAGATTAATTCATCTATTCTTTAGATTAAATCAAGAAATGTGAGATGATTCCGCATTCCCCTATAATAATTCAAAAATCCCGACTTATTGGTATGATGGAAATGATCTTATCAACCGATATACGCTTCATTGTCATGCGGAAACGGTTTTATAAAACTATGGATGAAGGTTTTTCCAACTAGTAAGAAGCATTAATTAATTGTCTTTTGGATATGTTACGATCTTACATCAATGACTATGGGGTAAATATCAAGGAGAAATCGAAACTCATTGAAATCAATTTAGTACAATATAATCGAAATAATCCATCTCACACAACCATAGTGGCAGGCGAAGCTTGTCATGTTGCAATTTTCAAAATGTAACACAATGTATGGATCTGACATGACATGTGAAAGGGTTACGTACGATGTTTAACATTTACAAAAGGCCCAGCCAATAGAGAAGATTTCCACTTTGCTACAGTATTTTGATTGATTATCACTCAATGCCCTGAAAGTTGACGTTGTCAAAAAAAAAAACGAAATACTAAAAAGCTAATAATACAGGGGTTGAAAAGTACAATTAAGCGAAAGTTAACCGAAAGTGAAACTAATCCCAATTGGAAGTTAACCAGTATATACTCCATCCCAGACGTAAATCACAGTGTTAATCCAATTTCACTCCACCATTACAACCAGGCTTTAAGAACCAAGAGAGCTGGAGCCTTTACAGGAGATCCAGCCCTTGAAGCCCAACGGCGGAGGAGGCGGAGGAGCTGCAGCAAACGGTCAGATTCGGTTACGATCTCCCTCGGCCGCCGAGTTGTTGGACAAGCAGCAGCAAGTTCAGATGGAGAAGACATTGAAGCGTAACCGACAGCAGCAGCAGCAGTACGATTCATCATTCTCCGATAAGATCCAGAGATGGCGTGGTCCGATCCTGCTCGTTATGGTCCCTCTCCTCCTAATTTCGTTCGTTCTCTTTCTCATGCCTTCCAATCCTAATTCCTCCGATTCGATTGACACTTTGGGGAGGAAATTCTCCCCGGATTTTATGTCCAAGAGATACGCGGTCATATTTGATGCTGGTAGCTCCGGGAGTAGGGTTCATGTTTTCAGTTTCGATCATAAGCTTGATCTGGTTCCGATTGGCAATGATCTCGAGCTTTTTGAGCAGGTCTGATCTTCATCACTTGCTAATTCAGTGTGTAGTGAGTATAATTACTATGAGTGCATTGCAATTGGTTGATTGATATTGATTGGTATAGTGCATTTCTTAGTACATATGGTGTAGTGACTGATTCCATTGATTTCGGTTTTCGTATCGTGGATTGAGGATCTAGTGCTAATTTGGTGTGCAGTGAGTATCATTACTATGAGTGCAGTGCAATTGGTTGATTGACTTTGATTGGTATAGTACATTTCTTCATACATTATGGTGTGGTGGAGTCTGATTCTCCATGGACTTCGGTTTTCGTCTCGTGTACTTAGGATCTAGTGCTAATTCTGTGTGTACTGAGTAATATAATTACTATGAGTGTGGTGCAATTGGTTGATTGACTTTGATTGGTATAGTACATTTCTTCTTCATACACTATGGTATGGTGGAATCTAATTCTCCATTGATTTAGGTTTTCGTGTCGTGTACTTAGGATCTAGTTCTAATTCGGTGTGTACTGAGTATCATTACTATGAGTGCAGTGCAATTGGTTGTTTGATTTTGATTGGTGTAGTACAGTTCTGCATACATTATGTTGCGGTGGAGTCTGAATCTCATTGATTTCGGTTTTCTGAGTCTTGTACTGAGGATCTAGTCTCTGCATTTACGTTGTTATTGATCTGCATTAATTGACTTTGATCATGTAGATAAAACCAGGATTGAGTAAATATGCAAGTGATCCGGAGGCTGCGGCAAATTCTTTATTGGAACTTCTTAAGAAAGCAGAAGCAGTAGTTCCACAAGAGATTCGACATAAAACACCAGTTAAAGTTGGGGTAGGGAGTTATGGTATCTTGGGCAAAAGCTTTCCTTGTTAAAATACAGTATATGTTGATGCATGCAATTTTATATCCTGACTGGCACTACTGATGTTTAATACAGGCTACTGCTGGTCTAAGGCAACTGGAAGGTGATACATCTGATAGGATTTTGCAGTCGGTACGTACATGGTCCTAATACTAGTCATCTGTAAACAATTTGTTGTCCCTCTGTATAGTTTTTGACGTAGTTAATTTTTATCAAGGTGAGGGACTTTTTGAAGAATAAAAGCTCTCTTAAGTCCAATGCAGATTGGGTGACAGTTCTAGATGGAACTCAGGAAGGTGCTTATCAATGGGTATGCTATTTCATTATTGTTTTACTCCCTCTATAATGTACGGTGTAATGACCACCAAGGTCTCTTAGTACCAAATTAGACAGATTATCATGATTAGTTGAGTTGTTCCTGTATGTGGAATTTCTGCATAACATGTTTCATTGTACTGGCCACTTGCCATGTTCTAGCTTCGTACTCATTTACCGTCACGGTATATTTTCAGGTGACCATAAACTATCTATTAGGGAAATTGGGCAAACCATACTCTGAGACTGTCGGAGTGGTTGATCTTGGTGGTGGTTCTGTACAAATGGCATACGCCATCTCAGAGTCAGATGCAGCAAAAGCCCCTAAGACCTCAAATGGAAAAGAATCATATGTGCAAGATATGTATCTAAAGGGAAGAAAGTATCACCTCTATGTTCACAGGTCTGTTGTCATTCCCAGTGAATTGTTGCTTATTAAGTCGCGCGTATGTCGATAAACTTCCTTACCAACGCGCTATTTAATGATTCTCTCATGGCATTTCTCATGGAATGCAATACTCTGCTTTTCTATGATTACAAATTTCTTTTTCTTGCACATACGTAATGGATATCGGGTGCAAGGGTATTTCTATACATGGTAATCTCATGTTGTATTAATTGTTTCTCTCTTGTAGTTACTTACACTACGGGTTACTGGCTGCTCGAGCTGAGATTTTGAAGGTAGAGGAAGAATCCGGGAGCCCATGTATACTAGCGGGTTATAATGGTAATAATCAAAGCTTGGATTGTCTCATGGTGCATTAATTCTTCTCTTTCTTTCGGTGTTGTCCTTTTTTCCGATAATTTTAGCTGGGAAAATGGGTAATATGTTCTATTAACGCAATAGAAGCCTCATTATTCTGAAGTTTTGAAATTATTTTGACATGCTGCCTGGGTGAGTTGCTCATTATCTGGATTCTGGAAACCCCACAAAACCAGTCTTTTGTATACAGGAAAAAGTAGCAGAATGCAACAATTGGGTCACATATGTGTATAATTTGTTGGAATCCAATCGTGGTCTCCCATTATCTTCTGCATTTGGTTCCCAACAATAGAAAATTATCAACCATTCAGATGGCACCCCCCCCCCCCCCCATATTTAAGTTTTACTGCTTAAACAAAATGAAAGGATTAATTGTTGAAGGTACACACTGATTGCCAAAATTCAAGCTGGTGGTTCAAGTGTAACATGTCATTTTCTCTCACTAGACAGTTGTTTGTTTGTTGTGTACAAGAAAGAAATGCTTAGAATCAGCAAGTGTCCATTCGGCCCTACTAATGATTTCAAATTGTAGTGTCAATTTGCTCAAGCCTGTTATTAATTTGAAATGCATCATTAATTAGTTGGAAAGCAAAATAATTCATAATCATGCATTGTAGATCAGAAGTGTAAAGTATTACTAATGTTTTGGGATGAATATATAAAGTAGCTAACTGTAAGATGTGGGTAAGAGTTCCTTCTGCAAGCAAAATTGATGTGATGATTGGAATGTTTATGCCCTCTCACTATGAATTATTACTCTAAACAAGTACTATTAGCTATTGCTCTCTGAGGTAGTAGTTGACATTATCCTTGATCTTTTAGGTTCGTACAAATATGGTCCAGCAACTTATACGGCCTCAGCTTCGACATCTGGTTCCAGCCTTAGTAAATGTAGAGAAGTAGCTATAAAAGCTCTGAAAGTCAATGAATCACCATGCACCCACATGAAATGTACCTTTGGAGGCATATGGAATGGTGGGGGAGGAGATGGCCAAAAGAACTTATTCGTTGCTTCATTTTTCTTTGACAGAGCTGCTCAGGTAATTTATGTCATATATGTAGGTTAGTTTTGTGGATCCAGGCTTTCCTGATACATTTCTAATTTTCTTCAATATATAGGCTGGTTTTGTGGATCCAAGCTTGGCTGTTGCACAAGTTCATCCTGCTGATTTTGAGGAGGCAGCTAAACGTGCTTGTGAAAGTAGTTTAGAGGATGGCAAGTCGACTTATCCCCGTGTGGATGCAGATGACTTACCATTCTTGTGCATGGACCTTGTATATCAATTTACTCTACTTGTTGATGGATTTGGTAAGTAAACTGCTTTCGCATTTTGAAACTAGACTCGCCCGCCCTTCATATAAAATAAAATAACATAAGTTATTCAGCTTAGCCCTTAATTTCCATATCCTTTTTGACAGGCCTTGACCCATGGCAAAAGATAACTTTGGTGAAGAAAGTTGAATACCAAAATTCTCTAGTTGAAGCTGCATGGCCTTTAGGCAGTGCCATTGAGGCTGTCTCTTCACCGGTTTAAAAAGAGCTCAAGGTTCACGGAGTCCGTTTATCTTCTTGCCTCACGAGATTGCATATGGAATTGACGGCATCATTCAGGACCAGAGAACGTCCTAGTTTATCATTATTGAAGTTCAGTTGTAAATCAAGATTTTGGAACCGACTTGGAAAGAGCTGAGGCAAAGATGGTTATCATTTTTTTTACAAATTATATTCATTGTTAACTAGGACATGCTGTTGTTGACATATTTTTTTGTTATCTTTAGTGGTTTTCCAACTCTTCCTCTGTAAGCCCAATTATTCCTGAGGCAATGGTTATCATTATATAGTTCTTCGATGACATTACATCACACTACATCATTAATGCTTAATAGTCATTTATTTTTTGGAGATGTATTCAGCTAGTTCCAACAGTAAAAGGTTAACATGTTGGATCTCAACATCTAGCACAATACAATAGTATAGAACTTGCATTCTAGGCCTGCTGTACGAACAAGAAACACACTAAAGACAACTTAACTTACCAACTGTCTATGAGAACCTTGTTGCCATAAAGATGTCAGATAGTGTGTCATCGAACTCACATCGTCCTCATTCTTCACTGAAGATAACGACCATACCTGCTAATTAACTATGGCCCTTGTCCTGCTCATCTGCTTCGTGCTCTTTCTCGTGCAAACAGGTCCTTCATCTGATTTGATGAATGCTTCGGGAAGGAAATTTTCCCCTGATTTCGCGTCAAGGAGACTTGTGGTCATCTTTGATGCTGTAAGCTCCAGAACTAAGGTTCCAGTTTTCAGTTTTGATCATAAACTCGATCTGGTTCCTATTGGCAACGATCTTGAGCTCTATGCACAGGTCTGATCAGAACCTTTTTTTTTATTTTTTTATATCTACTGTCATTTTAGTTGCCAATCAAGTGTTCAACTTGATGATTTACTATGAGTGCGATTTTGGATTGATTTCCGTTTCATGATACTGGTTTGTATCTGGAATAGACTTCCTGCCATAAAACTAGTCTGATACACTTACATTTTTCTTCAATATATAGGCTGGTTTTGTGGATCCAAGCTTGGCTGTTGCAAAAGTTCGTCCTGCTGATTTTGAGCAGGCAGCTAAACATGCTTGTCAAACTAGTCTTGAGGATGGAAAATCTACGTATCCTTCATCCCATCCAATTGACACTTTGGGGAGGAAATTCTCGCCTGATTTTATGTCTAAGAGATATGTGGTCATCTTTGATGCTGGTAGCTCTGGGAGTAGGGTTCATGTTTTCAGTTTCAATCATAAGCTCGATCTGGTTCCTATTGGCAACGATCTCGAGCTATTTGAGCAGGTCTGATCTTCAACACTTGCTAATTCAGTGTGTACGTAGCTATGCAGTACATTTCCGAGGATCTAGTGTCTACATTTACGGTGCTATTGATCTGCATTCATTGACTTTGATAATGTAGATAAAACCAGGTTTGAGTAAATATGCATGCGATCCAGAGGCTGCCGCGAATTCTTTATTGGAACTTCTTAAGAAAGCAGAAGCAGTAGTTCCACAAGAGATTCAACATAAAACTCCAGTTAGAGTTGGGGTACGGAGTTATGGTATCTTAGGCAAAGTCTTTCCGTGTTAAAATATATGCTAATGCATGCTGTTTTATATCGATGTTTAAACCAGGCTACTGCTCGTCTAAGGCAACTGGAAGGTGATACATCTGATAGGATTTTGCAGTCGGTACGTACATGCCCCTAATATTTGTCATCTATAAACAATCTGCTGTCCTTCTCTATGATTTTTGATGTATTTAATTTTTATTTAGGTGAGGGACTTTTTGAAGAATAAAAGCTCTCTTAAGTCCAATGCAGATTGGGTGACAATTCTAGATGGAACTCAGGAAGGTGCTTATAAATGGGTATGCTATTTCATTATTGTTTTACTCTCTCTATAATGTAATGTGTAATGTGGCTGTTATTCGACAGAATACTCGGTTTAATGATCAAGAAGGTCTCTTAGTACCAAATTAGACAGATTGTCACGATTTGAGTTGTTCCTGCATAACATGTCTCAGTGTACTGGACACTTGCCATGTTCTAGCTTCGTGCTTATTTAGCATTACGGTACATTTTTCAGGTGGCAATTAACTATCTTTTAGAAAAATTGGGCAAACCGTACCCTGAGACTGTTGGAGTGATTGATCTTGGTGGTGGTTCTGTACAGATGGCATATGCCATCTCAGAGTCAGATGCAGAAAAAGCTCCAAAGACCTTAAATGGAGAGGGATCATACGTGCAAGACTTGTATCTAATGGGAAGAAAGTATCACCGCTATGTTCACAGGTCTCTTGCCATTTAATTTCTACAGTATTTTGCTTATTAAGCTACTCTGAACTCTCATGGAGATAATCTTTTAAACCCGTGTTTCCCCCCTTCTTTTTTCGTCTCTCTGTTGGATTTCATTTGGTTGCATAAATGACAAGAATCATTGTTCACAGGATTATCTATTCATTTTGAATTTGCTGTTTCTTATTCATATATAGTTACCTGAACTATGGTTTACTGGCTGCTCGAGCTGAGATTTTGAAGGCTGAGAAAGAATCCGGCAGCCCATGTATACTAGCGGGTTATAAGGGTAATCGTAAGTTGGTTTTGCTGCATGCTACATATCATTGATATACTTAGTAGTCTATAACTATAACTATAAGCTAATATTGGTTTTATAAGTGCCTGATTGACACTGTCATTGTTTTCTAGGTTACTACAAATATGGTCCTGCAACTTACTCAGCCTCAGCTTCCACATCGGGTTCCAGTCTCACAAAGTGTAGAGAAGTAGTTCTCAGGGCTCTGAAAGTCGATGAATCATGCACCTACTTGAAATGTACCTTTGGTGGCATGTGGAATGGTGGAGGAGGGCTTGGTCAGAAAAATTTATTCCTTTCCTCATTTTTCTTTGACAGAGCAGCTCAGGTAATAAATATGCATAAGTATATGTATATCGCGTTGTTTTGTGGAATACGGGTTTGTATCTGGAGACTGGAATAGGCTTCCTGCAATAAAACTAGTCTGATACACTCGCAATTTTCTTCAATATGTAGGCTGGTTTTGTGGATCCAAGCTTGGCTGTTGCAAAAGTTCATCCTGCTGATTTTGAGGAGGCAGCTAAACGTGCTTGTGAAAGTAGTTTAGAGGATGGCAAGTCGACTTATCCCCGTGTGGATGCAGATGACTTACCATTCTTGTGCATGGACCTTGTATACCAGTTCACTCTGCTTATCGACGGTTTTGGTGAGTAAACTGCTTCCCGTCTGAAATACGATTAGCCCTTCTTTTATAAGAAAGAAGTAGCTTTGATGGAAAGCATTCATTTCCATGTTTCTTTGACAGGCCTTGATCCATGGCAAGAAATAACTTTGGTGAAGAAAGTTGAATACAGAAACTCTCTTGTTGAACCTGTGTGGTCGTTGGGCAGTGCTGTTGAGGTCGTTTCTTCATCGGTTTTATAAAGTTTGTGTTCAATCGTGAGCGTAGATAAGAATCCGGGTTGATATTTACCAGCACTTGTGAATGTGATGTATGAAATGATTCAATTAAATAGAAGTTATAAAGATTCAAGATCTGCAGAAAATTATTCGCTCGAAACTGATCATTTCACCGATAAAATAGATACAGTACAGATCAATAATGGAGAGGAAACAAAAAGATATGAAGAAATTCAAGTTTGTCACACAAAAACAGACAGTGAGATGAGATCTTAAGCAACATAGTATAGAGGATTTGGAAGCTTGAAGGTTCTTTTCGGGGTCGGAAGCCCTTCAACACTGCTCCACTGATCTCCTACTACACCCCAAATGCGATATCCATCGTTGATCAACCGCTTCCTCACATCAGCCTTGAATTTCTGGACACCCTTGATCTCATCATCTGAACCTCTGAGTATGAGACTAGTCCACCCGTGATAACCAACATCGACAAGGTTATCGATAGTAGCAGATCTGAGGCATTCCTTTCTGGAGGAAACCAAAATGATCTGAACTCCGAGACCTTTTAGCTGATTGAACAGCCTCAATGTGTGCTCTAATGCTGGAGCTTTGCTCTTTTGCATCCACTCTTCTAAAGCTGTTGCGTTCACCTTCTTACCCCTGCATATACGTATATAATCGATCACATTTATGAACGTAAAGCTAACAAACTGTGTTGATGATAGAATGCATACCCGAATCCGTTTTTCTTGTAGTAAGGAACGGTGGAGAGAAGCGTGTCATCGATGTCGAAGATCCATGCGTCCAGTCCGTCTTTCTTCAAGTCGCAACTGGTGCCGAGAAACACGGTACACTCCTCGATCGTCCTCTCAGAATCGGCCTTGTATTGAGTCGATGTCATGTACTTGCCAATGTACTCCACACACTCATCAGGAACGATGTCGAAATCGCGGATGTTGTGCAGCTCCACATTCATCCTCCAGCTCTCACAGTAGTTCTTGAGAGTGATCTGGAGACCATTCTTTAGTTTCCTGTGGTTCAAGATGTTCCAATCTGAAGCAGAAACTGAAAAGCCTAGGAGGAGGAGAAGAGAGATGGTCAAGAAACAGGACACTGTGATTCTTGCCATAATCAATTGTTTTGAAAAATGTTGGTCGATTCAATTGCATTTATAAGATTGGAATGGGAAAGAGTGGCAGGTACAGTCACATGGGAACATGAACTAGGCTGTCAAACAAAACTCTTCACAATTAATCACATGCTAATCAGAAGTTTAATTATTAAAATTAATAAAGGACAAATTGTTGTGCTTAACAGCTAAATTGGTTT
Source organism: Plantago ovata (assembly GCA_028274465.1). Taxonomy (NCBI): domain Eukaryota; kingdom Viridiplantae; phylum Streptophyta; class Magnoliopsida; order Lamiales; family Plantaginaceae; genus Plantago; species Plantago ovata. The sequence goes on along the minus strand of CM051456.1, from coordinate 126,925,294 downwards.
GGTTAAAATTGATGTGCATTTAGTCAAGAAATGATCTTTTTCTATCAGTGCACAATGGAGCAGTTGACCTCACATTTTTTTCATATTGGGTTAGACCGTTTTAATATTAGTGGTGAATTATTGTTGAAAGGTCCATGAAAAGTCAAGTACGTTTATAGCGAATTAGCAATATTAGTGCGCGGAATTCCTGAACCGTGGGAGTTTGATTTCAGATTGCACTCTTTAAATCCAACTCGTCACAGTGTTCACCAAGTTAGGATTAGGATTCAATTCGTAGTTGATACTTGATACATTCCGTAAATTACTCGGATATTCAGGATAGTAAGTTAATCGAATATTGAGAATATAGTGTACGTCGGTAATAAATTTAAAAAAGATAAAACACATAGTTTGTCTCATTATGGTGGGTCAAGCATGCCCCTAAACGTTACCTGCCACCTGTGACTCCATGTCTAGAAATATTACTAAATGCATTATGGCTCATACTCATAGCACATTGGCAATATGGCATATGGCCTACAAGTTATGTGCACTATTGTGATTTACTACTGTATAATTTATTCAACAACTTGGCTATTGTCAAGATCTAGTGGTGTTTAATGTTATGCGAGTAGTATATGTAGTCCTCCAAATTGCAAAATATACCCTTATTGTAGGGTGGCAATCACAAGTCACAACAATTCGACCCGGACCGTTCTGATTAGTTGGGCTTCGACATGCTTACTTAATCTCTAATCACTAATAGTTGCGGGTTGTAGATGAGATATTGTTAATATATCATGTGTAAAAGGTTCTAAACTGTTATGTGATCTGGTCTTGTTAGTTTAGTTATGACTAGGAACCGCGTCACACGGTAGCGTGTGAAGCGTAATCTTGTAAAACATTATTGTTTTATTAAATAATACATTGAAATAAATGGAGTGATTATATAATCTTCACATAATGACTTCAAACGTAATAAAAAAAACTAATTGAGTAATTAAACTTAATATAAATTGTGTGCTATAAATGTATATAGTTTTTGTAGTTATGCAATTAATACTTTTGAATTGAACTATATTAGACATACGAAAAGTATTCTTCCGGTGAGTAAAGAACCATCTGATACATCTCTAGACTTTGAAAACATTCAACTTCAAAATTTGCAATACATCTTTTTCGCATGTTAATTGGTATTATTTATCAGTTGAATATATTGTCAAGTGCTTCATATAAACATTCTAGTTTCATAATATGATGTTTTTAGTTATTTTTATCGTATGATTTAAGAATAATTTAAGGTCAAAATGACCATCGAAAAATCAACAAAATCAAGTGTTACATTTATTTTTGGACGTAGGAAGTATGTCTTTTTTTATAAGAACATATCATGGTTATTTTTAAAATTAAGTATAATACGTCATACAACTTTATGTTAAAAAATAAAAATTTAAGAAGAGAAAAATAATGATACAAATACGAAGTAATAGATAAAAATCACGCCAACAAGATTCGAACCAAACACCTTCAATAAAAATAATAATAAAAAAATGGAGAAAAATCACGCCAACAGCAGGATTCGAACCCTACATCTTTTAATTAACTAATGACACATGTACGTACCAGATTTAAATTGGATAAGCAAGATTAACGGATTAAAATTGATTGGTAGGTCAATCAATTGGTTAAATCAACCAACTTATTATATTACTTTAAATATGATAAAATTGATTTACAAATTATTTATTAGCAGCTCTACTTGGAGTACCTTTATGTAATAAGTAAAAGCTGGACTCGTCTACAAACCTATCGACATTTCTGAGGTTAGTTCAATTTGGTTAGTAGACTAGTGTAATTAAACCGGTAATCCAAAACCAGTTGTGATTCCTGAACCAGCGGTTCAGCAGTAATTAGAAAGAGCAAGGTACCGAAAGAACAAGGAAAAAGAAGGTTAAGCACGGTAAAAATATCAAAACCCAACTTTATCTTTGATCAATTCATCACATCAATTATCATTTATCATCATAAAATAATCCCCAAAATCCCTAAATATTCCACCCGTACCCTCCTCCCGCCAGGCGCCAACCACCACAACTCTCCCTCCACCGCCATTACCGTCACTGCCACCACTGCCGCAAATAATTAAATTTCCGTCACTCTCAGATTTTTCGATCGATCGAGTGAAATTGTAACGATGGATGAGGAGTACGACGTGATTGTGCTCGGAACCGGTCTCAAGGAATGCATTCTCAGCGGTGTTCTATCCGTTGATGGCCTCAAGGTTGTATGACATGATTGCCTTTTAGTTCTGTTTATCTCAGACGAAATTGATGGTTCAGTTGTTCCGATTTATACGTATTTATGAATTTTTTTGTCATCTGATGATCAATCTATGTGATAGATACTGTAATTGCTGGATCAAAAAATTTATTAGTAATCTCATGATTAGATACTCGAAACATTCGCTTGATGTTCATGTCATATTGTCATCAGATATCACCTTACGTCATGTTGTTGTATGAACCTTTTTTTTTTAAATAGATGATAACATGCTAGATTATGTTTGTGATTACTATATGGATATGGTTGTGTGGTTCATTCCGTTTCGTTTGAAACGCTAGACCTTGAAGTTTTATATGGCAACCGTTATTTGCACCTGATCATTTTAGTATCCCAGGTTCTACACATGGATCGTAATGACTACTATGGCGGAGAATCAACTTCGCTTAACTTGAATCAGGTACTGGTTTTTGTTTCGTAAGAGATATTTCTGAAACATATATTAGGTAAGGTATGTTGTTTCTTAAACGTGTGTATATTTTGCATATACTCAGCTTTGGAAGAGGTTTAGAGGAAGTGATACTCCTCCAGCTCAATTGGGTTCTAGTAGAGACTACAATGTCGACATGGTGCCAAAGGTTTGTACATTTGTATTATCTATATTCTGTTGTATGTACCTTTGAAAGATTATTTACAAGCTGCTCATTAACTAAAACATTTGCTCCAACTCTTTCAGTTTATTATGGCGAATGGTGCACTTTTGCGGGTGCTCATTCATACTAAGGTTACCAAATATTTGAGCTTCAAATCTGTTGATGGTAGCTATGTATACAAGAAAGGCAAGGTACAATATGCTATTTCCTGTCTTTGCATTTTTTTGAAAATTGTCTCCTAAAATCAACATTACATTCGCACTCATATCTGTGATATACTTGACGAACAGATTCATAAGGTACCTGCTACTGACATGGAGGCTATCAAATCACCTCTGATGGGTATACTTGAAAAGCGCCGTGCCGCTAAATTTTTTGCGTTTGTCCAAAATTATGATGGAAGCAATCCCACTACGCATGAAGGAATGGATTTGACCAAAGTTTCAACTAGAGAGTTGATCAAGTATGACTTACGGTTTCTCTATTTCTTTTATCTACGTCATGGGCAGTTCTTCTTGTCTAATCTAACCAGTTTCTGCTTGTGTTCTATCAATTTCTACTATTTGTATGATTATGTTTTCATTTTCCCCTCAGCAACAGAAAGCTAGCTCCCTGAATTAGCTTGATATCCTCATGCATGAATAAGAGTATAATGATCATGCATATGAACTAGTAAAATTCATACATATGATTTGCCTCTGTTTCTCACTTAGCTTTCCATACCTGTTTTCCAATTCTGACAGAAAATTTGGTCTTGATGACAACACTATGGACTTTATTGGTCATGCTGTGGCCCTCCACAGAGATGACCAATACTTGGACGAACCAGCAATAGATACAGTTAAAAGGATGAAGGTACGTATTTATTCTGGCAAAGGTGAAGTGTTCATTGTGCTTGCTTTCTTTTTCTTCTGATTTTGGAATCATAAGCATTGAATAGAACTCAAATTTCATCTGAAATATTTGATTCTCTGTGGTAGCTTTATGCGGAGTCTGTTATACGTTTTGCTGGAGGATCACCGTACATCTATCCGCTATATGGCCTGGGAGAGCTTCCTCAGGTCTGCCTCTCATTTAAGTGTCGACTTGGTGAAATTTCTATTATGTTTCAACAAATCTTCAATTGCTAATTCGCCGATGCACATGTCTTACAGTATCCTGTTTCAATGGTCCAAGATTATTTTCCTCAGTGTCCTTTTTGTTTCTTTTGTTCTAATAGTTCTAATTGTATACCTGTCTTCTATATCACAGGGATTTGCTCGTTTGAGTGCTGTATATGGTGGGACTTACATGTTAAATAAGCCTGATTGCAGGGTATGTAAGATCCTTTCTTTGTGGCCAGAAACCTCCTGAATGCTAAGACCCATTTCATACCAAAGTAGAATGAAATTATAAAGCCTTTTCTCCTTCCTCGCTGTTTTCTTTTCACATGGGACCGGTTAAAAATAGTTTCAGTTTGTACTTGCTCAACTGATTCTGGCAGTTTTTTCTTGCTTTCTATATTTTCATTACTTGCAACATTTGACACAATTTGTTATTCTCTGTTATGATCAAACCTGATGTCAGGTTGAGTTTGATGATGAGGGGAAGGTATGTGGTGTTACATCAGAAGAGGAAACAGCCAGGTGTAAGAAGGTTGTTTGTGATCCTTCTTACCTTCCAAGCAAGGTAATTCGCTTATGCAATTTGGTAGTAATTGGCAAGTGATTTCGTTTCAGCTATAACTTGTTTCTCTAATTAATAAATTCATATTCTTGTCTGTTCCAAAACCTCTTTATGCACAATTTGCTATCATCCATCATAGTTTTCCTGGCATAATACTTAGATGACAATACCCCTTCGGGTTGTTCATATGTTATTATCAGAGACTATAATAAGACAACTGTTTCAGGTTCGCAAAGTTGGCAAGGTTGCCAGGGCTATCGCTATCATGAGCCACCCAATTCCAAATACAAATGATTCTCATTCATCGCAAGTTATTCTCCCTCAAAAGCAGTTAGGTCGCAAATCTGACATGTGAGTTACTTGTCATACCTCTGCAAAAGATTCTTACTTTTTATTTATTTTTATTTTATTGTCATCTGAAAATAGAAAGGCAGCTTAAGATTGTTAGATTGTGTGGAATTAATTATTTTCAATATGATTTATGATTTTTACTCTGCAGTATCTTGGATTAGGAATGTTGATTTATAGAATGGGCATTTTATGACGAGAGAGTTGAGTGGCAAGGTCTGAACATGCCATGATACTGGCTAATCATGGATGCTGATGCCAACTCTGGCAATTTTTATGACTATATAATGGATTAGTGTAATGAGTGTTCATTTTGAGGCACCTCAATATATGAGATTCATCCGACCAAGACTTTTCTTCAAAGAGAAAGAGTCGGGGCTATTGGTTTTTATTTCATTACTTTTTGGTAGTCTTCGTGACTCGTGAGATTTTACAGGGAGAAATTGTGTTAGATCTGAGTGTTGTTTTTGGAGATGGGATTATAGAGCCTTAAGATTGTCGATACCTTGCTCTTTGCACGGACATCCTTGACTATGCAATAGCAATGTTTTATGTGATTGCTAGTGTTCTATGCACTCTAAGAATTTGTAGCGAATTAGGCTATAATTATTCGAACATGTTTTAAATTTATATGTAGGGCTTTATAATTGTTAAAATAGTCAGATGTGATCACGTGATGTTTTGCCCTGGCAGGTATGTGTTTTGTTGCTCGTACTCCCACAATGTTGCTCCAAAAGGGAAATTTATTGCATTTGTCTCCACCGAAGCAGAAACTGATAACCCTGAGACTGAACTGAAGCCAGGCATTGATCTTCTTGGGCCTGTGGATGAGATGTTCTTTGAGACATATGACAGATATGAACCAGTCAACGAGGCATCTGCAGACAACTGCATTATTTCAACGGTAAGTTCTCAGTTAATGTCATTTTGATTTCAAGTGTTGATCAATAATACTGTGGTCAATCAATTCCATATGACAGAGCTATGACGCCACAACTCACTTCGAATCAACTGTAGATGATGTGCTGAATATGTTTACCAAGATCACCGGAAAGGTGAGAATCAAATTAAACTTTAATTTCTTGATGTATATTGCTTGTCATATTTATCAATTTCCATAGGTGCAGTTTGCAACTTTGCAAATCTAAGGAGATTGATATAATTAATCAATAGCTTCAATGTGATTTGATATTTGTAATTTTGTAGCTGTCTTCTTAGATTTGCATTTGTTTCTTGGAGATGATTTGTTTTGCACCATGTATTTTAGTAACCTTTAGCGGTGTGTAGGATAGCGATGATCCAGCATTTCATGTTGGCCAATGCATTTTGATACATCATTCTCTGCTTACTGATTTATTGTCAAGTTTGTGAAACTTGAGCGTATAATGATGTCATTTTCCCCATTATAGGTTCTTGACCTCAATGTGGATTTAAATGCTGCCAATGCCGCTGAAGAAGAATGAGATGCCATAGGATTCCCGTTTATCTTGTTCGTATGATTCAGCAAAACATACATCAAGGATTCAGCTCTATGAAATTGGAGATTAGGTCTTTTTATCGGTTTCTTTCGCCTTGCCATTATGCCAGAGTGCCAACAGTTGGCCTTGATTTGTTTCCTAAGAACTTTTTTCTTGATATATTTTCGTATTTTATATTTTGCTTGTGTTACGAGAAGTTTTATTAACTTGCTCTTGCTACAGCCTACGAGTTAATTCATACTCTGGTTAGTTTGTGCCGTACCATAAAGTTTGACATTTTGTATATATAGTACAAGTTTTGCACGTTTTCTTTTGTTCCGCAAGTAGTAGTAGTACATAATTAAACGTCTTTTTGTGTTACAACAGCATTTTAGAGTAAAATTTGAAAATTTGTTAAGAAAAATCTCACAAGTTTAATCGTCATTTATTATCTTCTAGGTCTTCGGGGTTCAGCCTTCAGAAGGGTAACCTTGTTTAGTGTTCTAGTTCTTGTAGTCCAGGACAGGACCCTAAGGCTAAGACTAAGGTTATACACTCATACTGAACAGCTCCCTTTCTACTCATTAATTAAATCACTAGCACATCCTTCATAGGAAGAGAGGAAAACCCCATTGGTGTCCAACCTCCTAGAAGATGAAAAACTATAACGCCACAGGAAATAGAAGTTTAAAAATAAAAAATAAATAAAAAAAGGTAAATGCAAATTTGGATAAAAATTAGCATTGGGATTAAATGAGACTTTCTAGTTGGGATAATGCATTACATACGTTAATGTGTTGACCTGACCAAAAGGCATGTTTTAACTTACTTAGAGCACAATAGCAGCAACCTGCCCAGCCACCGATTTAAGTTGCAAGGTTGCGTCCTGTAAGTACATACATGTAACTATACAATGATTGCATATGTACACAAGTACATATCCATACATACTACAGTAGTTTATTTATTCTGCAACATATCTTTGAAGAACAAGATCTGAATGGCAAACTCGGTCAAAATAGATGCCCCGCACAATCAATTCACTGACTTCAATTAACTAACTTCTGAAATGAAATGTCCTTCAAAGACTGGACTACTCTGCGAAAAAATTTCAGGCTATGCCCCGTTTTGTCCTGCAAAATCCAACAAATGTATGAAAACCCGAGGAGAAAAGGAACTCCACCACCAAGTGATATGAATTTCCCTGGGACAGTTATTCACTTCACAAAAGAACACAGACCCAGCCAGCATACCTCGCTCAGCAATTCAAGTCTTTCAAGAATTGGAGTTAATTGTCCACTAAGCGGGCGCAAGTCACCAGAATCATCATCAGGCAGGTTACCGTATGAAATCAATTTCACAGAACTACTGTGATCAGGTGCAATTGAACTGTGGTAAAAGTTGGATTGGTGAGAGTGTGAGACGAAATCAAAATATCAATTTCAGAATTGGTTTCTTAGAAGAAAGAAAACTGTACCTGTCTTGGAAATGTGCAAGGATAATATTCATCAAGTTTTGAGTAAGTAAGAGCAACAAAATGATGAGCCGATTCCTCTGTCCAACAATTTGGCACATCCCAACCATCGCGATATATCTCCTACATTAAAGAAAGGTAAGTCGTAACGGGTTGACGCAGCACTAACATAGAAAAGCTCATCACCCTAATTGAACTTCTAATCAAGCAGGCATGTTCCGAAATAGAGAGAAAGCACGGCATGGGTGCACACAACCTCTGAGCTTTAGCCAGTTCATAAAACGTGAAGAGCTAGCTCAAGATGTAAACATATATAGGCAAAGCTGAAGATTAGAATGACAAGTAGATTGACCCGGGTAACTTAACATATTTCCACATCGACTCTCATGAGGTTAATTTCCTTGTCTCAATTATAATTAACGTTTTTGTAATGCAGATACAAAAATTATAAATAAAGCTGAATTAATTATCAACGAAAGAAAGTGGCAGAACAAGCTTGCACTCACTTGGCAAAAGGAAACAATGCTATTAAAAGTTAAAACAAGTAAGCGATAAACTATATGATACTAGATCACAAATAGAGAGGATAAAGTCCATACATCTTCAGATTTGTATATCGATGGGAAGTATAGCATCGTTTAAGGCTATACCGCTCTAGCGTCTAGTCTACTCCCTCCGCCCGCTTAAAAAGTTACATCATTCTTTTTTTGGCGTTCATTAGAAAGGTTACATTCCATAAATGGCTACATTGTTTACTACTTCCTAAGTATACAATAGGTCACTGTTTGCCCAACTCCTCTCACCAACTATTACATCTGCCCCACATACTTCTCATTATCTACTCCACTTGTCTCACTTTTATTATTTTTTACTCTATTTCTTAAAAACCATGAAAAAGTCAACCATGTAACCTTTGTAATGGTGCGGAGGGAGTATAAGAATAACATTTGAATGGAGTGTTGCCTCAAGTACTACCAAGATCATATTTAGAATACATGCATTCACCAATTCGAATGAACAACACACATCCCCAAAATAGGCATAATTATGATATTGTTCCTAATAACAATGAATGCCTTCTTTCACAACAATCCATACTTCCCACCAACATATGAGAGAGACATACCTTTTGTGTATATTTTCAGAGGATGAAACAGAACTTTGAGGCATATATGCATTGATGATTTCATCAACTTCTTGTCTTGATAGCTCATTGATGTCTTTAATCTAGCAAAGCAAAAAAATTGTCAACCATTAGCAGATCATAATAAATAGGCACAACAAAAAAGATGGTATACAGAAACATACAGAAAAAAGTAGCAAACTATAACCACTTACCTTGTTGAGTAGTAAAAACTTTTCCTCAGAAGCTCTTTCAAGTGCTGCTGACACGGAACCGAGGAGAAATACAAGTAATGTCAAAGTCGGCTGCTGCTGTCCGGCAGAAGCACGATAATCTACATGACTTTCTTGGACCTAAAAGAGCACGTGGCAAAGTAGTTGTATTGTCATTTCTACACGCCCATTTGCAGAATCAAAGGGCATTAGTAACAGGAATCATTTGTTACCTGCAGCCTTAGGGACTTCTTGGTAACGAGAAAATACAGATATGAGCTCAAGGTAAAGCACAAACGTGTCATGTTCACTTCAGACTTCTGCTGAATCTTGAAAAAAAAAAGGACCTTAGATTCCCACACTACATTTAATTAGTAACTATTGAATAATATTGAGTAGAAAAAACAAATTATTACCTCAGACCCTGCCAGTGAGATGAAACTTTCTGGATTACGCGAAAAAATAGCACGCATCATTCGAAAGAGTCCTTGTACGAACCCATACTCATCACTCTCTTCATATGGCCAAACCTTTTAAATATCAATTATTAAAATTTATAATCAGCAACAAACTTCTCACAAGAAATCACTTTGTAGTTTGTACTGGGTAGACCACAGTAGGACTTATTGCATTAACTATCACATGATTCTAACATTATAATGCACATCCATTCACCATCATTTACAAACACTTGATGTAGCCAGTTTTAGTTCAAAAACATAAATTATGACCTTCTTCATTGGAAATAAAACAACATATGTGCAACGATGTCTACTGTCTAACCATTAGAAAATACTTAATAGGCTTTCAGTGGCTTATACCTTGCTAAGTATGCCAACAACAAGATTGATTTGTTCCATAGTCAATTCACTTGAATCTGAAATATCTTCCTGGAGAATTTGATCAAACAGCAACTGATGGCGTTTAACAAAATCAATGATTTCACGGACAACTTTATATTTCACCTGTCAGAAAATACCAGGAAATTCAAGAACACAACTCATGAGATGATGATAATGCTGATGACAATGACAATGATGGAAACAAATGTTAATATAGTCAAGAATAAAATTGCTAATCCTAGAACCACGGGGCTATACATAGACAGTACTACAAAAGTATAAACATCATGCAGTTCGACCGACATAACAATTTTGTACCAGGAACTTAACAAAAGACATGTAGTGCACATAATCACAGGCCATCTCCAATAATAATGAAGTGCTATAAAACACGAAAACCCTAAATTTCTAATCATCTTTGTACAGCATTCGAGAAGGCACAACCAAATCGATAGATGCAGTAGAGCTGTTGCAACTCAATGTCAACCTTCGAATACACTTAATTCAAATGATTCCGAATCAGAGTAGTAATACACAAGAGAACGGCAGCAGGAACTGTAGTATAAGAACAAGTTAGAAAGAAGGATCCTGTTAAATTTATCACAGGGTCACTTGCAGCTAAATAGATACAGCAATGAACCATCAAGATAGCTGTCTTTTTCATCAAAAGTTATCCATCATCACAATTCGAGGAAACCAAACAACACGGCCTAGGATCATATTACAGTTCTTACTGGCTCTAAGAATATACATTATGTGAACATTGAGAAGTAATTAAATTCCTCAAGCAATGAATCGCAAATATAAATACGCAAATGATTGCGAAAAAAGGGTAAAACTCAAAATCCCAATACAAATACATCAAAAATACATTTGTTTGACTAATATAGATTTTGTTAAATTAGCAAAACACCTAAACAACATAAATACACAACAAACAAGCCCTCGAGCTGAAGAAAAGGAGATTTTTATTTTTTTTTACCATTGCAAAACATATTTTATGCATGCCATATTTTATTGCAACCCATAGTTATTTGAACTTATAAAAAGACAGACAATCATTCTATTCAGCCCGAAGCCCATTGTATAGAGGTCAATCCAAATACCAAAACCACCCCAAGAAAATACAAAAACGGCAACATAAACGAAATAAAACTATATAGATAACAACGCACAGTGATATGCAGAGACAGAAATAACTAGGTGGACAAGGGAGGAAGGAGAGAAAGAGTGAATCGTGAATCTGAACAGCCGATGAAAAAAGCAGGATAGGTGTTAATTTTTTACTTTTTCAACTTTACTCTATGCCCTGCTCAGATCCAATTTCAACAGGGGGAAAGGAAAAAAAAACAAAAGAAAAGAAAAATGTATAAGCTTTGTTTTATTTTTCATGTTCAAAACATATTTTCCATAAATACAGTAGGTCCTACATGAATTATGTATTTCATGCTACAAAGATGAGAGCCCTTTTGTTTATATAATCTTGACACCTTAACAAATAATAGAGAATCCCAAAAAACTCTTCTAATTAGCAAAATACGGAAAAATTTAAGAAACAACCAAAGGTTGCTATCTGCTAACAAGCTAACAAATTCTGTTCTTACATTGTTACTGCAATTGCAAAAATAGCATTTTCCTTAATGATGTTGTGAACAGCCGTACCTCAAAGTACTCGGAAGTATCCACCAATGACGTCAGAGAAAACACCAATCTCAGTACAGGAGCAACAACCATTCGCTGTTTGTCAACATCAATAGATGAATTTCTCCCAACCCTGGCATCAATACGCCGGAGATTTCCCTGTGCAAGTTCATATGATTATCGTGAAGTGTCCAAGTAAATTATGTGATAAGGGAAGATTATCAAAGATACTCCAGGAAAGAACAAAGTTTTAGAATTCAGACCTTTATCTGAATGCTAAGAGCTCTGCATGAAGCAATGTGCTCGAGAGAACCCATTGAAAATAGAACCTGTGCCCCTGACTTTCCATATTTGTGACTGATTCTCAAAAGTAAAGACAGTTCTGCTTCAAGAGTACAGACACGTTGCATTGACTCTAATGAAATACCACCACCCTAAATTAAATAAACAGAAGAGACATGAATGAAGGATATTAGTATTATCGCAGATACTAAGCCGCCCTATCATGTTAGACAAGCAAAATACCACCACAATGATTATTCACATTAGCCAAGAAAATGTACATTGAGATGCTATCTAATATAGAAAAGGTAGAATGCTTCTACTTACACTCCATGCCAGCACCAAAACTAAGACAAACTTTTTGCTAACATGGTATTTAAGATATGATATTCAATTCTATAGTGCTTAGAAGCCTGCAAGGTGCTGATTATTCTTTTCTTGAACCATATTCGAAGTTAAAAACTAGAAGTGCCTTTTTCCATGATAAAATAACAGTTTTGAAGTCCTGAAGCTTATCCATCACTGTGATATCATCAAAAATCCATAAAGCATATACAATCAATCTGATGGCAGCCAGCAGGCATACAGAAAAGCAACAGCTATGAACATACTATAGTCCTTAAAAGGACAGATTTTGGATGAGAAAAGTTTGAACAGACTCATAGAGTTGGGCCTAAATACCTGATATGAAAAATTGCTGAAGCTCATGAAACAAGTCCTCAAGAAACCTTTACTTTGAAGTTGGTTCAAGAAAAACTTGTCTTGGTCTACACAGATGAATGCATCTAGAACATAGAGCGAAATTGTTTTTACAGATTCACTTCCTTGAGTGGCATCTTTTGACACCTAAGTAAGAAACAAAAAATAATTTATGATACAAAGTATACGGTTATTCCAGAGAAGACATAAAAAAATCTGTTAACCAAAAACATTTCTACTTGATGAATATCAACCAAAATAATGGCATGCACATTACAGATGCAATCAAGAGATTAGCGTTCAATTAATCTTAGCTATAGCAAACACATCAGCTAATCAGCAATCAAACTTATATTGCTATTGTGGGATTCTGGTGCCTTAATTTTCATATGGTGTCAAGCAGATGCTATACTTAAACATAAATGTCCTTCGACTGAAAAGGTTACGTTGAATCCATGAAGCGTCAAAGCCTATGAGATATGGGATACAGTTTTATTATAGACCCACTGACTTCTTCCGGCTATTAAAAATTATACAAACAAAAAAAAAAAAGGGAAAGACAGAATAATTCAAAATACATGCCAATAGCAACAGGCACATGAGCATGATAAATAATGCAATTTTCATCTATATTCCGTAGAGATCTTAAATCAAATCACCCATTACCCCACCTAATCCACATAGCAGTTTACATAAATTTGTCAACTAATCCCTTAGCCATAACTACAAAATAGAAAGCATGAGAATCATTTGCAGGCAAGATAGTGAATTAAAAAAAGTATATCAAGTAGTCAAACTGAGAAGCTTCTTCGGGCATAAGATCAGTAAAGAATCTACAGATGATAGGGGATAGTGTGACAAAACCATTAAGATCTGATTATTCTCAAGCAGCTAGTGCATTGTAAGTTTGTAAGAAGAAATACATGGTATTCAATACTGCTTCATGAAACTGAAAACGTATACTTCCCCCCGTCCCACTAATAAATGTTTTGCCCTATCAGCTGCCCCGTTAGCAATGCCATTTTTATGGTAACATTTTATTGTTCTTTAATTTGGGAGTCCCCAACATAACCCAGTTATAATATTATATCATTACTTTCTAGAGATTATTAACTCCCGTGCCAAACAGTAATCATTGATGTGAGGAGTACATTGTTTATTCATAAAATGGAAATCTTCGCCATCAAAGGGGACAGAAAAATGTTCATAACTTTAATCCGTGGTGGTGAAAACATCCAAAATCCGGAGAGAAAAAACAAAAATGCATTAACCTGATAACATGGTCCTACTGCAGAGTGAGTGAGAAGACACCGAAATACGGAACAAAAAAAAAAGTGTAAAGAAAACAAGAGATTAGTGATCAAATGACCAACCAAGTTGAGGATTTGCTGAGCTTCTTTTCTTAGGATCGCAAAGTTAGCCTGTGCCAATTCTGATTGATCTTTGTTTATCTGTACAAAATATTTGTGTTAGAAAAGAAAGTAAACCAGAAGGGAAATAAATAAAAAAAAAAAAAAGAGCAGACAAGTTTTTCGCCTTATAAGTGATAAAACCTTTTCCAGATTCAAATCTTCATAATCTTGCTCGTCAACTGACAAGAACTGAAGAATCGTCGAGGGGACATCTGAATCAAGCATATGCCGACAGTACTGGAAATAACTAAGAAGCAAAGCATACTGCCTGAAACCGGGAAGAACAGACAGTCAAAAGGTTTCCCAGTCTCAAACAATAATAACTAGAATTGGCCATTTTGGTCTAGTGTCATACCGCCTTCTTAATGCCTCTGATGAATCGTGTCTAAGAATTGCCATAATAAGCTTGAACAGAATTGAATGGCATGCCCCGTTGGATAATTGTTTGGTCATAATAATGTCAAGATATGTAACCGTGTCAGAATTTAAGCCACTAGGGAAGACAAATCTTTCATCACGTAGTTTGGCCATGCATGTGAGACCAACCTTGATACAGTAAAAAACTCAAGTTATTCCTTGAAAACATACACCACGAATAAGAACAACAAGAGTAATACCAACTTTCAAATTCAGCTTACAGATTACCTGTGTTAATATGTGTGCCATCTTTAGGGAACATTCAGTTGAACCAGAAGCCGTTAAGGAAGCATCTAGCAATCTGGTCATTTGGATATGTATGAGCAGAAGTTATTAGTACAAATATAATAATCCAGATTGGCTCTGATAATACATTAGAGAATGGCTTACTGAAATAATAATTCAGATTGATTCTGGAAAGATATCTTCTGTGTTGCAGAAACCTGGAAAAAAAAAAGAAGTGAGGGAGAGAAAGAGACAGAGAGAACAATTGTAGTAACCAGACAAGTGCACATTCACATTCCTGATTTACAGAGTGGAGCACTTGACTGTGGGTCTGACCAACACCAACTCCTGGGGGGAAGGGGGTAAAAGAAAAAACACAAAAGATAAGGGGAGTGTATAGAAGACCTCAGCAACGTGAGACCAGCTAGTTAGCATGTGAAGCTGAGCAGCTTGTTCTTCAAGGTTCTTGTTGTACTTCCATCCCCATCTTAGTAGTTGTTGGATTGCTTCTCTTACTTCATCCAACTCAGTTTCAGCCCTAAAGGAGCTGAGCTGGGGATTAGATAGATTACATTTCTGAAGAAACGACTAACACAATTAATACATAAATTTTTACTTAGCAATCTATATGATGAAATTTAAAGATATGTTAACATTGGGGCAGGGGAACTATCGGCGAACCTACCTGCCAGAGTTGATTCCTGAAAGCAGCAAGGTCAATAAGACGATCTCCACGTTCTGAATAATAATAGACACCCCTTCCAGAGGTTTCTGGGTTGGTAAGTATATCCTCAGCCTATAGAGCATAAAGCACAAGATAAATTATGGCCTGAGACTAGACACCAATATCAAAAGCAGAATGGATCGTACCAGATTCGCATATCTTATACTGGAGACAGACTGAAGACTTCACTGTGATATCAGGACATTCAAAGTGTATGATCTCAAGCAACTCTAATACCTATAAAATCGAAGTGGAGCATGCAATGTCAGCATCCCATATTTTGCCACCGATAGATATACGAACAGTTATAAGAATGGGAAAATCTGAGAGGACATCCAGTGGCAAATAGAGGGCAAAGTTAAACTACACATAAAATTAGCATTTCATATGGGTTTAGTACCATGCATAGCACAAGAATTTACACCATGCTTGCAATTAAGAACTGCCTCCTTATAAAAGCTTTCTGTTTCTCCATTTTGTCCCTTCTTTAAATTAATGTCTCCATAAATAGAAAGACACTATCTCCACTTACAAATGCTTTTTTCACTACTTCTCATACTTTACGAGTTCCCTCTCCTTCGTTTTTTCATCCACTTACAACGATATTACTATAAAACCTCCACATACGATTTATAATGACACCTTGTGTAAAACCCAAATATTAATCATTGAAAACTATATGATATGTTCCATCATTCAACAACAACAAGAAATTAAGAAACGACACTAAGGGAGAAATGTCTTCAAAATACATAATCAAGAAAGAACAGAATCTAAGAAACCATTAATACCTTACTCTTCATACTTGGACCAGTTGTTGCAATTCTTGTGTCTTTCTCATTGATATAAGAAGATCCAGCGTGATCACTGCTATAGTCAGTATGTTTGGGTTCAAACAGCTCAGCAAGAATACTGTGGCAAGCTTCACTATGAACAGGGTCCATTAGGTCTGCTGAATGTAATTCCACGGCTAAAAGTTTCAATAACCATGCTCTCTGCAAAGGGCAAAGCCAATAGAAGATGAGGCGGCTATAGCAATAATGCATCATTCTTAGACCACCTACATTCATGTATGGTGAGTGTATGATCATACGTAAGATCACCATACAATCACCTCCATCCATGTTTGGTCACCATATGAGTTTGTTCCCACCAAATGGGTAAGATAGAATATTTCATTATTTTTTCTTTTCTTTTCCCTTTTCTTTAATTGTACTCAATAAAGTAGTTTAATAAGAAATAGAAAAAGAAAAAGAAAATTTGGGTAAGATAGAATAGATACAATATGAGGGTTGGAGAGAAAGGGTATGATAGAGTTTCATATGAGTGGAATAGTAATGTGGCGTAAGACAGTTTGAGGGTTGGAGATAGTCTTAGATGTTCTGTTCTACAAAAAGATGGGCAAAAAATATAAGGTGTTGAAGCAGTGTGGATATGCAACTACAGGCAGACAATAAAAATATTTAGCTTCCAGGTCAAACAAGTATTTTGTTTGGAGTGAGCACAATTCTAAACATTTTGCTACGTGGGTCAAACAGAGAAAGAGTAAGATTTTAAAACTCTCGAGTCTTGCCCAGACTTTTATCTGCCTTAACATGTCCTTTTGACATACTTTGATATGAAAAGGCAATTTTTGCTGATGAAAATTTTAAAGAAAACAAGAGAGGATGTTGATTTAAAAATTGCACTGTTTTTCTTTTAGTTCAAGTAAGAAGCTGCAATATTAATCTTCTTAGTGTTATATAATTTGTCTCTCAAATGACCACTCACTGCAGAACAATATAAGGATGGCTAGGATACTGAGTTGCAATGCATTGTAAAATTTGCAAAAAGAGTGTCCTTTAAAGTTTAAACATTAAGTTGTAGATTTATAACCTCTATTTCAATATCTCATCACACATTAAAGCTCCCTTTTCCAGTACATGTTTTTGGAGAGACGATGCCGTAGTAAGTCAAACAAGTTAAGCTACAAAGGCAGCTGCATTAACGTGCTTCCTGTTTATATATAACAGGATTCAATTCGTGAGAAATACCTGATGAAGTGAACTAATACGCAGTGCCTGGGTGTCATTTCTCCTTGGAAGAGGTGCAACGCCAAGGGAATTCAGGTGCTGAATGATAAAATATTGTCAGAGACAACCAAATAGTAATTGAAGGCTTGAAGCATGCCCATGGAGGGGAAAGAAAAGATTTTTAGCATCTTGTGGTGGAGAAAAAATTACCTTGACAAAGAACCTATACTTCCTAGTACACAATAAATCCATGACAGGAATAGAAGTCAGCGGATTTACACATAACTCGTGCAGGAGCTGCAGAGATTACTAAATGTGAGCACAAACATGAATAGCTACATGACTTTGCACATTAATATAAGCAGTAAGCTTTGAAGTTATACGAGATCCTTCAAACCTGAAAACCAAATTCATGAAGCGGCACATTTACATCAGGCTTCAACAGGTTATCCAAAATATCAAGAATGACCTTCAGACAGCTATAACAGGCAAAAAGTTGCAAAATGTTATGCCAACACAGATTTTACAATAAAAGACAAGTTAATAGAATATCCAATATACAGAAGAAATTAAAGATGGTTGCGGATTAAATGGTAACCTGTAATGAAATTTTGGTTGAAGCACTGTCCTTTCAACTGGGCCGTCAACATCAAATTTAAGCAAAAGATGTGTGATATTCGGAGCCGGCTTGTTGATATTGTCAATAAGCAGCTGAAATCACAGAAAGGATTACATAAAACTTGTGGACAGGTGGTACAAAATATTATATTTATTAAAATCCAATGAAAACTAAGCCAACTTCTACAAATTCAACTGGCCACTTAGAAAAGTTACTCATTATTCGGAAAAAAAAAAGGATAAACATATTGCGCTACAGGGCTACACTGTAAGCCAGAGACATCATCTCTACATTTATAATCAAGATAACAATAAAGACCATCCATTCTCCATTTAGTCAATGAAGGGCCTAATGAAGCTAAAGCCACTAGCTAGGCAGCTAAAACCCTTAAAATGTGTCATGGTGAGAGTCATACGTAATTTCAATCTATTCTGAACATAGAAATTTTACCATGAGCCTCTGGATAGTGCCTGTCTCAAACTTGGATTAAACAATTCTCATGTAGAAAATTAGAGCTCTTAATAAATGAACATCTAGTATTCTTATCAACATTTGATTCAACAACTAAATATAGATACTAGATAGCATTAAAAATAACTTACTTGCATTATTAGAACACCAAGATCTTCACTGCTATCCTCAATAATTTGACTCTCTTCAGAACGTAGCTCCAAGCAGGTAGCATAATCCTCGATCAAACCATTTGCAGCGTTGGATTTTAGGAGTAACTGAGGGAGCCCAACCATACGAGAACTGCAAGTGGTGAAACAAACCCTTATGACACTGAAACCAAAGAACATAATCACATATGAAAATGAGGAGGGGGCTGAAAAGCTGCCTTATTATACTCAAAATCTTGATGGAGCACAGCTGAATCTGTGGCTGCAAATCATATCTGACATATTCCAATAATGCCAAAATTTGACTTTGATCCTGAGAGAGTATGACATCCAGTGGCTGCATTACGAAAAAATATTAGCAAAATATCGCACTCACACCAGGACAAGATGCTTTATTAGATAATAGCAGCATACATGAAAACAACATTAGAACAAAATATAGCCTTGGTTATTCGCTTCTTAAAGAAAACTGTATCAAGATAACTATGATATATTAGACATATAATTAAGGAAAAGATGAATGAGAAATATTGCCATTTGCCAACAGACTTTACTTAAATATTTCTATATTTCAGATTTTTTAATACACACTTCATTATTGGGTACGTGGAACACCATAAGTAAAAAACTAAAACTATCTAGACATATGTATGTATATATCATTGCACAAAAGGTTAAACCACAGTTAAGCATTCATACTTCCCGAAAAGAAAGCCAACAACATGTATTAGATGGTGTGACGGTTAAACACACCTTATATGTGATAAACTAATACCACCGCAAGTTTTGGCACATCCTCTAATTCGCACATCCACCTTATATATTGGGAAGAATCATACCGCCCCCATCCCAAGTGTTTCGCAAATTCCCTAAATTTGCACCCCCATCTAACACAAGTTATTCTCAACAAGAAAAATCTAGCCCTTTCAACTTTTAAGTTCTAATCCAAAATATGTATGACGGTACATCTTTCAGATCCCAAACCTTGATAGGTGATTTCTATTTCATTCTCGATCAATGGCAGTGAAGAGAAACCATATAGAAAATGAGCTTTCTTTTACTAGGGAAGTGAAGCACATTCTATCAAGTTAATTAATTTAGGTGAGGAAGTATACCTCTGCTTAATATCACGTGCCTAGTATCGCAGGGGAGGGAGGGGTGTCACGGGTAACATTTAAATTATAAACCTTTTTTCCTACAGTTCTTCAACAACTTTCTTAAGGGGAAGGGTATCTAACAAATCCGTTTTGAGCTGAAATTTTACTTCTGGACCAATGTATTAATAGACATAAAATTAGCTTTCCACCCCACCAATATGGGCACGATGTACCCTAGCAAACACAAGCTTTTTCTAGTTTCTTACGCATAGTATGAACCTACAGTTTGAATTTCCACCTATCTCCAATGCTGCTTGACCAAATCTCACACAGGTGGTACTTCAATCGATCAAACATAGGGAACTCCAAGATACCAACATCCAACTTATCTCCTAATTGAATGTATAGTTTGGACCACCATTTAATGTTAGACCAATTCCAACAGATATCTACGTCACAATCAAAAGATGAATGACAGGCATTCAAGCGAGGAGTCCGCTTTTCTAAAAGTCTATGCTTAAGGATAATAGCAACAAATTTCTTAACTATCAATCCTTTACGACATCATGTAAGCTACCATAATGCAAGTGAACAAGGATGCCGAAAAAGAGATGTCAGGTAACAACTTGCAAGTAACAATAACTGTATATGAAAGCAAACCTCTACGGAGATGTCAAGCATGTTAATAGGGGTTAACCAAACAAAAGAGCAGCAGGGACATGGCTAACTGTTTTAAAATTTTGTTTGATAGTTGATAGTAACAGTAATCGTTAAGGTACCTGACAGAGGGGGCGCCAGAAATCAGAAACTATTACATCATTCTCCATGACAAGAATGATTATCTCCAGTGAAAGCAGAACGGCCTTTTCAAGAAGTAGTCCGTGCATTTGATTTGCACGTTCAGTACTTAGAAAATTCACTCCGGGTAAAACAATACCCATAACATT
This sequence comes from Plantago ovata, assembly GCA_028274465.1. NCBI lineage: Eukaryota > Viridiplantae > Streptophyta > Magnoliopsida > Lamiales > Plantaginaceae > Plantago > Plantago ovata. The sequence goes on along the minus strand of CM051456.1, from coordinate 126,904,566 downwards.
CCGAAAAACAGTTTTCCCACTCATAAAGTCCTGCACAAAAAGCCAATGCCTAATACTATCATGTAATAACCTGTGCACCCAGCAAATCCTTCAAATTTCTGGAGAACTGAGCCTGAAGCTAAAAAATGGTTGAGCTACAGGACTAACACGAATATAACATTCAGGTTGCACAAATCCCAGATCCAATATCCTTCTTAAAGAAAAAATAAAGGGGGGGGGGAGCTGAGAGTAACAACTTGCATGAACTGAGCATAAGGAGTTTTTCCAAATAACTATACGAAGGAATCATCAAGAAAATATGTTGATGGATATTCTTAGATAATCAAATTAAATAGATTCTTGACTGTATGATATGTCAACACAACTTAAAAAGCACCTGCGCACATGCACAGTATAATTACTAGCCAAGCCAAACTTGAACAGACAGCAAGAACATCAAGTACAAAAAGAAGATTGAATAACGACAGTAATAATAATACCAATCATAATAAGATGATTTTCCACCTACCCCCAACATAATATTGTAATTCTATACGAAGTGAATCTTTCAATCTTATCATTGGAATGAGGAAGCCACAAAGATAAGTCCTAAGCTATAAACAAAGAGGTATTCAAACCTTCATAATTTCCACAATAGGAAGCTGCAAGTGAATCGGAGAAGACTGTCTTGCTACTGATAGTTGTGATTGATCAGCCACCGCATCACTATCTTCTTCACCAATATTGTACATGCTTAACATCCTATATACGATAACAATTAATAAATAAACATTGTTTCAGAAAGAGTTCACTGAAACTTTATTTCAGCATACTGTAAAACAATATAAATGAACAAAGAACTAATTCAGCAAAAGTGAAGGATCAAAAAGTTCATATAAAAGCAACGAATCATTGGAGGTCAGAAATGACTCACATGTGAAAATGTTTCAGACTAGCTACAACCAACTGCCATTTCTCACAAGAATCTGCATAAGCTCTCTGTGGGAATGGACCAAATACATGATCATATATAAATCTGAAGATGCCAATGAATCTGAAGAGAAAAAAAACAAGAAAAATTAAGTTCCGTCAAGACAGTCTTCACAGAAACACGAGTAATGTGAAATAATACAACTTACTAGCAATTACCTGTGGCCCCTGTCACTAATATCCCTCTCCTCGGCAATAAGATTATTTAAGAGATTAATAAATGATATAGTTGAAGGGTAACGCTCTCTTCGGGCTTCAATTTCGTTCAACTCAAATCTCATATCATAAACCTGTAATATGAAACAATCCATCACACAAAAATCAAAACTGTTCAGCTTCTACTGCAGATGACATTCAGAGAACAAACAGCTTCAGCAATTGAATACTAGTATTTATTAATTTAAGTTGTTACTAATATTTGCTACTTACTATCCTCCATCCATGTTACCTACTTTCTATGCCAATTCCACTAAAAGTAATGGTCCAAGCACTGAAGAAAAACAAGTCAATATTTTTGTTCAGCTGAACTGTATTTAGTGTTCATTAAAAATGGGGAAAGAAAAGGAAAAGAATGATCATAACAGATGTAAAGAAAATAAAGCCTAGTTTAGCTCTCCATATTGGCCATGAACAATTGCAGGTGTGAAGCAGTCACCTGTGTCTCCATTGAACTCCCACCGCTTCCGACATTAGGCCCAACAACTACTGGAAGATCATACTGCTCTAAGTACCTCCAAACTGTATCTTTTATAAGAGGGGTCACGTGGACAAAAGTGCCAATGGCATTACGCAGGGCTCCCTATGAAGACACAGAGTAAAAGGCAATTAGGGGCAACTAATAAACATTGAACACCAGCGACAGAACATTACCCAGTTAAAGGTGAGGAAGGAAATAATAAAGCAACAAAAACGAAGACCAACCTTAAGATAAGGAGGTACATTCTCATAACTAAGCAGCTTGAATAATGGCTCAATATCAGGAAACCAGTTCTTCCGCTCAACTGGATTGCCATTTTTAACAACCTGAATGCAGAGGCAAATAAATAATAAACTGGTTAATCATTCCTTTGTGCGCCCGCACACACACACACACACACACAAACAAAACAAAACAAAAAAGAATGACACTGATCTAGGGTTTCCTATAAAATTGGGGGACTGTATGTACAAAATACATTCAGTCAGATAGCCAGATAATTTTGTAGTTATCGACTATTAATCTTAATGACAAGGTTTATGATTCATGGCACTACACTTTAAACTCTAGGGGTGGGGGTTGGGGCACCTCCAACTTGAGGAAAATTTTAGAGTATCCATCTCTATGATGCAGTCTGTAGAACTTGTAGTAGACTGGTGGCATATATGCATATTTATATTAAAGCCTTAATTTGTAAACCTGATGAAGAAAACTAAAAACATATTGACTTCAAAGCGACATTCTCAAGGCATAACTTCCACTAACTCGGTTTCAGTCTTCCTCATGCTCTTGTAGAAATGACCAAGTTCATAAATTAGACAAAAGCATCTAGAAGCCTGTGTCTTACACAGGAAAATGGGGGGCGTTATGGTCCTATAACAAACCAGTGACACTTTAACCAACCTGCCAGTCTTCTACATTCACACAGGAAAATGGGGGGCGTTATGGTCCTATAACAAACCAGTGACACTTTAACCAACTTGCCAGTCTTCTACATTTAAACAGACTACTTTTTTTTTTTTTTTTTTTGGGGGGGGGGGGGGGGGGATTTTGTGTTTATCCCGACTCATGAGGTATGATACAAAGATCTCTTGATTGATGCCCACTAAAGTGGCACTTCAAAAACAATGGTAAAATGAAATTGTCAGTATCATCATATTTCCAGCAGGAAACAAATGATAGATGCACAGTCACATATGATATACAATTGCTATATCTAATTCTTAATAACAACAAGCAAACATACAAAGATGAAATATTACGGCACTTGCAATTCGAACTAATTTCTTGAAGACAATAGAAGCTTATATATAGCAAAGACAGAACACAGACAGGAATTTATTTAAACTTCTTGTTCCTTCACCTTTGTAAGACAATCAAATATGCTACCAGCACTTTTGCATCTCCTTCCTGGAACTCCGGTAATACAGCTCCAGGACTCTGAAGTGCCTGTTTGAACTTCTCCTCATCAATAGACAAGCAATCAAACAATGTACTCCATCCGATAGAGCGAAAAGTTTTTCCTTGAAGCAGCTCAAAAATTTTTGAAGCACCCTCTGGGTTACAAGCCTAATTCAGAGCAGCAAGATTATACATTATTAGTGAAACTGACAACTTTGTACACATTCTATAACATTTCAGTTATTGACATACAGTAGTGACTTCACATACCAGAGTATTCAGCATTTTCAAGAATGCCACGAGTGTTTGAGTATTAGTATGATCCTCGCCAGAAAACTTCACAAATGTCCATATAACATCATTACCGGACAACAGTTCAGGAATTTTCTGAAGAAGGGAACACAATAGTTAGAAACATATATCTTGCTTCTGTATTTAATTTACACCATAACAAGTCAATAGAATTATCCATAAAAAGGACTCAACTTACACACAGGACATATGGCGGGAAGAAAATATATAGCATATCACAATTGACAAATGTAAGGCTGAGAAACATTGGAGGCAGCTTACTTAGAAACATATTGGTAGAGTTACGGATCTCATCAAGCCAGTAATATGCAAAATATAGCTACAGCTATAACTAGAGTTACTTAGTTTCTGCACTTATAGCTAAGGTGGATTTTTGTGCCACATGATGCTGAGTTGTGTAACAAAATGATAGCAAATCAAGATTAATGATTTGACAGTCAAGTATGTACAGTCACATTATTCAAAACTTAACTTTCTCTGTGGGTATATAGGTGAGGGGGGTGAGGCCTCAAAACTAAATAACAAGTTTTGAGCCAGAAGCTTAGTATGTCCTATCAATCTTCAGGTGATTACAAAGGACTATAATCAAGTATGAGCAACACACCAAATAATTACAGGATTAAGACGTGCTGACCTGATAAATCTCACTCACAAACTCTAAGAGAGAGACAAAAAGCTGTGTTGGCATCTCACTAGTTCCGTTAGGATGCCTATTGCCTTCAATCAGCTGATTTTGAGCGCTGGAAGTGTGATATGGACTTAGCAGAGTCATAGCTTTCTCTTTGGTTTCTTTTACCTGTCAAAATGTATTTGAAACACAAAAATTTATTAAGCATAAACTAGAATTAAATGCAGGAATTCAACAATTAATAGAAGCAACTACAACACTCAACAAAAAATAAATGAATAAATAAAATTAGTAGTAGTAGTAGCAGCAGCAGCAATAATAATATTAATAAAATATCTACATCGATTACCTATTTGCAAAATTCTAGATTGGGTCATCCTGAAAGGTTTCAGATGTTGCTATTTGCACCAAACGTGATTCAGTTTCCACTATGTGACTAAAATAGTGATATTGTACCTTCTATTGCATATCATCATATGTCACAACACAGATAATATTACATACCCGGTAATTCTCCCCCCCCCCCCCATGTTACTTTAAAGGAGGATTTCTTATAAATCATAAAATGCGCTCGTATCTCCTTTCTCCAGGTGAAACTATTAAAAATCCGGCTCAGTAACAGTGGCCAAAGAGGCGAGGACTATCTTTTTTTGTCCTTTGATCATAATTATTGAACTTGATTAGGCAATAAACTTATTCAAGAAAATAAGGTGCTTCATGTCCTAGGCATCAATGGAATTTCCATTTACCAAACTACATAAATAGAACAAGAATGGTCCACGGATTGACTTCATTTAAGAAAGCAGGTCAGTTTCAAAATTACATGTCCTGTTCATTACTTTGATACCTAGCACAAAAAGAGTTTCTACATCTTTTCCATGTTAACTAACTAACCTTCTAACAAAACATTAGCTGAACGTACCTTGTCTCTGGCAAGTGGGTGAGACAGAAAGCATGTGATTTGCTTGTGGAGATATGCATTGTACATGTAGATCATGTCCTCATCATCGTTCTGCATAATATACAACAGTGATTACAAGCTCACAAGCACGATAGGATGCATAAAAGAAAAAATTAAGGCGCAAACATAAATCCCATCTTGGCTTTTATCAACAACAACAAACATTAATTAAACTCTTGAGATATTATGCATTGTAAACTAGTCTTGTATTCACTTCAAGGGGAAACAGATCACAAGGATCATAAACATTGGCAATAAGTCCATACTGTATTTAACAAATCATGCAAAACAAAGACAAATTATCACACCTAGCCAGGGAGGCTCTATAAATAAGCATAAAATATAACCAGATATAACAGACTCTAACACCAACCTGATAGGCTTCAGTACGAAGGATCTTATCCAGCCAAAACTGGAAAACATTGTTGGTGAAAATCACTTCTAAGCACGAGAAAATGTTTTTCATGTCTTCAGACTGTGCGCTAGCACTGATATTGTTTCCATCTTCTCCATCTACTATCAAGATCAGATGTACGGCCCATGCAAGCCTAACACAATTGACAAAGCCTTCAACTGTAGGATCACTTCCAGAAACCATCAACTGGGGGTTGCAGGATGCTTTGTATTAGGTTCATAACTGTGAAAAATGGCAACTGTAAATTATATGCATTTATCTTACAATCTCCTGAAATTCACGTCTAAAAGATGTGTCGTGAGACAATGTAGGGACTTTATCAGGTGATGTGCTCAATGCATCTGATATGAGAACAATCACAAGAGAGAAGAGAAGGCTAAAGGTAATCTGCATGAAAATAAGCACTTCGTTAGATCAGTAAAGAAGTCATAATTAGAGGAGGTGTAGAACACCTTTAGAGGCACCATTAAGAGTATGCTAACATGTGGTGGTAGCCGGGGGGATCTCAAATCCTATTATTAAGATAATACAAAAAATATATAAACCTATGGAAATATAGAAAGAAGCTATTGCAGGACCATTACACACACACACACAAAAAAAAAAAATAAATAAATAAATAAATAAAAAAAATAAAAAATAAATAATAATAATAATATAATAATAATAATAATAATAATAATAATAATAATAATAATAATAATAATAATAATAATAATAATAATAATAATAATAATAATAATAGCAACATTTAAACTGGAATGTTTGCCAAGATAAAATCACGAAATTTAAACAATGCTATGTGCACAAGGGTTTACAACCGAAACAATGGGAAGAGGAAAAATATCTACTTAAGTCTCTGTCTGATATAATTGCTCCAAGAAACTTGGCTAAGTTATTAGAAATATTTATTTAGATAAATTAAAAAAACGGAAAGTAAAGAAGATGCCAAACTTGTTGTGTGTGTGTTTGCATATAGTTAAGGAAATAAGAAATGCTCAATAAACCCTGATCAGTTAATAAGAATCTGGTTCGTAAGAAAATAAACCCAACAGCACAATGGAAGAGAACATCTCCAGACCTGAGGCTTCAAGGGATCGGTGCTCCCACCAAAATCTGCAGCACTGTCTTTCAGAGCTACAAGTATGTCTTTAACATCTTTACGGCCTGCACCAAGCAAAGTTCCATCTGAGATTTCTACCCATGCAGACAGAAATGCTCAAAAATGTTCAATTATCCTCATATGCAGGTTCTTTAAGACAGTTCACATCCCCCAAGCCCTTATTACAGGATATATCCAATATTGTCCATGCTAAATCGTAGGGCCATTAGCAAGATAATACAAAGAAGAAATTTTCAATTATTCTCCAACCCAGGCTCCTTAAGAAAGTTAACATCTCCCAGCCCGTAACACAAGATATATCATATATCCAATATTGCACATGCTAAATCGTAGCAAATTTTTCAACAAACTAAATGTTGAGAAGAGCTACAGACGTTCAGCATGAAGTCAATTGAAAGGAAACGTAAAACTTGTCTGGAGCAGTTCCCTAAACTCTAGGACCAATACCAAGGACACTAAAGGCTACAACAGCAGACCACACATATAATTAACTGGATAAAACTAGTTTTTGGCAGTGATAGTTTATTGACATGGTTATCCAATAATTACTTAACCATAACTGCACATAATATACTATAATCACATCATCACAGAATAAATTATTCAACAACAAAATTCACCAGAAGATGTCTGCTTTGAAGCTTACTTGCACGTCCAATCAAAATAGAAAGTACAAGGCAATGGCCAAGTATTAGGCGTTCCCTTGAGATTACAGCTTTCCTTTCCCCCAAGGCACCCCTCGAGTCGAGAATATAGCGTTCGGAGCTAGGACCGCCCGAGCCCATTGGTTCTTCTCTACTGAGCTCCTAGTTTAAGTAACAACAAATGAAGATTTAAATTAAAATTATTGAAACAAAGAATATTAGAATTACAATAACAATTATGACTAAACTCACAACTTTATTGTAGGAGTAATAAAATATGTTTAAGGAAAGAAAAGAAACAACTATATGCAGTGAGAGATGATGTGAAAACCTTTATGAGGGAAATCAATCGCTGTCTTAGTCCAGAAGCAAGGAGATCTTCCAAATAACATTGAATTTCAGTTACAAGACCAGCATCATGACCCTGGTCAAGAACTACAGCCTGGAAACAACAAAAACAAGAAAACAAAGCACCAAATTATAGGTGTCAACATATACAAAAATATCAATCTTGTCAAGCATGCACGAGGAGAAAACGTACCCGTAATAGCATAAAAATTGCTGTTAGAAGATCTCTTCTCTCAGTATACCAAAGCCCCGCTGCAAGGCGATATATTTCCAAAGGTTCGCGGCCAAGCAATCCCCACTGAAAGACCGGGTGAAAACCATAATGTCAACGAACATAAGGATAATCAATATCTCCAATTCTAACTCTGTTAGCAATTGAAGCAATCTAAAAAACATCCAATTACCTCCTGATTGGTAGAAATGAGCAACCGCACAGAATCAATTTCATTGAGATGGAGATCTTCACTTAACTTCAAAGCCTATATTTTAAAGAATATATCAGAGCATTAGTCTAAAGGCTGAAGGTAAAGGAAGGTAAGGGTAGATGCTAGTTAATTACAGTTGGAAACACCAGAGTAACTTAATAAATTGGTAAACAAAAGAATGCTACTTATATTCCCTCCTCACCAACTAACACATATGCATAGTAAACAATTGCCATGCGCTAAACAAAATACTAAGCAATCGAAGTATGCAAGAGAATTGTCTAAGAGATATTAAATTAACGAGCAGTAGTAGCTCATATGTACACCTTTTCCGGCGTGAGGAAACTCTTATAACATGTATATAAACGTAAAAGAGTGTTTCTCTATAAACAATTCCAGGCAGTCTAGTATGGAAATAATACATGTATGAAATCATCCAATCCTAATTTGGTAATCTAAGCATTTCAGATGACCCTGTGCATATCTAATGTCTAAAATATAGTAGCCATAGCAATGTTTCATCATCATACACAGGTGACTTGAGTTATTTATTAAAAAAAAGAGAGAGAGAGAGAGAGTAATTAGGAGATAGCAACTAACTAACTATTTGAACATCCTGATCATCGAGCGATATTGGCCCAGCACCAGGCAGTCTCACTTCCTTAGACTGGACTTCAGCTTTGTCTGCCGGTCTAGGAGGCTGCAATTTAATTTGCAGAAGAGAGCTTGAGTGAAAAGACACATACATATTGACACATTTACATAATACATGTGAAAAATAATAGTTATGGGAGAATAGAATCTACCGGGTAGGAGAGTAGGGATTTGAGGGCAGGGAGAGAGCTCCGGACGGCGTGAATGAGCTCGATTCTCTGCGTCGGAGATGGCGGAGTCGACCCCAGTAGAGACGATTGGATGATAGATAACAGTTCCTTTGACGAAACCATTGCTATCCGTCCGTCAATGGACAATGGGGGTTGATTGGAGAAGAGAATGTTCAAGGGCGGGAAAGAAAGCCCTAATTCAATCAAAACCCTTGTGCCTAGTTTGGTTTGTGTGTAGTTTGACCATGCATAAGTTGTGGTTAAGTTGTGGTGTACATTTGGTCCAACTTGGTCGTGAGGTAAAACCGGTGTTTTAGATGTATTTGGACTAAATTTCTTGTGCAATCTACACTAATGTTTGGTTTGGAAGTGTATTTGGGTCAACCCACTTATCATCTAGTCAATGTTCAAATATTCACCCTCACTTCTCTCATCCTCACTTGTTTGGTTTGCTCTGTGTGCAATAAACTAGTTGAGATCATTGGAAACTTGTTGACAAATTCCGGCGCAATTCAATTGGCAGTTATAACCAAATAACGATCGCCCCATAAATCATGTTGAACGAAGAAAGTGATTGCATTGCAGGAAAACAAGCTCTCAGGTGAAGTTCTGCCAATTCATCATGATTCCTTCATTCCGGCGGACAATTTTATAAGAGCATAACGCATTGAGTTGGACACAATTTTATAATCTATACCTTGGTTTTAGTACTAGATAGAGATCTGCAAGACTGCAACAAGGATAGTTGCATACTTGCATTGGTAGAACATCAAACCGAGAATCAAAGAGAGGAATAGGCATGCTGGACAAGATGAAACATTTTTTATTCCATCACATATCATAGGAGAAAACAAAGCTGGTAATTTATTCTAGTACAAGTACAGAGAGAATAAGAAATAGGACACCTTAAATTTCAAACTCAAAATTGCACACCATCCTTTTTATACACAAGAGAATGTCATAAATATTTAGTTACATACACACATCTCGTCAATACACTTTAGAAGACGAGATTAACTACTTGGAATTTCAATTACAATTTGATTATAGCCCATCAAAGGGATCATGTGTATTTAGATGGTGAGAAATAGTGAACAATACTAGACCCCGTTTTTCAGTATTAACCTTCTTCTGTGGCTGAAGCCAACCACGTACCTCCGCTTGAATTTCACTTGGTAATTCATTTAAGACAGCCGGGTCAATCTCATCGCTCTTGTATATCCATTCACCATTTCTGGATTCTTGTCCTGAGTTGCTTTGCTTGCGGAAACTACTCCCGCGGGTAAAGGATGTTGCTTTTGCTTCTCCACTGCACACATTACCGGAAATTTTTAATAACAATGCTTAGTGTTGAGGTAATCTCTTCTAGAATTTGAGGAACACATGAAATGGTTGGCTGGTTGCTTGTTTTCCTTGTATAGAGTAAACTTATGTTTTCCTGCTTTTCCAACACCTATCTGGATGCATGTACCAATCAGAAAGATTGTATCCTATGCTCAGACCCCCTTTATGCCGTAACCAGAACCAAAGATTCAATTTTATTTTATCAACAATATCAGAACTTGATGCCACCATATTACAGAAAATAACAGCATTCGGAGCTTTCCATAAGCCCCAAAGAGTTCCTTGAGAAACAGCCATCCAAAGTCTACTATCCAAAGAGCACAGAATCGGATGATTACAGTTAATAAGATCCACCAAAGACGAAAAAACAGGGTGAGAGATACCGAACCACAGTGCCACCGAATCCGAAACATTCCCCGCCACACAGCACGTTTTATCAACACTTACAAAACACTGCCACAACATTTTTTATTGGTCTTTAATATCAGCAAATTTGTATACTAACAAAACCCACATCATCAGGACAAGTGAGAATGACTGCATATTAGATTTGTTCTAAGATTCAATGTCTTAAAATTTATTTAAAACCTCCAATGCTATTTATCAGGAGGACAGTACATAACCCATCAAGAAATTTAACAACAATACAATTATTAACATGAATGCAAATATATGTACGATACAATTAATTAATGCAACTCTAACTCAAACAAATAATGAATCCAGCAACAATTTTGACATCAATTTAATGAACTTCATACACAATTACTTATTTACCTTCACCAAATTGACAGAGGAAAACAAGAAAACACCCACTGCCTCGCTCTCAATTCCAGTACAGTATCCAAACCCTACGACCAAAATGACGAGCAGAAAAACGCAGCTCAGTACAATTAACAGAGGATACATACTAATCGGCCTACCACAACACCCAAGATGGGATTCAGACCAAGAAATATGAAAAAAAGAAAAACGACATGGAATCTGGATTTCATGAGAAAAATTCGAATTACCTCACAAGCGCGAAGATGGAAGAAACCTAGATTTGTGTCCAATTTGGGGCTGCTTGAGCTTTTCATATGACGAAGACAGGGTAAATTGGTCATTAGTGAAGCCGATTCCTCCATGGCCGTTTCTGCAGCTGGAACTAAGCTGATAGTAATTCAATACTCAACCATAATCGAAAAGGAAAAGATAGAAAGAAAGAGGAAGGAATTCCGATTCAGATTCCAAATTATCAGACGAGCTCACCAGCCAGACGACAAGAACGGCAGATTTTCGCCGGCTCCCAACTTTCCCAAACGTAGAAGGTAGTTTAGATGATTTTGCGTTTTTCTTTTTTCTTTATAGTGGCAATTCTGTAATTGTTAGGCCAAAAATATGTGCACTTGATCATGCACATTTTTCATACATCAGGGAGGCATGTATGAAAAAGAGGTGTTTCGGGGCTTCGAAATGCACGGTCCAATTTTTCCGGCCCAACCAATCTAGCCAGATCACACATCCTTAAAACCGGACGCCCTGTTTGGTTGGGGTGTATTTGCACGAAAAACGGTGTGTTTTGGGTGCAGTTTGACCAAAATACACCCAACCAAACAGGGCATTGAGCTATGTCGAGGGACTTAAATTATAAAAGTACGAATAAGTTCACATGTGCAATGCCATACTATTCCAGTTTGAAAGTATAATAACATTTTGCAAGGATTTTTTGTGAAGATGAAAAACTCCCTAGTGTTGTAGCCGAGCGACAAGCTGAGACACCTCGTAACCAAGTGATCACGGGTCGATCCTCGAAATGGATGATTATCTGCTCTGCATAGAGATTATTGAAATGAGGTTGATCAGAAATTTATTAATACAAATTTGTAGGCCAAACATTGTAATTGTAATAGTATCTCAAAAAGAAAAAAAAAAAAAGAACTCCCTGACCAATTATATAGTACATGTTTTGAAGTTGAAAAAAAAAAAGGGAAAAGAACTCTTATATATGGAGAAGAAGAAAAGTGTTGGATTACACATAAAAATCGACTCAATTAATGTGTCTTGTTTGAGGATAAAAAAGGACAATTTCATGCATAATTTATATTCGATCATGCTTCTGACATGATAGGAAACATGGAGGAAATTTACACATACAAGTCGATATCACTTACAAAGGAGCTAACTCGCTAGTAATATTGTTTCGAAGACTATAGATATCAAACCTAATTAGGTAGGGAAGCAATGAACAGATGTTTTGAAAACTTTTGAAAACTAATTTACAATGTTTTATATGATACGAGTATGAGATACTACTATGCACCACCATGGCTTAATATTATTTTAGATAAAAAAAAAGATTCTAATACTTTTATTTTATTCAGAATGTAACTCGAATTTTAATCGTTTTATGAATACTTAGCTTTAAACAAAAAAAAAAAAAAGTGTAGAAATACACCTAATTCGAGAATCCAACGCTCATATCGAAGAATTTCTAAAAACTTGAGGGGCGAATTTCATAAACTTAATTATCTTTAGCGCGGCTATTTCTAAAACCCTGAAGCGCAACTCATAAATTGGAAAAATCTCGTCGTTTGGGTCTCTCACACTCAGCCCAGCCAGCTCCTTCCATCCGCCGCCGGAAAATCCTCCACCGGCGATTTTCTTAATTCGATTTCTCCGAGCTGTGTCTGTATCTGTGGTTTTCTGGAAGATAAGAGAAGATGAAGCTCGACGTTAATGCTCTGAGGTTTCTCTCCAAAGATGACTTTAGGGTTCTCACTGCCGTCGAGATGGGCATGCGCAACGTACGCTCAACTCTGTTTTGTTTTGTCTGTCTCTTTATGTTATACTCCTTTTCTAATTGAAATTGATTGATTCATATTTTTTTTATTATTATATTTTTTTCAGCATGAAATTGTGCCCAAGGAATTGATTGGGAGAATAGCTTGCCTCAAGTGAGTTTTTTATTATTATTATCATTATTATTATTATTTGTATATTGAATTCCGATAGGTTATCTTCGTTTGAAAAATCATTTGTGATTCAATTAAGATTTGATTAGTTGTTTTTTATATTATATAAATAAATAATATATGATTAGTTCAATTCAGTTCATACATTTATGTTTTCGTTACATTCGGACGAAGATAGCATAGCCTTACTGTTTTAACTTTATGATATGTGAATTGATATATGCAGGCATGGAGGCGCATATAAAGTGTTGCAAACTTTGCTAAAGAATAAGCTTGTGCATCATGACTCTTCAAAATGTTAGCATCCTTGTTCTCATTGTGTTATTTATTCCAAATTAAACGATTAATTTGCCTGTACTATTCAGAATGATGATACTTGTTTTGTTCCTGTTCATTATTTATTCATGTATTGTTTTGTTTATATAGATGATGGTTACAGGCTCACGTACTTGGGTTATGATTTTCTCGCAATTAAGACACTGGTTAATCGAGGAGTGTTTGCTTCTGTTGGTCGTCAAATTGGTGTTGGGAAAGAGTCTGGTACGATTAGCTTGGTGCTTTTTCAACTTCTGCTTTAGCCGTGGTTTGAAATTCATGATTTGCTTCTGTTTTTTTTGTAGATATATTCGAGGTTGCTACGGAAGATGGTACTGTTCTTGCCATGAAGCTACATAGGCTTGGCAGGACTTCTTTCAGGGCAGTCAAGTCTAAGCGTGATTATTTAAGGCATCGTAATAGCTTTAGCTGGCTGTACTTGTCGCGACTTGCTGCACTTAAAGAATATGCCTTTATGAAGGTATGTTTAGATTCTCACTCTGATCACTTTTCCGGCGTATGTGCCAATTCAGTTCATACTTTCTGCTGAAGGCACTGCTGTTTACCTCATTTTTTTTATTTGTTTGTTTCTGAATAGGCCTTGGGCGAACATGGTTTTCCTGTACCAGATGCTGTGGATTGTAATCGGCATTGTGTCATCATGTCACTTATCCCTGGTTATCCACTGTATGTATTGACTGTTAAATGCCATCTCTGCAGACTAACCAGGATACTTTTTGAAAGTTAAATTGGTAAAATTCCAGGAATCGAGTGGGGTCTTCCATCTGAACCAAAACAGTTACTAGCATACTAAATTGTCTAAACAAATAACCAGAGAAGCTGCAATGGTCCTGCAACCGGGACTCCTCTGCAGCTGTTATATTTTTCTCTTAAATAACTATGAAAACATACTTTCTTTTTTCTCTCTTCTCTGGGTGTTTGGGGGGTGGGGGGGTGATATTTATACACTGGCCATACATAGAGCCTGGGATGAATTCACAATGCACCATGTCCTCTGCCAATTAGGTGCCAGACATGGCTACTTTTTGTTTACCTACCTTCTCATCAAAATGTCATGTATTATTAATCTTCTTCTCCAGTTATTTCTGTTGTGAATCAGTGTTGGTAGTCAAATAACTGCTATTTCTTTGCTGTTGTTTGTTACAGCGTGCAGGTTAAGGAATTACAGAACCCAGACACTGTATTTGATAAAATCCTTGGTCTCGTTATCCGCTTGGCCGAACATGGACTGATTCACTGTGATTTTAATGAATTCAATATTATGGTATGCTGCTGGATGATTTCACTAGCACATTCAAGTTCTATTTAGGCCATTATCATTTCAGATTCATTGTTTCTAATCCCTTTTGCAATGTGACTGCTCTCTTCACATTTTCATTAAACTTGATTATGATAGTATTTTCATCAAAGATTGTCATTCCAGTTTGATCTGATAGCCTCTCTGCTGTCTTTGTAGATTGATGATGATGAGAAGGTCACTATGATTGATTTTCCACAAATGGTTTCTGTATCTCATCGAAATGCAAAAATGTAGGATACTGTTACCTATATTACCTGACACGTTTTTCTACACAGCGTTTATATACCATTTTATAATACTTTTTAAACTAATTTCAGGTATTTTGATCGTGATGTGGAATGCATCTTTAAGTTTTTCAGGAAAAGGTCAGTCGATTATTCCCAGAAAAAAGTGTTATGTAAAATCTAGTGGATGGAGTATGTCTATGCTACAAACCACCGGGCCTTTTTGGCATTTGGCCAAGGGGGCTCTCTTTTGTCCTTTCCCTTCCATTTATATTCTTACTGCATGAGCCCTGTCATTCTATTGTTGTGCTGCTTATTATGTGTTTGCTTACTTTTAGGTTCAACCTTTCTTCCCATGAAGATGAAGTTGAATCCGATGATTCAGAGGGACCTTCTGAAGGAATTTGGAGGCCTGAGTTCGCTGACGTAACAATAGTTTCGGGTTTCCTGGACAAGGAACTTGAAGCAAGTGGTTTTACTAGGAAGGATAGGGATGATATAGAGAAGGTACAAGTTTGTAATTATCATCTCATAGAAATTATAGGCTTGTCGATATTACCAGAGTCTACAAAGTTTAAATCTCAGTCCTTTTTTTGGCATACAATTCTCCAAACTCCTGAAACAAGCCAAGGGCATAGGGAGAAAAGAACAAAAATAATAATAATAATAAAAATAAAAATAAAAAATAAAAAATTCGTTGCTGTGACCTAGCTGGTCAATCCTAGCTTCTTAATGGTTTTGCCTTACCTGTATGTTCTAAATCCTATGTCGATGATTATGAATTTCTGGTGGTCCTGTAGCCTGTCGCTCTAGTGCTATTTAATACCGGCCAAGTCTTAGGTCTATTGATATCAAAATTTGCATGTCCAATGCCTACTTTTTTGATATAGCACAAATTATACTCTTTGTGATGACATCAATTTTGTACTTTGTGCACAGTATATAGAGACGGAGGGTCAGAAAGAATCCGATTCTGATAGTGAAGGATCTGAAGATGAAAACGATGATATTTGTGGTGAGTCAGACGAAGCAAGTCTCAAGAATTTCGAGTCCCTGAGCTTAGTTAGCAAGGTAATTAGCCTTTCAGTTTGTACTGCCTGTGGATTTAGAACGTAGCCTCCCTCTTTTGGCTAACATCTAGGAGATGTGTGGGTGTTTACTGATAATGAGCTCGTCTGTTAAATGGTCATGATTTATTTCAGAACTTTTATTCTTCATAAAGTATTATGAGCAAAGTTACAATATTTCCTCGCAAGTAACATTGTGCTTGCAGGATGGAGATAATCTACCTGAAGATATATCTGGGGACTATAGTCAAACTGAGCCTGAGCCCCTGGTAGATAGACATGCCGAGCATAGTAATGATGAAGTGGAGGGTGATGCACAAGCTGAGAGTGGTCATTCTTCTGGAGAAGAAAGTCACATTGACTATAATGATCCTGAACTTGAAAAGCGACTCATTAAACAACGGAAAAATGCAATTAAATCAGCACGTGGAAGGAGGAAGGCACCAACCACAAGAAACACCTACAAAGATAAAGGTGGGAAGTCTTCTAATAGTTCCAAGGTTCAAAAACAATTCAGTGACTGGTGATCAGATGTACAAAGCAACAGGTAGCGTGATGGTGTTGGAGCCTGTTACTGAATTTTATTTTGTGGTTAATTTAAGGGCTCACCCTTATTTAAACACAAAAGAAGAGCTTAGCATTGTAACGAGAAGCAAATCTTCATATGCGTCGTGTTCCAGTGGCGCAGAGCAATATAATTATAGCCATAGACATTCCATGTAATATTTGATTATTTTCACAGATGTTTTATTTTTACAGTGGACGAATACTTATGATACATTTTCTCAATTTGTGATTGATGTTTTCTAAATGTTTGAGCTCTTAAGCACTCCCTATATTGTACAAATACATCTTCATGCTCCACGTTTGAAAAATGAAAATCTTTCAATACAGGTATGCCCTAGGAAGGGCGTTCTATTTCTAGGCTGCTGTGAGGCGCCGCTCTCGACTGCTCATGGTGGATTTGAACATTAGACTCTATATGGGCAACCCTGTTAGCTCCGGCAGCATTTTTCTTGTTCCTCTTTGCATTTTGAGCCCAACCAGTGAGCTTCACTTGTATATGGTCCTCAAAGATAGCTCTATTAAATGAGCTTCCCATCTTCAATAACAGACAGGAAAAATGAATTTAGCTCATTCCATAAAGAACAAGGTATCTGTCTGTCTAAAGATGATTTACCTGTGCAACCAGTGCATATAGTGGCAGGGTACTATAACTGCAAACAAACTGCACAAAGACCCTATAGGAGTGAAACAAACATACAAATCATTATTTTTTCTGGTATATATTTCTAGGACACAGAGATTGAGGTAATACGTACCCTATGACAAGTCGGGGGATGATATAAGCAACTGATCCCATGATGCATGAGTTAAATTTGAACAGAACCTGCATTTATGACAGACTGTTACGCGTTTAAGCTATTTCAGACCACTCGGGTGTGATGAATGATGATTCCCTTACCAGCATCCAGAAGAAGACTGCAATCTCAAAGGCATTCTGAAACAGGATTATGTGAATCAGAACGAGGACAAGGCGAGGTTTGTTGAACCAGAAGTGGTAATCTGAAGGCCTAACCACCAGTGCCCCTTCGACAGCTACATGCCTCTGGGCTACCTCTTGTGCCAGTTCAAAGATGATGTGCTCAAGTTTAGTACCAACAGCAAGCAAAAGCTGTCACATGACAGATACATTGTTTCAGTATAAATTTCGATTTGCATGCATTAACTGGAGAAAGACGAGGAGTAGGTTCGTTTACTATCAAGGGGATGAATGATATCCAGAAATATGCATGCCAACCTGCAAAAAAATGTACTCAACTTATATTTACTGAATCATCTAATACAATGGGTTGCTCGCAGTGACAGATATCTTTCGAATCAACCACTGAAAGAGGGGACGATATGCATTTGAATGAGGACTAGTGAAAGATTGAAAATCGATAAAAGATTCAAGTTACAATCAGATATCTCACCGTGAACATTCAGCACAGGAAAACGACGACAAACATCCATAGGTACCAACTGCAAGTGAATACAATATCATAAGTTCGTGCACATTTTCCTGTAATGTTAGTAGTTTCAAGAATAGATGAACCAGATAAACATATTATGTATAAACACCTGATTCCCACGACTTTCTTGAAGTCGGTCTCAAAAGCTCGTACCATGTATTCATAAAAGTTGAACGTGGATTATCCCTGTAATGATTCTGGAAAGTAACAGCAGTGTGAGACTGAGCTATTATGGTCTGCTGCAAGTACATAATTTCAAGTTAACCTACCGTGATGAAGCCAAGTCGGAGAGTGGTGTAATCTGACTGATTGACAGATCCATAAAACTGCTTAAAGAAGGCATGCTGGGAATATGCAAAAAGGATACGCAAACAAGATCAGTACAACTTGCTAGCATATCGATCGAATCAAATTCATGACAATTGACAACTATAACTCACCAACCAACTCAATAGTGCTGAATCTTTTCCAATCCCTCGAAACCTTGACTTGATAAAAGTATGATCACGGACATAGGTCACTCTCGGTTGACTACCTTCTTCAGGATCATTCCCCTTTTCCTGAACAGAATCTTCCCATTGCTTCCATTGACGTATCTGCGAGAAGTTTTATGAGTAAAATTGGAAAACTTATAGTGTTCTAGTCACAAACTATGCTATTTTAGTACCTGTAAGCTTCCAAAGAGAATTGTTAGAGCAGTGAAGATGACATGAACAACAGCTAGCACGAATATGAAAATGTGTAAATCATGCAATGCTTCCAGCGATAGCAATGGTGCCTTATCCTGCTCACAAATGAATATCATCAAACATGTATACTAGAACCTGTCTTGGGAACCAGTTTCTAGATCAGAAGTGTTTGCAGAGAAAAAAAAAGTAAGCCGGAACGTGCCAAATCGTTACGATTGTTTCAAGTCAAGCAACTCAAGACTAGACTACTGCCATATATACTATAAACAAGAACACGAAAACGGGATATTAATCACTTTCTTCTGAATTTAAGAAGTTTCTCAAAATTTGGGAATAAGTATTAGTTTTGCCTGATCCAATATAAGTTACAAATAACACGTGATTATATTCGTAAAAAAAATTCGTCAATCAAGTGGAAAGATCAGAAACAGAAACCTGTTTGGCACAATGACCAGTAGATGCTTCTGCAAGAAGGCGGCGTGTGCCAGGAATAAAGAAGAAAAAAGGCCACTGGTCTGGAAGTGCTCCGTGGTGGCTACGTGTTCATCATTCTCCGCCTCTTTGTTGCAAGGTAACCAGTCATCAGTCAAGTGTTTGGGGATGCAAATGCTAGTTATTCTGGTCTGGAAAACAGTCAGCAGCAGAGATATAAATCCCAGCAACATCAACTCTGCATCATTGAAAACCTCATCAAATATCCAATACTGCACAAAAACATTCAACTATATGGTACATGTATAAATCTTAACAAAATATACTAGCCTTCTTTGATCTTCAACAAGGCTGCCAAGAGCGGTTTCTGCTCTTTGTGTTTCAAGAACTGTAAAAATGAACTCTCCATCAGTACTAACATTATATGTAAATCAAACTGGCCTAAAAGATTTGCATGTCCTCACCTTGCCAGCATAGTGAAGGAATCGTTCAGCCCCGAGGGAAATGGCGACTATGACCGTGCAAACGAGCGCCACAACCCACGTCGGAGTGAATTCCAACGACACACCCTCTCCTCCTCCTCCGGCCATCGTTGATCAGTTTTTTCTGTCTACCTTTTTTCTACTGCAAAGATGAAAATAACTTTGACAACATGCAAGTCAATAATTATTACAGATTGAATATCACTAAATCAAATATTTGCATACCTTTTTAGCAGATTGGGACCTGTATATATAGCTGATCAATCCAATGCTGCTAATAATGTGAATGATATTTTCTTCTTCTAACAAGATGCAAAGTGAGACAAAGTTGAGAGTAGTGGAGATTGACTTGTTAATAAATAGAATTAGAATTAGCTATTGCAGTCTTTAATAAATACTAATATCAAGAATGATGCAGACTAATGCACATGCTGTGAAGATTAATTCTGCAGTTAAATTATTTGAAATTTGATGATAGATTTTATAATAATATGTTTGGTTCTACAGTTTGAGAAATATACAGGAATATACATTGTGCCGGTTCTTGAAGCACAACATGTTGGCCGGTCTAGCTTTTACCAGGTCACACACGTTGAGCAATAAGAAACAAACATAAAATCAAGCTCCAACTTAAGTGATTTGTAACGAGGTCGGGCCCTTAAGCTCGAACTTCTCACCAAAATATAAAAATGTATTTAAAAAGTACTATACAGAAAATCCTTATATAATATAAATGGATTACTATAATTAACAACCTTTATCGAGTTTTATTGAGACAGGCTAGCTATACTGCTCTAGGTAAATTAGTACTAGTACGAAACAAAGTTCGAACTCAACTTGATTTTAGGTGATTCCATAAACAGATAGATACCTTATGAACAAATCGAGCCGGAGGTTTAAGAATCACAATATTCATTGACTCTGGACTGGGGACTAAAACTGAGGAAAGTCAGCAAAATAAATAAAATAAGTGTTCAGATTTTCCTATTCAAACAATTAAGTGAGTGTTCAGATTTACCTATTCTGCTGTTTCTTTTTTTAAACAATATCCATCAAATAAACTTAGATTTCATTTCTGCAATTCTCTTCTCATTCCATTTCTCAAAAGTAGATGGAAATTCTCACCTGAGGTGTTTTTTTTAAACAAGGGCATATATTTTTCTCCTAAGTTTTCTTTAGGATACATGCATGCATATCATTAGTGACAGTTTCTCACATCACACATCCAAGAAATTAAGGTATAATTGAATTAACCACTTTCCAGCATAAACACAAGTTAGCAACATCCAACATTTCAATATTTCCAAAATGAGACAATAAAGACCTGTTAACCAAATCATTACCTAGTTAACAGCAGTCACAAGACAAGGCATTCTTTCAGGGCAGTCAAGTCTAAGCGTGATTATTTGAGGCATCGTAATAGCTTTAGCTGGCTGTACTTGTCGCGGCTTGCTGCACTTTAAGAATATGCCTTTATGAAGGTATGCTTAGTTGGATTCTCACTCTGATCAGTGACTGGTCATCAGATGTACGCAACAGGTACCGTGATGGCGATGGAGCCCGTTACTGAATTTTGTCAAGTGGTTAATTTAAGGGCTTAGCATTGTAATGAGAAGCAAATCTTCATGTGTGTCGTGTTTCAATGGCGCAGAGAGATAATTATAGCAATAGACATTCCATATAATTTTTCTCAGATGTTATGGTTTACAGTTGATGAATACTTATGATACATTATCTTTGATTCGAAAAATGAAATTTTTTAGATACAGGTATGCCCCTTAGGAAGCACGTTCTATTTCTAGGCCGCTGTGGTGCACTGCTTTCGACTGCTCATCATCGTTTTGAACAACAGATGGAGACTCTTTACGGACAACCTTGTTAGCTCCGGCAACATTTTTCAGTACATTGTTCCTCTTTGCATTTTGAGCCCAACCTGTGAGCTTCACTTGTATATGGTCCTCAAAGATAGCTCTATTAAATGAGCTTCCCATCTTCAATAACAAACAGGAAAAATGAATTTAGCTGATTCGGGATCATTTCATGCTAGGGAGAAACCTGCACCTACAAGACATATGAAAGTGGACCGCACATATGGGACCCACATATATTTGTCTTATAGTTGCATCAGGTTTCTCCCTAGCATCTCATAAACTGTTGATTCGATAAAGAACAAGATATCTGTGTATTTAAAGATTGTTTATATACCTGTGCAACTAATGCATATAGTGGTAGGGTACTGTAACTGCAAACAAACTGCACAAAGACCCTATAGGAGAGGATCAAACGTACAAGTCACTATGTTTTCTATTCTTCTGCAATATTTCCAGAATACCATACAGAAGAAACATAGATTGAGGTAATACGTACCCTATGACAAGCCGGGGAATGATATAAACAGATCGTCCCATGATACACTGAGTCAAATTTGAACAGCACCTGCATTTATGACAGAATGTTACGCGTTTAAGCTATTCCAGATCACTTGGTTTTGATGAAGAATGATGTAATGATTCCCTTACCAGCATCCAGAAGAACACTGCAATCTCAAAGGCATTCTGAAACAGGATTATGTGAATCAGAACGAGGACAAGGCGAGGTTTGTTGAACCAGAAGTGGTGATCTGAAGGCCTAACCACCAGTTCCCCTTCAACAGCCACATGCCTCTGGGCTACCTCTTGTGCCAGTTCAAAGATGATGTGCTCAAGTTTAGTACCCACAGCAAGCAAAAGCTGTCACATGACAGGTACATTGTTTCAGTAAAAAGTTCTATTTGCAAGCATTAACTGGACAAAGACGAGGAAAAGGTTCGTTTACTATCAAGGGGATGAATGATATCCAGAAATATGCATGCCAACCTGCACCAAAATGTAATCAACTTACATTTACTGAATCATGTCTACACACAACGGGTTGCTGTGCATTTGAATGAGGGATAATGAAAGATTGAAAATCAATAAAAGATTCAAGTGACGATCAGATAAGAGATAACGCACCGTGAACATTTAGCAACAGGAAAACAACGACAAACATCCATAGGTACCAACTGCAAGTGAATACAAATTATCATAAATTCGTGAACGTTTTCCTGTAATGTGACTTGTTTCAAGAACAGATGAACCAGATAAACATATTCTCTTTTTACACCTTATCCCCACGACTTTCTTGAAGTCGGTCTCAAAGCTCGCACCATGTATTTGTAAAAGTTGAACTTCGGATTTTCCCTGTAATGACTCTGGAAAGTAACAATAGTGTGAGACTGAGTTATTTACGGTCTGCTGTCAAGCACATATTTTTACCTACCGTGATGAAGCCAAGTCGGAGAGTGGTGTAATCTGATTTAGTGACAGATCCATAAAACTGCTTAAAGAAGGCATGCTGGAAATGTGGAAAAAGGATACGCAAACAAGATCAGTACAACTTGCTATCATATCGACCTAATCAAATTCATGAGAATATATTAATTACTCACCAACCAACTCAATATTGCTGAATCTTTTCCAGTTCCTAGAAACCTGGACTTGATAAAAGTATGATCGCGGACATAGGTCACTCTCGGTTGACTACCTTCTTCAGGATCATTCCCCTTTTCCTGAATAGAATCTTCCCATTGCTTCCATTGACGTATCTGCGAGGAGTTTTATTATTAGTACAATTGGAAAATGGATACTGTTCTAGTCACAAACTATGCCAGTGAATAGGTAGTTTAGTTACCTGTAAACTTCCAAAGAGAATTGTTAGAGCAGTGAAGATGACATGAACAACAGCTAGCACGAATATGAAAATGTGTAAATCGTGCAATGCTTCCAGCGATAGCAATGGTGCCTTATCCTGCTCACAAATGAATATCATCAAACATGTATACTGGAACCTATCCCGGGAAGCATTTGCAGAGAGAAGTAAATCATAATGTGTCACTAGACTACTACCATATAGTCATATACTCTGAGAAAAACAAGAGCACAGAACTGGGATGTTAATGAACTTCGCCAATTTGGAAATAAGGAGGTTTAGTATCTGCCTGATGCAATAAAAGCTACTAACATTGCAGATTTAGCACAAAATAGAAATAACACGGATTATATTCGTAAATTTTACCCCAATGAAGTAGAAAGATCAGAAACAGAAACCTGTTTGGCACAATGACCAGTAGAAACTTCTGCAAGAAGGCGGCGCGTCCCAGGAATAAAAGAAGAAAAAAGGCCACCAGTCTGAAAGTGCTCCGTATCGTATTCTTCATTCTCTTCCTCTTTATCGCAAGGTAACCAGTCATCAGTAAAGTGTTTGGGGATGCAAATGCTAGTTATTCTGGTCTGGAAACAGTCAGCAGCAGAGATATAAATCCCAGCAACATCAATTCTGCATCATCAAAAGCCTCATCAAGAACATTCAACTATATATAGATGTGTACAACTCTTATATAACAGCTAAATATACTAACCTTCTTTGATCTTCAACAAGGCCTCTGAAAGCGGTTTCTGCCCTTTGCGCTTCAAGAACTGCATCATTCTCATCAACTCTATCATCAGTAACATTATATATGTAAATAAAACTGGCCTAAAAAAATTTGCATGACCTCACCTTGCCAGCATAGTGAAGGAATCGTTCAGCCCCCAAGGAAATGGCGACTATAACCGTGCAAACGAGCGCCACAACCCACGTCGGAGTGAATTCCAACGACACGCCCTCTCCTCCTCCTCCGGCCATTCTTGATCAGTTCAGTTTCTTCTGTCTACCTTCTTCTACTGCAAAAATGAAAATAAATAAATAGTCAAGTCAAAACAGAGGTAAAATAAAAAAAATATCACTAAATTCAATATTTGAATACCTTTTTAGCAGATAGGTGAATACAATGCTAATAACTATAAATATAGGTGAATACAATGCTAATAACTATAAATAAGTTTTTCTTCTTTTAAAAAGAAGATGTAAAGTGAGACAAAGTTGAAGAGTTGTGGAGATTGACTTGTAAATTAATTAGAATTAGCTATCCAATCTTTAATAGTAATATCAAGAAGAGGCAATTTAGCATTAATGAGTAGTAGTAGACTAATAACAGTACATGCTGTGAAGTTGAATTATTTGATTGTGATAGTATATAGTCCAATGATGTGATTTTATATACATAGTGCCGGTTCTTTAAGGACAACATTTTGGTCTGTCTTTAAATTTACCAGGTCACACGCTTTTGGGTTTTGGTAATTACAAGAAGCATGTTTTTTCGCTCAACTGGCAAAAAATGGATGGATTCTGTCCGGCCGTTTTTCTTTGGATTACGATTGAATTCATCCGTGACATTTTGTATTAGATGGTAAGCTTTCAACTAAACCGACCTCTTTTAAGTTTTAACATCTCAAATCTGTAAATCTGTAATGTTCAACAATAGAAGGGATGCCATACTCCCTTCATCCGGATCCAATTCAATGTTCGGCTTTTTTTTATTTTTGAAATTACGATTGAATATTAGGATTCTGTTCGGCCCCTTTTTTCTGCCTTTTGGGTTTATGATTGAATCTGGGGTTGTAGGGTGTCATTTAACATCTCATTTTCATTATGCTCAACCTCTACATCCGGATACATCCAATGCTTCGCATTCAATTTGTTGACTGTTACTTCCTCGGTCCAATTTTAATTTATCTATTTTAAAATTTTTCAATAAATAATTTTTAACTTTGACTATAAATTAATTTTACTATATAGTAATAAAATATTTAACAAATTAGATTATAAAAATGTAGGTATATTATTTCATTAATTATTATGTAATTATAGTTTTAGATTAAATTGTAGTTAAAGTTAAAGGTTATTGACTTGAAAAAAATAGTTAAAATAAATAAATTTAGAGTAGAATAGAGAAAGTATTCCATTACAAATTATTTATAAATTATACTGAGTATGAGATAGAAATATACAAATATTATACTAAAAAGTTCGAATAAATTCAAAGTTAGAATTTCCTATGTGTGCACAAGTTGAATACGGGATGAATACTACTCGATGACAGTAGAAAATATATGATCTTTTATTTCTGTGGACTGGACTGTGGGTCATACTGATACACAGAGTATAGTATTTTAGTATAATTGACCAACAAACATACTCTATACATGTATGCTCAAGGAGAGAATAAAGCACAACGAATCATGATTCAATGATTTCATTATTTGATCGATTGATTGAGGCCTCTTTTTTTTTCTTCCCAGGTCGGAGGGTGAAGTGATACTAATAGTACTGCACGGGTGAGTCGTTTGAGAAACAAGTATAAAGTAGAAGCTGAAACTTATGTAAATTTTCAAGAGGTCGAACCCTCAAACTCTTTACCAAGATATAAAAATATCGCTTGGACCACCTCTCTATTGAGTTTTATTGACACGTGCTATACTTGAGTTTTTATCGACTAAAGTATAAAATAAAGTTAGAAATAAACTTGATTACTTTATTGAACAAAGAACAAACTAACAAGCACAATATTCATTGACTCTGGGGACTAAGTTAAAAAAATTAACTTGGTAATCGTTGACTTGTTGTCCTTGTATCATCCATTTGATCCACGGACCAAACATACTGAGCAAAGTCCGCAGAATCACACGATGTAGATCTTATTCCTACTAAGGCACTAACACAAAGAAGAAATATAAATTAAACAAACAATTAAATAAGTGTTCAGAATTGTTTACCTACTCTGCCTTTTAGTAAAAAAAAATAAATAAATAAAAAAAAAAAAAGAACTTAAGAAATCCATCAAATAAACTTTGATTTCATTTATGAAATTCTGTTCTCATTTCATTTCTCAGGAGTAGGTGGAAAATTCTCCACCTGAGGTTTTTTAAACATGTGCGTATTTTTCTCCCAAGTTTTCTTTAGGATGCATGCAGATCATCAGTGACACTTTTCCACAGCACACAAGAGTCACTTTCCAACAAATTAAGGTATAATTGAACCACTTTTCATCATAAACATGAAGGATAAACAACCTAGCTAGGGCATCTCATAACAACATCCGACACTCCATTGCGTAAATGAGACGATAAAGAGAACTAATGTTAACAAAATCATTACCTAGTTAGCAGTCACAGTACAAGGCGTTCTAATACTTGAATTCACAACATAGTGTCTGATTAGACGACCTGTTTGAGAAAGAACTCGGCCATGGAGTTCCATGGAATGGACATTCTCAGATGGCCTGTGGAAAAGCATAGAAATTGTCATGGTAAGAATAAATGTATAGGATTTACAAGTAAAGTGGAAGCAGAGTATACCTCGAAATGTAATAATCTGATCACCTTCGAACTTCGTTGCTTACTTGATCAACTAGTAATAAAGTTATAAATCATACAACTCGGACTATAGTAAATATATTACTATGATGTAGAAGAGGGGAAAAGAAAAACAAGAGATATTATATGATAAATTAGGAGTTACAAAATTGGTGGGGAAAAGAAGAAAAAGAGGAGGAAACACCAACTCAGATTCCTCATAAACTTTTCCTTCTAATCAATAATCATGACAAAACCTAGTGCTATAACAATAATGATTTCCTTATACAAATACACGCTAGAGATGTCTGTGCCACCATCCTTTCTTCAGGGGCAAGGAAAGTGTTGGACGGGGTGTATAAGGAACTCTTCCAAAAGGATTGTGTATAGCTCATGCATTCAGAGCAGTAGATAAAATACGATCACGCCTGCTTTCAATGAAGTTCTTCCGGAATTGCTCAAATCTTTCTTCCACGATTGCTTCCCTTATCAAGCCGAAAAATCCCAGATAGTGGTGTGTGTTATGACTGAAAATATGTTGGAATGTTAGCATGCTCAGCGGCAAATAGAATGCAAAATGTCGTGAAACCTCATTTTAGAAATGGTTCGTAATGAATGAAGATTTTGTTTAGCACATACATTTCTAGTAGAATTTGGGCCAACATCTCATGAGCGTTAAGCAAATGGTTGATGTATGCCTTGGTATGATTCTGACACGTGTAGCATTTGCAACTTTCATGAATTGGAGTTGTGTCTTTCCTGTATAAAAAATAGAAAATTGTGAGAAACGGCGTCTTTTGAGAACACTAATGTTGTTAGACCTATGCAAGAATTACAAATTTAAAAGCCTACAGCATTAGACCTAATAATTAGTTTGACAATTAGAAACTGGAATGTAGGTAGCTAGTTCCTTTTCTTTTAGTCAAGCACCGAATTGAAGCTTAAGAATTATTCAATCACATAACATATGAAGAAAATCACAGTTTTACAACATAAGTACGAAGCAGATAGCCGGAAGATCATGGTACACATAAAATGTTTACATAAAAATAATGTGGATAACAAGCAGAAATACCAGAGGCACATAAAATAAGTACCTGTATATAGTTGCTTTAAGATTAATCTTTGTGCCATCAGTACTAATATCACTTAGGTGATCATCAGAACCATGCCTCCCAGACTTTACTAAGGGAAACACTAGTGCAAAGCCACCTAGTGTGAGATGGTAAATATACCTGACGGAACAATTTATCAAATCAGATTTTGCCAAACAAGAGGACATCTTGAGGTGTAGGAAAGCTTATGGAATCAGCAGCTTACATGGAGTCAAATAGGTCAATACCTGCAGCTACACCCTGCAAAACTTCTTCTGCATAGAGCAAACAAAATCTTGATGAAAAAGTGAAGATTCTCCGAACATCTAGAAGCTACAACAAGCTATTCTCTTTGGATGAACAATTTAGCACAGACATAGGGGCAGGTGGGCAATGGTAAATAAATAGTAGTACTTCACAAAACAGTTCAATCTTAATATAACAGAAATAAATACATTATTGTCTCATCAAACTGAAACACAGATTTTTCCCAATTTATGTTCCTACAGAGCAAGAAAATACAGTGGAGGTAAAGTTTATTGTCTACCAGGCAGTCCAAGGCCAGATATCTGACGTGGCTTATCTTCTGGTAAACTTTCCTGATATCATGAGATAAGAAGACTATCAGCATATTACACACAGAAACTTATGCAAGTCCCTACGTGGATCAGTGGTGACTATATAAGTATCAGAAAAGTCCTTTTTTCCTATACTTTTGCATTCATTTTTAAGTTTGTATAACAAAAATAGTGATTTAAGAGAGGAATATAAGATGGCAGTGGCGTCCAATAAATAGCGTTCATAATGAATCCCAATTAAAGGGAGCAAGGTCTCTTACACAGATAGCATCGAGAAGTGCAGGGCATTCATCCATGGTCTCCCCAAGGCCAAAGCCACCAATATAGAAACCTGCATCACATTATAATTTCTCCAAGGTAAACAAAGCTACTACTAACCCCGAAAAGTATCCCTCTTATGGCATGATATTTGACATACTAAGACTGGCAGCATGGATCTTAGTGAAACACAAAAGATTAAGTTGGATTCACATGTAAATTCAACATAATTTACTCATCTACTCCAAACAAAATCACTCATCACTAATATGAATATAAGCACCTGAAACATTCCGCTTTGCAACTTCTTGCGCACAAAATCTGCGATCTTCAATCCTAGAGCCTCCCACAATAGACCCAAAAACAGCTCCAGCTGTTTTGGTAGCTAAACTTGATGCAAGACAATCGTCAAGCCATCTAATGGTACGTGCAATAGACGCTCTACTTCTTTTCTCGGAAACCCAAGCAGGAACTTCATCCGCCAAGGTGACCCACATATCCGGCTTCATGGACGAAACCATGTCTACGTACTCTGATGGTTTAATCTAAAAGAACCCACAACAGCACAAAGAGTTATAAGCAAGAGAATTCTTGCTAGTAGCAACAAAGCATTTTGTAAGTGGCAACTGAAACTCACTCGTCGGCGTCCTGCGGTGGTATCAAAAGAAGCCCCATTGTTGTTAGTAGCCTGATAGTTGGGTAAAGACAAAATGGAGTCCCTGGGAACAGCCGTAAAGACATAGTCTTGGTTGAGACCAACCATGGAGCGGAGCCCTCCCATTTCAGCTATAGTTTTGTGAGAAATTCCCTCTATACTGGACAAGAAAAGAAGACATGCATAATCAGTTCACAACTAGTTTCAGACTTTCAGTGAGGCAAAACCACAAACAGGTACTTCCTCCATCTAAATGCTTCCCATATAATTTTGTTTACTTGTTAGACTTATGATTTAACCTCATATTATTTCCAAATCATACCAGAAAAATTATTAACCAAGTTATATTATGAGATTATAATCATTATACTTTCTCACAATATGATTTCATTATTTATTTTTCCGGTATAAATTTGTAAGCAATATGAGATCAAATTGGACCTAAAAAAGACAACATAATCAAATGATAACCTATCTAGTTCAGACTTTCAGTGTGGCAAAATCACAAACAGGTGGTAGGCATACTTAAAATTTAGAAAGAAAGAAACAGTGTTTATGAACAAATGAAAGATATGAATAGAGCTTGAAAAGAGGGAAGAAACATACAAGTGGAGAGGACTGAATTGGAGGAGGCGAGAATCCGGTGCAGGGAGAGAGGAGAGAAGGTCAGGGGAGATGAAGGCGGGAAGGCCTTTACGGGTAGTGAGGAGAAGTGCTGGTGTTTCTAATGAGCAGCTGCCCAACTGGAGCACACCTGTCCTTGCTCCGGCACTGTTGCTCTTCCACGCCGTCAACCTGAACTTCATCTTTTCTCTTCCTCTCTCGCTTCCGTTTGCCGCCGTTGCTGGTTTATATTGCGGGAACTGTTTGATCGTTCGACTGGAATGTTGTTTTAATTCAAAAAATGAAAAATTCGTGGTTTTTATTTTGACCTAATTAATTACTTCAGGGTCGGATTTACGTACACTAGTGTGGGTGCCATTGCCATTGCACCCACAATTTTTTTTCTTTTCTTTACTATATACTATGTAAATAAATTATTTTGCTCCTATAACACTAAAATGTTTGCACCCACATGAATTTATAAGATTTATTTTAAATCTATTGAATTGAATTGATTATAATAATATATATTACTACTTTTAGCGTCAATTTAGGTTTTTTTTTTTTTTTGAAATCAAACTGATTCATAAATAAAACTACTTAAACGTTACAAACATTGTTCCTAATACTTCTACTAAAAGTCTTATTATCCTGATCTATTACATTTTTAATCCACCGTGGGCAAGAGTCCTGCACAAAATAAAAGCATTGATTCGCATCTTCATTTCCAAGTCTTTACGGATCACCAAAAGTTAGCTTGTTTGCTTCTTTTGCGATTGTGTCAGCTACTTGGTTGCATTCTCTATAAATAAATTGGATCTTGACTTCTTCCATTTATTCCATTCTTTTGACCGCTTCCTTCAGCAAAATTTGTTGGATTGGTGTTGCTATCTCTGGACTGCACAAACAGTTTATGAGAACTTTTGAATCTGTTTGTATAATCACCTTTTTTAGGCCTAAGTTTGTGCACATCAATCCCTTGGCTCATACAATTTTTCATACACAACAAAATTCAGAAGAACAAATCAATGCTCTCCTATTTTGTTGGATGGTATGGAAATCTAGAAATGACAAATTCTTCCTTTGGATTTGCATGCATGGGAGACTACCAACAGTTGACAGACTAATTAAGTACAACATTGTACAAAATGATATATGTCAACTGTGTGGAACGCAACAAGAAAGCATGGAACATCTCTTCTTTAGATGTTTTGCTCTTCAGAATATAAGATCATGGATCATTAATCCTGAAGTCTGTAGCTACATCAATCCCTTGGCTCATATAATTTTTCATACACAACAAAATTCAGAAGAACAAATCAATGCTCTCCTATTTTGTTGAATGGTATGGAAATCTAGAAATGACAAAATTTTCAGGGGAAAAACATTGAATAATTATCAGTTTAAGAGGCAACTCTTGGAAATGATAAATCATACAAAAAACAGTATCAACACGAAAATAGTACAAAAAGTAGGTGAAATTCCCTGTAAATGGAACCCACCACCTACCGGATTTCACTGTGTTAATATAGATGGTTCTGTCTTACAAGAACCTGGACAAGCAGGAGATGGATGCATCATAAAAGATGAGAATGAAAAATTTGTTAACGCTGCTGCAATGTTCATGGGAAGAACTGATCACAACACTACGGAATTTTATAGCCTAAAGATTGGCATAAATTTAGGTTAGAGTGGTGAAAAAACATCATTTTCGTTATCATTATTGAAAAATTCATCTATCTTACTAATATTAAGTTAAAATCCATTATTTTAATATGAAATCTTATAATCGATGTATATTAAGAAATATATTTGATTACGAAATTTATCATTACACTATTAAACAGATATTGATTCAATTGATTCCAAACTGCAAATAATTTTATTTAATTCAATATTTGTATGATTTGATTATTAATTATAATTTATTATTTTGAATAATTAATTAATTTATATTTAATATCTTTTAATAATAAGTAACATATATATACGGTATATATTCGCACCCACAATAGAAAATTTCTGGATCCGCCCCTGTCATACAGTCATACTTGAGTATATTTGCATTTTTGTCCAACAAAAAAACCACGTCTTTGCAAGTTGCAACTTGTTCTCTGCCCATAGTGCAGTGAGTTTTAGGCTTTGAAAACCAATCCAATCGAGCATTATCGGACCTTTATTAAGGTTTTTTTACATCCACAAGATTCAAACTCGAGACTTTACTTACATAAACTCAAATATTCCCTTACGACCTTGCTACATGAGACTAATTCAGTCAAGATTGTTCGATACTTCTTGTGTTTTCACCTCGAATTTTGTTCAACAAATCAACAAAAAAAGTGTGTTAATGAGATAACATAAATATTGCTTTACTATTATTATTGTTAATTAAAAGAACTACTTGGTTAAACTTTTTTTATATAAAGAAACTTATAACTACTTGGTTAAACATTTAAATACTAATATACATAACTATTTACAAAATATTTCACTAATGATCCGTTGAAGTGGTAATTAATGATTAATTCACTTAAGATGGAATACGTATATCATGTATTTTGTAAAATGCTTTTCCGTTTCCCGAAAATTGCAGGTACAGTGTAAAATGAACTTGTATCAAAGCTAGATGTTCCATAAGAAAATTATTTAAGCAAGAAAAAATGCAGGATGTATTCATGTCCTGTAAGGGACATAAGAAGAATAACAAGAAAACATCTACTGTATTCTGGATCTACCCATAGTCCCATACCCACCAGTTCAATTGGCTTCTAAGATAAATTATGCTTTTTTGGGTTTCTTTTGCTTCGGCGGAGGAGGAGGGAAAACGAAACGGAACACCCATGCAGCCAGTATTGCTCCAACAAAAGGACAGATCCAGTATACGTAGAACTGCTCCCATGTATAGTGCTTATTGTTCACATATGCCCAGCCAAATGCCTGCACAGATATTACAATGCATGTCAAGCAAAATTATTGGGCAGTTTAACCAGAACACATAGAATCTGAAAACGAAAAGAGCTGTAGGAGTTGTCTGTGCATTCGTACATTATGTAGCAGAAGAAAACATGGCAAGTAATAACTAAAAACACATATCTTTCCTGGAATTAACCATTAAAGAGCAGTCAGTTGTCACAAAGTATTTGTATATTTTGGGAAAGTAAGCATGAGTAATTCCATTCCTGGTTGGCAACATTACCAGTGGATCGTTAAGAATATTTTTGTAAAAGCATGTATTCCAAAGGGTATTGTGGAGTTATAACAAGATTACAAGATCAAATAACTTACACATCCAAGTCCAGTGCAACTTACTTCATGAAGATAGAATGCAATGGATTAACTCGTAGAAATAAACAGTTTGCGGCTAGATGATATTAAACTTTTACATTAGAAAGGAAAGCTCTCTAAAGGAGAAGCTACTGTTAGAAATATAGTCCAAACTCATGACATTTTAGGAAAGACCAAAGAAGGCTGATAACATTAAGTTCGAGACAGGATATATGTGTCGTACAGGCATTATGTGGAAAAACATTGTCAGCCACCATCAAAAGCTGGTAAAGTAATTTGCAACAAGAAAATTACATTATAGTAATTTCAGCTCTTACAGTCCTACTGGCTGAACAAACTCATTAATGCATCACCACGAGTAATACATGTGATCTATTTGATCATATCTGCAATTTTGCATTAACAGATGGCATTTGTAAAATTTAGCCAATATATACCCTCCAAAGTCCAAACTAAAGACAGATAAATGACAGAAATGCTCTCTGAACCTTTTCTTCTTTTTGGTCACATGTTGAGGGTAAAAAAACAAAAGGGTTTTTACCAAATGATCAAACAATTTGGACCTAACTACCAAGTGAATCACCACAAAATATTTTACAATTCCGTCTCATTAGTTACCATTTGGTCTCAATTTTAGATTGATTGGTAAAAAAAAAAAAAAAGTACCCGGGTACTAAAATACAAGTACCGAGTACTAAAACTAATGAGATTCTAAGTGTCGGGTACTACTATTTAAGTACCCGGTACCAAGATTAGGGGCCACTAATTGTTGGGTACTCAAAATCAAGTATTAAGGTACTACAACTAGCGGGGTACTAAAATTCAAGTACCCGAGTACTACAATCAATGAGACTAATATGTAAAAAAATAAAAAAAAAAGTGGTAGTATTCAAATGGTAAAGTATGGAAGCAAATGAGACTAAATGGTCAAAAAACAAAGTGGCCAAAGGCACACCCTTTCACAAAATGTGTACCTTCACAACAGCGACATAGCACAGGCAATCTAATTCAACTCTTAGGTGGGTCTACAGAATTACATTAATCATGTGACTTTTACTTCCCTATTTCCAATTGAATTTGAAATCCTCAAAGCACACGAGATTAGAGACCTGTGTTAGCTGAGCTACTGCTACTTTTAGCACTGAGATGAAAAACGTTGTTTAATGTTCGTTTAGTAATCAAATATAAAGTGATAGACTCTGAGCTCTAGTTTCCAGGAAAAAAGAGAGCATACAGGACAAAGATAACGACACAGTGGAAGTTGGTATATAAGGACATTAATATAGAGAACAGGATCATCAAATCGAAAAGCTTGGAGTTACATATTTTAGATGTAACGGTCAAACTCATAATAAAAGAGTCGGTTGAGGAGCTTGAAAAACATTCCATGACTAGTACAAACATGATAATGCACAACCAATGAACCAAATAACTCTGACATCGCAAAAACAAATCTTCAACGTCAGCATTACAAGTTCAATAGAAATAAATCCCAACCTAGTCGTGTGCACACATCTTGATTTCCAGATGGTGCCCCTATGATACTCAAGTGAATTATGGAACTAGTATTCCAATTTCCATGCAAAATATAATAAAACAACATATCACATGACACATACAATCAAGCACACAGTATAAGATTCAAGCAAAACTAGAACTTAAGAAAGAGATGATTGCTTACGTTGGCAGGGTTCATAGAAGGCCCTGTAAACGTAGAACCTGCAACTACCAATGCAACAGTTGTCATGGCAAGTAACCAATTCTTGATAATTGGGCTGCTAGGTCCCTTGATCACAATAATGAGAACAAGAAATGTGATGATGAACGTCAAAACCCCCTCAGCAATGGCTCCGGTGTGCAAGTCAACCTTCAATGAAGGACCGCCAAGCAAGTGTTTGTACTGTTTTGGCATTACTTCCATGATTGCAATAGCACCACCCACCGCACCAGCTGCCTGTGGTGATCATTATGAACAAATAATTCAGTGTAATGATAATAAAATACAAATAAATGAACTCAATCAGCAGCAGCATTGAACGTCGTGATATGCACTCCGTTCCATATTACATCAGTCTATCAAGTAGATATCAAAGGCCTAACTAAACTGCTACTCAGTTTCAGTGTAATGATAAAATGCAAATAGATGGACTCAATTAGCAGCAACATTAAAATGAATCTCTATGAACAATGAGCTATGTACTTCGTATTTCATCAGTCTGTCAAGTAGATATCAAAGGCCTAATGAAACTGTACCAGTTGCCTGTGGTGGTGATAATTATGAACACATAAATTCAATAAATCGATATAACCATAAAAACAAGTATATAAATGCATAATTAACTAATCAGCAGCCATGAATGAACAGATCTCCATAAAAGTCAAGTACAATTACAAATCAATCTGAAAATAATATCAAAGGCGCAATAATTAAACTGCTTCTCAATTTCACAACCGTTGTACCTGAGCAGGAAACCGAAGAGCAGCGGATAATAGGTCAACGCCGCCCAATCCAGCAGCGTAGAAGGCAGCGGTAGCGGTAGGATTGAAATTGGCACCACCTAGAAGGTCACCGATAAATCCGAAGATAAATAGGAGAAGGAAAATGAGAACAGTAGTGATGAAGAGTGCGGCGAAGTCATGAGCGACGCCGAGAGAAGTAGCGACGACGGTGGTGGCGGCGCCGAGAGATGACGCGCAGAATATCCACATGAAGGTGAGGATGCCGTCGGCGATCGCAGCCTTGATTGCCGACCTCATCTCGGAAGGTAGGTGGCTACTGGTTTATACAGCTCAGTGACTGTGATTTAGTGAGTGAGTTTTTCTTCTTCTTCTTCTAATTCTAATTCTATATGTATGTGAATATGTGATGAGTGACTTGTATCTGATCTAACCAGTAACTACCATGAATCAGAAAAAACGAATACAGTATGGACTATAGATTATTAGTAGTTTATTATGGGTGAAGGAGATTATAAGATAAAAGTTTTTTTTTGAAAAGGGTGAAGATAAAGTTTGTTTGGGAGCTGGTATAATTGGGGAGTTAGGTGGGTTGTTGGTGGAGGCCCGATTCGGATACGATGCAAATGCAAACAAATGCCTGCCTTTTCCACTGATAATAATGACGATAACTGCTGCTGACTAGTACAGTGTTTCAAAAAGTTAAATCGCCGGTTTTATTTGGTGCTAGGCTGGATACGGACATTCGATACGATACGTGGACATGGATTTCAGAATATGACACAATGTGAACGAGTATTGTATTCTTGTTTTATTTTTTTTCTTTTTTGAAGTGTCCTTGTACATGTATTGTATCGAATATGTAGTGTTGTCTTATACTCGTACGTATTATGCAACCTAACTCATTACCACCTCAATTGAGGACGCTCTTTGTTGTTTTCTTTCGTACTGAAGTGACAGAGTCTCAGGTTGGAGATAGCGTTACTATCTTCCCACTTTCTTTTAGCCATAATAAAAACATACAATCATTTTACAAATGGACCATCTACTTCCTTTTTCTTTTATCTTTTTGGCTCCGTAAGGAAAAACTATTAGGCTCTGTTCTCTTCGTCTGAACTGAATTGAACTGAACAAAACTAAATGAAGCTGAGCCAAACTGAATTGAACTGAATGAAGTTGAACTGAACTTATTTGTAGTGTAAAATACTATTAAACATATCTGAACTGAATTTAAAATAATCAATTTTCGGACGAATAAAACAGTTACTAAGAAAGCAGTAAATTACACGGACATATTGTCCTCAACGTCTTTGTGTAGCGAGGAGAATATAGATAGAGTGGGTTTCTCCAAAGGCTTAGTCCATCCATTCCATGTCTTAATTTCGCAAGATGGTATGCCCAGGCAATGCATTTCCACAATATCTTGTAAACTATTAGTATATCATATTTATATTTATGGGTGGTGTTTGGGATATTATTGTCCTTTCTAGTTTACGACTTAGTTCAATTTGTTTACTGATTCAGGAAAACGAAATAGAAGTTGTATGTTTTTTAAGAACTACATT
The DNA here is from genome assembly GCA_028274465.1 of Plantago ovata. Taxonomy (NCBI): domain Eukaryota; kingdom Viridiplantae; phylum Streptophyta; class Magnoliopsida; order Lamiales; family Plantaginaceae; genus Plantago; species Plantago ovata. Next base: position 126,867,228 of record CM051456.1, on the reverse strand, counting down.
GTTTGTTCGTGACTACTGACTATAACTGACATTGTGAAAATTTAAGCACATGGGACGAGATATTTCAATATAAGTGATGAAGCAATGACCGCGCAGTGTAATCTGAAAGGGACAAAAACATTGGAAGGATGGAGGGTGTCATTTGCATGATAAGCTCGATAGGCTTGCTTGAGCCTCTTTTTATACTTGTCTTACTAACAAGTCGAGCCGAGTTGGTGATACTCGATAACCTCAATAACTTTCATAATAATAATATACTACACGTTCGTATTTTTCTTAATTTTATAAGACCCGTAATACTAGTATTATTTATCTTTCTATTTTATCATGACTTAGGCTCAACGAACACGTTCAAGTCCAAAAAGTATGAATTAAAAGTTTTGTAGGGACGTAGGCCTAAATTATTGGCCCAAGTTGATAGGGTATGGGGAAAAAATGAACCCAAAAGGAGAAGTGTTTTAGATCGACCTATACGAACACTCACATTCATAGCCCAGGGCGGGAGAAAAGCAACATTAGTAGCAGAAACCAGAAAATCACTCATTTTTCAAATCTTCACCGACCTAGAATTGCTCGATTGATTTCCTATTGGAGGTACAGCAAAGGGCTCCTGCTCGATACGACTCAGGTCCAAACCCTACTTCCTCTTTATTCAATTCTTCAATTGAGAACTTGGAAATTTCTTTATTGTCGCGAAATTACTTTTTTTTTTTTTTAAATTTTATTTTATATATTGCATTTGGAATTGAATATGTGTTTGCCATTGTGCTGGGGTTTACTGTATTTTCTTTTCTTGAACCGGTAATACGTGAGAGTGAATTAGATGTTATTCTCTTTTTTTTTTTTTTGTGAATGCACTTTGACATTATTGAGTTTATGACTTGTAAAACGCATTGGTGGTGAGGTAATTTGTCTAATTGAACTGTTTCTAAATTCTAACCATGTTTTTATGCTTTATTAGTTTACAAATGGGTGTATGCGTTCAGTTGAGTATATACGACTTTGTGTTCAAGTGTAGTTCCAAAATGTTGAGCTGTTACTGGTAGTTTCATATCCGAGAGTTGCCATATTTTGAGCTTCTTGGTGATGGACTTGTTCAATTAATCTAGTACAAGAAGACTAGACTGGGTTCAACTTCAAGTTACGTGGTAGTTCCATTTCCACACGAAATGTGTTATCATCTGAGAAAGTGAGAAACTGGTTAAGGATTAATATTGCAGCTGTACTTCTTGTATAACAAAATTGCATGAGATATTGTCAGCCAAGTATAGTGGGGTTTCTGAATGGGGTGATATATCCTGGGAACTTTGGGTAAAGAATTTAGCTGGCTTTTTGTTGCTGAACACATAATATTCATTGGTTTAGTACGCCTTGGCCTGATTTGTTATTCACTTGCTACTGTTTTGCTATATGTTTCTAAGCAGATTGGGGTTCCTAGTCTATACTCTAAACCTTTGTTTTTTCATTGTTAAAGCTGAAATTTGAAGAAAGGGAAATGGACGATTGGGAATTAAGCATAGAGGAGATGGATTTTTTGGAAAGAGATGCACTAAGGCAGCTGGCAGAGCGCAAGTCGTCTTCTGTTGCTGCCACCACTAGTCGTGGTCAAATCACCAACGCTGGAACATCTGTGCCATCTTGTCGCTCCCCAGCCAAGCCCGCATTTCTATCAAATACAGCTTTAAGCAATGACAAGGTCATTTTGGTTCTACTCCTTTGATCTTCTTCCTTACAATTCATCTAGCTGCTTTTTTAGGGCTATTTCAGAGGCATACAAAACAATACATAGATACAGATTAGGAACTAACGGTTAGAACCAGGTAACTTAATTAGTGTGAATTGGAAACAGTTTGACTGATTATTCTTGACAACAAATGTACAATTACTTGAGCTTAAACTCAACGACATATACTTTTGTACCATGGCCAATTTAGAAGATGTTAGCAATATCTAAAGACATGATATCTTGAACGTTCTTGAATCTTGATCATGATTCAGTATTATTATGAGCATGATGTGTCATTGGGGATTCAATCATCTTTTCATCTTCTTTCCAGTTTTATCTGTGTGTGGCTTAACAGAGAGAGGATAATCTGTGAGGAATTCCATTGCTTTACAGCTTTACAATTAAGAAATCTCAAGAGTCGAGAGTTAACAAATTTTGAGATGGAATTCAAATTTGTGATTTGGATAAACATGTCTAGCACTTGCAAGTTGACCGCCTAAAATCAATATTGATTGTTAATACTAGAAGATAGCATATAGTTGAAGATTTCTATGTGATTTAGTATTCAATCATTATTTGGGTTTCATCAAACTACGCTCTAGAATTCCTATCCCACTGGCTAGTACCTGGAAACTATCTATAAGTGATCCTCTGTGCTGGACTATGTTTGCTGGAATGATACGTTTTCTTATATGTATATATTTTTTATACCTACTGTGTAATTTCAATTCCAAATCTGCATGCATGGCCGATAGTTTATTCATTCTTCCGATTTGCTGGATAATTATTTATAATTTATTTTTACTGGATGAACAATCTGTATAGCAAGTAAATGCATCCGAGAAGGGAAGGATATTGCCAGTTTCATTGACTCCGCCACAGTCTCTAAGTGAGTTCCTTCTTAATGTTGTTTGTATTCTCTTTTGTTTTTGGCCCTTCTACTTACTCAAAGTATGAGTGCTATGTATTTCTTCCAATGAAGATGTCCCATCAATCAACACTCAGTGAAGATCCAAGTAAAGTTATTTCTACATGCCTGCGGAAAAATTGCTGCAAAATTTCCGTATAACCAGGTCTGCTGTGCTTTTTCTCCTGTATTTCCATTAGATATATAGTGTTCATATATTTTCTCCTAATTATTATCTTCACCTGCAACAGATACTTGTAGACGCTTTCGCAAAATTCCAGGAGCTATTTGGAATAAGGATGAAAGGTGTAATTTACTTTTTTTGTTATTGCATAAAAGATTTTGGGAGTTTGGTTGGTACTTTGATAAACCGAAATAAGTGCTTGTAGGTTACTGCATGCGTTTTGCACTTATTTTTGCAAACAATGAGACATATATCCCATGTAATTAAACATTGTGTACCCTTTCTAGATTGTGGATGTTTCCTCTGTCGTCACTATCTCAAGCTGAAAGTGTTCTCCATGATCTCCCTGGCATACATGTTATGGTAATATTCTCAAACATGGCACATGGTGGTATCCCCCCCCCCCCCCCCACACACACACCCCACCGCCACCACCGCCAACACATCCACTCACCGCTGCCTCCCTTTTCTTGCATGCACGTAAGATTGAATTATAGAGGACTAGATTTATATACTGTTTCATTTTATTCGCATGCTTACATTTGCAGCTTGAGAGCTTAGATCCTCTGGTTAGGCGTGCTATCGATGCTGCCGCTCAACTACCAGATCTTCAAGGTATATATTTGATATTTCATCTTTTCTTAGATTCTTTCTTCTTATAGTTAGTTTGTTAGTTGCCATTATGATATGGGGTGAAACACAAAAACTAATTATTACTATAACAATCATTAATGAGTTTTTTTTTTTTTTTGTTGGGAAGAAGTGTCTTATGCATGCATTAAGGTGGGAGTATTATTACCTACTACTTCTTCCGTCCCAATCGATAGTTTACATTTTCCTTTCTTTTCCGTTCCAATCGATACCTTACATTTTCTTTTTTGGCAACTTTTTCTTACGAGTACTTCAGTATGTGTTCCTCCTCCACATACATATAATACTACCAATCATATCTTATAATACACTCCTAAAATTCCGTGCAAAATGTATAGTATGTAAATTACTCACTGAGACAGAGAAGTAATTATTTGTCAATGATCTTCATTGCAGATAGAGCCAATATCATCTCTAGTATTTCTTTTACAAGTCCTTCCACTAAAAGTGTATTTGATCTTTCACCATCACTTAATATGGAATTTTATTGGTGCTTCTGTTAGCTTGTGGTATGCAAGGACGTAGTATGGTTGCTGTAAACATCAACTGATGGAAACATAGATTTCTTATTTATTTAATATTTCTAGCAATAACGTGACTACCTACAGTGACTATAATGAAAATCTTTCATTAAATTCTTATCGACATATGAATTCATTGCGAACAGTTCAGTTTTGGTTTGAATTTTTTGGTTTTGTTTACTATATTACACAAATTGCAAATGTCTCCTTTACTGTTGAAACATTTAAATGTTCAGCATCTTTCAACAGATCGTTATGGAAAGATTCCCCCTTTTCTTGAATCTAGACTCATGCCTTTCCAACGTGATGGTGTTAGGTATGTTGAGAATAATTTCACTAAATACTTCAATTCACCATGTATTGCGAGTAGAGTACTATTAACATCTAATGAATAGAACATGTTGTTTGGTATCATTTTTGGAGTACTCGTAACTGGGTATATTTCAGATTTGTGTTGCAGCATGGTGGTAGGGTGTTGCTCGCTGATGAAATGGGTCTCGGAAAGACTCTGCAGGTATTGAGCTTCAACGTACTTTATACTTTTTTTTTTATGTTTGTGAAACATTAGAGCGTCATTTGATTTGTTTCAGTTGATCGGAGAAGGAGATCTTAACATCTTGTTGCTCTTTTAGGAAGTTAGTCAAATAATTTTTCTGATTTTTTTGTTAAGTAAATCTTAAGGTGTCCTTAGACCTCTCTCGTTTTTAGAATAATCCTCCTAAATTTCAGAGGTTGTTTTGTTACTAAAACAATTCTCAGAAGATCTGTTTAGTTGTATCACTCTCCCTGGCGTAGGTAATTATGTTTACTTCTGTGAATTTTCTCCGAAGTTACTAAGTTTTTGGTGGTTTTGTTGATAGAAATGTCTAATGAGATTTGTTTAAAAACCAAGATTGATGCTGTTCAAATTTCAAAGATAAGCTACTTTCCTTTCTTTTTCGACGTACTTAATTCTTCTTCTTCTTCTTCTTCTTCTCTTTTTTTTTTTTGGTTTTGTTGATCTGCAGGCTATTGCCGTGGCGTCTTGTTTCCCTGAAGCATGGCCAGTTCTTGTTCTGACTCCATCTTCCTTACGGCTCCAGTGGGCTTCTGTAAGTGATTTAGAATTCCTGGTTTCTGCATGATGTAGAATGCCTTTTTTGCTCGAAAGGTGTCCCCTGTGTATTGTTATTTGGGTTGCTTTTGTGCAGATGATTCAACAGTGGCTGAATATTGACCCGTATGACATACTTGTATGATTTCAATTTCTCTCTTCGTGTGTGTGTGTGTGTGTTTGTGCAATAGAATAGTTAACACCAATTGTGTGGAGGTAAAAGGAGAGAATTGTAATTTTGGTCCTATAGCTGACTATCCTCTATGTTTCTGGTCCTAACCGTGATTTTTTATTTTATTCAATATATTATTATTATTATTATTATTTATTTATTTATTTTTGCATTTTTGATCTCTTAGGGCATTTTTATTTATACACTTAGAGTTTTTATTTATTTATATTTTTTTTTAATAATTGTTCAAAAAAGAAAATTCTATTGATTTATGGATCTTCCATCAAGTTGGGAATTTTTGGTTAAGATTTCATAAAATTTGGGAATTTTTACATCACAAGGGCATGTATGGGTTGGAAATTGGACAAAAAAGCAGCTCGTTCTCACATATTTTGGTGAATTTATTAGCTGCTTTGGGACTGTAATTTCAAAGGATGGTCAGTTATAGGACAAAAAATGCAGTCCTCGCGGTGTATAAATAATTTCATCATATGATTAACTTCCTTATTTTTAATCGTCGTATAAGAGATACCTGATCTTCTAGGCTAAGTGGAAGAAAAGGAGCATTTCATTCATTATGTGAGGTCGCAGTAATTTAGCGATGTCTATACTTTTGATTGAATCAGTACACTGCTAAAGTGAATACTGACACTATTCTGTACTCAAATCCTTAGAAGCTGCTATCATTAGCATGTTTTACAGGATTCTTTACATTTCATGTGATAGATTTACTTGGTATTTTGCCTTGATTCAGGTAGTTTTGTCTCAGACAAGTGGTTCGAACAAAGTTGGATTTAATATCGTGCCTTCAAATACCAAAAGGCCAATTAGTCTTGATGGTGTTTTTAATATCATATCTTATGATATTGTACCCAAAATAAAAGATAAACTTTTGTCTTCAGATTTCAAGGTAACCCACGTAATTCATGATCTATCAAGATAGTTACTCTATATCATGTCTTCTTTAATAATGTCCGTTCATGGTTTACTTCAATTCAGTCTTTACCAAGCATTAAATGTTTGTTTAGGTTGTAATTGCTGATGAATCCCACTACCTAAAGAATAATCAAGCTAAACGAACAGTTGCTACCATTCCCATATTGCAGGTTCTCTCTCTCTCTCTCTCCCCCTGATATACACATACATTTAACATGGAGACTGCCATTTCCTCTAAATATTTACTACTCTATCTCTCCCCTCCCTCCCTTACATACATAATATAACATGGGAGACTGCCATTTCCTCTAAATATTACTTCCTCCGGAAACTTAATAGTTTTACACTTTGTTTTGTTGACTTTTTTTATGTCCGGTTTGACCTCAAAATAATCATAATTGATTACGAAAAAATTAATTTTAAAAGTTATATTATACGAATATAAGAAGTATACTTTTATAATATAATTTTTTAAATTATTTTTTTTCAACGAGTTATTATTAGTTTGAGGTCAAACCGGACATCGAAAAGTCAACAAAAATAAAGTGTAAAACTATAAAGTTTCCGGAGGAAGTACTACTCTCTCTCTCCCCCCCCCCCCTTATATACATATAACATATATAACATGGGAGGCTGCTAAGTCCTCTAAACATTACTACTCTCTCTCGCTCTCTCTATCCCTCTTCCTTATATACATACTATATAACATGGGAGACTGCCATTTCCTCTAAATATTACTACTCTCTCTCTCTCTCTCTCTCTCTCTCTCTCTCTCTCTCTTATAACTCTCTTATAAATATATAACATGGGAGACTACCATTTCCTCTAAATATCACTACTTGAGAATTTATTTATTTGTTTTTTTCGTGCCACTTTCTGATCATAACATATACTCGTATTATATAACATATACTCACCTGCCAAAACTGTGTACATTTGTTGAATCTAGGCTAAGAAATAAAAGAAGCAAATGGTGGGAGTAGCAATCTGTAGGATGTATGTGTCTTATTGATATATCTTTTCAACAATACAGAATATAGAACTATAAATAGACAAGTGCTAGGCACTTTAGTCAAAAGTAAATCATTTTGCTTCACACTTCATGATTCATAACTCATTTATTCACGCAACCCAGTGTTGTTCTAATTGTTTAGTTCAATTTCAGTGTGGTTAGTTTAGGAATATTGGAATCACATTCTAGCATGTTTATCTAGAAAATTCATTCATACATATTGATAAATTTGTCCTGATAAGAAAATGGATCATAACCGGATTATTAATCAAGAGGGAAAGGTATGCAGTAAAAAGGTTCATTTCTCTGAGATGTATCTTTATTACGATCCCTTTTGATGTTAATACATTTGTGTTAGGTTTATTTGTTATTAAAGCAACTTATGTTTTGTCACTCTGTTCGTATGTTATTATGTCTTATATGTTAATATGTTGGTGTGTTTAGAAAGCTGAGTACGTGATCTTACTTAGTGGAACTCCTGCGCTATCACGACCGATCGAATTGTTGAAACAGGTACATTTTCTTACACATTAATATTTGGTTTAAAGTTTTAAACTGAATTAGTGCTTGCTCTTCAAAATTATTTATTCATTGCAGTTGGAAGCTTTGTATCCTGAAGTATATAAAAATTTCCATGAATATGGCGAACGTTACTGCAAGGGTGTAAGTCAACATGTTGTTGGATATTCATAATATATTATCCATTTTTTGACATACTCAAGAAACACATTATTCTTTTTCCAGGGAGTGTTTGGAATATATCAAGGTTCGAGTAACCAGGAAGAGTTGCACAATTTGATGAAAGCTACACTAATGATTCGGAGACTCAAGAAAGATGTCCTTTCTGAGCTTCCTGTGAAACGCAGGCAGCAGGTTCTGCTGCTCTAGCACTCACTTGCATTTTCAGTCTCTAATAATTCTCAGATGATTAAAGTTATGTTGATGAGATAAAACGTATATGTGCCATTTATTGTAATTCTACTCACAGGTTTTCATGGACTTGGGAGAAAGTAAACTGAAGCAGATTAATGCTCTGTTCCTTGAGGTGATACTTTCTGGCTAATGAGAAATATGTTTGTAATTATGTTTTGATGTTTCAGTTCTGTCACTACAGAGGCACAATCAGGATTTTTTTTCCCCACATCCTTTGTTATCTGCACCAGTGACATACTCATTGCGTATTACCATTTGCTATGCACTTCAGTCTACCTTACGCTGGAGTCAGCATTTTACTTTATATTTACTTTATATTTCTACTGACAGATAGTTTGTTGCAGCTTTTCATTGTTACCTTGACTTCTTTTCTTTTTGCCATCATATTCAACCATTGGCGGACTACAGCATACCTATATATCTGTCATTCTGTTGGACATCAAAATATGCTGCTTTCAGGTCTAGGATGTCCAGTATAGTGATGCCTGTTGTAAAAAGTACTACATTAAACAACTTTCGTATATTAAACTATTTGGTAGTAGCTTACTCTGCAATGAGCTGAATTACACTGTTTATAGTTCAGCTCCGTTAGGAGCCTAGAGGTGAAGATTGAAAAAGTTAACGGGAAAAAATGACAAAGCAAAACATTTCCCGCCTTAGTGGTCTAGTCTAGATGTACCAAAAGTAAAGCAAAGATGTTAATAACACTATAACAGCATAGAAATCAGCACTCCAACAAGTTTCAACATCAATACCAAATGCTACACTTTAGGCCCCCTCCTACCTAGATCCTACGTCCCGATTTATGGTATGTGCCAAAATTAAGTATTTCATGTGAAATAAGTCAACTGATTTGTTCCGTTTTCCACCCCTGCAGTTGGAGACAGTAGAAAGAAAAATAAAATCTTGCGAGTCCAAAGAGGAAGTGGATTCACTCACTTTCACAAAGAAGAATCTTATCAGTAAGGTAGGCGTCAGATGAGTGTGCTCTTTATGTTTCTGTACTACTTCTTTGAACTGACATCATAATACCGATACAGTCTTTTGATGTCTAAAGGAATTTTATGTATGCATGCGTATATATTATTTGTACATATTTAAAAAATCATGGGAAGCAGTATGTCACAACTAGCTTTGACTGTGGTAGAGTTTGATTATTCTGATTTCTTGTAGAAGGCTTTTTCATGCCAATCGTTTTCTTTCGAGGCCCACATTTATCGTTTATATACTGTGACAAGTTCATCACAAACCCAAACATAATTCTGGTAGTAAATTTGATTTGATATTTTGAGGAAGATTTGATCAACACGATTGTTCAGTTAGCATCTCTTTGTCAACTGCTTTAGTTAAAAGGTTATTCGATACTCACATTTTCCCTTTCATCCATTTGATGGCATCTGAAATCTAGTTGTATACTGACTCTGCCGAAGCCAAAATTGACGCTGTTTTGGATTACTTGGGAACTGTCATTGAGGTATGAAGTAATCAAGTCCATCTTGCATCTTTTTTTCCCCTGGTCTTATCAAAATTTATCATCTTTTGTGAGCCTTTTAGACATAAGTTATGTTAATCAAATAGTTAAATGATTTGAAAGGGAACATAATTTTTTTTGGGGTGGTTAGTGAGAAATGTTGACGCCTCTTGGAAGGTACATGGAAGTAATGTATATTTTCTCACCACCGTCTGATAAAATTGCAGGCTGGTTGTAAATTTCTAATATTCGCTCATCACCTGCCAATGATTAATGCAATACACGCATTTCTGCAGGTAAGAAAACTTGTAGTTTAGTTTGTTTATGCATTTTCATACTTATGCCTCATGGTTGCATTTTCAGAAGAAAAAAGTTGGGTGCATACGGATCGACGGAAGTACCCCAGCAGCATCAAGGCAAAATTTAGTCAAAGACTTTCAGGAAAAGGATTCAGTGAGGGCGGCAGTGGTACTCCTTCTATTTAATTTGCTTTTTATTGTCTTATTCTTTTCTGGGATATGTTATATCTTGCATTACATTGCTTCATCATTTTGTCTAGTTGTCCATCAAAGCTGGAGGTGTGGGATTAACTTTGACCGCAGCAAGCACTGTGATATTTGCTGAATTATCCTGGACTCCAGGGGACATTATTCAAGCTGAAGATCGCGCTCATAGGATTGGTCAGGTAGCTTGACTTCTGCATCTCTAGTTCTTACTTCATTAAGTGGTGGTTGATGGATTTATGAGGGAGTTGGTTTAGTTTACCAAAAAGGGTTTATTAATTGGTCATATTACAAGTAAAAATATGCACACAAGTGTGATACTTGATTTTAGACACATTGAACTGGACAAGTATGTGCACGTCTCTAATCTAGTCATATTCTTCAATGTTGTTGGAGCATGAAAAAACACTTGAGCAAAAACTAAATAGAGTGAAGCTTACAACTATATTAGCTGCTCTTAATGGTTAACAAGTGACATCAATCATTTAAGAGCCTAGCGGATTGAGTAAGAGAGAACAACCAACCATTTCTACAAACTCCACATGATGATTGGCATCTTAACCTTAGAACAAATCTAACTTAATCTTAATTCATCATGTCCAACGGATAATAGAGTAAGTAGTTCACAAGCTATATTATAAACTGCAATTTCTCTATCAATCAATGTTAACTAGGACTAAAGTTTTTTACTTGGTGTCAACTGGAGTACTAAGACTCTTTAAGCTTTTACCTCTTATACGTACATATGATAAAGACCAGATAATGATCCTCTGATATATGTATCATGAGATAAAGATAAGATAACTTCAAAACAAGATCTAGGTAATCTCTGTTTGAAACTTAGCAGTTCATCATCACCGACAGTGCAAAAGCTCTGATAGTTAACAACTTCAAATGGGATAACACAACAGTGAAACATTATGTGTTTGTTAATATATCAACACTTCTTTGTCACAATTTTATTCATACAAGGAAACTGATTCCAACTTATAATTGCCAAATAATTATTACGCCAATGTACCTGAGGGCTGCGAGATATACCATTATATCAACAATCTTGCTGTCAAATATGCACAATTGCACATACATTATTATTTTCCCTTCTCATGAAACTAGAAATGTAAATCAGGGTATCCATATTTGAATACGTTGAATTTGGTTTTGATGATCAGGAATGTGAATCTTTGTTATTCTTTGACTCTCAAACAAATCAAAACTGAATATGGTGTGCATAGACCTCAATTCCGGGTACTGACATATAATACAGAAGCTTACTCAATTCAATTGACATTAGTTTTCAGATGTAGTAAAATAGCCTTAAGGTGCTTCTGTATGTTAAGCTTTCTGGTTTTGGGTGTCTTGAACTATTCATTATGCTTTTTACTCCAAGTATATCCGTTCTTATCTCAGTACCGTGTATGATAATCCTGTGACTTTGATGTCTTTCTCCAGATCAGACCAATTTTGCAATACAGTGTCTCTTGTTTCATAGTGATTCTAATCTTTGTTTTGTAACTTGTTATCTAAAATGTGAAGGAAGTAATGATTCTGAGTTTCTGATGCATTTTTTCTCTTTTGTAGGAGTCCTCTGTGAATGTATACTATTTGCTGGCAAATGACACCGTCGACGATATAATATGGTACTTAATTCTTTCCTTTGTAAAGTAAGGAACTGCTTATTACTTAAGTAAGGTGAATTAATTGACCGTATTCTTTCAGGGATGTAATTCAGAGCAAGTTGGAGAATCTTGGACAGGTACTTCCACTTCTTGAAAATTTGCTACCACCTGTTTCGTGCTCGTTGCGTTGCTAGTAGCTTAGTCTCGCTAAATTATGTCTTACTTGCACTTGTATCTGTGCCTCGTTCTATTTTGACATTTGTAAAGAAACGGGATGAAAGTTGTTTGTCAACTGTTCCATGTTTGTCAAAGTGGGTTCTTTGCATTTTCCCTTGTCTTTTGCATAAATTACAAGCTAAATACCCCATGTATTGTATAGGTGCTTGATGGTCGTGAGAAGTGCCTACAAGTTGATCAATCAGGAAGTAGCCCCTCGAGAAAGAGGACATTTCCAGCTGATCAATTCGGAAGAAGCCCTTCGAAGCAGAGGACCTTACAAGTTGATCAATCAGGAAGTAGCCCTTTGAAACAGAAGACACTGGAGTCCTTCATGAAGCGTTGTAGCAGCACCTCATCTGACGATGAACCAAGGCCCAAGTACCCTAAACAATAAACCCTTAAACACCCTTTTGTCTAAGATGTAGTATTACGTTTGTAAAGCAACACTTTACTTTTGACATGTCTAACTCGGAATATTAGTAGAAAAAGTCTCGAGGTATGAAGGAAACCTTGTTTCCTAGTAGACGTTTTATGGTATGCTTTTGCACCGGTATGATCTGTACTCTGTAGTATATCCTTTTGTGGGGAGAAATTACTTCACTCTGAACCTGGCTAATACACATGCCCATTGGGTGATGAACTGATGATACATGTGAAGTTCAGGATCGAAAAGTCATTTTTATGCGCTAGAAACCTCACGAGTGAACGTGCATGGACTTGCTTTTGTACACTTCGAGGAAAAATGTCCGCTTCGTACCTATTGTAACAAAGCATAAAACTATCTTTGTCTATACTTAGTACTGTTGCATTTGTACTAATATTAGTACACCTTATTAACCGTTAGATCGATCTAAGATTCCATCTCAATGGTTGATAATTTATCAATCCAACATGACCTTGCATTGGTTGCATAATAGGGTTGCATTGGTTGCATAATACCAAAAATTAATATTTAATATAAATTAAATTATAAAAATAATAATTAATATTGATATCATAAAAATATAAAAATTTAATTTTTAACACCATCACCACCACCGGAATCCGGCAGCCACCACCGGAATCCGGCCACCACCGGAATCACCGGAATCCAGCCACCACCGGAATCCGGCGACCACCACCGGAATCCGGCAACAAACTACGGAATCTGCAAGATTTCTGTAAAACCTAAAAAAACGTATGCAATGATACAGCGAACATAATAATTACGCTGCTTCATTGCATATATACTAATACAGTGAATATTAAGACGTATTGATGCAGCGATGTATATTGTTGCAGCAGCATCGAGGTTAATTGTGAATAACAAAAAGGTCCTTGCATTATATTAAATTGTATAATTAGTACGAAAATTAAATCATTAATGTATTTAATTTATTAGAAAAGTGTACTTAAAACCCTCGACCCCGCAAGGGGGCCGCCGCAGCCCCCTTGACCCCCGCTTCGTATTCGTGGTCGATAACTCGTTGGCTCAACAAGCGTGCACTCTACCCGAACTTGTTCCGAGCTCAACGAGAGATCGCATCAGTCTCTAGCAAATCACATTACTACTAAAATGAATTGATGACACTAAAATCACCAACATGTATAGGGTTTAGGGTTTATTTAGAATATTACAAAGCGCAACATCAACATTAAATTTAATCCAGGTTAGGTTATGACTAATACTGTTATAAGTATTCAACCAAATGTAATAACCAACTATATATACTGGCACAATGTCGTGTGTTTACATACGGCCTCTAACTACTTATGCGTTAGCGTTTAAGCCATTAATCACTTGTTCTTCCAGTGCGTATTCTGGATAGTACATATCTTTCAAGGATACACGTTCATGACTTTGAAAATGTCTCACTGTGATGGATAGAGTAGTTATTATTATTATTATTATTATTATTATTATTATTATTATTATTATTATTATTATTATTATTATTATTATTATTATTATTATTATTATTATTATTATTATTTTTATTATTATCCCCCCGTTCCATCAGAAGCTTCGTAGCTTGACTTTTTTTCGGTCAACAACTTCACCTTTGACTTCCAATTACTCGTAAACTATAATAATAAAGTATTTAACGAAATTATATTATGAAAATATAATTTTGAATCTAAATTTTCATAATATAATTTTGTTACATATTTTACCATTATAGTTTAAGAGTAATCGATAGTTAAAGTTGAAAGTCATTGACCGAAAAAAGTCAAACTACGAATCTTCTATTAGAACGAGGGGATTATTATTATTACTATTGTTATTATTATTATTATTATTATTATTATTATTATTATTATTATTATTATTATTATTATTATTATTATTATTATTATTATTATTATTATTATTATTATTTCATGGTAGGGTATAGGGTTTAGGGTATAGGGTTTAGGGTTTTTAAACATTATAAAATGCAACATCAACATTATCATAACGACCCAACACTGATTCTAAAAGGAAGTTTACATCATAACTTATAATGCTATTTCAATGTGTTTACATTGATGCAGCATTGATGTTTAGTGTAATGCTACTGCAATGTGTTAACATCGATGCAGCACTGATGCTAAGTGTTGATTTGCATCGCTGTAATTGATGTTGTATCAACATTAATGCGTTGATGCAGCATTGCATATTTTCCAAAATTTCTTCGACCTAAAACCCGATACTCTTTCCATGGCGTATGAAACCGTAGAGTATGTTCAGTACATCTAGTTCTATTGTTATATAATTTAATTTAGATTGGGAGGACTTAGGCGGCGGCTACGGTGGTGGGTGGTGATGGCGGCGGGGGAGGTGGTGGTGGTGGTGGTGAAGGCTGGTGGTTGGTGGTAGTGATTGAATCCGGCGGCGGAGGTGGTGGTTGTGGTGGTGAGTGAATCCAGCGGCGGAGGTGGTGGTGGTGGTGAGTGAATCCGGCGGCGGTGTGGAGGTGGTGGAGGTGGTGGTGATGGAGAACTGGTGGTGGTTGGTGGTGGTGCTTGGTTGGTAGTGATGACTGAAATTAAATATTTTAATATTTAATATTTAGAAAGTAATAATTATTAAAATGTTTTTTTGTCTATTTTGGTTTATAATTTGTTGTATTTATTAATCATTATTTAATCTAAAATAATGACAAGTGTCACACTTTAAATGGTGTACTAAAAATAGTACAATGCAACTAGTACTAAGTTTAGCCAATCCCATCTTAGTATCGCTTACAATTGTTCCTTCGTCTTATCTGTTTGCTAGAGATGTACCTGTACTATTTTCTATAAATGAATTCTCTTGGCACGAATAAATCAAATTTGCTAGAGATGTACCTGTACTACTTTCTATAAATGAATTCTCTTGGCACGAATAAATCAAATTTGATACAAGCTACATATGTGATTATGCATCTAACTGAAATGCCTGTAACTTTCTTTTGTCTGCTGAGTAGTAACCGGATAAACGAAACATGATGCTCCCAGTTAAAAGTTTGAACTGACAAACTTAGTTGATCAAACTATTCCAGCGATTCCGGAGAATAACAGAAGCTTTACTGCAGGGCACAGCTTGCAGTATGCAGTGCCCGTCGACTGCTATCTCAGTCACTAGACCAATCCTTTTAAGTGTTTCTATGGCCTTGTCAATTGGCATTTCAATCTGCATGTAGTTTTACAAGAGTGAACTTCAATATATGAATGAATAAATCTGCAGTTTTAAACATTACCTTTTCTTGAAATGTATCACTGAGAAATCTCTGACATTCATCTCCAAGTGCTCTTGTGCTGGTCTTGGTCACCTGCATTCATGCAGTCCTTGGTGATGCTATGCTCACAGCAGGTTTCCTTAGATAAGCAAGTACTATATCCAAAGGTCTACGAGGTACAAAATTCGTAGTATAAAATGCTGGTGGACTACAGGAAAGCAAGAACAATGGTAAAGCCTACCTGGTGCCTATCTGCATTTAGTAGGCTTGCATACACCAGAATGGCTTCCTTGTACTGCATGAAGTGTCGAAAAGATCAGAGTCCACGGTGAGAGGAAACGCAAAAAGCACCTTCATTGTGTTGTAAGAACAGGCACAAGTATCTTCATATGTTTTGAAAACACAGCCAGGTTGCATCTAACCAAAAGGTTCTGCACACGTAGTTAAGGAAGAAGCAATCTTATAAAAACTAGAGTCTTGAAAGTTCATATGCATTACTTACGAGCTGCTGTTCAGAAGCATCGATGAGGAAGTGAATGGAACCGAAGCCACTGGCTATAGTTTTCTCGTAGAGTGTCCTGTTGACTAGAAGCTGAAATGTTATTTTAAAATGTCAATGCATGATTGAAGACGTACACTCCTTTGTGAAACAAAGAACCAGAGAAAATGTGTTAGCTCACTTGATATCTGTCCCTTGTTTGTTTGTATCCGAGAAGTACACGACTCACATATATCACTAGTGCACTGGCTGCAATCACATCCAAAAGGATTGCTGACCTGCAAAATTAAAATGAACATTCGAGACTTTATTTGCCATATTCGTTGAACAGTGAGGGAGAAAAACTAAGAATCAATCATGAAGAAAAGAGTACGTACGGGGAAGCCAGAATGTCCTCGAATTTATAACTCAAGAAGTATGCCAATAGTCCCAAAATTGTTGCGACATCCAGGCGTACCTGCAAATGACATTTAGCTAGACAATTAAGATGCATCCATATTCTAACTGCAAACTTGTGAAACTATGTGTTTGCTGAAGCAAGTCAACAATTGGTTTATGTAATTAAGGGGTGGACATAACAATATGACATAATCGATATTTAATTGCATCCAGCGATTATGAGATTCTTTACGTATGATTTACACAGATATATGAAAACTGTATCTTACAGATACTGATGATATTCCCTATATAGCTTCATGTGGTGAAATGGAAATACACATCTCAAACACCACAAAATAGCACTTGCTAGTTGCTACACTAAAAAACTGTGCTGGAGTATCTCTGAACTGTTCTGTCTGAGAAAAATTTGGAACCAAGTTATCCTACACCAAGTCATTGATGCTAGAGAAAAGATCTGATCTAACTTTGTTCAGGGCTTTGCAGTGGTTTTTGCGCGAAAATTTAGCAATAACCTATGACTATCAATTTACTAAAATCTAGAAAAATAACTCTGTCAATTTGATATAAAATGACAATTAAACACAGGTTCCTCACTGGATCTTGCACAAGACATTGGTAATAAATTGCAAAAATAAGACTGGAATGATTCTGACACTCATTCTTCTTTAATGGGCGAAGACCGGAAGAGAAACTTATTCGGGATGACAGCAATAGACTAATTCATATTCTGCATACCGTGTCAATGATGCGGAATGATAACTTCTTGTGTGGGAAAACAACCTACAAAAGTAAAGAAAATAGTATTATTTATGCTCACCCAATTACAAGCAAAGCAGTATGCTACTAGAAGCATTTCAGTGCTGAAGCATTTACTGGCAAGTCCGGGATAGGAATTTTCTCGTATATTTCCATCTGGAGTGAAGATGCATCAGTTTTATCTGCAGTTTCTCTTTCGCCAATTTCTTCTGTATAGAGCAATATTAACTCTTGGAATGCAGGTTCCTATAAGAAGAAACCAAAGATCACAACAACAACAAAAACATCCTTCGTATATTGGTTAGGTTCCTATGCATGCTAGTCCTATTGGCGAGATGACAGCAAGAATTTCATCATCTCAACTTATAAAACAACAGAACCCCAATGTAATAGCAGATTGCAGGCTTACAAAAAAAAAGGGATTAGTTCAGGCATGCATACGGAAATGATACAAGGGTTCATTTTGATACAAACAACATTATGAGCTAAAATGTCAATGCGAAGATAACTTTAACAGTATGCAGGTCATAAGTACCTGGAGAACAGACTGTGAGGTGAGAATAGATAAAGCAGTTCCGATTATATTTCTGAAATCATTTCCACAGCATTTGGGTGATGCAGGCCTCCATATATCATTAAGTGATATTCTTGATAAGAAACTTGGACTGTATAAGCAGAAGCTTCACATAAGTTCAAAAATCCTTACAAGAAAACTTGAACATGTCATTAAGCAGACAGGTAAGCAGATCACTCTCAGAAACTTGGATCACATAAACTTCAATTATTGCCCAAATTCACGAATATGGAAAAAGAAAAGAACAGGGAAGGTAGACACTTGAAAAACATATTCAATAGAGAATTACTAGCTTGTACGAACCTCGAATCAGTATCAGAATTCCCATTGATAATGTCAAGATTGAATGCTTCCTGAGGAGTTGACGGTACAAGGCCAGTCCATGTAAGAAATTTTCTTAATAGCCTTTCGCGCGGTCCAAATGTTGAGAAAATTCCTTCATAACGAGTTACTGCTTTCTGCGCTGCCACCCAGATTGGGTCATCTCCTGATAAGATGTCAGGTCCTTGAAGGTCCTCTAGCATTTGTTCATTATAGGAATGAGATTTAAGGGAAACAGCAAACTCCTTGAGCCAAAGACTAAATTTATTTGCTGGAGATTCCGGATCCTCATCATCGTTGATGCTTTGAAGTACCTGTTCAAGAAACATAAAATATGTCAGGCAACGTTTACTCACAACGATAGCCAGCATTACACTTTCGTACACAGAAAATGAAATGTGACAGTTACCTCATTCAGCCAGACACCAAATTGCCTCAGAGGCTTCGCAAAAAGAAGAAAGAATTTCTGTAACAACTTGGACTGTAGGTAATCCAACTTTTCGCCAATCAGCAAACCTTTCTGTCTCTCAGATGCATAACCGCGCCTGGACATAAGGAATGGTCATGTGGAAAATTGGAAACTCATTTGCCAATATGAAAACATAAAAGAACTTCCACATATCATTAGTACGTTGTACTTACTTGAATACCCATTTACCTGAATACAATTGCACCTGATTCGGATGCTCTTTTCCAGTCCACATAAATCGGCAAAGTAAGAAGATAGTCAGTATTTAGTGCAGATGACAACAACAAATCCCTAGGGGATAATTCTTCAAACTCAGCATTGCGAAGAAGTTGAATGAAAGCACGTTGAAACCGGATGGGGATGAGGACCCTACAGCAAAATATTAAACAAGGAAATTATATTACTCAACAAATTCAAATAAGGAACTCAATTCAACACAAGACAATATTCAAGATCATTGGTTTGCTCTATATTATGAGACCATAAATGCAAGATACCTGGCACCCGACTCTGGATTCTTCATGCCACTTCTAAATGAAGAACCTAGAAACTGTCTCCAGTTCAACTTGAACTTGAACTTGAATCCAGACACTGGCATCTCAGTGTCAGCTTCATCATCCATGACCAAACCGAACCCCTTCTTATTGGCAACAAAATCTCTTCCCCTTGCAGGGAAATCGTCAACACTTTCAAAGTCAGCTCTCATCTCCTCTAAAACACTCTTGTGTTCAGCATGAAGAATTGAATCCAAGCATCTGCAATCATAGAAGCATAATCTTCAACTTCATGGCCTCTACGTTCAGTAAACACATAAATTATGGCTCATTATATATCAATTAACTAGTCCTCAACACTTCAACTGCAGATAGGTCCTAAATTCTATGCTTCGATTCTCATGTCTGAATCAAATTCGACTCATCCTTCAAAATTACACAAAGAGTCCATCCCCAACTACATCCTCAAGACAATCTTCAAACCCTCCACCCCTAGTAGCTCTAACATCTCCATATGCTTAAATACTTAACCCCTCAATGTAGCACGGATTATTCACAGGTAACTACTTCCGGAGTCAGGAAACACCACGTGCCACAATCAGGTATGTAAAAAGTGTGTTCGATCATGTCACCTTAAATTCAGTTCCATTTCGTTCATCTCAGTTCAGATCATTTCATTCCATTTCATTTGAGTTTAGATTTGCTTAGTTGAAATTTAATTCAATTTCAAGTTCAGTTCAATTCAGAGTTTTCGAGTCGAATCAACGGAGGCTAACTGTCCTAAAGATTGATGCTACACCTATTTATCTCATTATTCATCACAAATAACTAATCATCACCAGGTTAACAACTGAATAAGAACAAAAAGAAAATAAATAAAAAGGCAGGTAAAAGCAATTACTGAGATATCGAACGAAAATCGGTGGCCTCATCTTCAGAGGGGAACATTGAGGAGACTATGGCGTCCAATAGCCGGGACTTAGAAACAGATATGTGCCTCTGCCTCGGAACCTGAATGCCGGAACCTAAACCACAGTCATCAACCACGGAAGGCTTGTTTACGGTGGCAGGTGGAGGCGGAAGTGGCGGCTTGATTTGGGAAGGAAGCTGTTCTTGTTCTTGCTGCACTGATACAGGGCTGCTCAGGCAACAGGTGATGCGAAAAGGAACAGGACGACATTGGTAGTTGATGAAACTCGTTGATGATAGGGAAGTAGTATAGGAGTAGGAGGAGGAGCCAACTGTGTGCAGGGTAGCTAACATATCACAGTTGCTTGCCTGCCTGCCTGAGGTTTATGGATGGAGTTTTGATCAGGGGAGCAATCAGTAGTAATGATGATAGTTTCATTTGGTTTCAGATAGATGAATGGACATGAGGAAGACACAGTGTCAGTTGACTGACTCTGGTCTACAGGCCGTACATGTCAAATTTTGATTTTATACACCTGGTAAGGTTTATCACAACTTGACATTCCGTTACAAAATCTTTGACACTGTGGTTTTATACCATTAACATTAATCATAGGCATCCCCTTAATCATAAACGGCATTGTAAACTATTACTCCCTCGGGGTTTTTTATATACTCCTCTCCTATGTTATTTTGGCACATCCACAAGAATTAAGGAGACAATTTAACTCCAATTACTCCTTGGTTAGTATGTAGTCTAGATATGCATACGTAGTACTAAAATGTGACCTTAACAATAGGTCAATATGTATAAGATAAATGAAACAAAATAGATGAAAGTAAATGTAGAAACATTAATTAGACAATACAAGGAAAATTAGATTTTTTGTGAATTTACAGGACAAAATGTGACAGTAACAAACTTAGGGTATAAAATGGGCGGAATAAGAAACTTATGGTATATTTTTAAATAATTTTCCATAATACAATCACAATTATTTTTTAAACGCTTAATTTTGCGAAACGATGTCAATTTGATCCGTGAAAGTTTATATAGTCATTCTATTCAACTTAATTAAAAATGTCAAGTTGACTTTAGATATCAATGGAAACATTTTAAGAGATGTTTGGGCTTTTCTTGAGTTCTTGGTCCAATTTCACGTGCAATGTTCACTAATAATAGGTAATTTGGTTCACAAACTGTTGTTGACTTAAATGTTAAGGTACTTAGTTAACTTAATTAAGGTCTTGGGTTCGAGTCTTATGAATGTAAAAAAATACCAGTATAAATCGATAAAAATAGGTAATTTGGTTCGGACTCTGGAGGGTTTAACAATTGAGTCATGTTACACATCCTCACTTTAATACTTTAATGATCGGACCGAACCGGTTGTGACTTGTGTATATCTGACCTCGATGTGAACCGGAAAGAATCCGCCCTAAACCGACTCCCGACCGAGATTAGCCCATAGTTGATCGGAAGCGTGCTATACACTTCTGGAGCAGCGGATTCATCCGATTCGAGATAACTTCAATTTGATCCTTTTTTTCTTATCAATTTGTTTTCCTTTCTTCTTCATTTGTTGCTCAATCGCTGTTTCCACTTTCCATTACCACAAATCAAAACCATTCGGAGCAGCAAAACTCTGTCCAAAATTGTAAATCCAACAGCTCCAGATCTCCTTCACCACTATACAATCACGCCAATGCCAGTTCCTCGTTGATCCTTCACAGTTTCTGGTGAATTCGTCGCATGTTTAATGGTCCTGAGCTGAACACACTTTGTCTATCGGATTTCGTGAATCGGTACCTGAAATTTCAGCTTGCGAGTTGAGATCAGCAATGGAAGGTGCTGTAGGAGGTGGAGGAGTGGAGAGAGAAAAGTCTAACTCCTCGTCGTCCACTACACCTGTGTCTGCTGTTGCTACTTTCTGGAAAGGTAGCTTTTCATGTCATTTTACCAGTTTAACGATTTGTAGGTGTGTGATCTCCTTTTTTGAATCGATTCAGTTGGTAATCGGCAATGTGAATGTCGGTTTTTCCTGCATGCTTGGAGTTGATGATACTGGAGCATTAGGTTTATTTTGGTAGTCCTTTGTAGGTGTTAGGTTTAGCAACATGTCATGGACAGTAGGTTGGATGCTTATATTGTCACTTATTTCTGCTTCTATTTTCATAATAATTCGGTGTGAACGCATAGTACTCAATTAAATTGTGGATTACTTTTATCGTAGAAGCTGACTGAATTGGCCTGGAGATAATCCTTTCAGGTTATGGTTTGACATATGGTAGTGTTGGGTGGATGAACCTTGCCACTTATGACGATTTGATATTATTTTTGTATAGTAATGTCATTTACTGAAAAGCATTGACAAGAAGCTCTGCATTTTTATCACGAGAAGGATTTGGCACTTATATAGATGTTGATGTGCTGCAACTTCCAGATTTTGATTTAAGGACCAACATAGGTGTTAGGTTTAGCAACTAGTCATGGCAATAGGTTAGATCCTTATATTGTCACTTATTTCTGCTTCTATTTCATAATAGTTCGGTGTGAGCTCATAGTACTCCATTAAATAGTGGATGTTGTGGATTACTTAGATCGGAGAAGCTGACTGAATTGGCCTAGAGATAATCCTTTCCGGTTACGTTTGACATCGGGTAGTTTTGCATTCATTGTCACTTATGATGATGTGATATTTTTTTGTTTAGCAATACCATATGTGAAAAGCATTAGCAAGCAGCTCAGCATTTTTATTACAAGAAGGATTTGGCACTTATATGGATTTTTGATGTGATGCAACTTCCAGATTTTGATTTAGAGAAAGAAAGGACCAACCTAGATGAACAAGGGCTTAGAATAGCAGAAAATCAAGAAAACAGCCAGAAAAACCGCCGGAAGCTCGCAGAGAGCACCAGAGGTATCACTTGCATTATTTTCTTTATCAAACTGTGCACTCACAAGCATGCTGATGAAACTTAAGAATTCAATATTCAGTTGTTGATTTGTACAATTTTCTTTGTATATATCTGTAACAGACTTTAAGAAGGCTTCCAGTGAAGAAAAGTTGGGACTCTTCAACTCATTACTTAAGGGTTATCAAGAAGAGGTTGATAAACTTACCAAAAGAGCAAAATTCGGAGAAAATGCATTTCTCAATATTTACCAAAAACTTTATGAAGCACCGGATCCTTACCCAGTTCTGTTTTCCATTGCGGTAAGTAAACCAACCATGGTGTGCTTGTTTGTTAATATTCTGTATTCTTGCTCCTCGATCTCTAAAGATCTCAAGCAATGCACATTTCGTGTTATTACATGATGTATGTGGATACTATGGGGTGTTATATCTTCATCTTTGTTAGAGGATACATAACCTTTTGGGTTCCACTTTAAAACAACAGTAATTTCAAACTGTTACACTTCTGAGGGACCTTATGGTTGTCTTTGAACACTTGCTATCTGACCATGATCTCTTGTGCAGGTCCTTCGTGGTTAGATTTGATTTTTGTATGATTCCTGTAACATATTGCCTCCCTTGACACTGTACAGAAAAAGAAATAAAATAAAATAAAAAGGAAGCTGTCAGCTGTTGGTGATAGTCAATCCTTGACATCTTATCACTCCAGTAAACGATTTTAACTAGCTATTGAAGTTTGAGTTGATGGGAAGTTGAATATTACTTTCTAGTGATTGAAGCAAACACTAATGGTTCATCAATCGATGCCTGAGTGTGAAACAAACACTGAGCTGCGACAGAATGAATGTTTGTCTGTCAGAGTGTTTCTTGGATCTCTATATCTCAATAAAGCTGGCCATGTAGGCTTCTATGCTGTCTAATGTCTAGTTGTCAGCGCTTCTCTGTTGGATGGACGAACCTTGAGGTTCTTCATCATGTTTCAAGTCTTGGTATTGTTTTTAAGTTTTATATCTTCCACATTTACAGGACAAAGATGCGAAATTGTCTGAATTAGAATCTGAAAACAGAAAAATGAAAGTTGAGCTGGAGGAATTCAGGACTGAGGCAGCTCATCTGAAAAATCAACAAGCGACGATAAGAAGACTTGAAGAGCGAACACGCCAGTTGGAACAACAGGTCTTTATCTCTGTGTTTGTTTTATGTTCTAGCAACTATATGTTCACTTGTGTACATGTGGTGTGACAAGAGTTTTGTGTTGGTTTTACCTTCATGAAGTGGCTGTGAAGGCGAAAGTAAACTAATATCTAGATAAAACAGGGAAACGGGTAAAGGTCTATTAATTATATGTTCTAAGAGGGGATTAGTTTTGGAATATAATTATGATCTAGATAGAACTATCATGGAAAGTAGTATTTTTTAGCAGGACTACAGGGAATGAAGATGGTAATTTACTATGTTATGCATTTTACAAGGAGTGGTGTACCATGCTACTAAAGAGAATCAGTAACTTCGTTTAGTTATTCCAGGCTGCTTATTTTTTCACCCCCTCATCCCTAAAGATCAATCTTTAAATTCCTGTCGCATATTGTCTATGTTATACTATAATGCAATGAAGCTAAAACAGATCTACCCATGAATTTACCCTGCATTATGTCAAATTATGCCTCACGGGACATTTTATAATCATGTTATAATGTTCGTTTTCATGCTTTTCCTATTCAGCAGCATGTGTACAGTATCATAGCTTTTCATACTGTAAAAAAGGCATGTTATAGTGAAGTATTGACTATTGACCAAGAACAGGGTGTGCTAGACCTATATATATAGTTTAAACTCTGAGCTCTATGTTTTGGTTATCCTACAGCTAATGTATGGGAGTGCTGTAAAATCGATAAGCATCTAACATTTTCTTTCTATTCATTAACTTAGTGGTCCTTTTTTTTTTCCCACCCCCCTCCCCCTTTCTGAAGATGGAGGAAAAGGTCAAAGAGATTGTTGATATTAAGCAACGTAATTTGGCGGAGGAGAATCAGAAAACAATGGAGGTTCTGAAAGAAAGGTACTACATTCATCGGTCTCTTCAGTGGACGTTTGCTGTTCGTGGACTTAAAAGTTTTCTTTTGCTTATCATACAAATGAGACAGAAAACTATTGAGCGTTATTTCTTTGTCTTCGTATGTGAATCATATTGCGTACTCTTGTGATGATGCAGAGAGAGAATGTTGCAAGATCAATTGCGTGAAGCTCGAGATGGCGTTTCCACCATGCGGAAACTTCATGAATTTGCACAGAGCCAGTTGTTTGAGCTTCGTGCCCAATCAGGTTGACTAGCTGACCATACTTCTCTTAAGCTGTGTCCAGTATATGAATTTAAGTCGGGCTTACTAATGTTTTCTTGTTTGCTTGGGAATACAAATATAACATCAGACGAGAATAGAGCAGCAAAACAGTCAGAAGTTAATATCCTGATGGATGAAGTAGAGCAAGCTCAAACTCGTCTTCTAAGTCTTGAAAGGGAGAAGGTATGCAAAAGTTCATGTTGATGGGGAAAGATATATCTTAAGGAATTTCTGCTTATTTACCCCCTCGAGTTGCATGATAATTGTGTTCTGTATTGATCTGTTAGACAGATTCTATTTTTGTTAGTACTTTAACATTTGACAAGATCTCAACTTGAGAGTCATCGTGGAAACTGGAAACTAATCATCTAGGCTATGCTCTAGGGCTGTAGGTATTTATTCATGTGGGTTTAATATTTATTTAAAGGTTGAGCTATTTCATAAAGAGATATATTTTCCAGTTCTGCTGGTCTAGTTTGCTAGAGTAATGATTATGGTGATTCTTCAGCAAATGAGTAAAAAAACACTCTTTTATGGGCCAGTATATTTTGTTCTTTGCCTTTAGGTAATTATACTAGTTAGTAATATCTCCAAACTGTAGATTTAACCAATTAATGATTTACTCATATATTCAAGATTCAAACTAAGTTATGTAAAAGATATTATGTTACTTTGTATCTATTTTTGCTACAAAGCTCCGAGACTTGAGAGATACTTCATGCATATGTCATTCATTTTTCTATTAATTATCTATCCTCTTAATATCTTTACTCTGACCTCAAACTTTTGGTCTCCTGTGCAAAGTTTATTATTTTAATGTGAACATCTGTAGCTTTTCTTGTTTGACAAATAGAAGTTGCAATCATATATAAGTTGTATTCGAATCAAGTGCAGTGCTTTGCTATCAGCTGTTGCCAGCTTATTGGCCCTTCATACTCTTTTCTGCTTCTGGCACGTGAAAAAATGCTGAACACTTCCTGCCATTTCTGAACAGGGTCTATTGCAATCTCAGTTACAGACAGCTAATGAGGATAGTGGACATAAGAAAAGGTACAAACCCAACATATACATGACACAGCATTCTCTAGCACATATCAACTTCACAACTATTTCTACTCCGATTGGATGCACAGCTTTTAGCTAGACAATATGGAGAGGGTACATGACTGTATCACTTCAGTTGTCATTTAGATCGTTTAATAGGTTGGTGGTCTTAGATCTCATTTGACCTGGAACTGGTAAAGTTATTAGTTGGTAATTTAAGTATATTGCTGATGCTTTTAGGATAAATCAATTGCATTATGAGTAAGAGGCTAAGAGCAATACCTGAATTCAAATCCAAGCCAAACCAATTCAATTAGTATGAATGAATATGAATATGAATACACAACCTATCTGGAGTTATTCATTTATTTTTCTATGTTCACAACATCGATAGATAGCCACTTCCATTTACTATCTATGGTATTTATTTCGTCACTTTACAGAGTTTTGGTAAATTCTCATTCTCTTTTCTGCAGTGATAATGTTGATACAACCACAATTCTCGAGAATTCTCTTGCTGCAAAGGAAAAGATAATATCAGAACTGAATACGGAACTTCACAATATCGAGAGCACACTATCAAATGAGCGGGAACATCATCTGAATGAGCTGAAGAAACTGAAGGGTTTGCTCAATGAGAAGGTACTTCCTTCGGCTAACTTAACTGAAGTCTGTAACATGGAACCCTTTCTGACTGTTTAATGAAGTCTGCAGTAGTCTCTTGGACTAAAGTCCAAGGGAATCCTTTTTTTTTTTGAACAGCCTATGGCTGTTAAAAGGTAGGGTGAGTGTCCCCAAGGGAACAAAAGTGGTAAAGCTGTTGCGCTTTTGGCTTCAATGCCCATGGCATCAAACTAGAAATACTGTGATTCAGATTTCGGCCTTCAATTTGATAGTTCATCACTTACTAACAGCAAAACAATTACTATGAATCTGTGATCTTATAGTTGATTCTATTCATTAACATGCAAACTGAGCAAACAGCTTCATCGGGCTAGGGCTGTTAGGCTCACATAACTAGTCCTTAGTTCCAAGTCTTCCACATAAACTAGCCCTTCATGGCATTATTTGTGAGTCTTATTCAATTAGTTATCAGCTTCAAGCTAATTAGGCATATGCTTCTCTGTTGTAAATCATTTCATGTAGCTCAAGTTAAAAGCTACCCTAGGAGTATATTTTTAAGAATGACTTCTCATGTTTAGTTCCTTGGCAAAGTTAACAAATAAATGTGAAACTGTTTCTTGAGAAATCCTGTGTTCTCTCTAACCTTTCTTTGGAAAGGTATACAGTAAGATCCTCTTTAGGGCTCTTTGTTCCTTGATAGCATGTACATGCAGAATGTTGGGCTGTCTACTTGTCTCTTCCCCCCCCCCCCCCCCACCCACCCAAAAAAAGGTGTTCTATTATGGAAGTGAACTTTCTCAGTAAATAATATTTTTGGTTTACTTGATTCAATGCTGCATCTAAGACCACTAACATGTGTCTTCTCTGTAACTTTTATCGATAATGCAGCTCTTCTGTGTTATCTTTCTTAATAATATTCTGAGATAATACATAAAACAAATATTAAGAATCATAAGAGCCAGTGATTTTAGACAGGGTTTTCATTTATTCTTCCCGTAATCCTATATGTTGAGGATGTATAAACTTGTATTTTTGTCATTTTAGTTTTCTGTCAGTTTTTTTATAGATCCTAGTTCAATCCACCTTTTTTTTTCCGTTGCAAAATTTTTGCAGGAAGTTGAACTTGAGGAACTGAAGAAAGAGCTTCAGACAAGGCCCACTGAGAAATTAGTCCATGACTTGCGCAAGAAAGTGAAAATTTTCCAGGTGTGGTGAACATTACTGATTAAAGTTAAGAGTATGATATGAAATGCTTCTGTAATCTTAATGAACTTAGAAGAGTGAGAAGATACAGTAACACGTAGAGGATCTTCTTTTTTGAATAAGAAAGAGGTCTGGTTACTAGGAATATCTGTCACTGAGAAACTACTGT
The DNA here is from genome assembly GCA_028274465.1 of Plantago ovata. Lineage (NCBI taxonomy): Eukaryota > Viridiplantae > Streptophyta > Magnoliopsida > Lamiales > Plantaginaceae > Plantago > Plantago ovata. The sequence continues at coordinate 126,838,880 of CM051456.1, read as the reverse complement.
ATCTGAGATATTCCAGATACTTACATTTTAATTGAAGCTAGGATATCTTGTAAAATACTTGAACATAACAAAGAAATTGAGTGGCTCATAGTTTTCTTTATCACTGCAGATAAGTTTTGAAGTTGCTGTAGAAGGCACTTATACCTTTTATCTGATCCTAATTTGTCTATCTTTCAGAAATTGATTTAGTCTTTCTAATTTTATGACAAATAAGAAAGTCGGAGTCTATCCTTGTACATGAGAGTCATAGAGTCATTTGCTCACTAATTCCTGCACCGTAGAATTGCTTGTATTTTATGAGGTCCGATTCTGGACAAACTGAATTTCTACTGGAGTGATGCCTAGGAAAATTGATGTTCTTCTTTGGTCTCAGAGAAGGAAATTGGGGGGTAAACGTGGTAAATCCCTTTGGAATATTATTCTTGTGTGTACTATTTACTATCCAGTGAGAGGACAACAGATGTTTCAAGACATATGTGCACTGATTCTTAGATGAAGGATAATTAAGTTAGTTCAACCATGTGGCTAGAGACCTTCCATCTATTTTTTTTAATCTTTCCTGATTATGCTAAGCTAGTGTATCTCTTCTCCTTTACTAACATAAAAGTTCTGTATTACTATCAAAAGAAATACAAAACCGCATTATAAAGATCTTAAGCCTTTATCTTTTTACTTATTTTCTGATTCTAAACCACGTCCTCTTAAAGTTCTTATTGCATAATTATGTTCTTCTCATAAGGTTATATAGTTACTGGATCACTTTATAATCCTTCCGGCCTTCCCCAGGAATTGGTGTTTCATATATGATAAAAATTAGGGAAGTTTATGCTATATATTATCTTAACTGCATTTAATATCTTTTGATACATCTATTAGGCTGTTGGCTACAATTCAATTGAAGCTGAGGATTGGGAAGTAGCTACTGCTGGGGAAGAGATGAGCAAATTGGAGACATTACTTCTTGACAAGAACAGGAAAATGGAGCATGAACTGACACAAATGAAGGTAAATAAGTAGTTAAATTTTGATGCAAATATTTGTACTGAGAGTTGGAGGATGCATTATTCTAGATTCCCGATGCAATTGCAGTAATAGAGTTCCTAATGATTGGATCATATAAAGCACAGACACGTGCATGGACACATGTTTGGGCGTATGCATAGTACATACATGTTTATCCTTATAGTAGAATACCATAGTTTTTGGATAATCAACAAAGTCCTACTCCTCGCAGGTCAAAATTGCTGAAAAGACATCTTCGCTGGAGGCAGCCGAGGTTAAGATTGGAGAACTCACAACACAGATCAATGAACAGCAGGGACTAATTCAGAAACTTGAAGATGATATATTGAAGGTTGAATCATGACTCATGAGTATTATCTTTCCACTTTCATTTTCCTTGTATTATTCCTGATAAGTGGCAGGTAGCAACTATCCCAAGCATGCAGTTTCACTTTGTATGTCTGTAGATAAGTTTTGGAGAATAAAATATAGTTGCCTGACTATCAGAATATTTGAATATGCAACTTATGACGTTAAATGCAGGGTTACAGTTCCAATGAAAAGAAAGGCACTTTCCTCAATGAGTGGGATCTGTCAGAATCTGGAGGTGCAGACCAAGCTGAAGTAAGTTTCATGGCTCTTGGATCCTTTTGCATTCCTATCTCCATATAATTTCAAATTTTACGTACAAGATTTTCTTAGTACTCCTGTCCCATTGGATTCGACGTATTCCATTTACGTCCGCCCATTGGACTCATATCTTTATTAGTTGGTCTACCATTAATTTTTTAGTATATTAGAAACCTTCTAAGAAACTGATCCGAAAAGAAATGCATAGAATCCAATGGGAGAGAGGGTATATAATGTATGTTAGGAATCCTATATGTTAGTATACTTGTTGCTGCGTCCTGTACATACTTTTGGCAGATATCTTAGTGAATACTTATGCCCTTGTAGTTCACACCCTGTTGCAACCTTTATAGCTTCACATTTCAGTAAGAATCTGCTTTTGCTGCAATCCCTGTAAATGGTTTAACCTTGGAATGTTAATTGAGAACTCACCATAATACTATAATTACTAATTTGAGGGTAGCATGCATATGCCTATCAAAACCGTATCAGTGTTGACAATATTGAAATTTACGCTCTCGGCAGCTTTAAGTATGTGCCTGTACTTCTATATGCCCTTAATATAATGGTGGTTATCAAAATTCTCGAGTCACACCCTGGAATTGACTGAAGGAATTATGAAGCATAAGTTGGAAATAGTTGCACTCTGTTTTAGCTGTCCATTTGTAAGGCCTTCAGGATAAGGTGATTGGACCTTATGCTGCATGTCTGTCAAGGCTATATAACATAAGGCCCAGCAGATACAAATTTGGACAACCGAAAATGACTACCTAGACCAGATCCTTGGGATTTTTTGTGTCACTGTGACTGGAATTAATCCAGTTCCAGTCACATACATATTACATGGCATAGCTTCACTCACATGCATGGAAAAATCTGCTCATCTAAGTTCTGTTAGGCAACTCAAAACAACAGAAAACGGACTTAACTTCCTCACCGCCCCACTTTAAAGACAAAAGAAAGAAAACATAAATGACATCCTTGATCTCTTGGGTTCTTATGAACTTCATTAGGTAGTTATAATCATGATTAACTCAAATCCTAGAAACAATTGGTGTTTTACTTCGATGACATTTCTTTTCTAGTGTCAGACATCTAACTTTAAGTCCTAGCCACCATTCATTTCTAGTGTCAGATATTTGCTCTTCACATGTGATCTTTCTTTAATTATTATAACTGTCCCTGGCACAGAATTCTGAGCAACGGCGTGCTGCCTCTGATCAAGATCAGAGCTCAATGCTTAAAGTGATTTGCAATCAACGAGATCGCTTCCGTGCACGTTTACGGGAGACTGAAGAGGTAAGTTGATAATTAATTTCCTTCAGTTTATAATTTAGTTGTTTGATTTGTTTGTCACCTAAATTCAAGACTATGGCAGGAAATAAGACAACTCAATGAAAAGATTGGTATGCTGACAACTGAGCTGGAGAAGACAAGAGCAGATAACGTCAAACTCTATGGGAAAATTCGTTACGTCCAGGATTATACGTCAGAAAAAGTAATATCCAGAGGATCAAAGAAGGTACACATTTATGCTACTTGTGTATGTCTAGTCCTTTGTTCAATTAAGTCTTTGTCTCACCTAGGTCCTCATTTTCAGTATGCCGATGATCTGGAAAGTGGTTTTAGCTCTGACGTTGAATCCAAGTATAAAAAGATATACGAGGACGATATTAATCCATTTGCAGCATTTTCACGGAAGGTGGTCCTATTTCAATCCCTTTTTTGCTCGTCTTGTTGATGGATTTTATTTTCTTTCATTCACCAAATGTATGGATTTGTCATTTTGTTCAATCAAGTAATCGCATTTCATTGGTGGTTTGGGGGGGGGGGGGATCGCAAAATGGAGCTTTTGCCCATTAGTTCTCCTGCTGTGTGGCTATCAGAAGTTGTCTGGGTGCTTTCTTAGATTTCACTTGATCTTGTTTTCTGTTCTCTACCTTATTTTCACTTATTTAGAAATTCCAGTGAACAGAATTGTCAAGGGTGCTCTTAGGCTGCTTCTAGTTCTTTGGTCCTTCAGAACTGTGATCCAGAACTTGGTTGCATTTCACTTACATTTTACTTTGTTTATTTATTAATATCCAGGAAAGAGATCAGAGGTACAAGGAACTCGGCTTAAGGGATAAAATCACGCTTAGTAGCGGCCGTTTTCTTCTCGGCAACAAGTATGCTTCCCAAGTTTTGATTTGCTTGGCTTTCTCTATTCACTAGTTATAACCTAGAGTTACAATGGAAAGCTACATTCCACCACTACTAAAAGGTTCTCAACACAAATCTCCCTAGGATATTTGACAAACTATGCAAAAAACAGTGCTGTTAGTTTAAACCTCTTGACGTTAACATTTTATTACACAAACTTGTGAAACTGTATACCCCTAGTGATGTCATAAATATCATTAAACACTGAAATTTTAACAACCATTTTTTTTAAGCAAAAAGTTGTTGCCATGGAATGACATCCTTGTTGCTACAATCTGTGTGGAGCATTTGAAACTCCCCCATTGGCAGAGCAACTGCTCCGATATGGAGTAAGATCAGAGCTGTCCCCGGTCGCCGGAGATTGTTTTTTTATTATTATTATTATTATTTTTTTATTTTTTTCATTAAAAAACTGGTAAGCCCCCTTCCCTTCTCCATTTTTTGTTTTTGTTTTTCTAATTATGACGTCACGGGGGCAATTACTTGAAGTTTTGTTTAATACATAATATAGGACATTAAAACATGGTGAAATTCTTAATAAAACCAGTCTCCAATGTTTTGGAATAAAAGGTTTTTTCTAATACTTAATTGTGCATGCTTCATTTTCCGGACACTGATATCTTCTCAGTTGCAAACTTGCAATAAATTGGTACAACTTGTCAGCTCTCTGTTTAGGTCTCTTCCCCTCGTTTTATGATAGTTCTAGTTTATTTAATTCCTGCCCTGTACCACCAAACTGTGGTCATCATTTGTGCAATGAATCTTTTATTGACAAGTAAATTTTTTGTAGGTATGCCCGAACCTTTGCATTTTTCTACACGATTGGGTTGCACATATTGGTGTTTTCTTGCCTGTACAGGATGTCTTCTTATAGCAACCTCAGGTACATACAGTTTCTGGTCAATGCATAGACTTGGCCACTGCTTAATGAAGTATATAATAATATCTGATCAAGATGCATGTTATCTAACCTGTGATTTTTGCAGCCATGGTCGTGAGGAAACACTTCTGGGAGAGAATATCAATCTACCACATCCTCAATAGTCGCTCACGTACCTCACTTTCTTTTACCTGTTGGTTTTTTGGACATCCGTCGTACTTGTTCACGATAACGGCCATACACACTAATGAACTACTGGTTGAAACCTATGTTTAGGAGATATATTTGATGTAAATAACGATAACGTATTAGCTTATGGAGAAAAAGATAAAACGCTTATGCTATTTCTGTTAACTCCTTTTACGGACAGTTCATGTCCACAGTAATGTTGTCTGGTTAATCTGGAGGTTTTTGCCGTTCTTGTTTTTTGGGACTTCTTTTTTACGACTTCATAATTGGGCACTAACTAAACATAAAAAGAACAGACAATAAGTTGATAATAATGCGGATGCAAGTAATACAGTAAAAAGTATGAGCCTTGTGAAAATATGTTTTCTTAAGAATATGCAAAATGTGTAGAAACTAGAAAGTACCAAATCTGCTTGAGTATGGAAATGCTACTCCGTTGTTTTTACGTAAAAATGTGGTTCGATTTTAGTTGGTGAAAAGTGAAAACTATTAGATCTATTTTGTAAGTCGGGAAAACTTTGGCATATATTAGTAACAAGTAACAACAATTAACAAGTACAGATCATACAAATTGTCCGAGTGTTCATGGGACCGAAGCTATTGTGGGTTATGTAAATCAGCAAACTACATTTTTTTGGGTCAAAGAATCATATACAACACGAACATAGAAAAAAACACATCGACCAAATACCTTATCTTATATGTACACCGAGGAGTATCTACGCATCCTGTGGATAATCTAACAAAGCAAACTTCACTTGCAAACCTATCTTGCCACCTTCACTCACCAATTTAGCAGCCGTTACTAGCCAATGTCCTGGACTGTCATTTGGGCCCCGTGCCACCTCAGTTGCATCGATGTACTTGAGCAACTTTGTTTTACGAACAGGAACTGGTGGTCCATCAGGATATACACCAGAGTTCAAATTCTGCAAAACCTGCTTCGGGTCATGATCAGCTATTGCCCTTTGTGTGAAAGAAAATGTCGTGCTTAGATTTGTGAGAAAGTTTGACTTCCTGGAGGCTTCTGGAGCAGCAGCCCATTCCGTCTTACGGATGGAGCAGTTTGGTATGTGGGTGTAGAGCAGACGGAGGTGAAGAATTTTCTTCGGCCATTTTCCCTTTATGACGAGCTGTGCACCGGTCACGATGAAAGCACCGGGACACTCTCCTTGCAACCAGTTAGGATCATGCTTTACTACCAATGAACACACGTTAGAGAACCCTTTCCATCGGACTGGATCTAAGAATTGGTCACAAGATTCGTAATCATCAGAGCCCCGCCACTGAGGTTTATAGCCGCTCAGGTTGGCCAAGGGTTGTGTCATTGCGTTCGGGAGACTTGAGAGATGGTGAACATGAATTGCCAACCGATTGCTTTTCTTCCCTTCCAAATATAGACGCAGACCGGTGACTGGTTTTTGATCGCTTGCCACCTATAATGATAATCAAATGAGAAATTTAATTCCAAGAAAATATAAATATGATGAAATCTTAGGGAGGATTTGAGTTCATTTGAGTTGTCACATAATCAGTTGATCAATACTATTCACTCATGAGTGAACAATTCCTGTATATTCTTTTGATTGCAAAAGGAGATAATGTACCTGTGAGGAGCTAACATAAACCTTTGGACCCAAGAAGCTAAACTGAATTGAAGGAAACGCTGTCTTCTTTCTTTGATGTCTAAGAGGTAACTCACAAAACAAAGGAGCCCACTGGCTAGGAACTTGAAATTCCAAAAAATGCTGCAGATCCTCTATATGGGGCTTGTCTGACAAAAAGAATGTTCACATGTAAGTTAATAAAGAGAACTAACCCAACTATGTCCATGTTCTAACTTCAACAACATAGATTTGTTAAAGCGATAGGAAACATATTATTATTCACATAGTAATGAATGATATACTTACATCGAAGGTACAAATTAATGGCGTGACTAAGGTAGCCACTCCCTGGAATTCCATTTAGTAGAGATGTAATTGGCACAAATTTGAAATGTACAGCTTCTGGATTAGCCGCAACTGTCTGGAGCCACCGGGAGTGACTCTGAGCAAACACATCACCTCCTCTTTTTGACCAAATAAGTGTCAGTCCCTGTCCAAATTCAGTCGAGTATGTTAGTTTTTATTTAGAATCGAGGAAGTATAATGCAACATCCTTAAGAAAGATGCACTCACATCTTTGCTCGACGTTTCTGTGATGCTGGTAAACTGCATTGTATGTGCCTGTAACATACGATTAAAAACCTCTGGTACCTGCAAAGAGGAAGTACTATTTATTTATTATGGTTGAATACTTGAATAGCATAACTTAATCCCGTCAGGGAAGTTCGAAGACATGTGCATGCACATAGATAATCATATATACAATCTGTGTGGAAGTATACCTTCTTTGTACTATCTCTCATCTTTCTCTCTAGTATAGGACTATTTGTATCAGAGAACAGGCAATCTCCAAGTTCCTCCAAATATCCCTTGAGGTCAGCTGGAGGGATTGGCGAAGACGGTCTCTGTTTGACGCAAATTACATCCTGGCCTCCAACTGCCACTCCCACAACTATATGTGTTCCGTAAGTCTGGATAAATCTGGCTAATAAAAGATAATTAGCATCATCGCATAAAAAGAAATTGCAGACAGATTGTTGTAGTTCTGCAAATTGGTTGGTCAGTTACATTAGAACATAAATGTGAATGTGGTATTATTGCTCTTCCATATTCATGTGTGCATAGAACAGATATCATGGGAAGAATAGTCCGGAAGGAGTTCAACTTTTACTAAGAAGGAATCAGTGACAACCAATATGTATTAAACGTTAGATCTTTGGGCATATTGCATGCAGCTAAACAACCACATAGTATAGACATATAGAGGCTTCAGCTTTTACAAATTTCGGAGGGCACTTGGATAAAGCTTCTTTTCAGCCAAGCAACTAAACGAGCCTGCAATTATTGTACAGCGTAGGAAAGAAAAGGGTGAAGTACCCTGTACGCTTGACCAGTCCAAAGAAATTCAATGTACTTCCATAAGAAAGTAGTGACATCAATAACTTTAGTTTTATAACTTGTACTCCTAAGTAGATTTTCCTAGACATATTTATATACAGATTAAGACACGAAATCCAAACAAAACTAAATACATCTTTATAACTGGGGTAACTTTTTGGAAATCAAAATTTCAGGGTGTGATTCAAAACACCCAAAATCCAGTTGCTTAATCATGCTTTTTCTTGCATTAGTAACATGTATTGCTGATTTGCTGCAATTCATGTAACACAAGAATAGAAAGAATAAGTTCGACTTTAGAATTACCTGGACAATAGTGCCGGATCCCAGCGTGATGGAACAGACTTCTTGACATAGTCATGAAGTACCAATGGTGATGCGGTAAGGTGTAGGTGGTAGAGTGAGATGAAATAGCCATCAAAAGCTAGATATTTAGCATCCGCAGCATCATTTAACCAGGCTCCACTCAGGTCAAAAATAGAATTAAGATACCCTGAAGGAATTTTTCCTTGTGTGGATGATTTCTGGTTAAGCAGTTCTGACATCTGCAACAATATTTTGGATTCGTTAGCAACAGAGTCATAAACAGCTCTGACAAGATGAGAAGTTAAAACATACATTGCCCTAGTGAAATCAAGCAGTAAACCAGAAGATTAAAAAACTATATGATCTCCTCTAACAGCAGATTTCCTTTGGGTCATGAAAAGATAGACCAGAAGATAAAGACAATACAAGTATATGCTTTAATGAAATTGTGCAGCAACTGTAAGAAAACAAAGATGATGCTAAATGCACGGAAGAGGTTCCTCCTAGTGGTTGACTATGCATACTCGACTTCTCAAAATTCAGTCAAAACACCTCTCTGTACAATCTGGCTGAAGAACAATGCATGTGAAATAGTTGGCAATTGTACGAAGTGTTCAACAATGAGTACGTCAACTTTATGATAGAATCTCTGTCAATTGAGAACTATGCTGGAGGCTTACGGTCACCAAACCCAGAACAGGGAGAAGGATCAGCGGAAGCAGCTTAAATTGAAAAATTAGCATACAACTTGGCATTCTGTTGTCTTTTCAGATACTTCCCTCGAAATTCAGAGTTCAGACAACACAAACTATGGAAGAATCTCAATGAAATCTTTATAACAACGTTTGGGGATGGACATTGGTTTCACACCCAAACCCAAAGTACACATAACCAATTCCAAAACCTCACATCAATGCACCAGTAAACCACATAGTACTTCATAGATCTGAATGCATGCCCCTTTTTTTTTTCCATCGTTCTATTTATTTCCTTTCTCACTCTTTTCATTTTTCCCAATCGAGTGGTCAGGCAAGTTAACGATATTAACATCATCCGAAAAGGTTTGAAAATGCCTTACTAACAGGAAACAAAGTAAGTCGGATTACAAACTAAGTCAAAGTTCGAAAATCATTTTTCACTGCAATATTAGGCTATCTACCCACACAGACACAGTAATGCTCAAAAGTGCATCACGACAAATCTCATTTTCGCAACTCAGCCTGATCACACTAGAATAACCACTTTTATACAGCTATGATTCAGTCCAAACACTTGAGGCACAATTCACTTCGAACAAATACTGGATTGAATGTATCAGTGCATACAAAAACACAAATCCAGTTCCATATCAACAACAAGTAACAACAACCTAATAAGTTCCAATTACCTCACGAAAACTACTCCTATCCCTAGCTTCTCCCTAAACATCTCACCAAACACTGCAAAATCACTTAAGAACATAAGTACGGCACTTCCAAACTGTAGAAAACTAGAAATCAATAAACTGGAAAACGACAAAACACGACATAGCGAGAGAGAGAGAGAGAGAGAGAGAGGAAACCTGATTGAATTGGAGAACATCGGATTTGAAGCGAATGTGCTCGCCCTTATCAACGCGAATACTCTCCGGAACGCCACTAATGCTCGCGCCGCCGGGAACCACCACGTCGCGTTTCCGATCTTCGTCTAGAATGACCAATCTACCCCCGACCGGACTCTTCTTCACGAACTTGATCCTGAAGTCGCTCGCTAGGTCGAAACCCTGGCCTAGTGCCTCCATCGCTCGTACCTCCACCGGAGTCTGATCATCGTACTGCTGGATTTGCAGCATAGCTGTTTAATTTGAGCTCAACAGCTAGAGAGAAAGAGAGAGAGAGAGAATTTGTGATTGCTTCGATTGAGATGAGTGTGTTGAGCAAGGTGACGAAATGAACTAAAGATTAGAAGCTGTAGAATTAAGACTGAAGAAGAAGAGAAGATTTGAATGAAGAGGTGAAAACAATTTTATTTTATTTTCTGCGTTGTATTCGATCATCACTATTAATAAATAAAATATAAATAAATAAATGAAAATGGTGGTTTGGATTTTGGACTTTTGACCCGAAATATTCGCTGCTGTTGTATAATTTACTTTTCTTCGCCATTTCTGACTTTTTCCCGTTGATTTTATTCACCACGTCAACAAAGTTCATACTACTTTGTTGCTTAATTGTGAAAAAAGGAAACATACAAAATTGATGTATCACTGTTTTATTAGTTTAAAAATGTAAAAATTTCATTTTAAATTTAGTTAATTGAAACTTACTCGTATTGTAATTACTTTCACTTATAGTACAGTTCAATTTAATTCATATTATTTCAAAAGAATAGTAAGAACTAAGATGTTATTATTATTTGCCAAAAATAACCAATTTGTTGTGTTTGGGTTTGATCTAAACTAAGTGCACGTGAAAAATGGTAGTCAATCTAAGTTGAATTAATGGGAAGTAATAAAGTATGATGATTACGTGCACTTAATGATCTCCATTGAGATTAGTATGGAGTTCAAAATGATGGGGTTAAGACTTAAGTATATCAAATGGATGACATGTCATTTTTTGCATAGGCGAAATGTTAGATGGAGTAATATAACTTTTTTACGTGTAGTATGCGTTCGCAGGGTTTGATGATGGATATTGGTTTTGTTTAGACTTTATGTGCACCTATCAAAGTGGAAGATGCACATAAGGTTTTATGACGGTTGTATCGCAATGTAAAGATACTATGTCTGGATCTAACTCTAGCATCGAATTTACATGAATGTGGTAGATTGTATCGACTAAGTTTGTAAATTAGATGACCACTTAGATATTTTCATATACTTTAATTTATTTTACAGTCTGGGGAGAAAGATTTTCATATAATTACCATTTATTTATGCAGTGATTTATGGTTAAAAGCGAGTGGCATAAAAAATTACAATTTAAATCGAAAATATCATAGCAATGAAACATGTATGAACCGATTCACAAATAATCTCTCTAATTCACAAATTTCTTGAAGTTAGGTAATTTAGCTTGGGCGTGATCTATGTTGAGGAGAAATAGCATGTTCAGCGATTTGTAGAGTATATGTGATTGCATAATATTTGCCTTTCCAACTAAGTAGAAACTGTAAAATGGAGGAAAAAGGCAAAGAAAGGGACTACTAGTTTATTGACTGTTCGTAACATGCCACCAGTGTCGCTAAATATAATATGTTTAAAAGTAAACGACACAAAATCCATTTAAAGAAATGAAAGAAGATAATAATGATCATAAGTAGAAGTTTATGATAATTATTGAAAGATGAATTAAATTATAAGTGTACTACAGAAACTACAATAATTAAATGATATAATTTATAATTCTCACGTTGAAGTTGTGGTTAGTTCGTGGATAAACAAATATATCAATGAGAAATACTTAAAACAATATAATATCTAGGGTTTTTCAAAAAGAAATAGAGATAAGGCACACATACAAAATAATTGTTATTCGGACACAACCTAATATTTACAATTTAATGCAATAAGACCTGTTCTTTCTCTCTAATGGCATCAATCTATCAATATGGCATTCTTTATATGTTGTTGTTCCATTAATGCAAGAACACGACATCTCTTTCCTTTCTGTATTAGATATCTTTGGAGTACGCACAATTTGCGTATACAATGGTGAATTGCCGAAACACGATCTTGAGTCGAGTTCAAGATCCCTAGTGGAGTCTACAACTTGAGTTTGAGCTTGTAACATTTGGAATGGTTTAGTACTTTAGTTTAACTTTGGTGTAAACCATCAACACAAATTTGGAAATATGTACCCTATAAATACCGAATGATAGTCGGTAATCTTTTTATTTTCAAATAAAAAGGAAAAGTTGGATGACTCTAGGATAAAAGTAGTCTAGAATTAAGTTGGCATACCTAATATCCGTGTGGAGTATTAAATTAGGAATTGATAGTATTTTGATATTGAGTTTTTATGGGACCAGAGACCAGGCAGGAGGGAATGGACAGATTGCCTAAACTAAACATGTTACATGTTGAATGTTGAAACCTGATTGATAGCCAGCCCCCCAGCCCTAGGCTGTGACTGTGAGTGGTTCCCGGTCAACCCCGTTTCCTCCCCTTTCCCTAATTCCCTTACCTTGCCTGGGCTCCTACTACAACAACCTCTTTCTTTTTTAAGTGGCGTTGAAAAATCACAATTGTCATACAATAGTCCTCCATTCAACTTTAAATTTAAATTTTGGGCCCCCAGTCGAAACTCGAAAGTACTGCATTAATGATGTCATGTCAATAGTAGATAAAATAGGGACCTAAAACATTAATATTATGTTATTTTCGCATGAAAATTCATGTGTAGTTTTTTTTCTACCTTAAATTTGATTTAATCCATTTCAGTTCAATAAATATTTGCTTTGTTTAAATTATTATATTTTAAAAATAAATTCAGTTCAACAACAATTTAAAATTTTTAAACCAGTCAAACAGAGACCAAGCCGAATACCCTCCAAATACTCATCTCATGTACTAAGCTTTGTGAGAGTATCCGCACAAATTTTTCCTTTTCTTCATGCGTGTATATTAACCCGAAAATGTCAAATTCTAAATTCTGATTCTTTTTTTCAACGAAATACTTCATGTATAAAAACGAAACAGTTCTTTTCTAAAGGAGAAAAATAAAAGAAAAGAAAAAACTTTGTCGTGTTCATAAGTACGGCAAACATAATTAGGCGATTGGTGTCTTATTACTCTACATTACAATGGCCTACTGGCATTTACTACGGTCAGCCGCAGATACAGTTGTAGATTTTGGAATCACGTGAGAACAAAGACAACCGAATATTACAAGGACTCCATACAATTACTATTATGCCCCTACTATCATTATGTGGTCAAATCTTTAAACTCAAAGGTTAGACAACATTTCGGGACGGCTTTTCAAAGGTTAGGCTACTGGTCTCATACATCTTTTCCAGTTTTCCTCCAATTTCGGTCGAGACAAGTGAAGACGAAGTGTGATAAAAAGGTCACATGACGTCAAATGTATCATCCTGATTCCTGAGATTCATCAAAAGAACGGTTGCACTTGTGCTCTTTAAGCCTTTAACTCGGTTCATACTCCAGTTTACGGTCTATTAATACTTGATCTCTTTAAAAAAAATACAATCTTAAATCCAGTCCCAACTAACCTGTAGTAGGTTGACTGTATCGCAGCCATCCGTTTCCCTTTAATCTCCCTACAACATAGAAGAGCACTTCCATATTTTTCTCAGATTCCTAAATTAGGAACAAGTAGTTCAGTTTTTGATACCATGCTTTACGAAGGAAACTCACGTTCTCGTTAAGTCACAAGAAATAATTACAATGTACAAACAGATGGGTCAAAAAAAAAAGTACTAAAAGAAAGAAAGAAAGAATGTAGTACAGTTGCATAAAACAGGACCAACAATAAGTTACCTCACACAATGACAATGGATATATAGGGATGGGTGATCCCAGTAATAAGTGACAAAACATAACATCACATTTGAAGTACTAACTGTAGCAAAATCGCAATACAGTTTATTGGAAAAGGAGAAAAAAGATCGAACTGGTCACAGGGAATGATGATCAACCATAGGGTTCGTTATTTCTTGGCTTTTGCTCCCGCATCGGTGCTACCTCCCGCCTGTGCTGCCTTTTTGGCGGTCTTTTCTTGAAGCGCCTTAGCATCCCTATGAAACCACAAGTACCACGTCAAGAGAGAGAGCAATAGAAGATCCAAAAGATGCATAAAAGGAAATCATATAGATGAAATCAAGCACATAATTATTGGCGTCATACAGGTCATCATGCTATCTCACTCTTTGAGATATTAAATTTACCAGCAGGTCAATGAGCTGGATGAGATCTAAAAAATAAGCCATAGAAATTACATGATTGGAAGATACAGTATGTGGCAAAAGGAGTCAGCCAATGACTGGACACACGTTACTGAGAGCATAATGGGCGAGATTTTTTAGTTCAACAATTAGCTGGACTTTCTCATGAAAGTAGTTTGTTTCATAATATAAGTTCCAAAATTACTTTCCGGTGTGATTTATGATTAATTCGAGGTCAAACGGAGACAAAAAAAAAAAAGTCAACAAACTTGGACGAATCTTCCTTTATAGTTACCTTTGTTTTGTTTTACACACCATTTCATGTTGAGTTCTATAATCTTTCAGAATAAATTGAATTCAGTGTGATTTTAGCTCAACTCTTTATACTTGAGACTAGAGCCCATTATTCTGCAGAAAATACTTCATTCCATGATTTCCATCTTTAGAGAATTAAGTATCCTTACTATGTAAAAAATACAACTGAAAATATATTAGCCCCCAAATCCCCTACCAAAGGGCCTGATTTAGTGTTAATAGCCTCTCCGCTACTCAGTGTCACTGTGTCAGGAACAGGTATTAGCACAGGATCAAGAGGTGCTCTGGTCAATGGCAGCACGTTGGTCCATGGTGGGTGTGTACTAAATATGTGGTACACATTTGAAACCCTGATGAAAAAAACATGTGGCAGAAGTCACATGGAAGATTCTGAAAGGAGGTAAAGAAAAGAGCAAGATACATGGATAAGAATCATAAGATGTAGCGAAATTTCTATTTGACGGACGAGATTCCCATTGGTGATGGAGGAAGAGAACACAGCAATAAGTTGTCGAATTCATCGCAGCAGAGAAATCACTTTGTTCCACCTAAGAGGCTAAGACTAATGGAATTGGAACCTCATGAAGGCTAAAGCTTTCCCAGGATTTACAGGGAGAATCCCAATGAATGATGTGAAAGGCAGAAGGGTACTCCCAGTTCAATCATATAGATGGCTTTATCATACTATCTTGATCAGTTGCACTAAATTACTAATATCCTATTGCTCGAAAGAACAAATGTGAGTGAGTACTCAGACAACTGTTAAAATACACACCTGGTAAACAAAAAAATAGATGTATAACACATCATTTTAACGTTGTTTCATCCAAGATTAACCTCATCCATGGGGCATAAGCCAAAATTCTTTTCAACTCACTATTTTTTTCATCGCTTTATTCACATATCTCCAAATTCCACTAAGACGCGAATCGTATTCTTTCTAGAAGCAGCACACCGAAAATATGTATAAAACCTACCGATCTAACTTTCCCCACTACTATTCCAATTCGTAGCAATCTAACCCGAGTTGAAAGCTACTCATTCAAATCACACTCTACTTGAAGACCAACCAAGCCTCTAGGAAGTGATGTGGTTGTGTGAGTTTCAAGCCTATCCACTAGCAACCTCATATTTCTTTCACAACACTATGCACTCCTCCAGATGATGCAAGGAAACTAGGCAGTTTTTTAGATGAAGACTGCACATAAACCATAGTTTTTGAATATGCAAGGTACAGTGAGGGCCAATAGGTAAAGAATCTGTGGTGCTAAAGTGCAAGGCCCAATAAAACACATTCTTAATCAACTTCATACTAATTAGTAATTATGAGAATCTTAGTGTTCTTTATACATATACTATAATAAAAACTATGACTTGCAGATTTGAAGTAGAGTACTTGCAGGCAGACGTTTTGAGTTTAGGTTCAAATCAGTTACAGTCTTTGCAAAAGAATCCAAAGCAAAAAGCAGCTTAATCCCTTGTTTGACTTGCCCTTAAATTGGAGAAGCAATTGTTTGAGCCTATGAGGTTTTAACACACTCTTAATAACTACTATGAGACTAACAAGCAGAGGTAAGATGAAAACAACACTTTCCGTATCCCTAACGCTTGCAGCACAAAAACTAGTAACTTTCATTATGTGATGTGTGATAGAGCTAGAACTTGTTTGAATTCTACTTCATGACCTCAGCTACTCGTTGCTCCGAACTCCGACGACGTTAGCTCTCTATAGAGATTATTCTGCACGATAGCTAGAAACACACGAAGCAGCTAAAACAACCAACCACATAACAGATTCCAATCAGATCTAACAATACATTACCAACTCAATTCTACTCACACCCAAAGGTAGATGACCAACGACCGATCTAGCCGATCTCGATCCATAAGACTAAATCAGCTCAATTCACAGTCTAAATTCCTTAAATTCCTCAGAGAATCGATTCATCAAAACAGCTCAATTCACACACAAATCAAGGATTCAACGAAGCAACATAGACCAATTCAACTTACAGCTAGCCCAGAGATAGTTGACCGATCTCGATTCCTAAGACTAAATCAGCTCAATCCACCACACTCTAAATTCCTTCGTATCATCAGACAAAAAACAGCTCAATTCACACACAAAGCAACAAAGTATCAAACATGTTCTATACAGTTTATATTATTTAAGGTTTATAAGCAGGAATTAAGCTAAAACAAAGGTTATAGCAGAAATTCGAATTGAAAAAATATTACAAAAAAAAAAAAAAATAGATAGAGAAATTACCTTTCGCGACGTTGTTCGGGGGTCAACCCGTCGTCTTTCTTCTTATTGCCGCCGTTGCGAGCAGCAGCTCTTTCTCTGTCCTTCTCCCTCTGATTTCCACGTTTCTTTCAGTTAAGGAAAAAAACAGAAGAAAAAAAAAAAGATGCAACAAAAAAAAAGCACGAAAACAGGATTAGCGTTTGAATAAACAAACTGAAACGAGAAAAAGTAAACGATGTGAGAGGATATGAGTCATGATGAATTGATGATGATGTGAAGAACGAACGCCGAAGGAGGATGGGAGTGGAAGAAAATCTGCGAGAGCCGAGAGAGAATACGCGTCGAGGTAAAAATAGGGAAGAAGATGATGGCCTAGATTTGGTTAAAAAATTGGGGAAAAAGAAAATAAAATCAATAATTGGTAATTTACATTCTAGGTACCCAAGTTTTCAACTATATTCATTTTGTTCCCTAAGACTTTCTCTTGATCTACAAGACTACTACTACTAGTCTACTACTACCCATTATGATTGTTTAATTGTATAGTTGACTTAGATTTATTATTGATTTAAAAAATAAAATAAATAAAACATGAAGAAAGAGATGGTGTGATAGCATTAGGGGTGGGGTTGCCTTGTAAGGTTCCTTTAGTAGTAGCGGTGGTTTGGTGGTAGGATTGTTGATAGTCATTCTTGTTTTTGTTATTGTATTGTTTGTTTGGATGTTGTGGGTGGCGTTTTTCTTTTGTGTATTCTGAACTATTTCTCATACTCTTTGTATTACAGACTTATTGCTCAGTTTAATAAATTTTTTGTCATTTCAAAAAAAAAAAAAAAGTTTTAGGGGTGGCTGAATTAGTTTTTTGCTCTTTCGGCTATATTTGATTCATTTGAAAAACTATAAAATGAATTGATTCAAATTTACTTGAAATATGCAAAATACAACTTCATAAATTTAAAATAAACTGATTTGAACTTCAGATAATATTTTTTAAGTTAATCAAACATAGTCATAGTCTTATAAATTAACAGTTTTCGAGGTAAGTAGCATTATCAATTTAGCATTACTATTTACTTTGTTAAAATTGATTAAATACCGATAAATAAGTTAATGAGGCTAGTCATATATAACCTTCATATATACTTGTGTTCCTATATATGTAAACGGTAAGCTTATTCCATTTGAGAGAATGTACAAATTTAAAGCTTAGCTAAATAAAAACGTTTGACATGAAAAGCGGCCAAGAAAATTCTTGGAATAAGAAGATTAATGTGGTTGTTAGATTTCACGTAGGTTATAATCCGAAGATGTTGGAGATGTTTCGCATGAGCGATGCGAAATCCGCTCACTTTCTAACCCAGATCAGGGTAGCTAGCGGATGGTGCCATGGCGGATGCAAAATGGGGTGGTTTTTCACCAACAATCGCCAAGCCCAGGATAGTCCTTGGATCAAAATCACCATTCCAACATGATAGAGTCCACCGTCTGCCTTAGTAGTCTCCAATAAGGCTGGAGAAAGAAATTGAACTTTGATCCACTGAACTAACTAAAATTTTAAACTAGCTAGCAATGCATCTGAATTGAGTACTGGCAATAGAGTTGGAACTTGAATAGAAGCAAATTAACAGTAAAAAACTACCAGGTCCCTAATCAAGAGGATTGACTACTTGACCAACAAACAGTACCATTCCAGCTGTATCTTCCCTTAGAACAAACATGAAGGGATGATCAGCAACAAATCTAATCTTCTTCTTTACTTCGATTTCTCCGTCAAGAGCACACCCCATGTACACGTCATCAGTAACCGCTGCAGCTTCAGTGCCTGTCTCGTAAACCTCAATAAACGCCTTATGCTTAATACGTGAAATATGTGCATCACCCTCTACCATCTCAGAAACACCACAACCACCTACTCCTAGTTCCTCAAGAGCTGTGGTAACCGAAAAATCGGAGGATATTTTGAATTTTGGCAAGCTTACAATTTCAACTTCCACTGAGTGATCAGGGAGGTGGTGTTCGATGAATCCAGACTCAGAGGTGGCTTTCTCGACCAGATCGTGCAGACCATCCATGGCATCCGGGAGAAAGATGTACATTGAAAACAGACGCTTATCTTTACCACCTAGCTTGTTCATATGGTAACCGCAGAACTTTAAAACCATCAAAAGCTGAGACGAGATGAAGATCCCAGTTTCTCATGAAAGGTGCTTTGATAGAGTTGCCATCTAAGAGGAAAAACTTGTCATCGGTTGTGTACTCTTCGTCAAACGGTTCCTCCGATCCCAAGCCCCCTTAAAATATACTGCATTTGCACAGATAACAAGTGTTTCATCTTCAATTGAACCGGGTGGAAAAATGTTTCTGATTAAGCCATTTGTTTGCTTCTCAGCCCATGAATTTATCTTCTCTGCTACCTCATCCGCCTGTGATTAAATCATTAATGTCAGAACTCATAATTACAATTGCACAAAGTACTCATCAGCAATTATTATGAGCATACACCTAAAAATTATGCAGTTTTATGCAAGTGTAATCTGTCAATATGAAAACCTGGTTTTTACGAACAATTTCATTATAACTAGTATAAAGCTTACACAAAATCAAATGGAGCTATACTAATTATAGGACTGGTGCTCCATTCATCATTACAAGCTGACTGAGTTTATACAGCAACATTTTTAGTAAAAACAATTATGATTTTCATAATTCAACTAAAAACAATTGTTGTGTTATATACACAACTAATTAAGATCCGTTGTTTTTATACAGAAAAAAGTTTGGTCATCAATTGTTCAGTTCATAATTCTTCGGACTAAGAGAGATCATAAGCATTAACTAGAATTGCGAGATTTTAGGTCGAAAGAAGAACTTACATTATTCTGAAAATCAACCTCTTCGGAAACGGCCTTGTAAGCATCCTGAGCAATCTGCCTGAACCTAGGCTTCAATTTGAACCTTTTATCAACCCAAATGGAAAATGGCAATTTTAGTCCCAAAGTTTCAAATTTAAAGGGTGTGGCATATGCAGTCCCATGTTTGCTTTAATAGGCAATTTTAATCCCAAAATTTCATAATTTTGGCAAACCTAGTCCTTTTTTCAAATTTTTTGACTTTGAACAATGATGTGGCAGCTAGCGTAGTCAACAAGTTAACGCCGCCACATCACCCGATGACATCATTATGATGTCATATTTGTCAAAAAACTTATTACTTAAAATATTAAAAGATTAACAATATATAAAAAATAATAATATAATTTTTTTAATAAAATAACAGAAAAAGTAGGAAAAAACCTATAAAAAAAAGAAAAACTAAAGGGTAATAAATGATAAAAAAAATTGTGGGTGTTGTTTAGATTGAATGGTGGTGAATATTTAGAATTAAATACAAAATTAATTTTCAATCCAAAGAAAACGCCCTTTTTTTTTTACTTTTTCCCCTTTAATTTTTTTTTTTGGGTTTTCCATACTCTTTATTTTAATCCTCATTTTTTTTAATTAGAAAATTTATTTTCAAAATGTTCTTTTGTTTTTTGATAAAATTATTTTTTATTTTTTCTAAATTTTATGTTACTTATTTCTTACTTTTTTTATTTGTTGTTTATTATTAAAAAATTATTTTTATAAAGTTTTCTAAATGTTTTGTTATTTTTATTAAAAAATTATTTTTTGACAAATATGACATCATAATAATGTCATCGGGTGATGTGGCGGTGTTGACTTGTTGACTACGCAGCCACATCATCGGTCAAAGTCAAAAAATTAGAAAAAGTACTAGTTTTGCCAAAAAAATTAAACTATGGGACTAAAATTGCCAACTGAATCAAACATGGGACTACATATGCCACACCCGTGAAATTTTGGGACTAAAATTGCCATTTTTCCAGATTTACAAGCCGCGAACAGGACATTCACAAGCTGTGACAGGGATGAGTTGAACGTTCTCTTTCGCTTGTCCTTTTGACCCTGCTGCGATCAACCCCACTATGACGTTGATAGAGAGCGGTGAGAATACGAGGTTCTTGTCTTTGCCATAGGTAGCCATTACTCTTTGCTAGAGACAAGCAAACGTCAGATTGGTCCATGGAGAATGTTTTTAGGCCTGGATTTTTGTGGAGGTTCATTGTTGCTGTCGCAGAGGAAACGAATTAACAAACCTGGAAAAGAACGGAAGAGATTGATCAGAGAAAAACTGAAAACGGATTTTTAGTTAGGGTTTTGAAAGAGGATAATATTATATCGTAGACGGCCGAATAGATTGGGCCCGAAAATCCAATAACATTAAAAAAAATAAAAAAAAATCCAATAACACATTTTATTTAAAATATTAAATCTTTTGGTTTAAACCGTAAGAAAAGAAACTTGTATTTTCTAAGAAATATTTTATCCCAATAAATGGTGGGGTATGTAGTGTTGTTATGTGAGCGGAGCCTTATCGAGTACTCGGCTTGGCTCGATAAGGTTTTCGAGCCGAGTTCGAGCCTACTTTTATACTCGTTTTGTTAACGAGCCGAACTCGGCTCGACTCGTTAAATACTCGTTAGGTTCTGTTCAAACAAACACAATATTGAATAGCGCACACATTATAAAGCCTATTAATACAATTTTGCAAGCCCAATAGTCCACCCCAATAATAAGTTTAGCCCATCTAATACAAAAAATCTACACCTAATATTGAATTCTTTAATATTAACATCTTATTTGAAAATTTTTAATTTTATTTTAATTTCAGGAGCTTGGCTCGAGCTCGGCAGGTTAAGGCTCGAGCTTGTTCGAGCCAACGAGCCTAGCTCGAGTATGAAAAATATGGCTCGAGCTCAAGCCTTATTTTTTACTCGTTTTCGTAATGAGCCGAGCTTATTCGAGCTCGAGCCGAACTCGCCAATACTCGGTTCGGTTCGAAAAACAACACTAGATATGTGTATGTCTTTTTAACAAAAGTCAAAGACCATATATATAGGGTGCAATGCCAAAGCTTTTTGTATCAGAAAAAGAAAACGAAATTGAGAAAAAATCTAACTGAAAAAAAAAAAAAGAAAAGAAAAGAGTATGGACATACTTTGAAATATTAATTTTGTTGGGGATTGATTTAAAATTAAATTTTAGGTGAATTTGAAATTTAGATAAGTTATGTGACTTAATTTTGAAATATGTGGTGTCGATTTAATAAAATAGAAACTTTTAGGGTAAGATGTGCAATAAATGGAATTCGAAATTGTTTGGGTGGGAGCAAAATCTGATGTTGGACTAGTGACAGAAATGTAATTTTTACATGTTCAGATCAATTCAATCCAGTTTAGTTCAGACGAGAGAATTCAGAACTAAAATGGGAATATTTGACCAGGATTGAGGAATTAATTGCTACAATTGAGTTCAGTCCAATTGAGTTCAAATATATTAAGTTCAGTTCTGATTTGCTTAATAGTACTTTATATTATAAATAAGTTCAGTTCAATTCAGCTTCATTAAGTCTAATCCAGTTCAGTTCAACTTCATTCAATTCAATTTAATTCAATTCAGTTTTGTTCAGTTCAGACGAATAGAACAAAACTTAACTTTGACTACAAATTATTTGCAAAATAATATACAATAATAAATTAAAAAAAATTATATAATAAAAAAGTAATGAAAAATACAATTTCATAATTTAGTTTTATTACACACTATTTATCTTATACTTGTACTCCCTCCATTTCTTTAGTTACTTCCTAAGGGAACTGTTCACCGCGACCTTTGACCACGTATAACTCCTAAATTACATTAGAGAAAAATATAATAAAATTATATTATGAAATTAAATGAAGTATATTTTCATAATCAACTTTTAATTTATATTGATACAGTTTAATTTAAAAGTTATACGTGGTCAAAGGTCGCGATAAACAGTCCCCTTAGGAAGTAACTAAAGAAATGGAAGAAGTATAATTTATGATAATTTGTGGTCTATCAAAATTGGTTAAGAAGGAAGTAAAACACTGGGCAAGATTCTCAGTATCACTAGCTATTTTGACCAAAACAAGAGGAGAATCTTCAATAATTATTATAAATAATTTACTTAAAAACCAACTCAAAATGGAAATAAATTAAGGAATTGAATCAAAACTGATTCCATGCATGCGTTATCACTTATCACAATTTTACTATAACTAATCCTGGTCAAATATAATTTTGGGAAACTATGCAAATATGAAATATATAGTTAATTAATACAAATTTCGTTTTGCTCTAAAATGGAAAATGCAATCAAGATTATTATTATTACAATTTATACCTCGTACCCTATAAATACCTCTCCATCTTTTGCTTGAAAACAGTATCATCACCAACCTAAATGCTTCGAAAAACAATATTCACATATATTAACAAGGATGGCCAAGTTTCTATGCGTCTTTTTCCTTCTTCTTTCGGGTACGTTATTTTTTTTAATAACAATATGTTATTAGGAGTATATATGTAGATATGCTTTTAATAACTAACTATATGTTACTCGGTTGCAGTGATGGCGGCTGTGTCGGGGTCGGAAATGGGAGTTCCATCGGACGTGAATCCAACTTACAGTTTCAAATCAAACAGCGCATCGAGGAAGCTAATGAAGTACTGTGGCGTTGTATATTGCGATTATGATTCTGACTGCACTAGAGCTCACTGTGGCTATCGTTGTGTGAAGACCAATGATATTCCTTTCTTGAGTAAACAGTGTTTCAATTAGTAACTAGCATGATTGTCTAATAAATTTTAATGGAATTATAAATGAAAGTTTTGACTGCAATTAAAAATTGTCATTAATTTCAACTACTCTACACAATATAGAATTTATGTGATTTTTAAGTCCATTTTATTTGCTGCATGGTTTAAAATCAAATCAATTTTGCTTTTATTTCAAATTGTAAATATAATAATTAACAATTAACTACATGTGTGTTTGACATTACTTTATCAGTCACCTTATAAAGTCAAATCACCTTATTTGAACGTTCGACTGGATAGTCTTTTTGATATATGTCAATAAGGCAACTGATTTGATTATCTACGAGTCACTTTATCACCTATCAGACACTTTATCGATTCGTTTTACCAAATATAGGCTTTGTTTAGCGTTAGCTTATCAGCTAGCTTATAATCTTATAAGTTCGCGTTCACGTAATAGACTTATTGTCAGGTAAAATAAGTCCGTTACGTGAACGCGAGCTTATAAGCTCCTGGAGTTTATCAATTAACTGATAAACTAGCTTATTTTATAAACTAATAAAATTAACTTTTTTTTTAATAAGCTAGCTTATCATATTTTAATAAAATTAATAATAACAATAACAAAATAAATAAAGCAAATGACACTAATATCGAATAAGAATAACAGAATAACTCCTATAAGAAGTATGTTGTAATAAACATGCTCGCAAATTGAGGAATGATGATTTAATTAATATTTTAGATATACAAATCTCATTTATTTTTATTTTAATATAATAATTATTATTTCATTTATTTGTTTATTAATTATTATTATTATTCTTATTATTATAAAATATGAAATATAACAATATAATATGAAAGCCCTTTTATGTCATTTCATTTGTTAGCTTATAAGCTGTTTCGCTAAACACGTAAACTAAAATCAACTAGCTTATCAGCTTATTTGCTAAACTTGTACACCAAAATAAGCTAGCTTATCAGCTGCTTTATTAGCTATCAGCTAGCTTATCAGCTAGTTTTGGTTAACAGAGGAGCCATTCACTACATATGATCAACGGGAGTATAAGAACAATTAGTTGATGGTTTTCTACGATTAAGAATTCGATTATTTAGAATATGTATACCTTGACGCTTTTATAATAATTAGCAATGCTTTAATTTTCATCCTCGCTCCTGAGAATGACTCTGACTTTGTCCAGCTGTCCATGAAGATGCTTCTTTGAACTGTGCGATGATCATGTGATCTGTTCGTTGAAAATTCTAAGTGTTGCCTAACTTGTCATCAATTTTTCAAAGATAAGTTTCTTCCATTTCACGTATGGTCAGTATTAGATGTACATGTACATAACCACAGTGAAA
Organism: Plantago ovata; assembly: GCA_028274465.1. Classification (NCBI taxonomy): domain Eukaryota; kingdom Viridiplantae; phylum Streptophyta; class Magnoliopsida; order Lamiales; family Plantaginaceae; genus Plantago; species Plantago ovata. Next base: position 126,814,166 of record CM051456.1, on the reverse strand, counting down.
TATTCAATGAATATGGATCACATTTTCAATCCACCTTGGACTAAATTTATATCAATCCGGTACTAGAGATGGCTAAAATGTAAGAATCACATAATTGTTTTCCAAATGCATACCAATCTTTTTTATTGTCCCCCAGAAGCACGATGCAACAACGGTGCGGATACGAATATAAGACGGATATGTTGAAATGCAATACGTACGTGTTGAATAAGTCTAATTTGTATATGTTAATGAATACTAAACACCGGTTTGATGATTAATGAAAGTTTTCTCTCAAAAAAATGAATACTAAACACCCGAATAAGAAAAATATCCTTATCACTTTCTAATAAAAACAAAAACATATAAACCTTTTATTTCAATTGAACTAATATCATCAACATTTAAAAGTACGGATATAATTAAAAAATAATAATAATAATAAAGGGATATGTATCCCTCAACTAATCTTCAGATTAATTAACATAGTGATGAGATCCTCTTATTACTCGTGATTTGCAATTGCCTGTTTGGACTTGGTCAAAGTTGTGAAAACTTCATGTGTTACCTAGAATTAAATCGTTTTGGTGGCAAGTTATACATGATAAATTACCAACTGCAGTTAATTTGGTTGCTACTCATATGCCAGTTTCACCTGTGTGTCAGTTATGCAACAAGAGGGAAGAAAATTTCTTACACTTATTTGCTTTTTGTGATGTGTTTAAAGAACTTAGGGAGCTATTCACACCACCTCAGTGGTCATGGGAACATTGTAATGTGCTGCAGGTCTTCACTATGTTTTCCATTAATGAGGACAAACAGATTTTGTTAATTGTACTAGCTTATGTTATATGGGCCAGTAGAAATAACTTTATTTTCAGGGGAGAAAAGGTAAGTTGTAGGGATTTATATTTTCGGATTTTGTTGTTGGTTAAGCAATTAGACTTTGCTTTTCATCAAAGATTGTGCCTAAGCAACATATAGTAATGTGTAAATGGTGTCCTTCCACTAGTTGTTCTTATGTTTTAAATTTTGATGGGTCGGCGTTGAACAACCCAGGTAAGGCAGGTTGTGGATCCATACTTAGAGATAGACAGGGTAAATTTTTGCGTGCATCTTCTGCCTTTATTGGAGTTACGGATAATAATATGACAGAATTCTATGGTCTTTTCTATGGTTTACTTTTCACTGTACAATTGAATATCCAATCTGACTCTACCTATGTGGTTGGTTGTGTGAACAGGTCTATAGAGCCGGCGTGGCAGCATCGTCGGATTCTGACTCAGATTAGGCAGCTACTAAATCAAATAGAGGACTGGCAGCTGGTTTGTATATATCGTCAAAGTAATAGTGTCGCAGATATTTTGTCGAAGATCGGCAGCGGGGCTGTCTGTATAGCTGATACCAAGATTGTAGCTTCTCAGATGAATGACTACCCGGTTACGAATAGTGTTCATGTGTGGGATTTGTGTCCGTCTTGGTTAGTTTTGTATCTGCAATATGATTGTAATAAGACGTATCCTAAAGTCATGTCGTATCGGGATACTGAAACAGCTGTACCTCCTCTATTATGTTGATGAATGAACTGTTTGGTGTGTTAAAAAAAATCTTCAGAATATGTTTTCGATCAAGCCATGCGGACACATATTTTGAAGGATCTGTGATTCCTTATCCCGAGATATTTTTCTTTGATACAGCAAATTAACAACAGAATATCTAGTGTAATATTCTACATTTATGCAAATGCCGTGATGACTAAAACGCTATGGATAAACAGTTTAAAAAGAAAACATCTTAACAAAAACACATGCAAGTGCCTCTCAGTCTTTCTTGACTTAGTCAAATTTGTATCAAAAGTCATTAGCTATCCCAAAAATTCTTTAAATGTGACACTTAAATTGCTTTATAAATACCACGCCAATATTGCTTTTGATACCACACCAAACACTCCTTCTCTATAGTATTAACCATGAAGCTTGCAATTCAAACTTTCCTAGCCACAATTCTTGTTGCTGCAACATGCATTTCAGCTCAGAATTGCGGTTGCGCTGCTAACTTGTGCTGCAGTCAGTATGGTTATTGTGGCAGCGGCCCTGAATACTGTGGCCAAGGGTGTCGTTCTGGCCCCTGCACTGGCTCAGGAAGCGGCAGTGGAGTTGGCGGTATTGTAACGGATGCCTTCTTCAATGGAATTATCAATCAGTCCCCGGGCAATTGTGCTGGCAGGGGATTCTATACCAGGGACGCTTTCCTCCGTGCTGCTGGCTCGTATCCGCAGTTTGGCACTACCGAAGCCAGGCGTGAGATTGCCGCTTTCTTTGCCCATGTAACACATGAGACTGGCTGTAAGTTCAACTTTTATTTGTACAACTTACCTTTGTCTGCTATTAACTAACTAATACAGTATGTATCATAGAATTATATTATGAAATTATATGACTTGTTGATTTATTTCTTATGCAGTTATGTGTTTTAGAGTAGAGCAAAATCCAGGGTCTAACTACTGTGACCCGAATAACAGAGATTGGCCATGTGCATCCGGCAGAAGTTACCACGGCAGAGGTCCCCTGCAACTATCATGGAATTACAACTACGGTGCTGCAGGCAGAAGCATAGGTTTCGACGGACTAAACAACCCTGATATCGTTGCTACAGATAATGTCATCTCATTCAGGACTGCGTTGTGGTTTTGGATGACTAACCCCGTTCATAGTGCTATAACCTCCGGACAAGGATTTGGAGCAACTATTCGTGCCATTAACAGTATGGAATGTAACGGAGGGAATACGGGAGCTGTGGATTCTCGTGTGCGCTATTACACAACCTATTGCAATCAACTTGGAGTCGATCCTGGAACAAACCTTCGCTGTTAGAGATGAAGTGAAGAATACTAGTGCGAAAAATAAGTGATTACACATCATTTACAGAGAAAATGAGTCTTTATTTCTCATACTGATATAGCCAAAAGTGAAAATAAACATGTACTGCTAAAGAACATGAGTGCACTCTTTCTATACTTACTCACAATTTAATTTGGAATGAAATTTTGGCTCTGCCTCATATGCGTATGCAGTAGAAATTTCCCGATTCAGTCCGTCTACATGATGATTGTAATATGAATATTAGAAACAAAATTCATGTATGTTATCAGAGGTCAGCCCAGAAGTGGAAAAAAATATTGCGATGCTTTCGTAAACATTTTCTTCAACAACGAATTTCAGAAAAGCAGCAGCTACATATTTGTGCTAATAAAATTGACACCTGAATCATAATGAATAAAATATATTCTAACAGGATGCCCCTTTACCTGTAACTTTAGACCGCAGAGAAGCATAATTTGAAAATATATATTCATAACTAAATTCTCTCTTCTTTAGTAGTTCCCATTCTTCACCTTCATTTCTGGTCAGGAAACTGTTTAATAATTTGGAAGACAACCGAGGTACATAGAGGAAAGTACAGTTCGCCTTTGTGCAGCAAGGTCTTGATGAGCCAGGGGTTTCCTCACCTGGATCATCTCTGTTCCAATTGATAGTCAGCAACATGAGAGTGAGCTTTGGCCTTTGAATAGATGAGGCACCATATCGATCCATTTAACATTGAACTCCATTTCTTAATTAACCAAATCTTCAATGTTCTCATCCCAGAATGTGGTATCATAGTGTGTGTATAGATAAACAAGCCGAAAAACGCGTTTCTGAAGTTGTAAAATAGCAAAGGCAAAAGCTAAAGCGCATTATTACTTATTCCCAAATCACAATGTTATAGCCTTATAGGGATTGACTTGTACAGTAAGAAGTAGCAGTTGTACGTCAGAGTGTAACAGTTATAAATAAGATAGCTAGCTCAACTCTGTACTCAATTAACTTTTATAATGAAATTCAGTTCAGATTCATCTCTCTCGCTCTGTTGCTATCACTTTCACATGGTATCAGTTACCAGAGGTTATCGATCTTGAGAATCTTGAAATTGCTTACATCTTCTTCTACACAATTTCTGAGTTCTTTCTTCCCCGAATCGACTGTATGAATCATCTAACGTATGCCACACTTTCTTTTACCACGGTTTCATATGTGTGGTGTAAACTCTCATATACCACGCTTTTCGTCCTATATACTACGGTTTCAAACCGTGCTATATAAATTGAGAAAAACCCATTTAAATCTAACGTCCTGAGGTGTATTTCCAAAACTAAGCCCAAGTTTCATAAAGTTCGGCGGTATATTCATAATTACATATAATGTTTGGATCGTTTTGCAAATTATACAGATAATTAAATCTAAATAGAAACAAAATTTTGTTTAAACGACTCAGTCGTCCACTCTTCCTCATCTCGAGCTCGAAGGCCTCCCTCCCATGGCGTCTAATAAAGCTCTCGTCGATGATTCCCCGATTAATCCATTCTAGGTAACATTCCGATTCCTTCATTCATTTTCCCTCAATATTAAAGCTTATCAAATCCTTGTGTTTGTCTATTTCGCTCGATTTTGGCATCTCTTAAAATTAGGGTTTCGAAACTGAAGCTATTGGATACGATGATGAACTGGATTTATGCTTTCTGTCAGTGAAACTATGTAATTCCTCTACGCTTTTTGCCATTCATTTAACATGCGTGTATATTGAATCATATGAATTTAGTGTACGGATAATGACTCTTAATGTTGGATCATATCAGTTGTGCTTCCTCCTAAATGTGAGTAATAGGCAAGTCAGGAAAGTTAAATAATTGAAAATGATACTATGCATGTGGTTTATTTTAGTAAATCATGTCTTGTGTTCATTCATCTCCATTTTCGTATTTCCGTAGGTTATGAATGATGTAGCTAACAAGATATTTCAAAAGTTGGATCAAAATTGGATGTTCTGGAGGCTAATCAAGAGTTTTTCAGGTTATGTTTGTGTTTATTCTCAGATAGCCTTACCTGATCTGCCGTGCTGAATTTAGATAGAACCTTTTCTGGTTTTCATTTTAGGTGGAGTAGATTAAATGGAGTCAATAAAGAAGCTTAAGGAGAACTGGAGAAGTGGACTATGAATCAACAAAAGAATACCTCTAATGGAGAGGTAATCTGGTTAGTTATTGTACTGTCTAATGTCATTGTGTAACCTTTGTTGCATTGCTGAATATTGTAACAATCTAACAACAATACGCATATGAAAACTTGTGGGATTATGAGACTGTGCACGGATGTAGCATACTCACTATTGAGTGAAGAAAGTTGAAGAGAAGAAGCTTAATATTTAGGAGTGTTTTTCCTTTACCAATGTTTTTTTATGAGTAATGATGTTTTAACTTACATATTCTCTTTTTATCAACTTTCTCTTTTCTTGTAGAACACACTCTTGGATTCCTGCTTCTGTCTGATTCACAAACAAGTTAATACACGTAGAAAGAGATGTTTGAGATGGTAAACTTATAGTGTCACTTGACATTGCGGTGCTACCTTTTTTATGAATGTTTTTATTTCTGAAAATTTGTTAGTTTTAATAATTTATTGTATGTTCTTGTAGGATTATTGCCAGAGTGATGACATATTTCTTGTATTATGATCAGCATGAAAGAATGGGGACACTTGGAATCGAGTCTTTTGAGGTTAGTTCACCTTGAGCAAGAACTCAACAGAGCTAGACAACAGGTAGAGAAGATATATCTTTTCATTTATGATATTCTATTGAAATATGTGACAGTTTGGTTGGTAATCTACGGTAAGGTATGCTTATTGTTGCAACTACTGCAATATGGGGTCATATGGAACCATAAATTCAGGTTTCTTCCTGTTCCTGAAAATTTGAAGTTATTCGCACCTAAATTTTAGAGCAATCTGAGTTTTTCCTTTATTTGGAATAGTGTGGATGGTTGTCCCTTACATATGAATGTCTTAATTTCAGGTTTCTGGAAATAGATTAGTAACTATAGATTGGCTTGTAACTACTACAAGAGTTCCTTTGGTAAGAGTTCAATTTTATTTTCCAGGAAAGGCAACCGTCCAATTGTATGACTTAAGAGCAGCTGTACTGGCTGGGTGTTTCATGTTTGCAGAGTCTTCATGGTACCTGGCCAATCTTGGAATTCTGGAAGTCATAAAGCTCATTAGCAAGGTATATATTGAACCCCCTTATATGTATTCCCGAATACTCTCATTTATGAATATCTCTCCGCACTTGTCTGAAGAATAACTAGCAATGTGTTGACCTGATTTATTTTCTCTAGGTAAAATTTTGTTTTGGTGCTTTAGGTCTTGTTGCATGATTGTTTACGAGTCGATGGATTTATCCAACGAAGGGAATGCTACGAGAGAGAAGGAGATGTCTCAGTAACTACATGGACGTCAAACTTGAAAGGAGGTGAAATAATTGGTATGTTGCTTCCTTTTGTTGGTTTTTTGTAAGTGTCTTGTAAACATTCAATTATCTAGTGTTTTCCCATATTCTGTCAGGTCTGGGAGGTCAAGGCTGCTGATCTTACTATCAGTCCTGTTTATCGTGCTGCAGTTGGTGCTGTGGATTGATAAGGTACCATTCAATATTTTCACTCTGAAGCATATGATTTCCAGGTGCAGTTGGTCATGTTTGAGTTAATATAGACCTTGCTGATAGGTTGCAGATAAATTATTGTCAATCTCTTGTACTTTATAGGCAATGAATTTTCAGTTTCCAAATCACTTTAAGCTTCACAGTTCTCTTCATCTTTTTCTTTTTATTTCCTTTTCACCAATAAGGGAGATTCGCTGCGTTTTCCACGTTTGGTTCGTGTCAGAGATGATAAGAATCCTGCATGAAGTTTTGTAGCTGAACATTCTCTTGTCTTGATTATCTACAGAAACACTAATACACTATCATGCTTGGTCCATCTGAAAAGTTTGTCAGACGATAATTAAGTTGAACCAGGTTCTGCCATCTTGTTAAGACCAGGCACTGGTCCATACCATGACTTGTAAGTTGCTAACATGGTAACTAGACTGAAGAAAATGTGTTTGGAGTTTGTGTAGTTAAGTTGGTTGATGATAACATGAATTTGGATTTTCGGTTTCCCTGAGAGTCGAGGAGATGCTCTTATGCTTGAAGTGCAGGATGTGATGAAAAACATTCATGGTTATGCATCAATTCCAGTTTATTTACGTGTTCCAAATGTTTTCCTTGGTGGATTGTTGATAAAATGATGTGTTGGAGTTTGCAGTTTGCGTTACCCCTGTGGTTGGATGAGAGAACACGGATGGTTACCGGGAATCATTTTATGTTGACTGCTCAACAAGTGAATACCAAACTGAACAGAAGCAACTTGAAGGATAGGAATCTGGCAGACACCCAGATCAGAAGTAGAAAGACTTGCCGTCTTTGTTTAGTGAAAATTTGTGAATTATCATGATTTTTGTGATGAGTGGTGGTGAAATGTGGATAAAAGTTGTGTAATATAGTTGTACTTTGGATATAAAACAACAATTTTTATGTTCAACGTTTGAATCCTTAATAAATATAGCATATATTTATTGTTGTTATTATTATTATTATTTATTATTATTATTATTATTAATAGATTATTTTTAAAAAATTATTACTATTTTTTTTTTGTTTCTGGGCAGATTTTATACCACGCTCTTTAAGCGTGGTAAATAGCATATACCACGCTTCTGACTATATACCACGGTTATCATGCGTTCCAAAAGCGTTTATACGACGGATGTTTTGCGCCTATTTCTTTTACCACGGCCTTTTATACCACGCTTTTAAAGCGTGGTATATAACAAAAAAGCGTGGTATAAACTTTATACCACGCTTTTTTGTTATATACCACGCTTTTAAAGTGTGGTATAAAGCCTTTAACTGTTGTAGTGTTGATTCGCATTTTCACTATTCAAAAAAGTGAATCATTTACAAATGCAGCTTCCCGTAATCCGTGGCATGGCGATTATTCAAGCCAATCAGCTCAGAATCCAGCTGATGACTAGGATTCAACCTATTTTCTGCATCCATCAGATCAACCAACCAGGGATTTCGATTGTGCTTGAGCCTCTCAATGGTGCCAATTACACATCGTGGAGCAAGACAATCTTTATTGCACTACTAGTAAAGAATAAAGTCAGATTCATCAATGATAAACTTGTTGTACCAACTAATACTAACACCGCTAATCATGATGCATGGAAAAGGGCTAATGACCTTGTCTTGATATGGTTATTAAATTAATTCTTGTTGATTTGAAATTCGTCAAAGTGTTCTGTATTTTACATCTGCACTTGATCTATGGAATGGGTTAAAGACTAGATACCCTCGTGATGGACCACGAGTGTTCCATCTGGAAAAATCTCTCAGCTGTATTTGACAAGGAAATTAGCCTATCTATACTTATTTCTGTCTTTAAAGGGCTATGGGATGAGTATGTTCCGCATAGACTCATAAGTGGAGGTCTAGATGATCCGACTAATTTACAACGCAATGATGCAGTCATGAAGTTTTTGGTTGGACTCAACTCAACGAGTCATATTTACCAGATCAGGAGTCAGATTATATGCAGGTTTCCCGTGCCCAGCTTAGTACATGTGTACTCGATGTTACTTCTCAATTCTCATTATCCTTCAAGCCAAGATATGATACTCTCAAACACAACCTGCACAAACTGATGCAACTGCATGTGTCAGGAACAACAATTATCAGAAGCAGAACCGTAAAGACAATAACAAGCCCAAGTGTATTGGTTGTGGCTTTACTGGACACAGGCTAACACAGTCATTGGAGAATCCAGTTCTCAGGATGAAGATCATTTGTCTCAACATTCAACAAGATGGCATGAGTCCAGAATTATATGCTCAGTTCTTGCAGTTCACTAAGTTTCAGGTACATATGGCACAAAACAATGCCTCTCCTCACATGCATGCATTAAAATTGGCAGTGTCCATGGATTTTTCCGTCCAAGTACACGATTAGACCTGCTTCAACAGAGAAGCATCCCTTGTTGCTCCTCCAACAGAGGCTCAATGAGCCTTGACTTGGGCTCAACATTACTTTATTATTTTTCTTATTTATTTTAATTGTTCAACATTATTTTTAATCCATTTATTTTGTAGAATATTTCTGATCAAAATTATATCAGGAAAGTGCAACATTCACACAATCACACGGAAAAATAAGATGATATAAAACTTTCAAATTGAACATCAAGCTAGTAAGCAAGTATGTTGAACATCAAGCTAGTAAGCTAAGGCACAAACTTTCAAATTGATGTGTGCATCAAGCTAGTAAGCAAGTATGTTGAACGTGACACACTGATGGCAAAACCAAACTAAAAAAGTTGTGCATTTTTGTCTTTGAATTTTCTTAAAGCTGCAGCCTATCCCAAAACTATCATCATTAAACATAAATCCAAGAAACTTCAATCAATTTATATAATTAGAAAATAGGATTATCTTCAAATCTGTTACACAATTTTATCTGTCACAAAACTAATAGTACTATATATAATACTATGAAAGAATGTAGGATCGGTATAACTTGCTTTAGATACAAATTACCAGCCAATGGTCCACGATTGACTACGGGGTTAAGTGAACACCTACGTCAACCTGCAGATTAACAAATTATAAATTAAAGCACAGCGGAATATAAAGAATAACCTTTGTTTGAAACTTTTCAAGCAGCTTTCGTAAGCTTGCTTGATACCCAGTTAAGGCAGAAAATCAACTAGAAAAGATCTTGTTCATACAACGCTGTATACTCTCAATATCTATCCTATTAAAACAACACTAGTCACCTATAAGATGATATAGAAACCAATCTATCTATTCTAACTCCAATACGCTGTTAGAGGAGTCTAGAATATAAATTAGTGTAAAAGACACAACGAACTAAAACAATAAAACTATAAAACTCTGAAACTCGATCGCCTTTGCTCTCTGTGTCGTATCCTTCTGTTTTCGATGCTATGCTTTATATAGAGGTGGAAAGCCTTGATCGACTTCAACAGGAAACGCACTTGAATGAATCTGGACATGCCACGGTAATAATCTTCTAGTAGGAATCGACTTCCTCTCCAAAGACTCCTTTTACTTCTATGACATGAATTCCTTTTTGAGTCCTTTTCGACTAAGCATTCTTCCATCTTTAGCCTTCTTGTAATTCGACAATTCCCATGTATAAATCAACTTACTGCACAAGACAACCAACTACAGATATGGAATAGTTATTGTGTTAGAATAGGTGAAACTATATAAAAGCGGCTAAGTGCTCTATTTCCAGAACTTAGGGGTTGAGTAAACGTATAGTTGAATCCCTATGTCAACACCCTAAAAACAGTGACACTTATGCCTCTACAAATATAATTTTATACATTACATTCCATACAAGTGAAAATGTCTGAGCAATATGGTCGTCATGAGACAGCTGAGGATAGGCAGGAGCTTTTCAACGGCATTGCTCCTGTTTATGACAAAGTAATAAGTATAATTAAGCACCTTACTAATTTCTTATAATTAGCTATATATATTTTAAGGAAAATTACTTTGCCTACCCTGTTAGACACTGACTTTGCATTTTTTCCCTACTAGTTCAACAATTACATCTAGTCCCATTTGTGTTGACCAACTTTAGAAAATTCTGAATTTTTATCTCTCCAAACACACCCTTATGCTATTTCCAAATTTTTCTTTTTCTCCTTTTTCTTTAATTTTCTGTTTTCTTTTTTTCCTTTTCTTTTTTTATTTTTTCCTTTATTTTTTTTCTTTCTCTTTTCTTTAACCTTCAGTGCCGAAATTTTTCCGGCACCGGAGATTCCATAAAACCAGCTCCGATTGGAGCTAGGCACGCTCCATAAACCCAGTTCCGATTGGAGTTGGGCACGCTCCAATCGGAGCTGTTTAAAGCTCCAATCGGAGCTTTTTACATCGGAGCTTTTTACAGCTCCGACCGTAGCTTTAAACATCTCTAAATCGGAGCTGGGTATGTCCCCAGCTCCGATTTGGGGCTAGTCGGAGCTATTGAGCTCCGATCGGAGATCAACAGCTCCAATTGGCTTCTTTATATTTGTTTTTAATTTTTTTTATTTTTTTTCTTTTCTAAATAATATTATAAGTGAAAATTGATTATTAATTTTGTAGGGACTTTTATGCAATAATAATTAAGATCCTTTTGAAATTTTGATAAGTTATGTGGGTTAATTTTAAATGATTTATAATCAGTTTTGTAAATTATAAAAAATTAGAGTTAAATGTGTAATAAATAATAACTGAAGGCGTTTGGGTTTTTTTGAAAACAGAAACTCAAATGAGGGCAAAATTGTCTTTTTCAGGTATTAGTTCGCGAAAAGTCAAAGTCGCTGTGTTGGATGTAATTAAATTGTGCTAAGAGGGGGGTCGGTGAAAGAAAAAATCTAACAAGGAGAAATCTGTAATAAAAAAATCTAACGAGGGTACTGTACGTTATTTGCCATATATTTTAATTTCATGTTGTGTTGTACAGTTGTACTCTAACTTGTAAGGAAGCTTAATTTGTTTAAGCTCCCAAATGAGTTTTGCAGATGAATGGTTTGTTTACCTTGGGGATGCATAGACCATGGAAGAGGCGGACCGTTGCTTGGAGCAGGTAATTCTTTCTTACTAATTTGTAATTTAGATAAGTCCATATATGCATTAATTTCAATTGAGATTTGCCTAATAGTATTTTGTACTATAAATAAATTCAGTTCAGTTCAGATCCATTCAGTTCAGTTCAATTCAAATCAGTGCAGTTCAGATTAGTTTAGCTCTGTTCAAACGAAGAGAACATAGCCTTATTAGTACGTAGTTGTTTTTCCTTTTCTTTAAATAACACTAATTGGTTGTTGATTTTATAGTTTACACATCTTCTTGATTACATAAATCTCCAAAGTTCTTCATAAATTCCGTTTCTTTGTTTTTTTTTCAAAATATTTAAGCTGTTAAATGAATAATTGGAGAATCTTTCCAGTTTTATTATACTCCCTCCAATTTTATTTATTTTTAATATGTCACATTCTAAAACACGTCATATAACTCGTTAATTTTTTAATAGAAACTATAATAATTGAAGATAATTATGATACTTAATCAAATAGTACTAACAAAAAATCACATGAAATTTAACAACTTACATTATTATAGTTGAAATTCTTTATTAAAAGAATCCAAAAACCTAGACTACTAGCTCCATCCCTTCGTCGTATTGAACAGAATAAAATTGAATTGAACTCAATTGAATGGAATTGAATTGATTTGAATGGAATTTAATTGGATTGAACAACTAAATTTTATTTGTAGTATAAAAAATAATTAAGCAAATCTTAACTAAAGATAATTGGACTGAACTAAATGAATCTGAACTGAACTGAACTAAATTAAATTAAAACTAATGAGTTTTCGTTTAACATATTGTATTGTGAAAACTGAAAACTGATGAATTAGTTTCCATTATTTTTTCCAGCTGCTTTGATAAATGTATTATTTTGTATGAAATTGATGCATGATTGTGAAAATTACTTAACAGGGTGAAGGAAGGAGATAAGTGTTTGATGTGTGTTGTGGCAGTGGAGATTTAAGTTTTCTTTTGTCTGAGAAAGTTGGAATCCATGGCAAGGTTCGATTAATTCACTACTATCATTTTGTATACTTATGTTGTTTCAACATATAATATTAAATGGCACTATGTTCTGACTTATGGTCATAGGTAATTGCTCTTGATTTCTCAAAGGAGCTTTTGCAGATTGCTTCGTCCCGTCAGCAGGAAAGATCAAAATCGAAGCCCTGCTACAAGAACATCGAGTAAGCATCTCTACTCTGCTGATAAAGAATTAAAATAAGATTTATCATTTACTTCCTCCGTTTCATTAGTAAGTTTCTCTTTGGTCAACAATGTTCATATTTGACCATGCATTTCTCTTAAATTATACGGATGTAATTGGTATTTTAAAATACAAAATTAAAATTTATAAGTTAATAGTATTTTTAATATTTTTCTTAAAAAAATTATCAATATAATTTAAGTGTAATATACAGGTCAAACATGAGCGTTGTTAATGAAACGGAATAAGTATGTAATAAGGTTAATATTACTTCCTCTGAACCTGAAAATGAAATCCACTGTGAGATGAATTAACATGCATGATGTTTTGCAGGTGGGTTGAAGCAGATGCTGTTGATCTACCATACCCAGACTCCTACTTTGATGCTGCTACGATTGGCTTTGGACTAAGAAACATAGTAGATCGTGAGAAGGCCATGGAGGAAATGAGTCGCGTTCTAAAATCAGGTTCTAATGTTTCTATTCTGGACTTCAACAAAAGCACTCATCAATTCACCTGTAAAATTCAGGTAGTACTACTACTAGTTAGCATTTCGCAAGACTATATTTTCTCATTTTATGTCCTATATATAATAATATATATATCTTGACAAGAAACATAAGTTCTCTTTTCTTTGTCCAACCTTGCTGTAATCTGTTAACTTCTTGAAATCAACATACAATTCAATACATTTAAGATTAAGCCAATTAAGTTTGCGCGTGTTATTTTCCAGGATTTTATGATAGATTACATTGTCACTCCTATTGCAAGTTGGTATGGACTTGCAAGTGAGTACCACTACTAGAAGAACTCAATCAAGGGATATCTTACTGGTTTGTCTTCTTTCTTCAAAATACATACTAATCCGATGTATTCATTCTTTTTCTTTTTTCTTTTTTTTTTTCTCGTATAGTTGTAACTTTGCATCATTGTTGGATTTCCTAGTTTTCTGTCATCCCATATGATATCGATCACTGCATTGTTTTTACCTGTTACACCAACAATATATATCAAAACAAGCACGCGAAATGACCCTGAAATCGGCATATACATCAATATATATACATTCCCTTAACTAGGACTTTAAATATTAAACGCAATGAGACACTTATTAACCTTCTGATCGAGTTCATATATTGCTGTATAATTACCTGAGATTTCATTAATTTGTGCACTTGGTTTTGCTCTATGCATATTTAACAGGAACTGAAAATTAGGTTCACCCTGTGGATGATCACTTGCACTTCAATCATAGTTCTGTTCTATGGTCATGCAGGCAACGAGTTGGAGAAACTAGCTGTGGAAGCGGGATTTACCGAGGCCAAACATTTCGAGATGGCCAATGGGCTGGTTAGCAATTTGGTAGCCACGCGTTAGGAGTGTTCTTCTCCCCTGCAGTATGCTTCATGTACACACACAATAATGAAAGCTATATATGTATGTGTTTTTCGTTTATATCCTGTTAAGCAGTCATTCTGTTTGGCCAACATATAATCTTATGAATATATGATATATCATCACAGTGGGATTTTAATTGTGCTTGAGCCTCTCAACGGTGCCAATTACACATTGTGGGTCAAGACGATCTCTATTGGACTATCGGTAAAGAATAAGGTCGGAATTCGAAACTTCCTGAACCAACTGATACTAACAGTGTTAAAAAATTGTTAATCATGATGCATGAATGACCTTGTCTTGATATGGTTATTAAATTCTTGTTCAAGTGAAATTTGTCAAGTGTTGTGTAGATCTGCACTTGATCTATGGAATGGGTCAACGACTTAGATAGATTCGTAGTGGTGGACCTCGAGTGTTCAATTTGGAAAAAACAAAGTTTTCACTTCATAAATAAATTCAGTTCAGTTAGTTCTTATTATAGACAAAATAAAACTATACTAAAATCTTCAATCAGGGGTGGACCCAACCTTTGGGCTGGGCTGGGCTCAAGCCCATGTTGCCCCCATAAGATTAAAAAAAAAAAAATTATATTAGCATTTTCAATTTTTTCGGACAGATTATTGAAGGCATGTAACATTTAGCCGAGATTGATTGAAATTTCGGAGTCCGCCCCTGTCTTCAATAGTAGTATAATGAGTGTGGCAACTAAAGGGCGGTCGCGGAAACTTCGTCTCGTGATGACTAAATGCATAATCACATTAAAAAAATTTCAAACCCATATCTCTTCTCTTTTGTCCTTCCCACCGAAATAGTTTTCTCTGATACAGCGAACAGAATATCATATGCAAGTGCCGTGAAGACTGAAACGTTATGGTCTTGCGGATAAACAATATAAAAAGAAAACATGTAAGTGCCTTCCAATCTTTATTGACTTAGTCAATTATTACTTCGGTATCGTTACACGATTCTCATTTGTATTGTAAATTTTTTCGAGTCTCTATTAAATTTTGAATTAATGTTAAATTGTATTGAAATAATAATAATTTTTAATTAATATTATGAAGTAGAATTCATATATTTTCATAATATAAATTTACCTTTTAGATATAATTTATAATGTAGTTAAAAAAATGTTAACAAAAATTTGATTCAGGATGGAGGAGTAATATATGAAAAGTCAATAGCTATCCCAAAGAATTCTTCAAATGTGACACTTTAATTGGTCTATAAATACCGCGCCAATATTGCTTTTGATGCCAAACCAAACACTCCTACTTCTCTACACTATATTAATCATGAAGCTAGCAATTCACACTCTCCTAGCCACAATTCTTGTTGCTGCAACATGCATTTCAGCTCAGAATTGCGGTTGCGCTGCTAACTTGTGCTGTAGCCAGTATGGCTATTGCGGCAGCACCTCTGAATACTGTGGCACCGGGTGTCGTTCTGGGCCATGCACTGGCTCAGGAGGTGGTTCAGGAGGCGGTGCCAGTGGAGTTGGTAGTATCGTAACCAATGCCTTCTTCAATGGAATTATTAATCAGTCCCCGGCTAGTTGTGCTGGCAGGGGATTCTATACCAGGGACGCTTTCATCCGAGCTGCTGGCTCGTATCCGCAGTTTGGCACTACAGAAGCCAGGCGTGAGATTGCGGCTTTCTTCGCACACGTAACACATGAAACTGGCTGTAAGTTCAACTTTTACTATTACTAACACCGCCCCCAAGTTATGCATTAAAAACATTTAACGAAACTATATTATGAAATTATATTTAACGAAACTATATTATGAAATTATATATGACTAGTTGATTTATTTGTGATGCAGTTATGTGTTATAGAGAAGAGCAAAATCCAAGGTCTAACTACTGCGACTCGAATAACAGAGAGTGGCCATGTGCATCCGGCAGGAGTTACCACGGCAGAGGTCCCCTGCAGCTATCATGGAATTACAACTATGGTGCTGCAGGCAGAAGCATAGGTTTCAACGGACTCAACAACCCAGGTATCGTTGCTACAGATAATGTCATCTCATTCAGGACGGCGCTGTGGTTTTGGATGAATAACAACGTTCATCGTGCCATAACCTCCGGACAAGGATTTGGAGCAACTATTCGTATCATTAACAGCATGGAATGTAACGGAGGGAATACGCCAGCTGTGAATGCTCGTGTGCGGTATTACACAAACTATTGCAATCAACTGGGAGTCAGTCCTGGAACCAACCTTCGGTGTTAGATGAAGTGAAGAATAGTTAATATGAATAATAAGTGACTACACATCATTTACAGAGAAAATGAGTCTTCTATTTCTCTGTACTTGATCAGCAAGCGAAAAATAAACATGTACTGCTAATAAAGAACATGAATGCAGTTTTTCTATACTTTCTCATATTTCGACGCTTCATAAACATTTTCTTCAACAACGAAATTAGAAAAGAAGCAGCTACGTACATATGTGTGCTAATAAAGCGACCATTATAACGCAGCTAAGCATGATTTGAAAATATATATTCATAACTAACTAGTAACTTCTCTCTTCTTTAGTTCCCATTCTTCACCTTGGAGAGGTTAATTACAAGTTTCATCTTGGTAATCTGTAAACTTTGTACTAATATGCTGCAAGAAACTTTTAAGTGCATGGAAGTGATAAAATAAGTTAGTTCATCAGCACAATTCAAGCAAGCAAACTTATAGAAGATAAATTTATGAGAAAGATCATCTGCTAGCTAGCAACGGAGAACGTATCACATATTAGATTCAAAGTCCAGGGCTAGTTAATTACTCGTGTCGTGTTACATTACAATCTTACATAAAACAGATGATCTTACATATATATAAGTATTTTGCGTGCCATAACATGTAAGATTGTAATATAACACCGAGTAACTAGCCCTGGACTTTGTTCCATAGAAGCTAATATCAATAAACAGGAACAAGTATTTACAGCTGAAACGGCAAAACAAAATTGCTATCTCCGCCGGTAACACAAGTGGATGATAAAACATGATCAACCTTGTGCATCTTCTGAATCAACTTAAAAAGTGGAAATGAATGATTTTCAAGCTGCTTCTCGGTTAGAATTTCACATTATATATAAAGAAATTCATCTACAGACACGGGTTAACAAAATATAATCGAAGCCTCCTAGCCAAAGGCTGGGTCCGCCCCTGCTTTGCAGATCATCGAATTCAACGTTTAAAACCCTTCGGCGGGTCAGCCAGGATTAGGGAGTCAGCCAGTCAGTTAATTCACTCAATCGATCGGGATCGCCTCGCAAGCGTGTCTTCCTCCTTCGGCGGCACATGGCTTGATCTCCCCTGTTTTTGCAGAAACAAATCAAATGGCGACCAGGAAAATGGCGCGAAAATGTTATCAGGCTTTGGGTTTGTCAATCCCCTATTTCCAAGAGTTGTTGGGCCTTGCTCGCATTTCCCATTTCCATTATTTCACACAAATTGTTGGACTGGAAGTAAAACTGTAAAAGTCTTCGATCGAACTTTTTTTTAATTAAAATGATTCGCAATTTCAAACCATTTATCGCCTATTACAAATTTATCCTTCTCATATACTTATCCGTTTGTTTGGATTCTATATACGTTTGATTTTGAATCGGAGTTTTAGAAGGTTTATATAATGAGTGTAGTGTGTGGTTTAGTGGCAGGACCCACAATAATATTGTGAGATAAAAATTTGCAAAAAATTGAAAGTATAGATACAAAAGAAACGAACAAAAATAGAATACATATAGAATCCAAAAAACAGATGAGTAAATTATATTGTTGCTCCTTTATGACCCACGCTACCACTTTTAAACTTTATTTCATTTTTTAAACGACAAATTCAACTACACTAGTCATACTCCTACATCACATTTTTACCGCCTTGTAACTTTAATTACGCCTATATCAACCTCTGTCGGAATTCGAACCCCGATCGACCCTTCCGTCTCTCGCATGAGAGCTTCTCTCCTCCGGCTGGAGTCTGGTTCGTCATGAGTGTGACGCCTTAACCCTCCCTGTTTTGTTTTCGTCTACTCCAGATTCACGGTGAGGTTTTTGTTAGCCTTTGTTTTTTCTTTTTTTGGTGAGTTTGAAGATTTTCTTCCTTTTCTTTATTGTTTGCTGCGTTCATGTCTCGTTAATTTGCCCTTTTGTTTCGAGTCCTTAAAGATTAAAACTAAAACCTTCATAAGGAAATGCTTAGTAGTAATCTCTGTTTTGCCTATTCTTTTACAGAACATTATCAACTAATCTTTAGAAATTTAATAATAAGAGCACTTCTTATTATGGAGTCTTAGAACTTATATGGGCTAAATCTCAAACGTTCAGAATAGTTTTCAATTGAGTCTATAATGTACTACTAATTAATATCTCTTATTTAAACTCCAAATATGAGACCTGCAATTAAATCTTCAATAATATAGAGTAATATGTATAATAGATCTACATAAAAGCCTCAAATAAACTCCAATCGGACGCGTCATTCCTAATGTTATCTTTGAATTTTGAGGTAAGTTTCAGCGTCTACTTGAATAATGTTAGCATTAATGGAAAGGGTTGACTTGCAGATCGACGAGATTATCATGCATGCTGTGCATGATGCTTTACGATATGAAATAATTCATCACAAGTGCAACTATATAAACCCCATAGTATTTGCATCATATTACACAAGTACACCAGAAATATCCTCTATTCTGCAGCTATACTCAACATACTCGATCAAATTAAGAGTGTGTTCTGCTTTATATATGCACTTAGGCTATCTTATTATCATTTTCAAAAATATTTCAGCTAAGCTGATTTCAGTTTAAATTTACTGAATTATTTTTTAAAATTACAAATAAGATCAATTCACATTAATTCAGTTCAAATAAATAGAACAAAACCTTATATTCATTATTTTCTATTCCTGGATTGATTGGTTAAGATAAAGCTGACCGCAATCGGTGTTAGAATTAATTTCTTCTTTTTCTTCTTCTATTTGATCTTCATTTTGTTTATCTTTAAATTTATTAACTCTCTTTTCTTTTCTTCTTAAATACAGAATGGAGACCAAGAAATACGCCGCGTCAATTGTGATGTTACTGATGATGAGCGCTTGGCTAGCAAATGCGGGTAGAGTCTTACTGGACGAGAACCATGAGCATCAAACACAAGATCTCATGGGAGGAAAAGAGGGTGGAACCAGCGGGGGTACTTATTGTACCATTATGTAGTACGATAAAATTTCGACTCTTCCGGCAGTTCAAACTTATTGGGAGGTGGAATCTAGTCACTTACATTATAATTCTCCAACAGTATAAACGAAGTTTGGATCTTGTTAATTAATACCAATAAAATCACTAGACTACTAGCTAGTGTTCCTCTAATAAAATCACTAGACTACTAGTGTTCTACTGTACTTATTGTACCGTTAACGTTATATAATAATGAAAATTGTGTTGGAGTATTTGAATTATTGTGTAATAATCATGTCATTAATACTCTATATCTATCATGTGAAATTTGTGCTCCCGCACTATATATTGGATGTCTGCCCTTTTATTTCTTCATGATAAATTTTTTAAAATTAATTAGTCCGGTGTGAATGTTTTTTCTCATTGTTGTTGAGCTAGCGCGCGACAACGTAGAACCTTATATATATCTAAGTGACTAAGTCTAATATCTATAAACCGAGTTTAGAAACCCATCTATTTCATTGCTAGGGATGTGGAAATTAAAAGCAGTTTGGTCTATGACTAAAGCTTTGAAGCGAAAATATTGGAGAGAGGTTCATGGTTATTATGTTGTTGCAGAACTACAAAGAACCAGGCCCAGGAAGGGAATTAATCAGAAATCAATTGGAAAATCAGTTTCGGTTCTCAACTAATCTAATCTGACGTGTACTGAACTAAATATCGTGTCTTTTAAGTTGAATAAACAGAGCTGATCAGTTCAACTACTTGTGTGTGGACCCCACCCTCATATTGTTAACCTTTTTCATATTAAATTGAAAAGGTATCAAAATTGAACAACATGTTACTATGAAGTATATAAATTGGATATAGCATTATCGAGTATATAAATTGAACACGTCTCAATTTGGAGTACCAAAAATAGATAATCTATACAATGTTTTTTAAAGTTTTGGCTCACCTTAACTTTCGGAAAATCATGTATGTGTAATTCGATACCCCCCTAACTCCTCCAAACGCACATCACGTATGTTATCATACTTACGATCACTTAATACTTAATTTAATGAGAAATTAAATATTAAATATTTAGAGCAGTTTATAATCTAGTAACTTTTTTTGAATTAAACTAGATAACTTAAAAATTACAATAACAAAGTAGCTAGGTTGGAGTTGGACTCCATGAACAAACTTTTATAAATTAAGTTGGATGTCAAAGTAATTTTTATTCAAAAACTCATCTTTAAACATTCTTATATTAGTTTTTTGAAACATCGATAAAAATTTAAAAAAAGACAACATTTTAGCTTCTACTTAAATTAATATTATGAAAAGAAGTTGAAACGAGTGGGAGGTGCAATAAAATTTTTCGAGAGGGGTACAAATGTCGACAAAAATTTATAGTCTAGATTTATTTTAGGGTCCATTTCTTTTTAGGGGTCAATTAGAACACCTAATAACAGAATAGGCCCCGTTAGATTTTTAATTACAGATTAGGGGTCGAATTTGACCAAACCAGGCTTAATTCGTCTATCCAAATTTCCATTTGTGAACAACCAAACAAGCCTTACCAAGAGGCCCAAAATGTAATTGTATTTCAACACACATTTTCTTTTTATTTTTGCGTTCTTTTTTTTTCTTTTTTTTTTTTTTTTATCAACAATAAAGCTATTTTTTCCTACCAAATTTTATTTTAAAAAACAAATGAAAATTTGAAATATAAATATATTATAAATACAAAATTATTCCAAATCAAACCCTAATAAAATTTATATTTCAAAACATGTCCCAACATTATTTTTTAAACAAAATCAATATTTGTTCTTTATTCTTTTTCCTTTTATATTTTTCTTTTTTCTTTTTTTTTTTTTTTCCTTTTTCTTTCTTCAAAAGCTCCGACACCGGAGCTTTGCAAGGCTTAGACTAGAGCATGCACAACTCCAGCTCGGAGCTTGCAATGCTTCGACTATAGGAGCTGGAGCGTGTAAGCTCCAGATCGGAGCTTGCACAGCTTCAATCTGGAGCTTACAACTATAATCAGAGTTTCGCAAAGCTCCGCTACCGGAGCTTTTGGAGAAGAAGAAGAGAAAAAAGAAAAAGAAATTATAAAAAGAAAAATATAAAAGGAAAAAGGAAAAAGGAAAAAGAAAAAATATTGATCTTTTTTTGAAACTAATATTGGGACATGTTTTGAAATATAAATTTTGTTGGTGTATGATTTACAATAATTTAGTATTTACAATAATTCTACATTTAAAATTTTGATTTTTTTTTAAATAACATTTTGTAGGAAACAAGTTATTGTTGACAAAAAGAAAAAAAAAAAAAAGAATAAAGGAAAAGAAAGAAAAGAAAAATATAATTGGAAAATAATAAAGTTAGTGTTCAAATACAATTACATTTTAGGTCTCACCTTACTATTGAATTAAGGCTTTGTTTGTTTTGTCCAAAATGAGCTGATGGCATTGTTGTAAATATGTGTTGGTCAACACAAAAACCCCATATTATGGCCTAATATGTAATTGTTGGTCTAATGGGGCCTATTCTGTTATTAGGTGTCCTAACTAGCCCCTAAAGTGATATAAACCCTTTATTTTAAACCAATATCTCTTATAATTTAAATAAAGTATTTAAAAAATACAAAAAATGTTTGAAATATAACATAATTTGACTCTTTTTTTTAATTTTCTAGGAGTAATTATAATTTTTTTTTAAAAAAAGAAGTTGATCGTGTGAATAATAATGAAAATTTATAGTAATGTATTTCTAAACTCATAACAAGTGAAAACAAATAAGAATTAATCTCTTTTGATAATTTATTTTTAGAATTGTAAAAAAAGTCTAAATAAGTAAAAAAAAAGTTAAGACATTAAATCCATTAAATCCCAAAAGTATGTACAAGTATTGAGAGGGGCATACCCCAATGAAGAAAAATAAAATCTTTATATTTTGTTAAAAATTAAATCTTAGTAGAGAAACGAGAGGGTTTCAAATTAAGTTAGTTTTGCACTTGGGTATCGAACACATCCACGTGACCGCGTGGGTACGTAGAAACCACAACAAGTGACCTATGCGCGCGGTTGCACCACATACTACTTTAAAAATCTTTATGCATGCGGAAACTCTATATGGATCATTGAAGCGTATATATCTTGTATAGATGGTATAATAGAAATTTTAACTCAAAACACGAGGGGCGCGCGCACTTAACGTACTGTAGATACACCGACGTTCATACTGTATCATTGCATGTCGATCGGGGTCTCGTCTTAATTTGCACTTTGCTGGTCTAAACTATCATCACGATCATACAGCTGTTTCATTTGTATGATCAAGCAACTTGGCACAACTCAATAATGCTAGAGAGTCAAGGCTTATCTTTGAATTTTTGAGATAAAGAGTTTACTTCAATAATGTGTTACAGATTTAATGCAGACCGTTTATAGATATACTTCAATGCACGTTGATCTCTAGATCGGTTCCTGTAATTAACAAGTAGTAGTAATTATCAATTAGCAACAAGTATACTTGTAACAAGTGTACAAAGTAATTATTACAACAGGTATGTTAATTTACGGTCTAGGAGGAGTTGGTGTATAACTTTGTGTGTTATACAATTGCACGAAACGAATTAACCAGGAGGTTTCGTGATCAAATTTCACCAATTAAGAAGGTATAGCGTAACATATTTTACCGTATTTTAAAACTATTAATGTTTTTTTTTTTTAATACTCAGATTATCTGTTATGACTTTAAAACTATATATATATAATGATTATCTTGGACATTAAATGAAATGCTCCTTTTATTATTCAATTACTTAAAACCATAATGTAACATTTTAGAACTATTACATCACCTCTTAAAATCATAACAAAGGACGTTAAAACTATAATGGTTACCTTGGACATTTGAAGTGACTCTTTTAGCCTCTCAATATTTAATTGTCTCCTCCATTAGGATATGGTTCTAAACTTCTAAGTGTATGATGAAGACTACTTTCTCCCTTATGTTTTGGTCCATTAACCAATAGGCTTGGCCCAAGTTCTAAATTAGGGTGGTAAGGAACTTTGGTATTTTCGTGACTTTAGAGCAATACTTATGGTTTGGAACTTAACTTAGACTTTAAACATAGAAGCCCCAAAAGAAGTCTCTCTCAAATTGAAGATTCAAATGATTTAGGACTTACTTGAGAATTCTATGTGAGCCTCATGTACTATATTATTACTCTATCAACCAACCAAACAAACAATAATCATAAAATAATAATTTGGGAAAAATACACAAATAAATCAATAAACAAAACTAATTACAAAAACATCCAACTTGAAACAACAATTACCAAAAGCTCGCTGACTTCAACTCCTACAGTAGCTTTAATAAAAATTTAAAATTCAGCAAATGAGTCAAATATAGTAAAATTGCTTAACCTCTCCCTTATACTGGACCTGAATCATCGGCTTCTCTCCTAGACCGGAAATCACCTTGAACGGCCAGTGCCTCATGTCAGCCTGAACTGACGGATCGGAGAATCGCCTCCCGATCAATCGCTTGGCGTTGAAAACAGTGTTCTGAGGATTCATCGAGACCTGATTTTTGGCTGCATCTCCGATTAGCCGCTCAGTATCAGTGAAGGCGACGTAAGATGGAGTGGTGCGGTTGCCCTGGTCATTGGGGATAATTTTGACACAGTCGTTTTGCCATACGCCGACGCAGCTGTAAGTTGTTCCGAGATCGATGCCAATTGCCTTTCCTGTCATTGCTCGAAATTGATTGAACTGAGAATTTGGTTGAAAACTAGTGCTAGGTGTTTCGTGTGAGTGGCGATTGAAAACGTTCCAGAGAGCTTTATGTGATTTGTTTGGTTTCGTGTTTGATGATGGTGCAGAATGTGGGGAATGGTGGTTATATACATTGCAGAGGAAGGAGGTGGAGAGATGGAAGTGGTTCGAGAAGAATTAGAGAATTGGAAAGAACTGGAGAGTTCCGCTTCCGTGGAGGAGAAAATGAAATGAGTCAAATCCCTCAAATGACGGCAAGGGTATGAATGGGTTTGGGTATTAGGGTTCTTTTTATATATATTTACAAAATAACCCCTCCACTTTAATTACTTTACTAAATGTACATAAAAATATATAAATATATATTTATTTGGTGATAAATGTGTGTACTATTTATTATATATAATTTAATATGTTTATTTGCTAGTTTCAGCATCTTAAGTGCTAGTTTCAGCAACAAAAATGTTAGTTTCAGCAACATAAATGTTAGTTTCATTAGTTTCGGCAACGCAAATGCTAGTTTCAGCACCACAAGTGCTAGTTTCATCAACACAAAATGCTAGTTTCATTAGTGTTAGCATCACGTGTGCTAGTTTCAGCAACACAAATGCTAGTTTCATATTAGTTTCAATACATAAAATCTAGTTTCATAAACTAGTTTCAGACAAAAAGCTAGTTTCATAAACTAGCTGAAACTATATGAAACTAACTGTTAATGCTAGTTTCAACATCATACAAAAATAATTTCATTAGTTTCAACAACAAAAATGATATTTTCAATAGTTTGAACATTATAAGTGCTGGTTTCCGCAACAAAAAAGCTAGTTTCATCAGCACAAATGCTAGTTTCATTAGTTTCAGCATCACAAGTGCTAGTTTCAACAGCAAAATGCTAATTTCATTAGTTTTCAGCATAATAAATGCTAGTTTCAATAATTTGAGCATCATAATTGTTGGTTTCAGCAACAAAAAAGCTAGTTTCATCAACACAAATGCTAGTTTCATTAGTTTCAGCATCACAACTGCTAGTTTCAACGACAAAATGCTAGTTTCATTAGTTTTCAACATTATAAGTGTTAGTTTCAATAGTTTGATGCTAGTTTCATTAACAAAAATGCTAGTTACATCATCACTCCATTGTTAGTTTTATTAATGCAACTACAAAAATGTTAGTTTTATTAGTTTCAACAACACAAATACTAGTTTCATCAACAAAAATGCTAGTTTCATTAGTTTCACCATCATAATTGCTAGTTTCATCAACAAAAATGCTAGTTTCATTAATTTCACCATCATAATTGCTAGTTTCATCAACAAAAATGCTACTTTCATTAATTTCATTATCATAATTGCTAGTTTCATCAACAAAAATATTAGTTTCATTAGTTTCAACATCACAACTGTTAGCTTTCAACAACAAAATGCCAGTTTCGGCAAAAAAAAAATGCTAGTTTCATTAATTTTGGCAAGTCAAAAAGCTATTTGCGTTATTGTCAGCATCACAACTTCTAGTTTCAACGACAAAATGCTAGTTTCATTAGGTTTCAGCATCATAAGTGCTAGTTTCAGCAACAATTAAAGCTAGTTTCAGCAACAAAATGCTAGTTTCAATACAAGTGCTAGTTTTATTAGTTTCGGCAAACACGAATGCAAGTTTCATTAGTTTCAGCATCACAAGTGAACACAAAATGTTAGTTCATTAGATTGATGCTAGTTTAATTAGTTTCGGCAACACAAATGCTAGTTTCAACGGCAAAATACTAGTTTCATTAGATTCTAGGGCACCAAAAAATAGAATGGCTTTTTTGTAAGACTACTTGTATTTTTAGGGCACCATAAAAATAGAATGGCCTTTTTTGTAAGACTACTTGTATTTTAGGGCACCATAAAAATAGAATGGCCTTTTTGTAAGACTACTTGTATTTTAGGACACCATAAAAATAAAATGGCCTTTTTTGTAAGATGTTTTTTAAAGTGGTTGTTTTAGCAATTAGGTGCTCTAGAGTGGTTCTTTTATGTAATTTTCTGTAATAATTTTGAGGGATTAATTGAGGGTTGTTATTTCGTAGCCTTTTTCCATGTGCTAATAAACATTTGTCCAAAAGAGCCTCAATTGAAGGCATTTTTTGACTTATTTGGGGCTTTAAACCCAAAAAAAGCCTCCATCAGGAATGCTCTTAATTAGGAATCTTCTAGAACGCCTGCCTCGGTGGCTTGGTCCGACTTAATGGTCCGGATTGGCAGAGTGTAATGGTCCGAGTGGCCCTACTTTCCTCTATCTGGCTTGGTTTCTCAGGTTAAGAGTGTCAAGTCCGAGTCACTATGTTACTTGGACCTAAGGCATGGTCATGACTTGCCTTTGTCCGATCTCTTAACGGGGACGGCTCTATATCTTCTTGTACTTGGCCAAGTGACTTACTCAGAGCCTTAGCCTTGTCTTTCTCATGGAGGCCTTGACCAATCTCTGGTCAGCCTACATAGGCATCGGAATTTATAAACACGTCGACCCATATTAATATTGGACTTGACCTCATAGCCATTTAATGGCTTTGGTCAGACTTCGAGAACCTTCATTTTTAAGAGGTTTCAATTCGTAATTAACGGCTAGACATATTTTGACACCAACATTATCAATTATTCAATATTATCAATAACCTTTAATACTAATATCCTAATGTTATCAATGAATTTTGAGGTAAGTTCACGCGAGCGACTACTTGAATAATGTAATGTTAGCATTAATGGAAAGGGTTGACTTGCAGACGAGATTATCATGCATGCATGATGCTTTACGATCTCTTACCTAATAATTCATCACAAGTGCAACTATATAAACCCCATAGTATTTGCATGATCATATATCATATTACGACAAGTACACCAGAAATATCATCTATACTCAGCACATTAAGAGTAAGTTCTGTTTTAAGTAATAAAAACACTTATACTTAGGATCTCTTCTTCTCATTTAATAACATTTTAGTTAAACTTTAGATTTATTAATTTGATTTTTTTTTATTAGAACTAAATTCAATTCAACTTAGAATAAGTTTTGACGAATATAATATAACCTTATTCATTATTTTCTATTCTTGTGGTTGAATGGGAAATTATATGCTGACCTCACCAAAGTTTAAATTGTCTTTTTCTCCTATATGATCTTCATTTTGTTTATCTTCTACTTAATTAGTTCATTTTACAGAATGGAGACTAAGAGATACGCCGCGTCAATTGTGATGTTACTGATGATGGGTGCTTGGCTAGCAAATGCGAGTAGAGTCTTGCTGGACGAGAACAATGATCAGCAAGCACAAGAGCTCATGGGAGGAAAAGAGGGTGGAACCAGTGGGGGTACTTACTGCACCATCATGTAATTATAATTATGTGATAGAATTTCATCTCTTCAACAAATTTAAATTTATTGAAAGATATGAAATCTAATCAATTTATATTAATAATCCAACAGCTTTGAACCTTTGTTAAATACCAATAAAATCACTAGACTACTAGTGTTCTATATTGTACCTGTTGTGAGTCTTGTGACCTTATAATGAAAATTGTGTTGGAGTATATGAATTAATTGTTTATATAATGATGTTAGTGTTGACCGATAACTGGGCATTTGGGTCTGGCGCCCATACAAATTTGGTTTGCAATGACCCTTCGGGCATCTTGACATCAACAATATTATTCTTTAGTAAGTTCGTCATAATCTATATGAACTGGGCGTCCCCTAATAGTAGTTGGCTTAGAAGTTAGAAAGGAAAGATAGGCATGGATCCTGTATGAAAGAGACAACGACAGAAAAAGAATCGTGATATATAGTTCATCAACGAATTAGAGTGAAAGACACCAGAAAGATAAATTCGGGAAGACATGTTTATTTCATCAAAGGTAAATAATGAGCATAGCCCTGCGGCACTTATATATATACTAGGAACCGCGTCACACGCTCTGCGTGTGAAGCGTAATCTTATAAAATATTATTATTTTATTAAATAATATATTGAAATAAATGGATGAATATATAATCTTAACATAATGACTTCAAACGTAATCAAAAAATAACTAATTGAGTAATTAAACTTAACATACATGGTGTGCTATAAATGTATATAGTTTTTTTAGTTATGCAATTAATAGTTTTGAATTGAACTATATTAGACATACGAAAAGTATTCTTCCGATGAGTTAAGAACCATCAGATACATCTCTAGAATTTGAAAACATTCAACTTCAAAATCTGCAATGCATCTTTCTCGCATGTTAATTGGTGTTCTTCATCATTTGAATATATTGTCAAGTGCGTCCTATAAACATTCTAGTTTCATAATATGAGGTTTTTAGTTATTTCTATCGTATGATTTAAGAATAATTTAAGGTCAAAATGACCATCGAAAAAGACAACAAAATCAAGTGTTACATTTATTATTGGATGGATGAAGTATGTCTTTTTTTATAATAACATACCATGGTTATTTTTAAATCAAGTATAATACGTCATACAACTTTATGTTAAAAAATAAAAATTTAAGAAGAGAATAAATAAAAAAGAAAAAAAATATGTCAATAAGATTCGAACCCAACAACTTCAACTAAAATAATGATACAAATAATAGAGAAAAATCATGCCAACAAGATTCTAACCAAACACCTTCAATAAAAATAATAATAAAATAATGGAGAAAAATCACGCCAACAAAATTCGAACCCTAATCTTTTAATTAACTAATGACACATGTACGCACCAGATTGAAATTGGATAAGCAAGATCAACGGATTAAAATTGATTGTAGGTCAATCAACTGGGTAAATCAATCGTCTTATTATATTACTTTAACTAGTACTTTACCTGACAACGATGTACGGTAACTAAAACTATAATTTAACTTAACATTATCTACACGTCTTATCTCTAAGAAATGTTCGAGAAACCCTAAATATTGACAAAAATTAGACTATTCTACATGCTTTCGATGATGGATTCGAGGGTTTGCCATCTCGTTATTTACTGCTTTATTAGTTAGTTAGTTACTAGTTACTGAGTCAGTACTTTAATTATCAGTTATTTACATTATTGTTATTTCAATTTAATTAGCTAGCCAGTTAGTATAGGAAGACTATTCTCTAAAATATAAGTTAAGAAAAGAGAGAATCCATTACGATGGATTCCCAGAAGCCCAAACTATCCATATTTTCCCCTTCTCCTAGTCAGGTTTAGCCCATCAATTTTTTCAGTCTAGTCCGTAGCTTTACTTGCTTAACAAGTTTGCTACCTCTTTAAATACTCTGTAGTTTTCATTATTTTAATACAAGTTGATTAGTGTCGAAGTTGGTTCTCTTTCTAGAACTAGATTGTACCTACTGTAGGGATAGTAACCGAGATTGTACCGAGGGAGAGGCGGAAAAGTAGCTCACACGACTAGGAGGGCCGCCCGGTGGGTGGTTCGTCCGTCGTAATGCCGCCGAGGTGTTAGGAGACTATCCGATACTCTTATCTCAACCCATACACGCCACATGTTTATCTGAATCTTAGTGGTTAATTCGTGTCTTTCTATCAATTAATGCTTAATTATTGTTGTGAATATGAGTTGGTTTACATGAATATTAATTAGCAAATTTTGATGCTGGCTGATTTAGGTATTTATCATTTAACTATTTAACTGTTGGACCTATTGGCTATGATGAGGATATAGATCAATCTTATGTAAGATTTTCTAATGACAATCATAAATACCTTTGTGCAGCATGGATCAACGAAGATAATATTCGTCTCGTCAATCGCAGTTAAATTAATAGCCAAATTTCTCTGTTCAAGAGGCGGCCGATTCAATATAATGTCAACTTGTTCTTCTTTCTTATTATTAGCTTCATGGTGGTTACACCCGGACTTGTGTTGGACGAGATAATTGTTTTGCTTTCCTGTAGTTATTTGATTTAGGCGTTGGGATACTGGTGCTTCACTTTTTGGTGTTGATTTTATTTTCTTTCCTATTCTTATGGTACGTGTGCTGGCCGCTGATTTTGCTTGGGTTATTGTTCCAGGCGATCTAACTGTATAGTGAGCTGATTTTGTTTGGTCGCTGGTTTCGGTCTCTCTTGGGGTAGAGATCCTTTCTTTTACGTGGGTTATTGTGGTAGGTTGCGGAATCCATCAAAGAGCATAATTATCTGTGAATTTTGTCTTAAGATCACTTGTTACAGGAGTTCTAAAATCTCTACCTACCTTATATTTAAGATGAAATTGAGAGATGGTGTAAAAAACAAATAATCTCAGAACTCCTAAATTCATTGGGGCCCACATAAATGTGATCCTAAATTTGAAACTTCCTAAAAAACTTGCTACATTTGAGTTTTTATTTGTCCCTCCCTATTTATGATCTATCTATGTGGCGCCACATAGATACTCCATATGTCATTTTTCATCACTAAAATTCTCCGTGTGTACTTTTTCATCACTAAAACATAAATAATAGGAGACCTCTAATTATCATCTATGTAGTTGATATACTAAATAATTATAAGGGACTACTTAGAAGCAATATTTAGTGAAATATTATAGGTATTCTGTAAAGAGTGCTACTTATTCCAAATAATACTCCCTCCTTGGTGGTTTTGGTTAGATTTTAATTGGCGACTCATCACCCCCTTATTTTTGGCTTTTTGCTAGTAGAAAGACATATTAGAGATGTGGTGGCCAAAATTTATTCCATTCGTAACGATTTCTTCAGAAAAGTAAAGGATGGGTACTTCGATTTTGGTTGGGGAGTTGATGTTGTTGTAATTATTTGGGGTGTGCATTCCTTTAATTTTGCACTATCCTACCGTTATACTATTTTTTTATGTTTAATATATTTGAGCGTTTTGAAAAGAAAATTTGATTTTCAAAACATGCCGCTATTCCGCGCTAATATTGACGGGTTCATTCTAATTAGAGCATTGTAATTAATGGCAGATTCATTAATTTAAATTATATATCTATATATTGTGTTCAACTACTTGTGTGTGGAATAGACACCCCACCCTCATATTGTTAACCTTTTTCATATTAAATTGAAAAGGCACCAAAATTGAACAACACGTTACTATAAAGTATATAAATTGGATATAATCATTATCGAGTATATAAATTGAACACGTCTCAATTTGAAGTACCAAAAATGAATAATCTATACAATTTTTTTTTAAGTTTTGACTCACCTTAACTTTCGGAAAATCATGTATGTGTAATTCGATACCCCCCTAACTCCTCCAAACGCACATCACGTATGTTATCATACTTACGATCACTTAATACTTAATTTAATGAGAAATTAAATATTAAATATTTAGAGCAGTTTATAATCTAGTAATTTTTTTGAATTAAACTAGATAACTTAAAAATTACAATATAACAAAGTAGCTAGGTTGGAGTTGGACTCCATGAACAAACTTTTATAAATTAAGTTGGATGTCAAAGTAATTTTTATTCAAAAACTCATCTTTAAACATTCTTATATTAGTTTTTTGAAACATCGATAAAAATTTAAGAAAAGACAACATTTTAGCTTCTACTTAAATTAATATTATGAAAAGAAGTTGAAACGAGTGGGAGGTGCAATAAAATTTTTCGAGAGGGGTACAAATGTCGACAAAAATTTATAGTCTAGATTTATTTTAAAACAATATCTCTTATAATTTAAATAAAGTATTTAAAAAATAAAAAAACTGTTTGAAATATAACATAATTTGACTCTTTTTTTTAATTTTCTAGGAGTAATTATAATTTTTTTTTTTAAAAAGAAGTTGATCGTGTGAATAATAATGAAATTTTATAGTAATGTATTTCTAAACTCATAACAAGTGAAAACAAATAAGAATAATCTCTTTTGATAATTTATTTTTAGAATTGTAAAAAAAGTCTAAATAAGTAAAAAAAAGTTAAGACATTAAATCCATTAAATCCCAAAAGTATGTACAAGTATTGAGAGGGACATACCCCAATGAAGAAAAATAAAATCTTTATATTTTGTCA
Organism: Plantago ovata; assembly: GCA_028274465.1. NCBI lineage: Eukaryota > Viridiplantae > Streptophyta > Magnoliopsida > Lamiales > Plantaginaceae > Plantago > Plantago ovata. The sequence continues at coordinate 126,782,034 of CM051456.1, read as the reverse complement.
AAAATTAAATCTTAGTAGAGAAACGAGAGGGTTTCAAATTAAGTTAGTTTTGCACTTGGGTATCGAACACATCCACGTGACCGCATGGGTACGTAGAAACCACAACAAGTGACCTATGCGCGCGGTTGCACCACATACTACTTTAAAAATCTTTATGCATGCGGAAACTCTATATGGGTCATTGAAGCGTATATATCTTGTATAGATGGTATAATAGAAATTTTAACTCAAAACACGAGGGGCGCGCGCACTTAACGTACTGTAGATACACCGACGTTCATACTGTATCATTGCATGTCGATCGGGGTCTCGTCTTAATTTGCACTTTGCTGGTCTAAACTATCATCACGATCATACAGCTGTTTCATTTGTATGATCAAGCAACTTGGCACAACTCAATAATGCTAGAGAGTCAAGGCTTATCTTTGAATTTTTGAGATAAAGAGTTTACTTCAATAATGTGTTACAGATTTAATGCAGACCGTTTATAGATATACTTCAATGCACGTTGATCTCTAGATCGGTTCCTGTAATTAACAAGTAGTAGTAATTATCAATTAGCAACAAGTATACTTGTAACAAGTGTACAAAGTAATTATTACAACAGGTATGTTAATTTACGGTCTAGGAGGAGTTGGTGTATAACTTTGTGTGTTATACAATTGCACGAAACGAATTAACCAGGAGGTTTCGTGATCAAATTTCACCAATTAAGAAGGTATAGCGTAACATATTTTACCGTATTTTAAAACTATTAATGTTTTTTCTTTTAAATACTCAGATTATCTGTTAGGACTTTAAAACTATATATATCTAATGATTATCTTGGACATTAAATGAAATGCTCCTTTTATTATTCAATTACTTAAAATCATAATGTAACATTTTAGAACTATTACATCACCTCTTAAAATCATAACAAAGGACGTTAAAACTATAATGGTTACCTTGGACATTTGAAGTATTTGAAGTGACTCTTTTAGTCTCTCAATATTTAATTGTCTCCTCCATTAGGATATGGTTCTAAACTTCTAAGTGTATGATGATGATTACTTTCTCCCTTATGTTTTTGTCCATTAACCAATAGGCTTGGCCCAAGTTCTAAATTAGGGTGGTAAGGATCTTTGGTATTTTCGTGACTTTAGAGCAATACTTATGGTTTGGAACTTAACTTAAACTTTAAACATAGAAGCCCCAAAAGAAGTCTCTCTCAAATTGAAGATTCAAATGATTTAGGACTTACTTGAGAATTCTATGTGAGCCTCATGTACTATATTATTACTCTATCAACCAACCAAACAAACAATAATCATAAAATAATAATTTTGAGGGATTAATTGAGGGTTATTATTTCGTAGACTTTTTCCATGTGCTAATAAACATTTGTCCAAAAGAGCCTCAATTGAAGGCATTTTTTGACTTATTTGGGGCTTTAAACCCAAAAAAGCCTCCATCAGGAATGCTCTTAATTAGGAATCTTCTAGAACGCCTGCCTCGGTGGCTTGGTCCGACTTAATGGTCCGGATTGGCAGAGTGTAATGGTCCGAGTGGCCCTACTTTCCTCTATCTGGCTTGGTTTCTCAGGTTAAGAGTGTCAAGTCCGAGTCACTATGTTACTTGGACCTAAGGCATGGTCATGACTTGCCTTTGTCCGATCTCTTAACGGGGACGGCTCTATATCTTCTTGTACTTGGCCAAGTGACTTACTCAGAGCCTTAGCCTTGTCTTTCTCATGGAGGCCTTGACCAATCTCTGGTCAGCCTACATAGGCATCAGAATTTATAAACACGTCGACCCATATTAATATTGGACTTGACCTCTTAGCCTTTTAATGGCTTTGGTCAGACCTCGAGAACCTTCATTTTTAAGAGGTTTCAATTCGTAATTAACGGCTAGACATATTTTGACACCAACATTATCAATTATTCAATTATTCATTCGGATACATAATATTATCAATAACCTTTAATACTAATATCCTAATGTTATCATTGAATTTTGAGGTAAGTTCACGCGAGCGACTACTTGAATAATGTAATGTTAGCATTAATGGAAAGGGTTGACTTGCAGACGAGATTATCATGCATGCATGATGCTTTACGATCTCTTATCTAATAATTCATCACAAGTGCAACTATATAAACCCCATAGTATTTGCATGATCATATATCATATTACGACAAGTACACCAGAAATATCATCTATACTCAGCACATTAAGAGTAAGTTCTGTTTTAAGTAATAAAAACACTTATACTTAGGATCTCTTCTTCTCATTTAATAACATTTTAGTTAAAGTTTAGATTTATTAATTTGATTTTTTTTTTTTATTAGAACTAAATTCAATTCAACTTAGAATAAGTTTTGACGAATATAATATAACCTTATTCATTATTTTCTATTCTTGTGGTTGAATGGGAAATTATATGCTGACCTCACCAAAGTTTAAATTGTCTTTTTCTCCTATATGATCTTCATTTTGTTTATCTTCTACTTAATTAGTTCATTTTACAGAATGGAGACTAAGAGATACGCCGCGTCAATTGTGATGTTACTGATGATGGGTGCTTGGCTAGCAAATGCGAGTAGAGTCTTGCTGGACGAGAACAATGATCAGCAAGCACAAGAGCTCATGGGAGGAAAAGAGGGTGGAACCAGTGGGGGTACTTACTGCACCATCATGTAATTATAATTATGTGATAGAATTTCAACTCTTCAACAAATTTAAATTTATTGAAAAATATGAAATCTATCAATTTATATTAATAATCCAACAGCTTTGAACCTTTGTTAAATACCAATAAAATCACTAGACTACTAGTGTTCTATATTGTACTTGTTGTGAGTCTTGTGACCTTATATAATGAAAATTGTGTTGGAGTATATGAATTAATTGTTTATATAATGATGTTAGTGTTGACCGATAACTGGGCATTTGGGTCTGGCGCCCATACAAATTTGGTTTGCAATGACCCTTCGGGGATCTTGACATCAACAATATTATTCTTTAATAAGTTCGTCATAATCTATATGAACTGGGCGTCCCCTAATAGTAGTTGGCTTAGAAGTTAGAAAGGAAAGATAGGCATGGATCCTGTATGAAAGAGACAACGACAGAAAAAGAATCGTGATATATAGTTCATCAACGAATTAGAGTGAAAGACACCAGAAAGATAAATTCGGGAAGACATGTTTATTTCATCAAAGGTAAATAATGAGCATAGCCCTGCGGCACTTATATATATACTAGGAACCGCGTCACACGCTCTGCGTGTGAAGCGTAATCTTATAAAATATTATTATTTTATTAAATAATATATTGAAATAAATGGATGAATATATAATCTTCACATAATGACTTCAAACGTAATCAAAAAATAACTAATTGAGTAATTAAACTTAACATAAATGGTGTGCTATAAATGTATATAGTTTTTGTAGTTATGCAATTAATAGTTTTGAATTGAACTATATTAGACATACGAAAAGTATTCTTCCGATGAGTTAAGAACCATCAGATACATCTCTAGGCTTTGAAAACATTCAACTTCAAAATCTGCAATGCATCTTTCTCACATGTTAATTGGTGTTCTTCATCATTTGAATATATTGTCAAGTGCGTCATATAAAAGTTTCATAAATATGAGGTTTTTAGTTATTTTTATCGTATGATTTAAGAATAATTTAAGGTCAAAATGACCATCGAAAAAGTCAACAAAATCAAGTGTTACATTTATTATTGGATGGATGAAGTATGTCTTTTTTTATAATAACATATCATGGTTATTTTTAAATCAAGTATAATACGTCATACAACTTTATGATAAAAAATAAAAATTTAAGAAGAGAATAAATAAAAAAGAAAAATATACGTCAATAAGATTCGAACCCAACAACTTCAACTAAAATAATGATACAAATAATAGAGAAAAATCATGCCAACAAGATTCTAACCAAACACCTTCAATAAAAATAATAATAAAATAATGGAGAAAAATCACGCCAACAAAATTCGAACCCTACATCTTTTAATTAACTAATGACACATGTACGCACCAGATTGAAATTGGATAAGTAAGATCAACGGATTAAAATTGATTGTAGGTCAATCAATTGGGTAAATCAATCGTCTTATTATATTACTTTAACTAGTACTTTACCTGACAACGATGTACGGTAACTAAAACTATAATTTAACTTAACATTATCTACACGCCTTATCTCTAAGAAATGTTCGAGAAACCCTAAATATTGACAAAAATTAGACTATTCTACGTGCGTTTGATGATGGATTCGAGGGTTTGCCATCTCGTTATTTACTGCTTTATTAGTTAGTTAGTTACTAGTTACTGAGTTAATACTTTAATTATCAGTTATTTACATTATTGTTATTTCAATGTAATTAGCTAGTCAGTTAGTATAGGAAGACTATTCTCTAGAATATAAGTTAAGAAAAGAGAGAATCCATTACAATGGATTCCCGGAAGTCCAAACTATCCATATTTTCCCCTTCTCCTAGTCAGGATTAGCCCATCAATTTCAATCTAGTCCGTAGCTTTACTTGCTTAACAAGTTTGCTACCTCTTTAAATACTCCGTAGTTTTCATTATTTTTATACAAGTTGATTAGTGTCGAAGTTGGTTCTCTTTCTAGAACTAGATTGTACCTACGGTAGGGATAGTAACCGAGATTGTACCGAGGGAGAGGCGGAAAAGTAGCTCACACGACTAGGAGGGCCGCCCGGTGGGTGGTTCGTCTGCCGTAATGCCGCCGAGGTGTTAGGAGACTATCCGATATCTCTTATCTCAACCCATGCACGCCACATGTTTAAATCTTAGTGGTTAATTCGTGCCTTTTTATCAATTAATGCTTAATTATTGTTGTGAATATGAGTTGGTTTACATGAATATTAATTAGCAAATTTTGATGCTTGGCTGATTTAGGTATTTATCATTTAACTATTTAACGGTTGGACCTATTGGCTATGATGATGATATAGATCAATCTTATGTAAGATTTTCTAATGACAATAATAAATACCTTTGTGCAGCATGGATCAACGAAGATAATATTCGTCTCGTCAATCGCAGTTAAATTAATAGCCAAATTTCTCTGTTCAAGAGGCGGCCGATTCAATATAATGTCAACTTGTTCTTCTTTCTTATTATTAGCTTCAGTGGTTACACCCGGACTTGTGTTGGACGAGATAATTGTTTTGCTTTCCTGTAGTTATTTGATTTAGGCGTTGGGATACTGGTGCTTCACTTTTTGGTGTTGATTTTATTTTCTTTCCTATTCTTATGGTACGTGTGCTGGCCGATGATTTTGCTTGGGTTATTGTTCCAGGCGACCTAACTGTATAGTGAGCTGATTTTGTTTGGTCGCTGGTTTCGGTCTCTCTTGGGGTAGAGATCCTTTCTTTTACGTGGGTTATTGTGGTAGGTTGCGGAATCCATCAAAGAGCATAATTATCTGTGAATTTTGTCTTAAGATCACTTGTTACAGGAGTTCTAAAATCTCTACCTACCTTATATTTAAGATGAAATTGAGAGATGGTGTAAAAAACAAATAATCTCAGAACTCCTAAATTCATTGGGGCCCACATAAATGTGATCCTAAATTTGAAACTTCCTAAAAAACTTGCTACATTTGAGTTTTCATTTGTCCCTCTCTATTTATGATCTATCTATGTGGCGCCACATAGATCCTCCATATGTCATTTTTCATCACTAAAATTCTCCGTGTGTCCTTTTTCATCACTAAAACATAAATAATAGGAGACCTCTAATTATCATCTATGTAGTTGATATACTAAATAATTATAAAGGACTACTTAGGAGCAATATTAAGTGAAATATTATATGTATCCTGTAAAGAGTGCTACTTATTCCAAATAATACTCCCTCCTTGGTGGTTTTGGTTAGATTTTAATTGGCGACTCATCACCCCCTTATTTTTGGCTTCTTGCTAGTAGAAACACATATTAGAGATGGAGTGGCCAAAATTTATTCCATTCGTTACGATTTCTTCAGAAAAGTAAAGGATGGGTACTTCGATTTTGGTTGGGGAGTTGATGTTGTTGTTGTAATTATTTGGGGTGCATTCCTTTTGCACAATCCTACCGTTGTACTATTTTTTTATGTTTAATATATTTGAGCGTTTTGAAAAGAAAAATTGATTTTCAAAACATGCGGCTATTCCGCGCTAATATTGGCGGGTTCATTCTAATTAGAGCATTGTAATTAATGGCAGATTCATTAATTTAAATTATATATCTATATTTATTGGATTCGTTAATTTAATTTTATTGGCTAAATTTCTCCATTCAAGAGGCGGCCGATTCAATGTCAACTTACGTTCTTTTTCGTAATTTTCTTCTAGGGGATCCATAGGCTAGTTGCCCTTTAAGTTTTCAGCCCATCACATATAATTGAGCCCATTTGAATAATTTCCAAACTAAATGTGACCGATTCACACCCAAATGGAACAATATCATACCATTCACCGCCGAAACATGTATGCACGGCCCAGTCCACACATAACCGTGCCGACTCACAGGGGTTGGGTTATTACAAATACAAATGGTATCATATCTGAGACCATGCCCTAATTTATGATGGTGCGGATGGTGGTTCCGGAACAGAGTTACCCTTAATAGAGGCCCGAGCAAATTTTTTATTTTAATCAGTAGATCACAATTCTCACATAATATCATGCCTTTTGGTTGATTTCAAAAGCAAAAACATCCAAGCTTATGCCCAAATCAAGAAATATCATATCGGTGAGATGTACATGGCTTAGTTGCATTTTTTTTTTTAACGACAAATATTACATCTATTCCTACACTACTACTCTCATTGACCAACTCAGCTCCCTTCTACTTGACCAGCTTGTAACTTCCTGCTGAGATGCATAGTTGAATGATAATAATGTTAAATTTAATAGAAAGCTTTTACCTGCATGCAGCTCAATTATTATGCTTTAGGATGTTGTCATTAAGAAATAAGTTGGTCTTCACAAATGCAACTATATAAACTCAAACTCACACCATATTACAAGTACAAGAAACCTCATTACTTGAAGATCAATATTTGCAATTCACTTAATACTATCGACTATCGAGCACGTACGAGTAAGTTCAGTTTATGATGATTCATTATTCCCCTCTCCTGATTTACCAATCAATCAGTACCCTATTTTGTACTTCCTCCATTTCATTACAAACTTCTTATTTAGTCAACGACCGTCATATTTGACTCGTATATTACACCCAAATTATATTGATAAAAAAATTTTTAAAAATGATTTAAAATACTACTAACTTATGAACTTTAATTGTATAACTTTAAAAAGAATTGCATCGTACAATTTAGGAGTAATGTGCGGTCAAACACGAAGTCTGTTGACTGAAGAAGAAGTTATTAATGAGATTGAGGAAGTAATATTTATAAGTAGTATGTGGTGAAAAATATTTCTCGATCTGAACCTAGCCATAGATATTGATCTTATTAATTTATCTAAGATTGTATAATGACCATGATAAATTCATTTGTGCAACATGGAAACAAAGATGATATTCCTTCAGTCAATCGCAGCTCTATTGATGATGGGAACTTGGCTAGCCCATGCGGGTTTTGTTGGACGCGCGAAAATCAGGAGCAGCAAGCACAAGACCTTATGGGCGGGAAGGATGGACCAGGCGGCCATTGTACTATTATGTAGTATGAGCCGGCCGGGTCTGTTGAAATTCAATAATCACTAGGCTACTAGTGTTATAGAAATGGTGTGTCAAATCTCAATAATCACTAGACTACTAGTGTACGTTAAATAAAACTATGTTGTAATTTGAACTTTTACATGATGCATAACTATCACTATGGCTCTGATTGGTTGGCTACTGTAGCCTGTAAAGTTACGTTGACCGAGCTATTTCCCTCCGCTTGGTACGAAATGGCATGTATGTGTTTTCGTTCCGGGCAGCCTCGGGCGCTGTGCAAATGGGTTTTGAAACCCACGGTTTCACATCCGACGAAGGGTTTCAAAACCGGGGGGCACCGTTTTTCATTTTGCAGGTTGAATGTGTTTTGGAAGCCACATGGAAATACGGTGGTGGCCTCTTGGAACTCAGCTATTTACAGCCTCTGCCCCTGCCCTATACGTATAAATACGATTTTTGGTCCAGATCTGTGAGTTACTTTCCATCTACAGCAGCCGAAGGTTTGCTCTTCTTCTCTGTTTTGCTCATTTGCAAGCTTATTTCTTTCTTTATGTTGAGCTCAGATCTGATGTAGTTATATCTTCATGTTGTAGGACTCGCTAAGGAGCAGAATTGGGAAGAGGTGAGTCCATTTTGCTTTCGAAATTGAGGAGAAAGTGTTACCAGATTTGAAGTAAACTATAATGCATTTTTCTCAGGTGCAGTTGGAGAAGATGAAGAAGCCAAGGAGATCAGGCTCTTCTGATGGTATACATTTATTAGAGTTTTTGTGACTTTATTTGGTTATTTCACTGATTGAGTATGTGGTGTCATTGCTATATTTCTTGGTTAATGGTTATGTGATTTAGTTTTGAAGTGAATTAATTTTTAATCAGCTTCAATTATTGTCATGTATTTGGAAATTTTATACTCTCTGTTTTAAGTTGATGAATTGGGCTTGTATACGCATAGAGTTGGATACCTTATAGTAGTTGTTTATGGTCTGAGACTCTGAGTATATCTTCTCGAACTAGGGCGCTTCTTATTACAGCCCTGAATGTAGAGCAAATGACTAGGCCTCAACACCTAAGGATTTGGGATTTAAATCTTTTGTGGACTTGTGGTTGCTTTTGGTTTGTTTAAGGAGTCTTGCAATTAGGGAATAGATCTCTTGAGAGCTAATGGATCTCTTTTTCTCTGCTCTTAATAAGTTAATAATTGACTTTATAGTGAAGGAAGCTGTGCTAAACAATGGTTTTGCACAAAGTGATATCATTTGGTGCCAACCTACAATTGCATCATTGCTTATTTTCTTCAATGGGCGTGTCACCTTACCTATTTCTAAATTCTAAGTGTCCCTGAGATCTTCAAATTCTGGTTGGGATGACATGGTAGACCTTTGTTATTACCTTTGCTAGAGCAGTTAACTGTGCCATTTAAGACATATGTAGATCCTTCCCTTTGCAATCACTATAGTATTTATTTTGATTGGCCAAACACACACCCTTCAGATATCATGATCAGTTCATTAACTTTACGGCCTAGACACAATCATAACATGCACAATTTTGTCTTCGTTTCTCCTGCAAATGCTTGATAAAAACTAGCCTTATGACACCCTCTCCCCTTCTCTGTTAAATAGTTGGAGTTAGCTCCATGTTCCGCTGGATATTCTTCATGATAGCCTGTAAATGTTTGCTGATAATTATCCTTTTGTATTACATGAGCTGACTGTAGGATGTTTGCCTCAGCATAGTACGTGTTTTGAAATACCTGATATGACACTTCATATTATTACGTGTATTTGGTTGGACTTTCATGTTCTTGCTCTGTGTATGTGTGTACGCGTGTATCTGTTAAGTTCAACAACTTCTTGGTAATTGTCTCACATTCATTCTTGATGGTGCTAGTGTTGTTGTCTTGTACAAATGCTGATCATGTTTGAAACTAACAAAAGTGAATTCCATGTTCTGGTGACTCCACTTCCAAGTTCTGTTGTCTTACTTGATTTCCTGTCATTCCTACAGATGTTTATAGCTAAGCCATGAGAAGGGAACATTGCTGCCGGGATCCATTGTGTAGGAGTTGGGCTCGCGATCTGCTGCAGTGGTGACATGTTTGTTCCTTTTGAGTGTTAATATAGTCCGAGATAAAAAGAAAAAAAATTCTTACCTGAAAGCATTGGGTGGAAACATTTGTAAGAGAACAAGAGGTTTCCATGTTGTTTCAAGCTAGGCTTCATGTTAGATAGTCTGTGTCTTATGCCGCCGTTGACTGTAATTTTTTAACTGTAGGTTTCTCTTTCTATATTTGCCGGTTGTTACTTATGCGTGGATTACATATTTGCTTGAACATATTTATGTTTTCCATGTAAATGGAAATGACATTTAGGAGACTTATCCGTATTTTCTCCATGATTCCAACTCATTTTATGTTCGTCTTGAAATGCATAAGATATGTGCTTCTAGTATTGGTGTATTATGCGTCAAATTGCACCTTGAGAGTGAGATTTTTTTTCTTTTACATTGGTTCGGTTGCTTTCTGTGCTTAGTAGTTTAGAATCATTACCCCATATCTCTGCTCTGTTTTGATGGTTAAACGATTTTTCCCCATTACTTATCTGATTTTACCGGATTTCTAGTTTCTACTCATGAAAGAGATGAAGTCGTGATTCATTGATCTAACACTATCTCAAGGTACAAATGTGTAGCACTAAAATATTAATGACTGAAGTATACAACAATGGTAGAGTAACAAGTAGTATTATGTATCTAATGTGATGATTCAGCTCAAGCACCAAGGCTTCAGTTTTGCTCCACTGGTTCACCATCAGGAAATGGTGAGACTAAACTCTGGATGTAGACATCGGTTAGAAGGAAACTGGATGCATTTCTTATTCCTGGACGCCTAAAGGATTTGGTTCTTGGATAGTATACACACAGAGATTCTCTATCATCAAGCAGAACTTCACTATCTGGTGCTACAAAGAGGGGAAAAAACTGTTTATTTGATTGATCCAGAGGGTTACCAACATAAGGAATAGTCACTAATTTACACCAGGATTCGACCACTCCATAATCCTTCAAAATCCAAATCTCCCTGCCACCGGCTGTGTTATCACAGAGCAGAGAAAGACACCCTCCTAGCACACTCAGTTGCGGGTAAAATTGATTACCATGAATGGGCATCGGTGGCTCAACGACTCCAACAGCTTCGCTCCCCAAATCGAAAGAAATAATATCCAAACGGGCATTTGTTCCCTCGCCAACTTCTCTAGCCCAGTGAAGCTTTCCGTTTACAAACTTCCCTCCTTCCTCAAAGGTATAACTATAATCGTCTTCCCAGGTAAGGTTCTCCACTATTTTCCAACAATTCGTCTTCAAACTATAAATTTTTAGTACAGGGCTATATTCCTTCCCATCTCCAAGCACCTTTCATTTTCTATGTATTAAACGTTATTTTGCTTTAATGGACTTGAACTGCAAGATTTTTTAGTGTTTGGAAATCTGATTTACCATGTTTATAGAACCTGAGGGCAAAATGGTAAATACACATAAAAACATAAAACTACTGCAAAAAACATAACCCAACTAGAAGAAGCGCATTTATCCTTTTCAATCTGAGCAAACTAAGGGTATAAAGGTAAGTTCATCACTTTTAACCCAAAAAACATCAACTTTACACTTCGAACAACGTTTACCAATCACGTTTTATTCCTTCAGCTTATCCTTTCCGTCTGTGTTTCAAATTATTACCAATCAGGATGTTTCCGTGTTTGAAGGGAGTCAACTGTCCCATTTTCGCATGTAAAGTTGTCCCGATCAGGTCCGAATGTAAAACGCAAGTTCGACCGCGTTTTCGAATGTATTTTTACCAATCAGTACCTAGAGTATGTGAAATATCAAGAACACTTGTGTGTTTTCCATGTAAGATAAAAGCAGAGTAGAAATCATCCTAGCTAAATATAGAATTATGGGGCAGAGGCCTAGACTGCCCCACTTCAGCTCCGCCCTGCAAGAGGATTCTAAGCCTAGTTTTCATAATAAGAGTAGTGCTCAAAGATATAATAATAATTTGATGTAGTTTATAGATAATTAATCCAAGCAAAAATAATATTCAACCATAAAATACTAAGGAGTATGAATGCAAATTGCAAAGTATCTCCCAAAAGAGAAATTAAACACCAGCAGAGAACCTGGAGAAAAGTACTTCACTACTCAAGTAGAGGATTAACTACTTGGCCCATGAACAGCAACATCCCAGTTGTATCCTCTCTTATAATGAATAAGAAAGGGTGATCAGCCACGAATTTGATATAACCCTCAGAACTACCACCACCACACAGTGAAACCGTGGCAGCAGCAGCTTCAGTCCCGTGCTCATTTACCTCGATAAATGACTTAAGTGAAGTATGCGTAACACTTAGGTTCTCATCCACAATCTCAGTGAGCCCACCATGGAATAATGACACCAACCCTAGTTCCTCAAGAACTTTAGAAGCCTTAAACTGAGTGCATATTTTGAATTTTGGAACACCGAAGTTCCCAACATACACTTGCTTATACGGGAGATGGTGTTCAATAAATCCAGGTTCAGAGGTGGCCTTTTCAACTAGCGCAGGAAGTCCATTTTTGGCATCTGGTAGAAATATGTACATGGAAAACTTCGCTTATCAATGCCAGATTTGTAAGGTAGACGCAGAACTTTGAAACCATTGAAAGCAGAAGCGTATTGTTTCTTGTTGCAGGTGTTAGTCATGAAAGGCACTCGAACGGACCTGCCATTCAAGAGGAAAAAGCTCTGGTTTTGGGTAAGGGGTGAGGGAAACTTTTGAACCCATGCTCCTTTGAAATACACAGCATTTCCGAATATCAGCCTGGTAAAAGCATCCACAGATCCGCTTGAAAGAACTTCGTTGATCAAACCATTTGTTTCAGCCTCAGCCCATTTGTTCACCTTCTTCACTGCTTCTTCAACCTTTTCATCACAGTCCAAAGTAACAACAAGCAATCAATTGGTAAACTTTCTGCAAATGTAGAACTTAATTTAACCCAAATCTAGATTCTAGCACTAGTTAATATTGCTAAACCTCTGATGAGCGATCAGTTAGATTCTCTTCATTTCAACTTAAATTTAATTTCAAATTAAGTTGAAATGATTTCGGTTAAGATTTACTTCGTTAATGTTAATTAATATTTATATATCAATTTTTTATTTATTTTTTAAACGGCAAATATCACCACATTAGCTAAACTTTCTGCAAAGGTGGAACTTAATCTAACTCAAAATAGAGAATTTTACTTAGAAATCCCTTTCGAACATGTGAAATTCTTGTAAAAGTTAAAATATTATAATAAAAATCAATACCTATTCTAGCCAAGTCTTAGAGCATACTCTAAAGGTTTATACTATTAAAGTTCTTGATTTTACTAGTGTTAGTAAAAAAATAACGAATTTCACAAAACTTATGCCTCCAACATCCACCGAAACTAAAATGTTTTTTCTATGAAGTCCTTCAAGGCTATTTCTTGACATTATCACTCAAAAGGTGAAATCACTAGCACAATAAACCCCAATTTCACTCTCTATTATTTTCATTAAAAAAAATATTTAGCTCAATGTTTTAGATTCGATTCAATTTAGCTTAAGGTTATGTTTGATTCGCATGAACTGAACTTAATTAATCTAAAATGAACTGAAATTAATTAATCTGAACTTATTTGAAATATAAATTTTAACATAAATTTATTAAATTTATATAAATTTATTGAATTTATTTTAACTGAAATTGAAATTAAGGTGAAATGAAGGGGAACCAATTATTATAAAAATCCTGATTTACCTAAACAATAATAAAATCAACATATACATTATAATTATATTAGGGGCGTATGCCCAATTTATTTTATTCATGTTCAATAAAACTTTTAATTTTTACAAAAATTTCAATTCAATTTAATTATGTTCATCAATAATTTCAACAATTACTGTAGTTCGATTCAAGTAGATCCGGAAATAACATAACTTTTGGCTACTGAATAAACTAAAATTACAATAACTTGGACTCTGAGCAACAAAATCGAGATCCAGATAGTAAAAACAAGCACTAACCATAACCTTGTCCCCAAAATCAACGGTCTCAAGAACAGCCTTGTAAGAGCTTTCCACGAAATCTTTGTACCCAGGCTTTAGCCCAAATCGCTTGGCAACCCAAATTGTGGGGAAGTGGTAAAAAGTTAGTCTTGCATTTATTCAGCGGCCCATTCCGGCAATTTCATAAACCATCCTCAAGAATGACTTAATCATAACTTAGCCCACCTTTATAGTTTTTTTTCTTTTTTGCTTCTTTCTAAATTATAAATGGGCCTAAAATGTAGTTGATCAAAATAAACTTCGGTACATAAAAGTAATAAAGTGGCTCATTTGTTAACTAGTACAAACCTAGTTGGAAATAGTTTCGATTCTTCGATTTTGCGTTTGTTTCCGCTATATAACTTGATTTTGTTATTATTATTATGTTTTGATAAATTATTTACAAAAAGTCCACATTATTACACTTGAATATAATTTTACTTCAACTTGTTACATGTTTGGTTTGATAACTCTATGAGCCGGCCAATGATGGTTTTTTTAGATTATAAACCTCCGCTAAAATTGAATCTAGATGTTATTGTTCAATATTTGGGGGTTTAGTTCGAATAATCTCCCCTTTGGTAATCTATTTAAAGTTGGAAAATGGATCGATCTTATATACTAGTAGACCTGGTAAACGGGTTGATCGGATTGAATTGTTCGAATCGGATGATTTCGGGTGAGTGAGTTTGTTTCAGGTGATTTCGGGTCGGGTCAGGTCGGATTCGGTTGTGTTCGGATTTCAAGTTTTTATCGGATTCGGGTGTTATTCGGATTATAAATTTCAAAACATTTCGGAACAGGTCCATTCGGATCGGGCCAATTCAGATTCAGTGCTGATTGAATATTTAAATGCAAAATTATTTTTACAGTATAATGAAAATTTATGAAATATTATTACTTCAAAATCTTAAGTATAAGTTAGTTATATATACTCATCTGTTTTTTTTTATTCTATACGTATTTCATTTTTGTCCGTTTTTTATTCTATACGTTTCTATTTTTGGCAAATCTTTATCTCACAACTTTATTGTGGGTCCTGCCACTAAACCAACACACTACACTCATTATATAAACCTCCTAAAACTCCGATTCAAAATCAAACGTATAGAATCCAAACAAACGAATAAGTATGAAATATATATTTTAAATGAAAATAACGATGATAGGTTTTCAACGTTATTAGAAAAAACACAAAAATAATTGGACCATAACTTCATAATTTGTAAGTATGAGGCTGTGGGGATCTTGGGACGTTCTTCGTCATAGCGTTGTAATTCGTACGGATTGTGCGTCCTTCAGCCATGGCTGGCACAGAAAGGAAGAAGTGGTTGCGTATACACATATTAAGAACAACAACAAAGAAAGAATATTCGTGATGGACCGTCAGCGATTTAGGGAGAGAGAATTTAGACAAAGATATTCGGAAAGTCATCTTCTTATTAAAGCGTAAATAGTGGGTTGTGACATCCGACACATATATAGTACTTAACTGAAGCAGTCTTCAGTAACCAAAACCCGTAAAAGTAAATATGGAATCTAAATAAACTAGAAAGATTTACGCATAAGGACGACGACTCAACTATGAGTCAATGATGACTCGTCAATTAACATATTGTTCTAGACGTTTCTCGCTACCGGATCCAACGAGCCACGAATGAGTCACGACCCAAGCGTGTTAGGATTCCTGAAATCCCTACGGAGGCTTTGTTCTTTTCGACTAAAAACTCATTCATTTCAGTTTTGTTGAATTCAGTTAAGTTATGTTCAGATTCATTCATTTCAACTATGTTCTGTTCAAATTTGATTAATTGTATTTTAAGCGACAAATGAATAATGTTCAGTTCAGTCCAGCTTCATTTAGTTATATTCAATTCAGTCCCGTTCAGTTCTTTTTTAAACGAAAATAACACTTTCTCATTCAAATAAGGATTAAAGTTTGATTATTTAAAAGTGAAAAAAAAATTCCTTTATCCAAAACAAATTTTCCATAAATGTAACTAAGACTAAAACTAGAACGGTAGTGCACATTCTAGTGGGCATGAAATTTAAAGCGTATTTTCTTAATGATATTGGGAACCAATAACCGCTACTCTGTACCTTTAGGCAAGCACTGAGTAAACTTTCCGAACTTACATAATAGTCTGCAAACCATGTTCGCTAAGTTACACCGTACAATACGACATGCTGAAATTCAATAAACATAAGTCACACATTCGCTCCCGTTATAAATTTGAATCTGTAACCTCTTATATTACTCCTTATTTTAAACAAGATTTAAAAAACTGGCAAAAATGATTTTATTTTAAACAAGAATATATTATTTACATAATAAGAATTTCAGTTAAGATCCCAACCAATTGTTTTCCTTTTCGAAATAAAATTGGGTAAAATTGGTGACAAGAAGCCTCAATAACACCAACAAAGCCCGATGGCCTATCTTGAGCCCCTTTAAACCAACAATGCAGGACTCATATGAGCCCCTCCCATCAAATTATTTCCGTTTATTTTATTAATTTTTTCTAAAAGAGATCAATATTTTCTGAATCATAACAAAAAAATCAATAGTAAAATTATTATATTATCTATAAAAGTATATAGAAAAGTTAACAAAACATACTTAAAAAATTAATTGGGACAGGTGAGTGTTAATGTAAAAATCGACGTGACCATATTTTAAAAGTGACAAATATGGTGACATTAGCACCCAAATGTATACTACTGTATATATGATCATATATACGACCAAAAGAGCACAAAACATAGGTAACCTAAGCTATGGCATATATATAGTAGGAAAAAATTGATCAAACCCTCCAACCTATACTACAACTGAGACATTACCCCCTAACCTATTAAATTTGAGACTTAACCTCCTCAACTGTATAAATTGTTGCAACATACCCCCTATATAATATTTAACTATCAATTTAAAATTTTCCATTCAATTTTAAATTTTCCCTTCAATTAAATATTTCCGTTTGATTCCAAATTAATTATAATATATACCGAAAAACTAATTTTGAAAATTATAATATGAAACTATACAATTTTCACTTTTATAATATAATATAATATAAGTTCAAATATTATTTTTCCGGTACAATTAATGAAAATATTATTTTTCACTTTTATAATATAAATTGTATTGGAAAAATAAGATTTGAACTTATATTATAGAAGTAAAATTTTATATTTTTATAATATAATTTTAAAAATTATTTTTCGGTATGAATTAGGATTAATTGGAGTCAAACAGACATATTAAATTGTAGGAAAAATATTAAATTGAATGAAAAATATTAAATTAAAGCGAAAATATTATATAGGGGGTATGTCGTAACACTTTAAATAGATGAGGGGGTTAAGTCTCGAACTTAATAGGTTAGGAGGTAATGTCTCAATTGTAGTAAAGTTCAGGGAGTTTGATCAATTTTATCCTATATAGTATGTATGTGTGTTAGATCAACTTTATTTTGTCCTGTTGAGACTTGAGAGGCATACGACGATACCATATGAAAATGGTTGATACCTTTCCTAGTGGAGCTGTTATAGGGAGCATGCTTATTGCTTTCTTCATCATCAAATATATTTTTATAATACTTCAATATTGATAAATTTCTAAATTTGAAGATAAATTTAAGGATGTCAAAAAATGAATTTTATAGTATACCGTATAAAAAATTTCAAAATTTTGAAGGTGGCGGTCGCCACGTCCACCACCCCCTATCTTCAGTTGTCCACCCTAATGATGACGAAACATGAAGCTCTATTGAATTATATACTTTGAAATTTAAAATTACTCACATCATTTTATATTTTTAACATATAAAAATATAGTTTTTTCCTTTTTCTTTTTGGAAGCATTTTTTTGGGGAAAGGCAAATTTACTCCCATAGTATTGATAACCACAAATGTTTTGACGCGTGGATCACTGTCATTTGGCTTGGAAGGACAAAATATAAAATTGAATTGAATTAAATTAAATTCGGTTATCTCGGACTTTATCGTGGCTTTTTGGCCCACAATTTTTCTCCGACATCACTCTAATTCTTTACACTATTTTATGTTAACGTTAAAAAATAAAATAAAATTAATTACATGATAAGATAACGATAATGTTGTTTAGTTGATAAAATAGACCAAAAAGTGCATTGTATGCCCTAATCACAATTAGGTTATGTAACTCATTAGTCATGATGGTGATCGTGGGAAGACATGCCAGTGCAACTAATTAACTAATGAAAGTAACTCTTCCAATTAAACTAAACTTTACCAAGAGTTAATTATTGGTGCTTATGCCATTTCTTTTAATTTTATAACACCGCCCCTCTCGTCGATTGAGGTTCGTTCTAGTTCATTTTGAGTGCGAGCGATATCTAGAGCGTGAACGTAAACATGCTACGAGAGTGTTTTAAATTGGATATAAATGTCAATTACTACTTAGAATGTCTTATTATAATTTTAATTGGAGGAAGTATATTTTATCTTATATGAAATAGAATAAAAAAAGTAAAAGAAAGAATTATTTTTTATATGTCCATCTATTTTTCACTTGAATATGACACCATGTGCAATTGATTCTTTTCAAAGATGGATGTCACATTTCATATAAAGGTTGTAATGATATATAAATGTATATCCCTTCGGCCCTAATAATGTGCCGTTTAAATTTCGGATAATGACATTAATTATAAATCCTCCTGACTGAAATATACTATGAAAGTTTATGAAGTGTATTTTGATAATATAATTATATAAATATCTTATCGTGTAATTTAAGATCATGTCGAAAAGTCTAAAATATTATAATATTATTACTTCATAAGTGAAACAGTGGGAAGACATTGTTAGGCTGCTCACTGTGGTGCAGTTCACCACAGCTTTTTGATTCTAGTGAACTGCGTGAACAACATTTCAGTTCACTAGTCTGTTATGGTGAACTGGTTCACGCAGTTCACCACTCCTTTTTCTTTTCTTTTTTTAATTTTATATTTAATTTTTATGTTGTTTGTTTATAGTGATTAATTTTTTTAATTTCATATTAAATTTAATTTAATATGAAAAATATTTTATAAATAAATATTAATTTTTTCGAATTTTTTGAATAAAAAAAGAACACCACTCACTAAAAGGGTACGTAAAAACAACATACAAATAAAACACAACCAGTACTACAAATAAAAATGAAACGATACAATCACATTTGAAGGCAGAAAAACCACATAAATAAACATTACAATAAAAAGTACTTGGGCCGAAATTTCTCCAGATGTGTTCCATTAGGTCATTCTGTAGGGCATTATGAATATCCTTGTCATGCATATTCCTTCTCCTTTCGAAGTAATCCTCTATCGAACCAACCACGGACTCCTTGCAACTGTACTCGAACGTAGTATTCCCGTTGAGTGCGTGGGAACTTGATGCACTAGAAGATGATCCAGGCATCATGGGTATATCTTCATCGTATCCGCTGGGATCGTCATAGTTCGGAACTGTTTCTCGCTCGTCTTTTATAATCATGTTATGCAAAATGATACAAGCGTTCATTATTTTTCCCATCAACTCTTTTGTGAATGAAAGAGATGGGTGCTTGATGATAAGAAATCTTCTTTTCAAAACACCGAATGCTCGTTCCACATCTTTCCTGCACGATTCTTGAAAATTTGTAAATAAGCATTCCTTACGAGTTGCTGAATTTTTTATGGCATGGACGAAAGTTGACCAACTTGGATATATGCCGCCAGTAAGATAGTAGGCCATATCGTATCTATGACCGTTCACTTCGAAATTAACTTGTGGTGCAGCGCCTTTGAGTACATCATCAGATACAGGTGAACGCCATAGGACATTTATATCATTGAACTTACCAGACACTCCGAAGAACGAATGCCAGATCCAGAGGTCCTTTGAGGCAACGACTTCCAGAACAACAGTTACCTTTCCCTCCTTCCCTCGGTATTGACCCTTCCATGCGTTAGGACAATTTTCCGATTCCCAGTGCCTTTACCTCCTTCCCTTGGATTGGCTTGTTTGTTGTCGTGGAACAATAACACAACACATGTCTATATATATCTATATATATGTGTGTGTGTGTGTCTCTCTCTCTCTCTCTATATACATATATATATATATACATATATATATATATATATATATATATATATATATATGGACATATTCAGATTGAAATTGAAACCAAATGTAAGTTCAAATTCAGATGCAAATTCAAATTAAAATTACAGATGCGACATGTCAGGGGTAATAAATGGAATTCACCTATTCAATTTCAAATTAAAGTTGGAGATGTGACATGTCTGGAGCCACTTTGTCGGAATTCAAATTCAAATTGAGAATGAAATTGAAATTAAGGTTCAAATTCAAATTTAAATTCCGATTCAAACTCAAATTCAAAATAAAGTTGAGATGACATGTCTGGAGTAATAAATGGAACAACATCATATGTTTATTGATACGGAAGATATATTACATTGGACTACAGTACAAGTTCGTAAATGAAAAACACACTGAAACTTAACTCAAACTTAACCAAAAGAAAGCACACTCAAACTAGCAAATTAAAGGCACACTCAAACAAATCAAACTTAAACATAAATGAAAAGCGTACTCATACAATATAGTCGAATGTTCAGCCATACCAAAGAGCTTGTTGGCGAGTTTCGCCTTTATAGCCTCCTCATCTGCCGTCAGATTTTCACCTCTGTCAATTAACTTCGACCACGCCTTATACATTCTATCTTTCTCCCTTGAATCAATTTTTCGATTTTCCTGCTCCCATAGTCGTTGATCGTGCTCCCTTTTATATGCCCGCTCCTCTATGACTGTCTCCAACTTCAACTTGTCTAATTCCACATAGTTGTTCACTCCTTGGGTGAACGAGCCAAATCTTTCAACTAGATCATCGGTGCTATGAGGAAGAACCTTTTCCTCCTGACTGGGCCCTCTTTGTAGCATCCCGTCCCATAGGTCTCTTCCTTAAGTCGCTGCTGTCTTCGCCAATCCGGGAGCGGCGGCTGCTTGCCGCCGCTCCCACCTTCATCTCCATCAACATCAACAATATTCGCACTCTCTTGAGAAGTTCCCGAGTAGTTCATAAGGCTCTGCCACTGAGAGTATCCCACCATAATTACATAGCAATGGTGTAAGTTGAATGAGGCACCCTTTGGATGATCATCTCGGTACATCTGCTCAGCTTTGTTTTTGATGTCTTCCTCATTGCGACCACTCGTCCCAACCAGCCGCCGCGCTTCCTCCATACATGCAACGAACTTGTTAATCGGCCCTCTGATCCTGAGCCACCTATGAGCTATGGATCCCATAGTACGCTTTCGCAAAAGCAAGTTGGGTCGATCTAGGCGCACCTTCTCAAATTCTGTTGCCACTTCGGCTAGGAGGTTATTGAACAACCGATATGTTCCTTTAGCCGCATTTTCGCTGGCCATCATGAAACGGCTAGCCAACCCCTTATCCTCCGCTCGTGAGAACTTAAATGTACCGTCTTTTGCACGTTCTGTTCCACCGGTGTCGGGCTATTGGGCCTTCCTTTCCTTTTTTCCCTTCTTAGTAGCTGGAGTTGGTTGTGTTTCGGGAACAACTTCCTCCACGTCCGGACTCGCCATGTGCTCATTCGAACCCCAATTATCTTGTAAGTTGAGTTGTTGAATGGGTTGTAAACGTTTGGTGGTGTAGGTTGAGAGCAATCGGGAAATGCGAATTGTGGAGTGAAGTTGTGTGGAGAGCCTTGGGAGGTGGAGTTCATATTAGGAGGTCGGGAGATGTTTCCGGAGGTGTTTCCGACATTTGGAGTGATTGAATTCATCAATTCGGGGTGAAGTCGAGCAAGACGTTGAAAGTCGTCGTAACTCAAATTCACACCGCCTTGGTACGGGTTGTTTCCGGACATGTTGTTGGAAGGAGGAAGATGAAAAATGGAAGTAGAGAGGTATTTTGAATTTAGTTAAGAGAGAAAATGGAGATTGAGGAAGGATGATCAAAACATATGCAATATTGGTCTCTATTTATAAAGAAAAAAAAATATGACCGCTACTAATTTTTTTGAATTTTAAATTATTTTGTTTTTAAATTTTTGGCCAAAATAGCCGTTGAGGGCTATTTTGGTGTTGAATTAACCAGACCGCATGGAGGGGCGCGTGCACCTTTAAAAAAAAAGGGGAGCTGTTTGCAACGGCTCTTCAATTAAAGTGGTGGGCCAACTGGCCCACCACTTTTTCTGTGAAATGCACGCTACTGAGTGTCGTGCATTTCCAATGAACAAAGCGAAATGGCTTTGTGAAATTTCCTCTGAACTAGCACAACAGAGGAAAAAAGTTGTTCACCATGGTGTGAACTGTGTGCTAAACTGCATCATGAACAATGCATAGAGAGAGCCTTATGAGTTTGGTGTGTTCATCATTTGTTAGAAAGATGCGAATCTCTTATTTTGCCATCAAGTTGAACTCATATATAATGTAGTGTCATATCGTAAATATACATTTCTTCTGCTTATGAGCCAATATAAGCTATGACAGTCAAGGAGAATGGAATCTTTGACTAAAAAGAGAAAAGGAATGGGATTTAAATTGCGAATGAAACATGTAAAACTTTCTTAGATGCTACAGAGCTAATGAGTACGATACCTTCTAATAATAAAGACCGTGAACTTCATGTATACATGCTATATTTTCTACTATATGGTGTAAGTTTTCTCATATAAATGCACACATATATATATATATGGTCAAGGGCGGATTTAGAAATTATGTTCAGGGTAAGCTAATTTAACGTGTGGTAATGTAGACATGAGTACAATCTTTTTATTTGGTTAATAATATCATACTAAAAAAATTATTAGAATATTATTCTAAACTTAGTTTTCATATAAAATATTTTTTCATATGAGTATTTTAAATAATTAGCAATATATTTGATGTTGGAAGGAAATATGAATAAGAAAGGATGTTGAAAAGGATAAGAATAAAAAAAGAAAAACACCTACTTTGATAGAGGTGGGGATCGAACCCTTACCAAATGAATAAAAACTAACCACAAATCCATTGAACTACACAGCCTACAAAATGCATATGTATGCATACTAAAAGTATACTAACTTTGAAAACAAGGTAGGCTTGAGCCTACTCCAGTCCTTGGACAGGTCTGCCCTTGTATAAGTTGTAAGTTTATATATTCTCATAATAACTTTTCAATGGAGCTAGGTGCCAAAAAATCAGGAGCAAAGTGAATGGTACAAGAATATGGGGACTACAGTTAGTGTTGTGTTGCGATTAAGAAGGAATCAACAAAAGAAGAAAATGTGTGATGGAAAGCAAAAATCTTTATAAGTGAGAAGGCCAAAGCAACTTTGAGCAACATGGCCTCATGTCTTCTTTTGTTACTCTCTTCCACTTTCTTCGTTATTCCAAAGTGTTTAGTGCCCTAGACACTTGGTGAAATTGTAGAAATATAACTTCAACGTAATAAGTGCTAACCGTCTTACTCCCGGTCAAATTTTAGGGCCGCACACATTGCACTGCTCAGTGAGTAAGATAGATCACCGGAGGCAGGTCTAATATCAAATTCACCAATGTAGATTAGACAGGTGAAGGACTTGATTGCAATGAGGAATTATTAGGCCGAATTCTACTACATGCAAATTGCTCTTAGCTAGGCTTGCAGATCGAGTTTGTTGGATCGGAGGTAGAGACTATCCTAAACTGCAATCTCGATCCTGTTTTTTCGACTCTATCATTACACAGTTTATGCCATTAGTGATGGACTATAGAGCTTGGGCAACGCCATAAGGTTTCAAAAGTTACTACATCAATGATGTGAAATTATTTTCTTAGACATTTTGTTGTGCATGTTAAACATTTTATCTTTAGAGAATCTATAGAATAACTTAAACAATAAGTGAAAGAGCAAGTTGATCATGAGAATCTTTCCATACATGTGTGTTTGTGTGTAACAAAACCATTGCAACAAGTATGCATCCAAAAAGCAAGAAAAGTACATCACTAAGAGAGGTAACTTAGAGATGGGTGCAACTGCCACAAAAACAATGATGTATACTAATCATTTGGGGCTCAAAATTGAGAGGTGCAAATGTTTCCAAGACTAGAAGGTCCATTTCACTTTACACTCCTTTGCTAATTTGTTTTTAAGTCTAAATTAGTTGTTAAAGTGACTCAAAACTCATACCAAAAGACACGTATAAATGCCAGAAGAAAAGCCATGTTAACATAGTTCCAAGTTCATGAGTTTGTGCTAATTCTTTAGTACTAGATCTGGAAAAAGACAGCCATGATTTTCTCATACCTCTCTGATCCTAATACTTGTTAATGATTTTTAGACCATTTTGTGAGCTAATGATCATGTTCATGATAATGTTAATAAATCTAGTTTAGCTAACTCTTGTTTTCTAAGGATAATAACTTCTATTAAAGCCAATCATTTGATGGCCTACTTTGGGATTAAGAATAAACAAGGGCCTAATGGCATGTCTTAGTAGTTGAATACCTTAAAAAACCTGGTAATATTGTTTATAAAGGATTAGTTGGTACAAGAGTCTCTTTTTCTATTACCTAAATGGTAATACTCTTCTTCACTTCGATTCGACTGTGTTCTCTTGATCATCATGTTTACACATCTCACTTCAATTAAATCGAGTGGGTATAAAATGATTAAATGATATGTAAATAAACACTTACTTTCACTCTCAATTAGTATCAATGCTTTTTAATGATTCAAAAATTAAATTCGTATAGATTTCGATAAAAAATGAACAATATCATATCATACATGTATAGTTCAGTCACAAATAATCGCATTAGTCTAAATATTTAAATCTAGATCGATTCAAAAATTAGTTGAAGGATACCCGAAAAAGTATAAAGCAAGAAGGGACAAATGGGATCATGTGGGTAATTTGATTAATCACATGATGATACACTTAATTAAAGTAAGTCCCGTTGGAGATGTGTGGTTGCCATTGTTGTCACAGTCATGCAAGAATATACAGTCCACCCAGCCCAGCAATCCCAAAAGCCAGGGAAGACATGACACTTGTACTTTCTTGATTGGTTTCCTGCAAAACATTGGGAATGGAAAGCACGATATTCGATAACAACTTATCAAAATTTCATTTTTAGTCCCATAACTTTATCATCAAATTATATTCAATTGAATGAGGAGGTAGAAGATAAAGACTAGATTAAGTGCCTTCACGGATAAGATCAGAACCATTAGACCTAGGCAGATCGACATTCAAATGACGGTTTGAGAAACTATATATTACTTATCTGTATGTTGGAGCTAATTTATAAAAAGAAGGTAATGGAGATTTTTTATATTATGGATCACACACGAGAATAAGAAAGATTTCCATAAAAAAGTTCGCCAAAACATGACTAAACTCATTAACTCATGTAGTCATGTTCATGTACGTAGATGGTTAAAGTGAGTTGTTGAAGTGAGTCAAAACTCAACATGATCAAGTGTATTAACAATGCAAAGTTAGAGGACTGAATATGAAAATTGGAAAACAAACTCAGCAGCCTTTTGAAATAAATTATGATTAAGATGTCTTGAAACTTCTATGGAGTTTAGTATAAATACCACAGACACAAAATCTACCACATTTCTTTTCTATTGGCATCTCTTCTACAAATCACTTTTCTTATTCTCACATATGTACAATAAACTTCCGAAGATGGAAACAACCTTCATGCAAAAGGAATTGCCATCTTCCCTTGAAGGAATTTCAACAGGATCAAGATTGTTTGATCATCCCAACATTTTTCTTGGCTTAAAGGGTCCTAGTATATTTCATGCCAATTCCGAAAGTATACTTTCCAGTTCAGAATCCACCTCGGTGAAAAATTCTGGTTCTGATACCATATTGAGTACTTGTCTATCCGAATTCCCAAAAGAAAGTGAGCTTATTTCACAATCTTTGGAATCCGGATTTACAAATCAAACCAGATCATCCTCTAGCTCATCAAGAACATATGTTCCTCCCTATTCTCTCGAATCTTCGAAATCTTCCTCAATATTTCCTAGTTTTGGCCTGTCCTTACAGGATCCATCAGGCGAAAATCTGAAGCTCACAAAATCTTCTTTAAGCCCTTTTTTCTCCATACCTGAACTTGAAAAGAACCATCTTGATACTAGATCATCACCATGGCTGAAAATTGGCCAGCAAGTCGTGAACAGTTCGACAAAAGGGTTCAGCGATTATTGGCTCAGTGCAACGAAATCCCAACCGATGAAACTTTCAGGCGGAAAGTTCCATAACAGTTACAAAAAGTCCAGTTTTCCGTCTCAGGGGAAGCTTTTCAGGGGAGTGAGGCAGAGGCATTGGGGAAAATGGGTGGCCGAAATCAGGTTACCGCGAAACAGGACGCGTGTCTGGTTAGGTACATTTGACACAGCAGAAGAAGCGGCTTTGGCCTACGACACAGCTGCTTATATTCTGAGAGGTGATTTTGCACACCTGAATTTTCCAGATATGAAACACCAACTCAAGGACAGTGCTATGAGCAACACTACTGCAGCTCTTCTTGAAGCCAAAATGCAAGCGATTTCGCAAGGTGGGACAGGCTCGAAGAAAGTTGTTAATCCAGTTTCAAGTCCAGATTCTGAGGAGCTGGATTCGAAGAAGAGCGAATTCGGCCTTGGAGGGTCGAAAATGGAAGGTGGTTCGGAAGTGAGTGAATTGAAGAAAACCTCAGAAAGTGTGGTGCTTCCAGATGTTGATGCAGTTCAGTTAAGCAGAATGCCTTCTTTGGACATGGACATGATTTGGGATGCACTTTTAGTCTCAGATTCATGATGAGAATCACATTCAGTTAATGCTACATGTGTAGTAGTTCTTCTTTTTTGGTGTTTGATTTGGTTCAGTTCTTACCTTTTTTTCTTTCCTATCTGAGTGTCTAAAGTTTTAAGGTTATTCAAATGAAAGTTTTAGTGTAAAATGGTTTCTATATTCAAATTTAGCACTTTAATTTGCTGCAACAGTTAAATTTTGTTTCTAGCATCTTAATTAACAGATACTAGTTCTTTTGGATTTCCACCGTTACCTGGGGCTAATCCGGTCCAACACTGTTGGGACACTTTTTGAGGGGTCGGCTCTCCTAACGGCAGTCTTTATATCCACGAAACTCGAATCCAAGACCTTGTTTAAGTGAGTTCAATTAAGTATCTTACTATTTGAGTCAACAAGGTCTTGGATACTAGCTTAAAAACATATTTTTGTACTTTAAACATTACGAAAAACCAATATAAACTTGGTGTAAATCGGGAGAATGTGCGGACACGAAAACTTATACTACTTGAATATACTTGAATGAACCAACATATATATATATACTTTGATTCTATCATGTTTGTTCTCCTTTTTTCATTCTTTCAGGTCTTTTTTGTTATGTTAACTCGCGTTGTTCTAGCTCCTGATGTTTAATGTGTTGTATAGTATTTATACCAAATGTTTAATATGTGTCGCACTGCGTAATATATACATACGTATCATTACACACTTTGTATGCAGGGATAGGCTAAAACTTTCTTAATGTTAATGTACTGTGTTTTGTTCCAACTTTGACATCAGAAATTAGGTCAGATGTTCATCATGGTAGTTAAATTAACCAATGGCAAAACTGCAGCCGGGAGAATCATTCATGATCCATGATGTATTCACCATCTCATGAGAATAAAATTATAATTGACTTAACAAGCTTTGACACACGTTATTATTGTTTAATTAGTGCGTAAAATGAAAGTCAGATTAAGAAGATATGTATCATGTCAATTTCATCCCAGTTTTTGTCAATGCATGATCATTGTACTTATCTCAAAACAGTTATTTAGGTATCGAATTAGCCTCTGTTTTTTTCATCTGAAAAAATATTCGATTCAGTTCAAATTCATTACGTTCAATACGATTCAGATTTTCAGAACTTTTATATTACATTTAAGTTCAACTCAGTTTAAGTTTTCTCATACGAAAATGAAAATAACAAAAGTTTAATGTGATGTCACGAGAAAAGGATGAAAAAAAAAGAGACTATTTCATACCAAAACCAACTAAGTTAGTTAACTACGTCAATTCATCTTACATGGCAGGAAATTAGTTAAACATTTATTTGAACTACTAGCACTTAACTATGTAATGCAGCCAAAAAAATTGAAATATATACTATGTTAATGGACTAGCTAATTGTCATTAACAAATGCTTTAATTAAAAAGGAAAAAAGTGACAATAAAGAATGCACAAGAGTATGAAAATGACGAGACAACTAGTTAGTGATGGAAGAATAATACTCTTAGAAAGAGCCAAAGAACTATTGTTTCAAATTTCAATTTCAGTACTGCTGGATTTGAAGCATATTGAACTTACCTTTTTCTTTTCTTTATTTACCCCTTCTCTGTTTCAAGTTTTACATTATGAACTTCACTTCAGATGTGGACCAAATGCAAAAGTGAGGATGATTCATGGACCCTGATGATATATGATCTTCATCATCTAGAATATATTTACTTTAGGCCTAGCAGGCATTGACACACATTATTATGAAATGTTAGTCAAATTCAGAAATGTATCTTGCCAAGTTGCCATATGATCTCTTCATCCCAGATCATGCTTTTGTCAATGCTAATCATTTCACTTATTTTAGAATTTAGACTTAAAGAGTATCCATTGCAGAGGATTCAAATCTGATGTTACCATTAACAAAAAAAGATGCTCATTCAAAGCCAACATAAAAATGTGACAAATAAGCCTTATATTAAAGTTAGCTATGACTTCCATTTGTCAACAATCATTAGTGCAGTGAGGGAGTTCTTACCTAACCATCTTATTTGTAGCCCCTTGAAACTCTCATTATTTCTTAGTTTTAAGTATTTTTTTAAAATGTCTAAAATGATACTCGTATGGGGTTTCCACACGTTAGGTTCAGTTTTACAATAATGAACCCTTGGTTACTGAACGATTATGCTCTTATCTGATCACGGCCAAGCCAAACCATTGTCCTCCAGGCTAGGTTTTGGCCCTTTGGGGAACTTTTATGGGTCCAACTGAATTTTTTGGTCTCTCTCAAGTTGACCCCCCCTCAAATAAATTTGTCTAGTTGTGTGTACTTTGCTCCCTGAAATTTGCTTATGTGCGTTTTACTCCATTGCTCCATGAACTTTAGATATATGCACAATGCTCACTTTTCAACTTTTGTATTCTTATCCATGTTTGATGATAACTTAGAAGTTAGAATTCATAACTCACACACATGAAGAATATTGAACTTTTTTAGTTAATCCCACTCCTTTGTGAGTTCAATTGCTACAGGAAAATAAAAAAATAAAATAAAATTCACAAATCAAAACTTCAAGAGGCCTTGAGCTCGTATTTCAAAACTTCACGGGTAATGTGCATCAATCAAACCTCAGAGGACAAAGTGCACTTTGGTGGATGCTTTAGAAATAGCAAACAAAACCAAGGTCTTTCCAAGGAGATAGGGGAATCTAACCTAATATTGTAAATGGATGTTTATTACTAATGTTACGAGGACACTGGTTACCTTCTAGTAGCATCTAAAAAACGAAGAAAAGGGTAAATGGAGAAAGCGTAACAACTAAAGCAGTAATCTGAAGACACAAGCAAACACTCGGATATAAAATCCATACCGGATAATTATTTCCTCGTTTGAAAGGAAACTGCGTTCTCAAAGTACATATGAAACAAAATAAAAACAAAATATGCCAACAACTTAAGTCCCTCTCTCTCTCTGGCGCAATCACTAGAACATTCCTGTGGGGATTACTGTAGCATCAAACTCAAATGCCTATAAAGCAGACTCAGATTTCCAGGATGACAATGGAGGAGTATCTGAATACAGCCATGTGGTTCCCATGCTTGAATGCCTCTCTCCCTTCACAACATCAGTGGAAGCATATGATTCCAGTTCTTTCATTTCCTCTGGAGTCAATTTCACGGATAAAGCTCCGACATTCTGATCAAAGTTCTGACGCTTGGTGGTGCCAGGTATAGGACAGACATCATCCCCTTGGTGGTGAACCCAAGCCAAAGCTAGTTGAGATGGAGTGCAACCTTTTTTTGTAGCCATTTCAGTAACACGCTCAAATATCAGCTTGTTCTTTTCAAGATTTTCTTCCTTGAACCTTGGAAAATTCTGCAATTGAATATGTTTGGTATCACCATACAGAAGAACAAACGAAATGCAAAATTTGAAGTATTAATGAACCAGAATCACATGGAACATCATGTGAACCAGGTGGATGAAATCATGCCTGAGTATCATATATGTATACGCAATCAAAACCAGAACATACAAAAGACAGGAAAAGATCGTTAAGACAACAAACTCAGATCAATACCCTTGCCATGCTTACGTTACTAGTAAATATTTATGCTCAAACTATATGCCAAGTGATTATTGCAGACTGATTATAGCTTTTCTGAAGCAGAACCGCTGCAAAATTCTGCAGAAACAAGTTGGTTTCTGACAACTTAAATAATCTGCTCCAATAAGCTGTAACTTGCAGATTGTTGCAGCTTAATCCTTTTAATCTGTTTTTCAAAAAGACCCACTAGATTCACTTAAAATCTACTTCCAACTAATTTTGTTTCATTTAATCACTTCACAATAACCTGATGTTTTTGCAAAAAGACTCCCTTCCGATAGGCCAACCAATACAATGACCATCCTGTGATTATGAGAAGCTACAAGTCTACAACTATCATGACCAAACAATAAGAAGGTGCCTGAGAGTTCTCAGAACATAGGAGGTGAGGTGGAGTGTAGACGGGAGGAGTATTTTTAAGTATAAGTGTCCCATAATTCAAATATATATGTAATGAGTATATAACAAACTACCAGCATAAAAAATGGAGACAGTTGATTTATATAATTGAGTAATACAGGGGTGGCGGTTCCACAAACCTTGCGGGCATCTCCCTCTGTTAAGGTCTTCACCATTTGTGGTCCTGCTGAAAAGAAACCACGCCCAAGGGGGCTGTATGGAACAATGCCGATACCAAGTTCTCTGAAATTATTTGACAGTGAACAACGTTAAGATTTTCTCCAGTTGAAGATGAGGGTTGAAATGAAGAAAAAGGATAACTTCTGACCTGCATGTTGGCACTATTTCTTCTTCCAAATCTCTAGACCACAATGACCATTCGTTCTGAACGGCAGTCAGTGGATGAACAGCATGAGCTCTTCTGATTGTTGCAGCATTTGCCTCCGAAAGGCCCACATACTTAATTTTGCCTTCTTCAACAAGCTTCTTCAGTTCTCCCATCTTGAAAAGCAGGGAAAGATATAAGATAAATGAATGACACAAAAGAAACCAAGCACCAAATGGGAGGGCATGAGGGAAAACAGAAAAGCTAGCAACAATTCCAAGTTAGAGTAAATGACATTGATTTAAGCTTCCCATGTATTCGACCAAAAATGTTATAAACCAGAGGGAACCTATGCGTCACAGTTCCAATTCCTAGCCAAATGTTCCTATTATAACTATCTATAAAGAAGCAATAAAGTCACAATTCATATTAAGATCACATAAGCTCTGCTTCGAGTATTTCTCAACAGAACTCAAACTATCCAGTCATTACTCCTCTTAAGAAACTAAACA
Source organism: Plantago ovata (assembly GCA_028274465.1). NCBI lineage: Eukaryota > Viridiplantae > Streptophyta > Magnoliopsida > Lamiales > Plantaginaceae > Plantago > Plantago ovata. The sequence continues at coordinate 126,750,542 of CM051456.1, read as the reverse complement.
TGCTTTCTATGTGAATAATTCTATTCCCCCCTTTCCCCCTCAACTACAAGCATACTAGAGTGAAACATGTTATGTAATTTTTAACGAAACTTTGCACAACATATTCAAAACTTTTCACTAATAACAAAAAGAGATACAGTATAATATAAGATACCACAAGGGCTTTAGTCATGTCCCACAATCAATTATTAAGGCATGGATATGGTGCATCAAAAGAAGAACAAGCAAGCAACATAGAATACTCACAGTAATTTCAATAGGCACACGAGTATCAATCCGATGAGCATAGTAAAGATCAATACAGTCAACACCGAGGCGCTGCAAGCTTGCCTCACATGCAGCCCTCACATGCTCTGGATCACCACGTATTTCCATCTTTCCATCCTTGGGCGCAAACCCAAACTTGGTTGCAATCTGAACCTTCTCTCTCAGCCCTCCCTTCAAAGCCTATTTAAAAATTCACACCCATAGTAAATCTATAAGTGTCACACGCAGCAATCGCCAATACGTAACCGTAAATCAACAAATAAAACATCCATTAATTTCACCGTTCGAAATGATATAGCAGCAATTCAAAAGGAAGCTAATGAATAAGCCCTGGGAAATGCACACTTATCTAGGAAGCACAAATATGAATACGTGAAACGAATACGATACGAAACGAATACGGAAAAACGGCTTTATAATTACAATAATTCCGTTTGGTGAATGAGAATAAAATAATAATACAATTGAGCTATCAGTCTATCACTTATATAACTGCTTACTTATCAGCTTCCAAACATAATCCGAATCTAATCATAACATAACATAAACACATGCCCTAATTCACTGCAATTGATCCAATTAGAATAAACAAGGTGACGAGAATTAACCTTGCCAATGAGAATTTCATTGGTATGAGGCCCATAAACATCAGAGGTATCGAGAAAAGTGACACCAGTGTTGATGGCATGGTGGATGAGGTTGATCATATCGGGCTCGGGCTTAGGCGGCCCGTACATGAAAGACATGCCCATACAGCCAAGCCCTTGCTTCGACACCTCGAACCCCTGTGAACCGAGCTTGATTTTAGGCACGATCGTCGCCATGGCTGTCAAATTTTGGACGTTTGTTGTGCTGGTTCTGCTGTGGACTGTGAATCGGTGGTGATTTTGTTTTTCTCTGTTCTGTGAAGTGAAATGAAAATGTTTGTGTGATTTGATTTTATAGATGGGAAAAGAAACGAGACCATTCAGCTTTCAGTACAGTCATCAATGATGTCATTTCTTAATTCGTTCGTGTAACGCGTGTGCATTGATAGTATTATTTCTAAAATAGGTAGTCAAGCTTCAATTGACTTGTTTTGTGTTATTTTCTTGTGCATTGATTTGGCCTGAATTGATTTGTAAGGTAAGAAGTGAATTAAACAAAGACTGAACAAATCTTATCCGAACAAATGGAACCAAATTTATGTGTATATTTGAAAAAATGAACCGATACAAATAAAATGATTGAAAGCTCATAATAAATTGATCGGTTGATGACCAATCACTTTATTTTCATAAACTAAATTATGTAAGTTATTTATCAAATCAGTCACCTTATTAATATTTCACCAACTGATAAGGTAATGTCAAATACGAGTTTAATGAATTTGAAATGAATAGATTTTTTTTTCACATGAGAATAACTTTTCCTTACTTGGAAAACGGTAAATATCATGTTATCTTATTTAATAGGCTAGTGATATAGTCAGATCATAAATTTCTAATGACAAAGCAACAGTGATATAAATAACCAGAGCAAAAATTACTAATGCCAGAGAAATTGCTCTAGCATTAGTGATTTTTACTATGACAGTATCACTAGCCTATTTAATAAGGTGGATAAGAAATTTAATTATCCAATTTTGAAATCCTACTCATTTAAGGAAATTTTATAATTTATAATTAAAGTTATTAATACACAATAAAGTTAAAATCATAAATGTTTTTACATTTATAAAAATCTGGAAATTGAGTATTATTAAAGTTACAATAGAAGTAGAAGATGCATAAATTAGTCCCGAACAAAATAATAATACGGACTAAATAATAAATTTGTCATGTACTAAGTAATAATTTTTCCAGTTCCAACTTGGGACCAACGTGCTAAATTAAAGTAGCTAAATTAATAACCTGGATAATATTATAAGATAATATGTTTTCTTAAAATCAAATAGGTCTCATCCGATACATAAATTAATAATTCACTACTTTTATTAAAAAAAAAATATGTAACTAAATTACACAAGTTTATTGAAAAATGACTTCATAGTTAATTGTTTTTTGTTGAAATTTATATCTCTCTGGACATGATCTTTAAGCTTCCTAAGTGCAATTAGAAGTTTTAGCATAACATGCTCATGCTGTAGTAGAAAATTATTCAACGTGATTATCGCATGTATTGCTTCTTATTGACTAACAGGCTCCAATGCAACACTATCATCTTCAAATTCGTCATTGTTGTCATGTATGATGATGATGTCTTCAATAACTTGCTCATCGATTAGCAGCTCGTTCATTTCATGTTCTCCAGGGTAGTTTAAAAGGTCCACAACATCCATTTTGTTATGATAATTCAACTCTTTAATTAAGACTTGGAGCTCCTAAATGCCTTTTTGTTATGATAATTCAACTCTTTAATTAAGACTTGGATCTCCTAAATGCCTCTTCGTTCAATGGAGGAACTTCTGAATTTTCAGTATCTATGGTCCGAAATTTGCAACGACGAAAATAATTAGTTCTGTTCAACATCAGAATTAATTAGCTATTGCATTATTTTCAACATAGTTCAACTTCATTCAGTTTAGTTCAATTCAGATCAGTTCTCTTCAGTTCAGACGAAGAGAACAAAGCTTTATTATCTTTATTATTTGTAACAATGTTTTGCAAAATATAAGTTTCAGAAATACAACAGCAGGGCAAGTCCAAAACTTCAAAGATCTGTCGTTGGAGCCTTCCAAGATGACAGAGGCGGCGTATCTGAATGTATCCATGACGTTGCCATTGAACTGGTCCTGTCTCCCTTAACAACATCAGGTGAAGCATAAGATTCAAGTTCTCTCATCTCTTCTGGAGTTAGTTTCACAGATAAAGCTAGAACATTATCGTTAAAGTTTGCCATCTTCGTAGTGCCTGGTATAGGACTCACATCATCTCCTTGGTGATGAACCCAAGCCAATGCTAGCTGAGAAGGTGTGCAACCCTTTCTTGTAGCCATTTCCTTAACCCGATCATATATGTGCTTGTTATTTTCGAAATTCTCTCCCTGGAACCTTGGCATAGTCTACAAGACAAGATTTGTTGCATCAAAACATAAACCAAAGTGGACTGCATCATCATTTAAATATAATTAATTTTCATGTTTGTATAACAACACTATACGAACCTTACGGAAGTCACCCTCAGTCAAGTTCTCAATCAATTTGGGACCTGCAGAAAAGAAACCGCGTCCAAGTGGACTATATGGGACGATTCCTATACCAAGTTCTCTGAAATTCACAAAGCAAAGAGAAATCAGAATGTCTTTCCAACTCTTCAACAGAATCTATACAATGGCCCAGAAAGAAAAACAAAGACTATTGTTACCTGCAGGTAGGAATTATTTCTTCTTCCAAGTCTCTAGCCCACAAAGACCATTCCATCTGAACAGCAGTTATTGGATGAACAGCATGAGCCCTTCTAATTGTTGAAGCATTTGCCTCCGATAGGCCAACGTATTTATTTTCCCTTCTTCAACCAGCCTTTTCAGTTCTCCCATCTTCAAAGTATTAACAGGTGATATTACTTATTAGTGCTGACATTCACAAAACCATAAATTACAATTTACAAAAATCAAATAATAACTAGATACTAATCTGCTTAATTAAGCACTCTCGACAGGAATGAACATAATTCCAAACAAGTGCAAGAATTCTAAAGAAAACATCTGATACGAGGCCACGGTTGAGTATTACAGCCCACACATTCCAGTTTTCATGTCTCGTTTCAGTTATTACGTACTAAGTCAGTTCCAATCCAATGACATCAACACTCACCCCAGAATAATACAGTAGCATTATCACACAGATGGGTTGCCAAAGTACATTTCCACAAGGACTACACATAGTAAACAAAACCAAAAAGCTGTATAGCAACACAATTTCTAATCAAATTCGTATCTCATCGTATTTTCATCAACATTCAACATTTTCATCCTCTCTGCTCCCACATCTCAACCACATCATATGCTGCTTCAACATAGAATTGAAGGAAATCTTCAATTGAAATTTGAGGACTAATAAGGTTTGCTCTTTTAGTCCAAAAAAATATGAAAACAACTATGCGAATTTGAACCGAACTACTGATCTAAACTGAAGTGTTTTTCACATGAAAAAAGAGCAGAACAGAGCCTAACCGTGATTTCGATAGGGATGGTAGTATCAATCCGATGAACATAATAGAGATCAATACAGTCAATCTCAAGGCGTTTCAAGCTCCCCTCACAGCAAGCTCTAACATATTCAGGATCACCTCGAATATGTCTAGACGTACCACCAAATGACACGCCGAACTTTGTAGCTATCTGCACCTTTTCTCTATCCACCCCTTTCAATGCCTAATTCAACAATCTCCATCAAATTAGCTGAATTACAGAGTAAAATTAATTGAAATTGATTGAACTAGCTATCACAACATACTTTGCCGACGAGAATCTCGTTGGTGTGAGGGCCGTAAACATCGGACGTGTCGAGGAAGGTGACACCGGAAGCGATGGCGTGACGGATGAGCTCGATCATGTCAGGGATGGGCCTCGGCGGGCCTTGGAAGGCTGACATGCCCATACAGCCCAGGCCCTGCTTGGAGACCTCGAGGCCCTGAGATCCAAGCTTTATCTTTGGCAATTGAACGACCTCCATTATTGTTGTTGTTGATGAGACTTTGGTTCTGTCGAGAATTGAAATTGAATTGAGGGGGCTTTGGAGTTAAATTGAAACGGATAGTCAAGGAGATTCGGCAGGCGCGAGGAGGTCGACAGTTTTGTTGTCCAAGTGAATGTGTGGATATATGTGACGTCACTGCTGACGACATGGGAGACTAATTTTACCTTTTAACAAAATTTCAATTCTGTCAAATATTTGACCCGCGTGTAAAATTAAGTGATTAAGTCCATCCATACTTATCGTTTAATAGAGGTTTAATAGAGGAGGTGTGGGTTCAGACTTCAGAGATGAGGACATAATTTAGGAATCAGTTTTATACTTTTGGTCTTATCTTCATCTGAATTGTAACTGAAATAATCAGACCTTTAACTTTTTTCTAATATCAAAATAAAAAAAAAATACAATCAAGTAAGTAAACGTAAACTTAACTGAATGGTTTTTCAGCTTTTCATACGAAGAAATACATTTCAAAGTTCAAACATGCAAATAGAATTGCATGTGTTTCATTCATGTCTTGTACTTTACATACAAATAGAAGTAATACACTAGCAAATACATAAGTCATGCATGCAGCATGGCAGCATGCTCATAACAATGGATAAATATGGCCTCTGTTAGGCTTGATATAAATTGTATATATGCTGTACACATTGTAACTCGGTCTTTAAATCCCCACTAGATCATACAATTTGACATATATATATGAACCTACAGCAAGTAGAAGAAACAGTTAAGAAAGTAGAGTAGTATCCTTATCTCCCCTGATCACAGAAGCTTCTCCAGTAGTAGCAATTAGGCCGGGTATCGCTTGTTGATCTCCAACGACATCCTCGTCCCAAACTTTACGTTCTCCACATAATTTATAAGTGCGGCACACGAACATGTAGTAGAAGAGATTTGCGACATTCAGAACTGTGAGGACCCAGTAGTAATAGTCGACGTGCCCCTTATTCAGATTGCTCGAAACCCAGCTTTCCCTCCCGCCTCTTTTGCTCACGGAATCCACAATGTTCAGTATCAGGGCGCCAACCAAGTTTCCAAATGCGATGGCTAAGCCTACCAGAACCATCACTATACTCGTCATGCTCTTAGGGAACTGGGAGTAAAAGAGCTCGATTTGTCCGAGGGAATTGATACCCTCTACTAGCCCTATGAAGGCCATCTGGGGTATAATCCACATTGCTGACATGTTCACCTGCATATGTGTACCAAGAATGTCATGTGTGTACAATGATGAATTTGAAGTTGGGACAGAGGGAGTAGTTAATAGTTCGAGAATATAAATTAATCGTCTCTCTTACTTGTGCCTCGGGATCATCTGCCAGGCCCTGATTGAGAGCCGTAGCACGTCTGCTTCTTTCAACCAGTGCAGCTGATGCAGTGGCCAGGCAGGAAGCGACAATACCGATCCCCATTCGAGTTTTGACCCCAATGCCACGATGCTTGGTGTACTTGCAAATAAGAGGAGCGATGACTCTATCATACAGAGCCACCCAAATGGTGAGAGTTAGGACAGTGAACAAGGTATAGGAGCCTGCCGGGATTTTGAAGTTGCCTGCGAGTCGTCTATCCATGATATTCGCTTGTAGGACTGGAAAAGACTGTTGGTTTATGGTCACTCCGCATATGATCCCAGAGGACCAGATAGGAAGAAGCTCTATCAGTGATTTCAGAACTTCGACCTGCAACACGCTGCAAAGTCTCCACGGGCTTAGCCTGGATGAACCGTCTGCATTCAGATCTTTCTCAGGGTCTTGGATAATGCAAGCTTTATTCAAGAACCTACAACAAAGATCAATGTAGTGTAAAGTGATACGCCTTCTAAATTTTGCTTCCATGCGTAGCGCTTATTTGACTGTTTTACCAAGATGAATATCACGGACCTTAGTTTGTTCGTGGGCCTATTACACGTTGAGCCCTTGGCTTGGTAGTATTGTTGTTGTTGGCCTTGTGGCGAAGCAACCATGTGTCTGTTTCTCCAAGCTGCAACTAAAACTTGAACAAAGCCTATGAGCAAACTCTTATCAGGCTTCACCTTAACATAGAGTCTGGAACCCAAGTTAAACATGATGGCGGAAACTAAAAGGAATCCCACAGGAATTCCGAAACCAATAATCCACCCGAATTCATTTTGAATGTAGACTATGAACGTGACCGCTATTATGATTGATATCCCAACAGATGCATAGTACCAGCTAAAAAAAGTCTCCATGATCCTCTGGTTTTTGGGGTTTTTCGGATTGTCAAACTGGTCGGCACCAAAGGCAAGTGAACATGGCCTGATGCCACCCGCACCAATAGACAGAAGAACGAACGACCCCACGAGAAGTGCGATTTGGCCTCGGTTAGGCTTGATACAATCATCTGCATGAAGCTCACAGTGAGGTGGTCTAGCATCTTCAATTATGGATGTCAACCATAGAACAACTGCCCCCTATATACAACACGATAAAATCTTAAAAACTAGTATTTCAGTAAGTATACTAGCTACAACTCTCGGGAAATGATAGAGACAGAACAATTTTTTGTTAACAGCAAAGCAAAACTATGTAATCCATACCAGAAGTGAGATCAGTGTTGATACGGATATGACAAGATAGCGACCAAAGTAGGAATCAGAAAGAAAAGCTCCCACGATTGGCGTGATGTATGACATTGCACCCCAAATAAACAAAATCGTAGCTCCACTAGCCGCACTAAAATGATATACAGCTGTCAGGTACAGTATCATATTTGGCATAAGCCCGAATGTAGCGATCTTTTCAAATGTTTCATTTGCTGCGTGCAGTAACAAATCATGAGCAAAGATACAGTACTGCAGAGTTCTATCAGATTCAACATAAATTGCATATCTAACAAGATCAGCAAGACGAATATTAATTTTACCTATGACGAAAGGCATGGTCTTCAGGCCTCCTTTACGTCTAACCACAGTGCCATCTTCCACATCTGTAATGTTATGATCCAAATTTTGCTTACTAAACTGATCAGATAAATTTTTAGCAGAATACTGCTTTGTATTTATAGTGTCAACTTGATGAATAATTCCAGTACCTACCTAGTAGCAGACAAGCAGTTGTTGTCTTGTAACAGAATCTTTTTATATAATTATCGTGACAATGAATGGTACAACAATCATACAAAAATCACAACAGGACATAAACAAAATCTTCATTTCTTGTTACAGAGATAAATATTCATTTAATTGGGTTTATTGATATAGACTCCCACAATTAACCATTGACTTTGGTGAGAGAACTTGAATCATTTGTAGAACTAAAAGAATTTCATCATCAAGTGGAACTATATATTACGGCCTTAAAGATGAATTATATGAGGAGAAATGATAGAAACAAAAGACAAGACAACATGCATTAATTAATACATTAAACCAAGTTGGATTCAGCTGAAGCATAGGATTCAATTTCACTCATTTCATCTGGAGTTAAGTTCACAGAAAGAGCTCTAATATTGTCATTAAAGTTCGCTATCTTTGTTATACCAGGTATTGGGCACACCGCACACACCATCTCCTTGTTGATGAACCCAAACTAATGGGAGTTGGGACAGGAATGTGGACAGAAACCGGAAGAATGGCATGGAATCCACACGTTCAGTCCTGACCACCAAGATCTGCATTATGTGCATCAAAACTCACGAGTTGTGCTACTTTTAATTAATATGTTCTCTGATATATATGTTGAAGTATAGTTAGTACGAGTATGTGTTTATAAGAAATACGTGACTTACAATGATTGTGACAGGTGAATAATGCATTATAATGGAGAATGGACTGCTGCAATGCCAGAGAAAAGCTTCCTGTAGGGAAGATGGCAAAAATCATCCATTGGCACATGCAGTACAACGTTTGTTGGCCATGGCAGTTCTAATCTAGTCCAAACTTTCAACGTTGTGGCAAATTTAGTCCTTCTTAGAAGTTTGAAGGACTATCCAATCCCTATCAGTATGAATCGGTCCAAGTGGCGCTGGAGAGCAAAGACGCAAACTAATGCAACTCCAACAAAGAAAGTGAGGCCACCAGCAAGTGTAGTCCTAGTCTCCTAGAATCTTTAATTTGTTATTGCAGAGAATATTCATTTAGTTAGCTGTATTGACAAAGACTCCAAAAATTAATCATTGCTTGACTTTGGACTTTGGAGTATGGTGTGAACTTGAATCATTTGGTACAACTAAAAGAATTCCATCATGAGAAACTTGCTGATTTGAATACAAATTCAGTTTATACAATGAAGTTATAATTATTGGAAACGACAAGTTCTTTATTGATTGATACCAAATATTACAAAGTGCAATGAAGTGATAATAATACGATGAAACACAGTGCTGATGGATTCATTTAACACACAGGGTAAGAGAAACCGCTACAAAAGCAGAGCAGACACAATATGTAGAAACCCAATAATGCAATCGTGCACCCTGCTAAACGTCTTTCCAAGAGGAGAGAGGTGGTGTTTCTGAGTACTGCCAGTTGGACAGATCACGACTCCTCTCTCCCTTAACAACATCAGCATTAGCGTATGATTCAAGTTCACTCATCTCTCCTGGAGTTAGTTTCACCGAGAGAGCTTCAACATTGTCATTTAAGTTCTCTATCTTTGTTGTACCAGGTATTGGGACCACATGATCTCCTTGCTGATGAACCCAAGCCAACGCTAGTTGAGAAGTGCTGCAACCTTTACTTTTCGCCATTTCAGCAATGCGTTCGTATATCACCTTGTTATGTTCAAAATTCTCCCCTTGGAACCTTGGCAGGTGGGTCTAAAGATTGTGTCAAATTAGTATCAGGACACAAAGAAGGGCTTTGTGTTTGTTATTGTCCCAGAAAATAGAAGTGCTCAAGAAAAATCAACATATGCACCAACCTTGAAATAATGATTGTCAGGTAAGTTCTCAATCACTTCAGGACCTGCAGAGAAGAAACCGCGCCCAAGTGGACTATATGTGACGATTCCAATTCCAAGTTCTCTAATTTCACAAAAACAAACAGCAATCAGAACAATGTTCCTTCTCAAACCACGGAATATTGGTCAAGAAAATAATTGATCATACTTGCATGTAGGAACGATTTCTTCTTCCAAGTCTCTTGACCACAACGACCATTCCATTTGAATGGCAGTTATTGGGTGAACAGCATGAGCCCTTCTGATAGTCGAGGCACAAACCTCTGAGAGGCCTACGTACTTTATTTTCCCTTCCTCAACCAACTTTTTGAGTTCTCTCATCTGTCAAAGCATGGCCAATAATATGAAAATATAAACCCAATGAGACCAAGGATATCGCCCCAATCACCAATGCCTGGTTCTTAGTTGAAATCGTAGCTGCATGATCTCACAAAGCACTCAAACACAGGGAGCTGATCATTCAATAGGCCGATAAAACTGAAGAAATGCCTTTTACTTGATGAAAACAGAATATGTGATCATTCCACTACATTCTAGTATCCAAAACTCACCAAAATAAACCAAAAGATTTGTGCGCAAAATGACTGCCAAAAATAAAAAACACCAGGAAGTGACATTTTCGAACTAAATGAGGGAAATGAAAAGGCATAACTGATATAACAAAAGCAAAAGCAAACCAAGAACAGATATAAACAGAGAAGACGATGTGATATGCCACTAACCACACCCTACTAGAAAAAACTCATTTGTTTCACTAAAATTCCCAACAGAAACATGCAATTGTCAGAAGAGCACAAACCGTGATTTCAATCGGCAAATTAGTATCAACCCTATGTGCATAATAGAGATCGATGCAGTCAATATTAAGACGTTTCAAGCTCGCCTCACACGCAGCCCTCACATAAGCCGGATCACCCCGGATGATAGACTTTCCGGACTGTAACAGTCTACCAAACTTGGTTGCTATCTGCACCTTTCCTCTATCTACTCCTTTCAAAGCCTACACCACCAAAATTTGATTTCAAACTAAAGTTGATCACCATGATGTCAATATCAAAAAATCAAGCATTGGCAATCACATACATTATTATGAAAACTTAAGCTACTTCAACGATCATTTAACATGACATTCAATGCAGAAATCTTAGCAACAGAAAGGTAGAATGAAAGTAAAGACTACATACTTTGCCTATGAATACTTCATTGGCGTTGAACCCGTAAAAGTCGGAGGTGTCAAGGAAAGTGACGCCGGAGTTGATGGCATGGTGGATGAGAGCGATCATTTCCGGTTCAGGCTTGGACGGGCCATGGAACATTGAAGTCATGCCCATACAACCCAGGCCTTGCTTGGACACCTCGAACCCCTGTGAACCCAGCTTCACTCTTGGCACAGTCACTTCTGCCATTGTAGCTTCTTCACAATCTTCTCCTCTGGTATCAGACCACCAGTTTTGACTTTTGAGTGCTGTGTATGAACTGATGATGAGATCTGTTGTTTCTTCCTATGATAACACATAGTACATATATATATAATAAAGAGATACATATAGAGAGAAGTATACATGTGAGTCACTGCTGAGTTTTCAAGATCTTTTTATTTTTTATCAAGAAGACTATCCTCGTGGTAATTATATAGAGAACTATAAAGAATGTTATCATTAAAAGATTCCCAAATGAAATCAGATAATATAATGCTTCTCCAAAACTTCCTATGCATCATCGATCATTCATATATTCAAATACCGGCCAGCGTTGAATTTAGAGAAATACAATCCAAAGATGGATGGATAATCAGAAACAAAAGAGCAGAAAACATGCTCTCCATTACAGACCAAATGAAATGTAAAGCAACAGAAACCTCTACAAATAGTAAAACCTCAGCGCGAAAATCCATAGCAAATAAAGGACACCCCAGCTAATCCTCTTTCCAGGAGGACAGTGGTGGCGTTTCTGAGTTCTGCCAGCTGGCCGTAAAATTACTCCTTTCTCCCTTAACAACATCAGCTGAAGCATAGGATTCAAGTTCACTCATCTCTTTTGGACTTAAGTTCACAGAAAAAGCTCTAATATTGTCATTAAAGTTCGCTATCTTTGTGGTACCGGGTATTGGGACCACATCATCTCCTTGCTGATGAACCCAAGCTAATGCAAGTTGGGATGGGGTGCAACCTTTTATTTTAGCCATTTCAGTAATCCGTTCGTATATGACTGAGTTATGCTCCAAATTTTCTCCTTGGAACCTTGGTAAAGTCTACAAAAAACGATATAGTTGTATTAGGACACAAGATAGAGTACATGATGATGTTCACACAGTTAAGTTAGCAAAGCTGCTATGAAATTTTCAAGTTGAAGGGGAATAAGGGAATAAGTAATTAACTTTAGTGGCCCTGGCCCCTGTGCAATGAAGTGTAGTTTGATTTAAAACCATAAAATTGTTCTTACAAAGGGGTACTAGTTTGCACTCACCTTACGGAAGTCATCCTCAGTTAAATTCTGGATCAACTTGGGACCTGATGACAAGAATCCACGCCCAAGTGGACTATATGGAACGATACCGATACCAAGTTCTCTGATGTCATGAAGCAAATTAAACATATTTCAGAACATTGTCTTTGCTTCGAAAACTAGAATATCGGTTGAGAAATACTCCTTACCTGCATGTAGGAACAACATCTTCTTCCAAGTCTCTTGACCACAACGACCATTCCATCTGAACAGCAGTTATAGGATGAACAGCATGAGCCCTTCTGATTGTTGAGGGACCAGCTTCCGAAAGGCCAATGTATTTTATTTTCCTTTCCTCAACCAACTTCTTGAGTTCTCTCATCTGAAGAGAAATGGCAAAGAAAGCGACAAAAAGGAATTAGAGAAATCTATATAGGAAGATAATTCTTAGAAATCATAGCTGCATTAAATCACGAAGCAGACTCAATCCAAATGACTTGATTAATTGTGTCAAGAAAACTGACCGTGATCTCAATTGGCACGTTAGTATCAATCCGATGCACATAATAAAGATCAATACATTCGATATCAAGACGTTTCAAGCTGGCCTCGCAGGAGGCCCTGACATAAGCCGGATTGCCATGGACTATCATCTTTCCAGACAGCCACTGTATACCGAACTTTGTAGCTATCTGCACCTTTTCTCTATCCACCCCTTTGAGAGCCTAATCAACCGTTTCATAAACAAGTTAGCTTACCAATACGATACGTGGATAACAAATAAACAGAATCAGTCATCCTGTAAAAATACTCTTAAACAAACAACAGAAGCATCAAAATTGAACTTATACTTTTCCGACGAGGATCTCATTGGTGTGAGGGCCGTAAACATCTGAGGTGTCGATAAACGTGACACCGGAATCAATGACATGGTGGATGAGCTCGATCATGTCCGACTCAGGCTTAGGCGGGCCCATGAAAGCAGACATACCCATACAGCCGAGTCCTTGCTTTGACACCTCGAGTCCTTGCGAACCAAGCTTCACTTTGGGCATACTCACTGCTGCCATATTAATTAGCTCTTTTCAGGTTGTGTTAATCATAATGAATGAAAGAGGCTTGTATATATAGCAAGGAAGTGAAGTCACTGGTGACGTTGTTCCGGTCCAACTTAGAAATGGTGAGGTATGTGCCATCGTCACTTCAAGTGACCTTTCTTCTAAGGTACAGAAGAAAATTCTGCAGATTATTATATTAATATGGAAGTTGTCTGCTGATTCTGCAGATAACGCAGTTTGTTACAGTTACCAAAGAACCAATCACTGTCATTCGCCATTTTGAATTGAATGAAACAGGGTAAGCAGGGCTCAATTTGGGAATTTTTCACAACCCTAATTTGGATTCGAAGCGGAGTACAAGACAACAAAGAGACACTTGGATCGGGTTAATTTTGACCACGAATTTGACAAAGTGCTCAAGCTAAACCGTCAATTTTTCTCTCTCCCTTAACAACATCAGCCAAGGCGTAAGACTCAAGTTCACTCATCTCGTATGGAGTTAGTTGCCCTAGGTGAGCTCCAAGTCTCCAACATTGTCATTAAAGTTCTCTGTCTTTGTCGTACCTGGTATTGAGCACACATCATCTCCTTGCTGAATGCTGATGATCAACCCATACCAATGCAGTTGAGCGGAAGTGCAACTGTTGGAGTATTAACATAAATGATTAGATTCCGTTCTTCCCCAAGCGGTTGGGAGAGTTGAAATTTTATCATGGTATGGTATCAGAGCCATCAGGCTCACGCCCATCTGGATTCGAATCTCTTCGGAGACAAACTCCGCCCCATATTAAATTTTCATTCAATTGGCCTCTCCAATGAGGTTGAATCGGCCACGAGTGCGGGGAGTGTTGGAGTATTAACATAAATGATGGAGTATTAACATAAATGATTACTTAGGACCTGCTGAGAAGAAACCGCGCCCAAGTGGACTATATGGGACTAGTTCTCTGATTTCACAAAAGCAAGCGCCCAGAAATCAGAACGATGTTTTATTATCAAAACATAGTATCGATCAAGTGAAATTTCCCGTTTGGTTGGATTAGTTTCTTTAAATCTATCACAAAATCATTTAACGGGAAACATAATTTCAGAGATTGGTCAAATGAAGATGTTAGAATCTCTTGACCTGTCCAAAAACAATCTTTCCGGTGAGATTCCAATCAGTCTTGCAGAACTCAATTGTCTGTTTTGGACTTGTCCAGCAATAATTTGTCTGGTAGAATTCCACAAGGCAGTCAGTTACATACCTTCGATGCATCTGATTATGCTGGGAATAAGGAACTCTGTGGGCAACCTCTGCCAAATTGCCCAGGAGACAACCCTCCACTAAGGCCATCTGCTTCTAATCGTGGAAATCAAGGAGCCATTGAAGATCAGAAAGAAGGGTTCAATTTGATTCAATCTCTCATCGAGGAATATTTCATTTCAGCTATACTGGGCTACGTACATCGTTGGGTTCTGGGTTATTATCAGTCCTTTGGTAATCAAAAGAACATGGAGAAATGCCTACTTTGCCTACTTGAGTGTGATTGGAGATTGGTTTTACCTCATGGTAACTTTATCTGGGACAAAGCTCATCAGGTACATTTTCTTGCCTTACAACCGTTTCTGAGATTTTGTTCATGCATCGCTATCTTAATCTTTATGAGTACTGCACTACAAAGACACATCAAAGTTAGAACAATATATCACTAGAATGTAATTTTCCGAACAATATATTTTGATTTTGAAGTTTAGGTATGTTTTCGTATTTCAGAAAGATAAGTTTAGGTATGTTTGCGTATGTCAGTTCAGAAAGATGCTTTATATATGCATGAATTAAAATTTTCCATCACTTATTACGCGCCTTTTTATATTAATTAGTTCTTCGCTGTCATTGGTACTGATTAGTGCAGGTACATGAAGAGCAGGAAATAGACATACCAGTTTGCAGCAGCACAGAACCTTAGGTCTAAACAATCTATTTTCTACTTGCCATCTTGAGTTCTATACAGACTAGCTTGTGTGAATTTTCTTTTCTTTTAATTCATTTCTTTTTTTTTTTTTTTGTCAGTTTGCTTGCACTAATCGAACAAGGTGTTCGTGGGCTTATGTAATTTATGATGAATTGTTGGGTTGTAATAAAGTATGAATTCTGTAGCATGAACTTTTTATTATAGAGGTTATAGATTATGGAAGTATATATGAGATTGAATTGAACCTTAAAAAGTCAACATGAAATGGTTTCCGGTAGATGGAGGGAATAACAGTTTGGTGATGTGTACTATTATCTCATATCCAATCATTCTTTTTTAACAGAAACTACACAAGAGAGACCGGAGGAAATTAGACATACAGATATAAAAAAATGGATTAAGGAGAAATGATAAGAAACAAAAGGGAAGACAACATGCATTTATATATGAAAACTAGCTGGATCATATGGTTGAAAGTTGAAACTTCCATGTTCCAGCCAATATTATCAGCATTACAAACAATATATATGAAACATAAGGCAACATAAACCTCTGCAAACAGTAAAACCTCCGCGCGAAATTCCATAGCAAGAGAAGGATTGATGCAGTATTGCACCCCAGCTACTCCTTTTTCCACGACAACAGAGTTGGCGTTTCTGAGTTTTGCCAGATGGCCGTAGAATTAACCCTTTCTCCCTTAACAGCACCAGCAGAAGCATAGGATTCAAGTTCACTCATCTCATCTGGAGTTAACTCCACTGAAGGAGCTCTAACATTGTCATTAAAGTTTGTTATCTTTGTTGTACCGGGTATTGGGACCACATCATCCCCTTGCTGATGAACCCACGCCAAAGCTAGTTGGGACGTGGTGCAACCTTTTCTTTCAGCCATTTCAGTAATCTGCTCGAATATGACTGTGTTATGCTCCAGATTTTCTCCTTGGAACCGCGGCAGGTTCTACAAAATATGATATAGTTGTATTAGGACACAAAAGAGGCCTTGGTCTTGTTATTGTCAGGAAAACAGAAACAGAATTGCTTACTCATAACAATGATAAAATTTTCAAGTTCAATGTGGTTTTATTTAAAACCATTAATTTGTTTACAGAATACAGATTTGCACTAACCTTACGGAAGTCACCCTCAGGTAAATTCTGGATCAACTTGGGACCCGATGAGAAGAATCCGCGCCCAAGTGGACTATATGGAACTATTGCAATACCAAGTTCTCTGATTTCACAACACAAACAAATGATTTCAGAACATTGTCTTTATCTTGAAACCTAGAATATCAGTTGAGGGATATTCCTTACCTGCATGTAGGAAGGATTTCTTCTTCCAGGTCTCTTGACCACAACGACCATTCCATCTGAACAGCAGTTATAGGATGAACAGCATGAGCCCTTCGGATCGTTGATGCATTGGCCTCTGACAGACCAACATATTTTATTTTCCCTTCTTCAACCAGCTTCTTCATTTCTCCCATCTGGAAAAAAAACATGGCAACAACACCGAAAAATCAGACAAGACTAATGAAATAACAACCTTCTACTAACAATGTACTTATTAGAATACATGTCAGTCACTAACCGTGATCTCAATTGGTACGTTAGTATCAATCCGATGAATGTAATAGAGATCAATGAAGTCAATATCGAGACGCTTCAAGCTGGCCTCACACGAAGCCCTGACATATGCTGGATCACCTTGGATAGTCTCCTTTCCAGACAGCCATTGTACACCAAACTTGGTAGCTATCTGCACCTTTTCCCTGTCCACTCCTTTAAGAGCCTAATCAACCATTTTTTCAACATATTAGCATTGAAGTCACCATGTATATATATAACCAACAAAAAAATGTTCTAGTACAACTACTAGTACAGAATTAGTATATGTACTTTGCCGATGAGGATTTCGTTGGTGTGAGGCCCGTAAACGTCAGAGGTGTCGAGAAACGTGACACCGGAATCAATGGCATGGTGGATGAATTCGATCATGTCAGACTCAGGCTTTGGCGGGCCCTGGAAAACGGACATTCCCATACAGCCAAGGCCTTGTTTAGAGACCTCGAGTCCTTGCGAACCGAGCTTCACTCTGGGCAATACACTCACTGCTGCTGCTGCCATTTTATGTTTTTGTTTCAATACTACTTACTCTGAGAGATGTTTTTGAGTGTTGATTGGAAGGAATGTGATGCTTGATTATATAGTTAAGGGAGGTGAGGTCAGTGATGACGTTGTCATCATCATCTTCCTGTGACCTTGGTTTAATCAAACGCACCGATTCATAAATGAAAAGTCTATGAGTATGGGGCGTACAGTGGATCTGGTACTGGACTTAAAAAAGATGAAACCTGGGCATTATTCATGAATCAAATTGAATTTGCTTTGTTGAAACCAATTATTCATTCTTCAATGGCGGCTAAGAGGTAAAATGAGATAAGTTTGAATAATAGTAGATAGTATCAGGAATCTTTCAATTCAACCCATTTCAGCCACCACGTACCCTTCTCCGCCGTACCCCACTACCCACTCGACCGACTAACCATTCAAGAAATCGATAAGATACAAGGTGACCAAATCCTCTTTCTAGCTACTGCTCTGCCTAAAATAGGAAAAGGAAAACAGGGGAGCATTATCCGGAGATCATTAGGTAGGTGCGGATCTTACATCCCACTTATCTCACTTATTTGTTGTCCCATTTCATGTCCCACTTTTATTTAACTACAATAATATTTTATTTAATTATATATATATATATATACATGAATTAAATTATGGTAATAGTATTTATCAACTAAAAATCATAACTCTTTCTCCAAATAATTAGGAAAACTATTACTTCATTAATTTTACGTTTAAATTTTACTTCATTATTTTCTAACTATGTACTAATTGAGTATTTTCTAAACCATCTCACTCCTAATAAATAATTAGTAAATTGTTTACTCAATTATTTCTCCACGTTCTGCTTCACATTTTTTCCAAAATTTACGTTCTCTAATCTCCATCATCAAGTTGGCAAAGAGAATCGATTGCACGAAATATTGAATCAATTATACATTTTTTTTGTTTTATTTTTTGAATCGGTTAAATTTCATTAAAAATTAAAAATCATAAAAAATGTTCGATTACTAGAAAGAAAAAAAAAACTTGTTACATAACAGAGTGCAACCCGGAGTAGGTAGTACTTGGTCCGTCTCTGTTAAAACTTTCAATTTGATTTTGTTGACTTTTTTAGTCTATGTTTGACTCCACATTAATCCTAAATCGTACCGCGGAAAATCAATATTTAAAATTATATTATGAAACAACAAAGAAAAACCAAAATCAAATATATATATATATATATATGTGTGTGTGTGTGTGTGTGTGTGTGTGGTCAAGTAAGTAATTAATTTAGATAAGTAAAATTAAAATGCCACATGTCACATATAGGAAAGTGGGACATGAAATGAGACACGAAAAAGTGGGATAGAAGATCCGCACCGGTTTGAATCTACCCTTATAACCAATATTTATTATTGAAAATCGGGTATTAAATGGGTTCGGGTGGATAGGGTAGAAGAACACAACCCATTTAGAAGCAATTTACTGGTACAATATAACGAAAACTTAACTAAAAATGTAAAAAAGGTGAGTACGGCTGATTGATCAAAAGGAAAAGGAAAATGAAACAGTATAGAGACTTACTTAGTCCAACCGTAAAAATATTTGTTGATTCCCTCCGACCAAGGACAACTTCCGTGATTGCTCAGTCGATTAGAGGAGTTACCTAATGATGGTCGATGAGGTGAGTGGTGAGTTGGTCCAACATGATATTAGACACATGTTTATGTTTTATTATCGATTTCAGGGTTCTTATTATTTAGTTATTTACAATGTAAATCATAAAAGGTGGAAATGGATCTATTAACATATATCTCAAAATGATTATAAGGGACTGGGGAGTATAAGTTTAGTGGAGTAATTAATTTACAAGTTCTTCCAGAATAGAACCTTAATTGTTGTGGACCAGTTATGTTTAGAAGTCTTAAAATTTTGTTATTTTTCATTATTTTTGTAAGTTCGTACAACTAGTAATCTTATAAATGCAGAAGAAATCATCAGTAAAAAGCGTAGCATGGTACTCCTCTATTTTTTTTAGATTCAATATATATTCCTTTTTTGTTTTTTATATTGTTTATGTTTCGGTTTTGATAAATTTTTATCCCACAACTTCATTATGGGTCCCGGACACTAAATCAAACACCACACACATTATACGGACCTTCTTTAAAAAAAAATATAAACAATTTAAAAAAACAGATGAGTAATTATGTACTCCAAAAATTATATTAGGAGAGTAAAACCATTATAACTAATCATTGTGTAGTGCTATATAGTCTAGTTCGGATAATTTGTTAGTATTAGCAACGCTACAACAATTTAGTGATGGTGAACTTTATCTGGTTGTAATCACTTCACCTTGTTGTTGGCTTGTTGCGATGTGAAATCATTGTTTAAAAAAAAGTAAGTACCAGGAGAAAACTGAAGCTGAAGACATGCAGATATAAAAGATGGATCATCGAAACTAGATGGATGATATGGTTGAAACGTCTGAGTACAGCCAAATATTATTGCCAGTTTGCCATTACAAACAAAATGAAACTTAAGGCAACATAAACCTCAACAAACAAACAGTAAAACCTCCGCACGAAAATCCACAGCAAGTGAAGGAACCAATGCAGTATCGCACCCCAGCTACTCCTCTTTCCAGGAGGACAGTGGTGGAGTTTCCGAGTTCTGCCAGATTTGGATGGAATTAATCCTCTCTCCCTTAACAGCATCAGCCGAAGCATAGGATTCAAGTTCACTCATCTCTTCTGGAGTTAACTTCACCGAAAGAGCTCCAATATTGTCATTGAAGTTCGCTATCTTAGTTGTGCCAGGTATTGGGACCACATCATCTCCTTGCTGATGAACCCAAGCTAATGCTAGTTGGGAGGTGGTGCAACCTTTTCTTTTAGCCATTTCAGCAATCCGTTCATAGATGACTGTGTTATGCTCCAGATTTTCTCCAACAAACCTTGGTATATTGATCTACAAAATATGAGATAGTGTATCAGGACACAAAATTGGGCTCGCTCTCGTTATTGTCAGGAAAACAGAAACAGAAATGATCATTCATAAAATTGATAGACATAATGATTTGCACAAACCTTAAGAAAGTCACCCTCAGGTAAATTCTGGACAAACTTGGGACCTGATGTGAAGAATCCGCGGGCAAGTGGACTATATGGAACAATCCCGATACCAAGTTCTCTGTATTACACAAGACAAACCGATTTCACAACACAGTCTTCATCTCAAGGCCTGGAATATAGGTGACAGATGCTCCTTACCTGCATGTCGGAACAACATCTTCTTCCAAGTCTCTTGACCACAAGGACCATTCCATCTGAACAGCAGTTATCGGATGAACAGCATGAGCCCTTCTGATTGTTGAGGCACAAGCCTCTGAGAGGCCAATGTACTTTATCTTCCCTTCTTCAACCAGCTTTTTCAGTTCCCTCATCTGTATAAACGCAGTAAATGAATCGATACGAGGAATTAGAGAAGACTAAAAAGATAACAAAACTAAAAACGAAGAAACACGAACCGTGATCTCAATTGGCACATTAGTATCAATCCGATGCACATAATAAAGATCGATACAGTCGATATCAAGACGTTTCAAGCTGGCCTCACAACAAGCCCTGACATACGCCGGATCGCCTTGGATTGCAAGATCTCCAGACGGCAGCCACCTTAAACCAAACTTGGTTGCTATCTCCACCTTTTCTCTATCTACTCCTTTCAGAGCCTAATCAACCATTCTCAACGAATTAGCACCACATATGAACCAACTAAACAAAATAAATTACTCCCAAAAAACTATAATTGAGCAAGCAGACTCATTAATCAAATGATTCATTTCCAGGGAATTTGAAAATGGGGTGACAGGATATATTATTTCACATAGACTCATAGGTAATTATTAATTGAGCTAATAATTTTGATTAAATAACTACACTATCGAAAACATTTAGACTGATTAAACGTAAAATTTACAGAAATATACATATCATTATATGGCCACCCTATTATTTTATCTCCGCCCCTAAAACTTCAATTAGAGAAAATGACAAACGCATAGCTAAAGACTAAAGTAGTAGTCAAAACAAAAATAACAAACAGAAATATCAAACTAAGATGCATACTTTTCCGATGAGGATTTCGTTGGTGTAGGGCCCATAAAGGTCAGAGGTGTCGAGAAACGTGACACCGGAATCAATGGCGTGGTGGATGAGAGCGATCATGTCTGCTTCGGGCTTGGGCGTGCCCCGGATAATGGACATGCCCATACAGCCGAGTCCTTGCTGGGACACCTCCAGTCCTTGAGAACCAAGCTTCACCCTCGGCATACTCACTGCTGCTGCCATTTTAGTTTTCGAGTTTTCAGTTTGAGTGTTGATCGTAATTAGATAAGAGGGGTTTGACTATATAGTGAGAAAAAGTGAGGAGCGGTGACGTCACCGCTGACGCTATCCTGGTCCAGGTTAGAATTATTGCAAGGAGATTAAGAGCAAATAAAAATATAGTGGGGTACGAATCTTTTGGCTCTCTTTTGCTCCTAGTATATCATAATTTTAATTTATCAAACTTTATTTTGTAATACATATGTAATCCTCACCTTTAATTTTTATAATTTAATTTTTATAATATATGTAGTCCTCAACTTTAATTTTTATAAATTCTGGTCCAGTCTGTAAATTTTTATAATATATGTAATCCTCAACTTTAATTTTTATATACAGGCTTCGTGGATTTTGGGTCTAGTTCATTAGAACTTGACTAGTAATTCTTAAACGTACTATGATAAAAAGAAACTGTCATAATTTTTTTCATTTTTTGAATTCTTTACTGAAAGCGATTTATTTTATTTCTTTTTTCTTTTTATTTTGGTAAAAAATAATATTCATTTTTGTCACTTTTAATTTTTTTTAGAAAACAACTATTAATATATTTGGCTTTTTCAGATTTAATTTTCCAAAATGTATTGTGGCAAAGATAATAATAATGATTCATTTTTATTTTTTGAATTCGTTTCAGCACCAGATCTTTTTATTTTCTGGAAAAAATGTATTGTGGCAAAAAACAAATGACACGAGTAATATTTTTCATTTTCTGAAGTTCTTTTCTTTTTTCATTTTTTATTGTTTTTTAAAATTTCTTTTTTTGAAATGTATTGTGGCAAAAAAATAATAATAACTTTTCATTTTTTAAGTTTTCATCATAAAACATTTCCCTTTAGTATAATTCTTAGTATATTATTAGTCGCGTTCTAATGCGCGAATTAAGCTCTTCAGGATCTAATTCATCAAATTGAAGGTGAATTAGAGCTAAATTCTAATTCTCTGAAAAATGTCACCAGAGTTAAAGTTTAACGATACATATAATACACAAATTAACAAGGGGAGAGTTATGGTATAAAAACCAATTAAGGTGTTGGTACATAATTCAAAAAACTTTCGAAGAATTAGATACAAATATACAACACTTGATTCATTTTCAAATGTTCCATATATTATACTAGAAACCGCGTCACACGCTACACGTGTGAAGCGTAATCTTGTAAAACATTTTTGTTTTATTAAATAATGTATCAAAATGAATGGACTTGAATATTGTTATTTATTGCGAATATGAGCGTTGCTAACTGCCATACAACTTTGTAGCAGACATATTTATTTATGTGATGTTCTAGAGTTGCACTCAAGTTGCACACTTAATTTAGGAGACACTCGAATGGTGTCTACTCTATTTATTTATTTTTTTGTTTTTCTTGGTAGTATGAAATCTTGTGGAGTATAAATTCGACATAAAGAAATTTACATGTTACACAATTCCTTGTAGTACTATTTTAAGGATGAACATGTGGCAGGGATAAGGGGATAATTAATGCATTGATGTTTGTAATGTGCATAATTACATGGTACTATGTTTTTCCCATGGAAAAACCTATTAGATAACTACAAGGAAGATAATATAAGCGTATATCACAATCAAAACCTGCAAACAAATTTTCATGTTCCACAAATTAAAATGATAAACCTTATTCACATGATATGAAAAGGGTATAATTAACTTGAGTGTAATATCAGTTCCAAGGGGAAATAACAAGCGACAATGAAGATCCTCATCGGGCTAAAATTCATTGTTTTATAAGGTTAACTTTTTTTCGAACTTTGACCGCAAATTATTCCTACGTTACACAATCAAAAAATATAATAAATTATATTATGAAAGAAAATCAAGTATGTTTTTCTGATATAACTCTATTATATATTAATTATAGAAGTAATTTGCGGTCAAAATTCGAAAAAAAATCAACGTTATGAAGCTTATTATGGAACAGATGGAGGGAGTACTACATTTCCGCATGCTGCAAGCGTAGAGGAAGGACTGCGGAGATGTTGGACTAAATTATAGCAATCCCCCTCTATTTCTACATTCATTAAACCCAGCTCCTGTCCTTTCTTACGACAGACGTGGCAATATATGCTTCTGCTGTCTCTGGTGAATGAATATGCGGGAAAACATACCTGCTCCAAGCAACTACTGTTCTTGCATGATTTTGAATGAACACCCCACCAGTCGACCCATCTAAGTTACTCCGCAATGAACAATGCACATTAGGAGCCTGAATAGCCAATTTCTCATACGACAAACTCGACACGACCCAGAACAATCTTGAAAAAGCACAATCTCGCAAAATGTGCAACAATGTTTCCGAACCAACCTTACAAACAAGACACACATAATGAACCTGCACACCACGCCTCTTAAGACTCAACAACAAGGACAGCGTTCCGAACAACACGCCAAAAGAAAACTTTTACTTTCGGAGGCATAATCCCTACTCCACTCCCAGTTCCATAAAAAGTCTAGATCTTGCTTCCGGTTTTAGCCTTCTTCTTTTCTTTTCTTTTCTTTCTGGATGATCAACCCCTACTGTGTATTGAACTACATATAGCCTATAGAACTTGACACAAAAGTTGTATGATGATCCTTACAAATAACAATAAATTTCAGATTTATTTCAACATGTAACTCTAGCTGAATCTAGTTCCAATTCAAGCACTCGAAACTTTCAAGTTTCTTGACACAATTGTTATAGCTCTCTGCCTGTATATTTGATCAAAGGTATAACTTGTTAGAAAGGTGACATATGATTCGACTGCCATCATGTTAGACACCAATGATTGTACTAATGGCTAACACTTAAAGTTTGAACTCGCACATGAAAAATTAATGAGCATGATGAAGACAAAATATAAAATCATTAATTAATCAACATATTCCCAGTTATATACGAGCACAAACAGTTACGTACCAATTCCAGGCTAAAATGAAATCCATGTAGTTCAAGACTACTACAATCCCACCAGCAATATTATCTTTAAGAACAACAACGTAAAAACTCAGTTTAATCCAACTCGTGGGTATCTGCGTCCATGGACCTTGTACCGTCTCACTTAACTTCTGAATGCATCAGATAATTAAGTTACTGGTGACACGAAAGAGGTTCTCCTTCTACTCCAAGCCATTTAATATTTGGAATTCCAGCTACAAAATATAAAGGTTGCAAATGGTCATCACATTTGCTTTTTTCAAAAAAGAAGAACAATGCTCATTTCTGTAATTGTAAGTAGTGGTGTCAAACAAGGCTACCAATTTAACTAACACAATCTCTACATCAGGACATCAAATGTATTGAGTATGCTTAATTAAGCTCGACAACTTGTCACCAAACAGGGGTATTATATATGCCTAGTCTGCTTTCTGAAGTAAAAAGTTGTTTTCTTGCATATTTGCAATGTCATATCCAGCAACTCAAACGGGTCACCCCGCTCTGTAACTAATGTACTGTACTTTATGCAAAGCTCTATACCACCCAAACATGCATTGCAACCCAACAGAGTTTGCAATGCAATACAACACAGCTTAACATCATTACATCAAACCAAGTAAAAAAGTGATACTAAAATAAAAAAAATAACCAGTCTGCCTGTTTACCACCTCGACCAAGTCAATTGAGTCTCAATTTCCGCCGCCAGTGATCCATTTGATGTCCAAAACAGGTCCAATCGATCCAATTCATATGATTTCATATACCTAAAGTCACGTTGTATAGCCACTGATAGCTCAAAATTCCTAACAAAGATGCACAAAATTGGCCGCTGGAACGAGCATGTGAATTGTGAAGTTTCCACACTCGTTGAATAAATTGTTCTTTGCGACAAATGTTCCCGTAATTTCTCATCGAGCAATGATGCTAGTATGCTACCATCTCAGCAGGCCCGCCGCCACGTGGACATTTTTCGCCCATTTTAAAGCACAAGCAATGCAACTGCTTCCCTAGCTCGAACAAAGTCGAATCACCACAAACCTGAATCAGACTTGAGAAAGTGAAATCATGCACACTCAAACCATCCCACAAAGCAGCCATAAAAAGCTTCAAAACCTCCTCATCCTCCCCCGTTAACACGTACCCACATATCATCCTACTCCAGGGCACCATATTTCTCTCATGCATTCTATCAAACACCTTCCGTGCATCTTGTACATTGCCACATTTCGCATAAAAATGAAGACAACCACCACAGCCACAGCGGTCTCACTGTCACTCTTACTACTCAGGCCTTTCGTATGAACCCGATTACACGACAAGTTCATCCCGAAAACCTTGGAAAATACTTGGCACCTGAAGATTTCCCGGCCATGTATATATTCATATCTACCGCGGACCCGTTTAAAGAGCCGCCTATCAACGTTGTGAGATTTGAAGAGGGATTCATGGAAGATTTGTTCAGGGTGAGAGGGGAGGTGGAGCTTGGAGGAGAAGGTGAACCCGAAAGAAAGAAGATAGAGAAGAGATAATATGAAAATGTATTAAACAAATGATTAAAATAAGAAAAAAATTTAAAATAAGTAATTTTTACTACCACGCCTAGACGACTCAGTTACAGATACACCCCTATTAGTCAAACTATTATATCTAGGTTCAAAATCTCAAAATTGTTTTGACCAACTTAAGGTTTATTGTTCAATATCTTCATACCAAACATGACCTTAACTTTTTTTATTTTTTTTACTTTTTCTTCTTTCCTCCTTCTTCTTCCCTCCTCCTCCATCTTCTTCTCTCTTCTTCTTCTTAATTGGAATCGGAGTTAGCTCCGACTCATCGGAGCTAACAACTCCGATCAGAACGGAGCTGTGTAGCTCCGTTCTTTCTACGATCTAATCGTTACAGCTCCGATCTAGTCGGCGGAGCTGTAAAGCTCCCCGTTCAGGTCGGAGCTTTACAGCTCTCGCCTGAACGGAGAGCTGTAAAGCTCCGATCAGGTCGGAGATGTACAGCTACGGCTCTTTTTTATTTATTTTTTTATTTATTTTTTTTTTTTTTTGAAAATCCTTTTGGGTTAATTTTAAGATTTAAAATTATTAGGGTTCAATTTGCAATAATATTTGAGGCAATTTTGAAATTTAAAAAATTTATATGCATTATGTTAATTAATAAATGTCAAATTGGTGAAATTAAAAAAATTTGAGGTAAATGTGTAATAAATGAAAATCGGAGCTGTTTGGTCACGGTCAAAGTTGAATATTTGACCAAGGGTAAAAATGTATTTTCAATGATTTAGTTCGCCAAAAGTCAAGATCGTGGGTTTGCATGTAATTAAATTGACTAGTGAGGGAGGTGGATGTAATTGTTTGACTAACGGGGGTCTATCTGTAATAAAAAGGACTAACAAGGGTACTATATGTAAGAAGCCCTTAAAATAAATAATGACACATGTACACATCAAATTGAATTTGAATGAGTAAGATCAACGGATTAAAATTTATTGGTAGGTCAATCAATTGGGCGAATCAATCGAGTTATTATATTACTAGGAACCGCGTCACACGCTACGCGTGTGAAGCGTAATCTTTGTTTTATTAAATAATATATTGAAATAAATGGTGTGAATATATAATTTTCACATAATAATTTCAAACGTAATAAAAAAAATAACTAATTGAGTAATTAAACTTAATATAAATGGTGTGCTATAAATGTATATACTTTTTGTTGTTATGCAATTAATAGTTTTGAATTGAACTATATTAGACATACAAAAAGTTTTTTCGGAAGAGTTAATAACCATCGGATACATCTCTAAACTTTGGAAACATTCAACTTCAAAATCTGCAATTCATCTTTTTCGCATGTTAATTGGTATTTTTCATCAGTTGAATATATTGTCAATGCTTCATATAAACATTCTAGTTTCATAATATGTTTTTAGTTATTTTTATCGTATGATTTAAGAATAATTTAAGGTCAAAATGATCATCGAAAAAGTCAACAAAATCAAGTGTTACATTTATTATTGGACGGAGGTAGTATGTCTTTTTTTATAAGAACATATCATGGTTATATTTTAAGATTAAGTATAATACGTCATACAACTTTATGTTAAAAAATAAAAATTTAAGAAGAGAATAAATAAAAAAGAAAAAAATTACGTCAATAAGATTCGAATCCAACACTTTCAACTAAAATAATGATACAAATAATAGAGAAAAATCACGCCAACAAGATTCGAACCAAACACCTTCAATAAAAATAATAATAAAAATAATGGAGAAAAATCACGCCAACAGGATTCGAACCCTACATCTTTTAATTAACTAATGACACACGTACGCACCAAATTAAAATTGGATAAACAAGATCAACGGATTAAAATTGATTGGTAGGTCAATCAATTGATTGAATCAACAGGCTTATTATATTACTTTAATTTAATTACTTTAATCCATTTTTATCATGATTATACATGACGGAAAAAGTATAACTTAATTCAGAAAACATTATCTATTTCGTAAAAATACATTGAATATCCCGTACAAAACCATACTTTATCACGAAATTAATCCATATTCCATGGAGCTGGGCCATATTGAATAATTGAACAACTGAGAAAGCTACAAGAACATAAAATATTACAAGCATGTAAACTACAATGGAATTAACATAGCAAAACTTTGTTAACTAGGCACAAGCTACTAATAACCTCCAAACAGCTAACTACATTCGACAAAGCGTAAGGTACAATCGAAATGATAAAACATAATTTCTTCAATTCTTCAAGTCCCAGGTGCTACATTTTGCTCTTATTCTCTTCATCATGAGATGAGATGATCCCCTCTCCAAGAGGACAGAGGTGGTGTTTCTGAGTTCTGCCAGACGGTCGTGCAACTGCTCCTTTTTCCTTTAACAACATTAGCCGAAGCATAGGATTCAAGTTCACTCATCTCTTCAGATGTTAAGTTCAGAGAAAGAGCTCTAATATTCCCATTGAAGTTCTCTATTTTTGTTGTACCGGGTATTGGGACCACATCAGCTCCTCGTTGATGAACCCAAGCTAATGCTAGTTGGGACGAGGTGCAACCTTTTCTCCTAGCCATTTCAGTAATCCTTTCGTATATGACTGTGTTATGCTCCAGATTTTCTCCTTGGAACCTCGGTATGGTCTACAAAATATATCATTACATAAACGTCTTGTTATTGACAGGAAAAGAGAAACACAAGTGCTCATTCCTAACAACGATAGAGAGAACATGATGACGTTCACACAGTAAAGTATGTGAAACTACTGTGTAATTTTCAAGTTCTGTGCAAATAAGCTGAACGCCTACTTATAAACATCATTGGTTGGTCATATGCTGCTGTGTGAAGTTTTATTAAAAATCATTGATGACTTTGTTCTTACGGGGTACTGATTTCCACTAACCTTACGAAAGTCACCCTCAGTTAAATTCTGCATCAACTTGGGGCCAGATGAAAAGAATCCACGCCCAAGTGGACTATATGGAACGATACCGATACCAAGTTCTCTGATTACACAAGAGAAACAGATTATCTCAGAACATCGTCTTTCTCTCGAAACCTGGAATATACAATGGAGAAATGTTCCTTACCTGCATGTAGGAATGATTTCTTCTTCCAAGTCTCTTGACCACAATGACCATTCCATCTGAACGGCAGTTATCGGATGAACAGCATGAGCCCTTCTGATTGTTGAGGGACCAGCCTCCGAGAGGCCAATGCATCTTATTTTCCCTTCCTCAACCAACTTTTTGAGTTCTCTCATCTGTAGAAGGGCAAAGAAAATGATACAGGAATCAGAGAAGACTGATAAGAAACAGAGTTGGATACTCAAGGACTCTAGGTAGAGATATAGTATAATGTAACAACGAAGAAACAAAAACTAAGACTAGAACCATAAATCATAACAAGAAGACGCGTGCTGGAACAGTCACTTACCGTGATCTCAATTGGCACGTTAGTGTCAATCTTATGTGCATAATAAAGATCGATATAGTCAACATCAAGACGTTTCAAGCTGGCCTCGCACGAGGCCCTAACATAAGCTGGATCACCTTGGACTATCATCTTTCCAGACTGCCACCGTATACCGAACTTGGTAGCTATCTGCACCTTTTCTCTATCCACACCTTTCAGAGCCTAATCAACCATTTTTAAACAAGTTAGCAAGCTACTACCATACTATATACTACTAGTATATACTTACGAAATATCAAATTAAGTCTGCATACTTTTCCAATGAGGATTTCATTAGTGTGAGGACCGTAAGCGTCTGAGGTATCGAGAAAAGTGACACCGGAATCTATTGCGTGGTGGATTAGAGTGATCATCTCAGGCTCCGGCTTAGGCGGGCCCATTGCAGCGGACATACCCATACAGCCGAGTCCTTGCTTTGACACCTCGAGTCCTTGCGAACCTAGCTTCACTCTCGGCATACTCACTGCTCCTGCTGCCGCCATTTTAGGTGTTTTTTCAGATGAGGGGGCTTGAAGGAATATATATATAGGGAGAGAGTGAGGTCACCGGTGACGTTGTGGAGCTTAGAAAATATGGTCGCAGAGGCGGAAATGGAGTAAAAGTAAAACAGTGAGGTATGTGCCATCGTCACTAATTGCCTTTGTGCCAATACAATACATAGACAACGGCTGTCTGTTAGTTTTACCATATCAGCGAAGCAATCACTGTCATTCGCTATTTTCAATTGAATGAAACAGGGTAAGAAGGCTCAATTTTGGAATTTTTCACAAACCTAATTAAGATTCAGAATGTACTCCAATGGGTTTAATTTTGACTAGGAATTTGACAAAGTTTGACCACGAATTTGATAAAGAAGTTTTAACTTTTACTTTCATATAGCTTTTATATGAATACGTTTTCTATTTGGTTCTTCAATCTTCATTAGATTTAGAAATTATAACTAAATACAAAATATGAAAACTAACCATATTCTACCTAATTTCGAATCTTATTTTTTGAATTTTAAGTTTTCGCATATTTGTCTCGTATTTGTATTCGTCATTGTGCTTCTTTAATTTGTGAAAACGGAAAAGCCAATACCAAACTAGCTAACCAACGGACCGTAAATTATGATAGGTGTAAAATGCATTTAATCCACATGTATTGTTCGAAATGTGCAAAAAAGCCCTGTTTTTAATAAATTGATCTAAATAATCTTCTCGTGTCGTAGTAAATTATGCACGAAAATCTCAGTTCATTAAAAATGAAGGAGAGTAACTCACATGCCAATTATGAGATTGGGAATGATTTTTTTTAATTTGTACACTTTTGAAAGCTTCAGAATCACATCTATATTTCTTATGAATTTATTCATTTAGGATATTGTATTAAATTACAAACCAACACATTTATTTTACCATCATGCCCTTTATAATTTAAATTAATTTTATTTCCTGCGAAAATAATTGCAAGGTGACAACATTAATTAATGTAACTTTATATTTTTCAAAATTTATATTTACATTTTTAAAATATCTTCACCAATTAAAAATAGAATAAAAAAGAATTATACACACCGAAGTTGGAGGGTATGAATATAATTGTGCAAAAAAGAAATAGAAGCCAGTCGTGACCTTTCCATTTTAGTGGAGGTCGGTCTGTCGAGAGATCATATTAACCTTTATTTTTTAAATACTACAATTGAAAATTTTTATTTACCTATTTATTCATTTTTAAAGAGATGAGTTGTATTCTTGCTAAAAATTGGATTATAAATTTAGGTAAATATAAAATTTGTCGAAAGTTAGAACCCATTTATAGTAACTTTGATGAGCAAATTGAATTATGTTAGTCAATTTTGATAGAATATTATTTATTTATTTTAGTTATTTTTTGGGAGAATATGCATATTGCGTATAATTTGTAAAATATAAAGGTCTGTTTCAAACAATTTTTGTGCATTTTACGTTTTAGGCACGATAGAGATAAATGGACGTATGGAAATGGACATTTGGATGCCATGCAGCAAAGATTGCTACTGTTTCCGTCAGCTATGTACCCTACTTGTTCTATAGTATTTGTACTCTCCAATTCTGACCAAAATAGTTAAAAGTGATCAACGCTCGATCTCAAAATGGGAGGAAAACACTTCATGTTTGTCTTGATAACATCAGCCACTTTAATCCTCCAGTACACACCCATCCTCGGGCCTGCCGCCCATTGCGCCACCAAGAACGGTGGCAATATCCTGCGAAGCCCCACCACTGTTCGTCCCAAGGACTACACCTCCGCCGTACCCCACCACCCACTCGACCCACTCACTATTCAAGAAATCAATAAGGTAAAAAATGTGATCAAGTCCTATTTCGCTAACACTGCTGCCTACAGTGTCCACTCGCTGGTGCTAGAAGATCCGGACAAGGAAGTGGTGCTGAGGTGGAAAAGGGGGACCCACTTCCGCCAAGGAAAGCCTCCGTGATTGCACGGTCAGCTGGGAAGAATCACCTGATGACTGTCCATGTGCAGAGTGGCGAGGTGGTCCAGCACGAAATTAGACACGTTTCGGGTTTCCCGTTGACAACGTTTGAGGAAAAGCAGGCCCTTCAGTCCGTGCCGTTTAAGAGCACTCTTTTCAACGGCACCCTTCTTGACCGCGGTGTTCACCCTGATGATGTTTCTTGCTTCCCCTTCCCTCCTGGATGGTTCGGTACGTACCTCTATATATATATGCATCACCGATTACCAGGGCGGTTGAGGGCCTGTGCGATCAGCCCGACTTGACAGGGCCTTCAAATAGTGAGGGTCTCAAATTTATTCATAATATGTATATATATAGTGGTTTATGTTAAAAAATAATAAAATTGTAGTGGCTTAGTGTTCAGCGATGCTGCATAAGTCTTACTATATTCTATTCTTGGGTCCAACATTTCTATCTTTTTTTTTTTTTTTTTTTTTTTTGGGTTATAACATTATTATTTTCTGGGCCTATGTTACGAGATCGAACAGGCCCTAAAATTCACAGCCGCCCCTGCCGATTACATATATGCTAGCTAGCTATTATTTCGTCTCAAAATAGTTTTTATAATATTTATTTAAGTTGTGTGGTTAGTCAATTTTAATTTTGACGAAAATAACAAAACCACATGCGAAGAGATAAAGTATACATGGTACCTTGGAAGGGAAGGTGAAGGGTTCTCTAGTGGGGATATAATTGCCGTTTTTAAAAAAAAACGATAAAGCATATATACAACGCCAAAAGATAAATAAAGCATACAACGATGAGAGTCCTAGATAAACCTGGGTCTAACATTTTCATCTTTTTTTTTCCTTTTTTTTGGGTTATAACATTATTATTTTTTGGGCCTATATTATGGGATTGAACAGAGTTCCTAAAATTCACACCTAAAATTCACAGCCGCCCCTGCCGATTACATATATGCTAGCTAGCTATTTATTTCGTCTCAAAACAGTTTTTATAATATTTATTTAAGTTGTGTGGTTAGTCAATTTTAATTTTGACAAAAATAACAAAACCACATGCGAAGAGATAAAGTATACATGGTCCCTTGGAAGGGAAGGTAAGGGAAGGTGAATGGTTCTCTAGTGGGGATATAAGACGGTTGTAATATTTGCCGTTTAAAAAAAAGATAAAGCATGCAACGCCAAAAGATAAAGCATACAACGAAGAGAGTCCTAGATAAACCTGAATCAGACCGAGCTGAACCCATCCGAATTCAAAGTCTCACACAAAGTATTTTAGTCAACTATTTGAACTTTCACCGAACACCCAATCCGAAATAACGAGAATAAATATGATTTCAAAGCACCAATTAGAAATGTTCCGAATTAAAATTGACAGATGTTCATCCAATCCTTATTAAATTGACTTAAACTCATCCAAATTGAATTTACATGAATTAAATTTATAAGTTTATGATAGATGAAATATTTATTATAAATGAATTCAGTAATATACTCTTAGCAACCTATGATAGTAGTTTAGTTTCAGCATCAAACACCCATTGTATTTTTATACCGCAAATATGAATGTCTAATTTCCCAGATGTGTGCGTAAATTTCTCTACAAATTATTTCAGGTAAAGCTGAGGATGGAAGAAGACTATCTAAGATAGAATGCTTTATTACGAATGACACTGCTAACTTCTACATGAGGCCAATCGAAGGGCTCATTATAGTCGCAGACCTGGACACACAAGAACTTCTTGAAATTATTGCGAAGGGCAAAAACATCCCGATTCCTAAAGGCAAGGGAACGGACTACTGGTTCTCAGCTGCAGAAGGACACACAGTCAAGCTCCCAAGTTCCGTTACACTGGAGCAACCAAACGGACCGAACTTTGTCATAGAGGATGACCATTTGGTGAAGTGGGCCAACTGGGAATTCCACTTGAGACCTGACCCGAGAGCTGGGGTCATGATTTCTCGTGCTAGGGTCCGTGACATGGAAACAGGTGAGCTGAGGGATGTCATGTACCGAGGATTCTCCTCTGAGCTGTTTGTGCCGTATATGGAACCGGGAGAGATTTGGTATTACAGGACTTACATGGATGCTGGTGAAGATGGGTTTGGGCACCAGTCTTTACCACTTGACCCCCTCAATGATTGTCCTCGAAATGCTCAGTATATGGATGCAGTTTTTGTTGCAGCTGATGGTACACCATATGTTCGATCTAACATGGTTTGCATATTCGAAAGATACGCTGGTGATGTTGCTTGGAGACACGCGGAGAGCCCAACTACAGGAGATATGGTACGTATGAAAAGAACAAACAAACAGATGCCTCTATGATAGTTCCCTTTCCCCGTCCAATTTAAAGAGCCCCACTTTGTTCTGTTGACCTTTTATGTTCGGTTTTATCTAAATGTGATTGTTAGTGCAGGTAGTCGAGGCGAGGCCCAAGATTTCCCTTGTTGCAAGGTTTATCGCAACATTGGCGAACTATGATTATATCGTGGACTGGGAGTTCCACGCTGACGGTCATATCCATGTTAAGGTTAGTGAACAACATTGGTACTGTCAATTTTTCTCTGTGTAACCTTGATCAACTGTGACTTTGTTTGTTTAGGTTTCACTTAGTGGAATAGTCGTTGTGAAGGGAACACCGTATGTGAAAACTAACGAGGTGAAGGAAAACGAAGATATTTATGGCACGCTCTTGGATGATAACATTATCGGAGTAGTCCATGATCACCATGTCAACTTCTACCTCGACATGGATGTTGATGGCCAAGACAATTCATTATGAACGTTCAAGAGGGAATACACACACGGCCAATCTCCGAGGAAGAGTTACATGAAAGTGAACAAAACCGTTTTAAATTAGAAAGTCCAAATAAATTATCTTTCTTAATTTTTGAGTCAACAACTTTCATCTAACTATAAAACACTTTTAAATTATAATAATAAAATATTTTAAAATTATATTATGATAATATAGATAATAAATTTTCATATAATTTTGTTGAATAATTTATTATTATAATTTAAAATTAATTTATAACTAAAGTTGAAATTCATTAATTGAAAAATGCTAAAATGAATCATTTATGAAGAGAGATGAAGGGACTATACTATACTTATGTAAAACATTTGTGCCTTCCATAAATTAATTGAGAATTGATGAAATGAAGGGTTTGATCTGGTGTGGGAGTGTGCACAATGTTAATACCACGTGGCTAGTTAAAGTATTGGCACAGGAGCTGAGCTGATGTATTCTCGGGCACAGAAAATCTCGCTTTGAACCGCACTAATAGTGTTGTGGCCATTTACATTTCTAGTTGTGGGTTTGAACCAAATTTACTAGAAAACTGATTTTACTTTCCTAATCCAAACCAAATGGACAATAATGAAAGACCATTTTCAATTTGGATTGCAAATCCAACCGACATTATTATATATATATAGACACACACACATACACATTTGTCCCCTGTCTAACAATAATTATACGCATCCTCACCAAAACCGTCTCCCTATTCTTCTTCAACATCACATAACCAATTAAACCCTAAATTCTTCCTCGACTTTTGACGGTTCTCTGTCCCATCCCAGACTATAAACC
Source organism: Plantago ovata (assembly GCA_028274465.1). Classification (NCBI taxonomy): domain Eukaryota; kingdom Viridiplantae; phylum Streptophyta; class Magnoliopsida; order Lamiales; family Plantaginaceae; genus Plantago; species Plantago ovata. The sequence goes on along the minus strand of CM051456.1, from coordinate 126,714,717 downwards.
AACCCTTCATCCGGTGTGGATTTTCTATCCACTTTTTCGTGTCCCACTTCATGTCCCACTCTCCTACATGTGACATGTGGCCTTTATTTTTACTTACCTGAATTAATCACTTTACTTAACTACACATGGATTAACTAGTTAACTAAAGTAAAAAATATTCCTCCTTAACTATTCTATCCGTTTACTACTCTTTCTTTTTTCTTAAAATAAACAGCTACACATGAATAAATAAATGAACATTCATAGAAAAATCAAGTTATCTCCAGAATGCAAATAAATACTCAAATGAATCAAACCGTGAGAATTAACATGTATGACTTCTACACAATTGAAACAATTCATTCTTCGGTTCGTCTCGGCAAGTTGAGCTCCAAGGACATCAGGCCAGTCTGCAAAGTTTCATCCCCTAACCAAGAAACATGTAGCTAACTTCCAATGACTATTTCGCTTTGTCGGATCGTATATAATTGATTGTTGGTTCACACTTGGCTTTATTACATGTCGCATTTTCAGCTCATAAAAATACAAGATACATTAAGAATATCTTTAAGGTGCATTAACATGACAAAAGAACTTGGGCATGTAATTTGTTCATGTAGCTGCTTCTTTTAAGAAAAAAAAAATAAAAAGGTAAACCGATAGTATAGTTAAAGAATATTTTTTACTCTAGTTAATTAATTCATGTGTAGTTAAGTAAAGTAATTAATTTACGTAAGTAAAAATAAAATATCACATGTCACATGTAGGAAAGTGGGACATGAAGTGGAACACGAAATAGTGGGATAGAAAATCCGCACCCGCTGGATGGTGTAGTGTTAGTTGTGTTTTGGTGGCGGTGGGTTTGTTTAGACATAATGTTTTTCTTGTTTCTCTATATTCCTAGGAACATTTCTTATTCTTTTAGTATTTGTTTCTTTCCATTTATTATTAATTTCCTTTGGCCATTAAAAATAAATAAAATTTAACATCTTTGAGTTAATTATAGTGATATGTAAATAAATCATTTACCAACCTTGTAGAGATCTCATATTATATATTGTATGTATACACTTGTGTACAATGATCAATTAAATCATGTCTACCAGTATTACCTCGATCCAATAATAAAACTAGAAGCCGCAATGTTCAGTCTGAATTCTCCCAAAAATTAAATCCCCCGGTCAATGTTAATCCAAAGAATAAAGCTATGGAGAAAATCTAGTCTAACTTTCTGAAACTAATTTGGGGATTTCTATTCTTAGGTCGTACTGACCTGCACACAGGTCTCTGTTAGATCAATGACATGTGGCACTTAATTCAATCTGGTCCTTTCATTTTGGTTCAAAGTCATTTTGCATGTAATTTTCGGTACGAAGTATTAAAAATTATTATTTTAATTGAAAAAAATATAAGTTGACTATGATGCCCTTTTTTTAAAAAAAAAATCTTTTATTGTACTTATATATTGTGAAAAAAATTACATTGTAAAAAAATATCGATTTAATCAATCTTCTTATGAATCACAAATGAAATCGATTTTAATTAATAATCAAAATTTCGTACATTTCAATTTAATTAAACATAAGAATCATTATTCATAGAATACCAATTATAATTATAAGCTATGTTTTAAAATTCAGATCCGACCGGCCGGTCGAACCGGTCAGATCGTGAACCGGAGTGTGTCTGGCTTGTTGTAGCGCAGAAAACTGGGGTTAGGCCGGAGGGCCCAGAGAAAGCCGCTCAAAGCCGAAATCGGGTTGAACGGTAAGCCGGAACCGGACTGAGCCGGCTGTTTTTACGGTTTAATGATAAAATTGTCAATAGTGAGGATTGAACCCAGGTCAAATACGTGACATACAATCATACTAACCACTTGAACTAAATATTGTGTTGTACTTTGTGATATCAAGTAATATATATCTATATATATATAGAATCTACATACAACATTTTTTGAAATGAATTTATATAAATAATCATTGTTCTATTGTATTTTTTATTACATAAATATATTGGACACACAATAAATAGTAAATGAAATATTAAAAATAATGATTATCAAAATATATAAAATATTAATGTATAATTTTGTCCTTTTCTTTTTAAACAAAGAATAATAATTATGATATTTTTATAAATTTTGTAAGATATTTTTTTCAAAAATATAATCGAACAATTTGGTGACTTAATTGACCTAATGAAAAGATTACGAAAATTGAAAAATTAAAAATAAGTTAATTCAATGAATATGGTGATAATGTTTATATTTATATAAGAAGAATATATTTACTTTGTGTTCATATATGTAATGAGCCATATATTTGTATATATATGTATACCGGCTCAATACGGCTCGATACTGCTGAACCGGTCTGACCCCGGTCCAACCTTTTTTAGGGGGTGGCCGGCTCGACTTCCGGTTCCGACTTTTAAAACATAGATTATAAGAGTTGAAGAACCCTAAACATCAATTTCGTTTCACCTGCTCTACCATCTGCATAGTGCACGGCAGGTGCAAATAGCTATTTACCTAAACTCCTATATTCCGGCCACTATCAATCTATATTTTGCATCAAGGTATCCTTTCTGGATCACATCATTTTTAATTTAGTTAATTGCCATGATAGGGTATAATAGCATGGTGTGATTACATGATTTTAAAGGTTCCATCTCGTTACCACCACAAGAATTCATCGTATCGGCCTCTTGCTGCATAATAAACTGATTCCTACATATCACCTCGACAATTCCTAAGTCTGCATAAGGTTGCTTTTTAATTATAGCTGGAGAAAATAATTTATGGAATTGTAGAAGAATTTATTGATTTTAGAATTGGGGAAGTAGAGTTCATGGAAATGTACGTGGAATAATAAATTGTGGAAAAAGTTGGTTGTTGGTGGATCAGAATCGAGTGTCAGAAAATTATTGTTGAATTATAATTTTGATAAGAATTAACGTTTGTTTGAGTAGTATTATTTAAAAATTTTGATTTTGATTAAGTGAATTTAAATGATTAAATTTAATTAAAATGTTATGGGTATAAATGTACATTTAAAATTTACTATTAAATTGATTTAATTTAATAAAATAAAGAGATTGTACCAGTCCACATGGCAATCATCTAATAGAGACCTACTCTTAGGTCAGTACGAAGATGACCTGAGAATAGAAAACCCCAACTAATTTTGGTCTAAAATTAACTTGGAACCAAATTAAAAATTGATTTTATTTTCACAACTTTAAAATTGTTAGTTTTTCAACGGAAAAAGTGATTTGTATTTTTTATAATATTAGTTTTTCCTATTTTTTATGGTGTTAGTTTACTTATAAATTAGTTTTTAGAGTTAATTTAAATATTCTATAGTATTTTCCATTCAAAATACAGTTTTTATTAATAGATCTAGGGGTCAAATAATAGACTAACTTTTTTTATAAGAGTTCCCGTGAAATTACCGCTAAAAAAAATTAGAATGACACATATTTATATTTTTTAGCGAATGATATATTTATTTGTATTAGTTGTTGATGTGTGACATGATATTTTCCATTATTATTACTATTATTATTTGGTTTATTTTTTTTTAAATCAGCAAATTATATTAGTAATAGAATCAAAGAAAAGTACAAAAGGCTCAAGTGCATAAGAAATGGCACACACCAGGAAAAAAAACCCAAACCAAGAACTCAACTGGTATCAAGAGAAGTGTAAAAGTATGTTCGAACCACACACCCGTTATGGCCATATCAAACCTTAACCACCCCTCGTCTAATACGTCAACCCACTAGCGAGAAGCCAAGAGTTAAGGGATGACGAATAGAACCAACAATTCTAATTAAGGCTAACGGAGTAGAATAACTTTTGTTATAAGTATATGGTACTTAGCAAGAAAACGAAAGTTGATGGACTCTGCTAGGATACAAACATTCACAAGTATATATAGGAAGATACATGATACACCTCAACACATACGAAAAGCGAACTCCGTTTGAGTCACAACAGAAATCATCAACATAATGAATCGGCGACCAAGAAAACCTTCCAAGAAACCAACATCAGAGAGTCGCTAGCAGCCTGGCCAAAACTAACAAAAACCGCAGCAGGAACAACTAGCCCATAGAAAAGGAAGTACAACACCAGGCGCTACAAACAGCAAACAGTAGCAGCAGACAACAGTAGCGCAAACAGCAAAATCGGACCTTTAAACTCAACAGTAACAACAACTAATCAATCCAGCAACAATCCGGATGCAATAACCAAGAGCTTAAATTATCCATTTCCATACCTCCGCTTACTCTTCGGCCAATACCAAAGGGATAAGTTAATTTTTTTCACAACTTGCAACACCGACCAAGACTCATTTTTGAAAATTTAACCATTTCTAGCTTTCCACGAAATCCAAAGAGTTGCTTGAACCACAACCACCCAAAACGAATTGCAATATGAGAAGAACCAAAAAAACACCATTACAAGGTCATGCAAAGAACCACAAGGAGACATAGTAAAACCAAACCAATCCGCCACCCTTCTCCAAACCTCCACCGCGAATTTACACGATCTAAATAAATGGATACACTTTCATCCATATCCCACAAGAATTTACATTTAGACACCGTATCCGGGTGCAAAATCTGTCTCTTTTTCAAGTTATCGAACGTAGGAAGTCTCTCCAGCCAACCTTCCAAACAAACCCACCAGACTTTCAACGGAAGACGAGAGTTCCAAACTGACATTTTCCAATCAATGCTCATTTGAAGACGAGAGTTCCATTCCAAACTGACATTTTCCAATCAATGCTCATTTGAAGACGAGAGTTCCAAACTGACATTTTCCAATCAATGCTCATTTGAGAC